>CM067370.1:65543687-66146187 GCA_034401795.1 Chaetoderma sp. LZ-2023a | reverse complement strand
TTAGATATTACACATCATCTGTAGCAGTGTCGCGGACTAAGGATTATTTAAAATATAGTATACCCTTGATGAATCAGATGTCTACTGTAATAAACTACGCCCAAACAATGTAAAAGGATGGAATAAACTTCAAAATCGTTTTGATTGTGACAAACTGAATGCAATGATGGTATAGAATAAATATGTAACGTTTTATTAAGATTGGAAACATCCTTGATGAATTAAATGTCCATTGAAAAACTTAAACATTTACCTAATTCTTGGTGCAAAATAAGCTAAGTCCAAACCCCGTAAAATGTGGGGAAAATCATTTCACTTTTGATGGAGACTAGATTGAGCACACACAGCCTGTGTGAAAAGCGATTTGACCACACCGAACGGCATCTTGTGACAAAGTAAGAATTTCCAGAAAACCGTTATTTTCTGTTTTGAGTATTGAGCTTAATAATCACATCGTAAGCAAATACAATTTTGGTGAGCAATCATGTTCATCTAGTGGTTAGCTGTATTTGGTCGTTTCCACCCACCCACCACATCCCACGTCTCAACACCTTATACATGCATATTCTCACCAATCTCATTCACATCGTGTTATCGAAAGCAATCCAACAGCCCCCAAACTATTAAAAATTATCAAAACTTCTTTCAACAAAAATTTCCATGTTACTAAGAACACTGGCCACAACCAGAGGGCAAAATAAACTTAATACATCGATCTATTATATTCAATAATTTCATCTTCAGTCCGCGGCTACAAACCAGGTAAAAATGTGACTTTAACGGCGGAGGAGATCCGGGCACTATGTATGAAGTCACGCGAGCTATTCCTCAGTCAACCTATGCTACTAGAACTGGAAGGTCCACTTAAAGTATGCGGTAAGTAGTTGTTGTTGTCGTCGTCGTCGTCGTCGTCGTCGTCGTCGCCGCCGCCGCCGCCGATGTTGTTGTTGTTGTTGTTGCTGCTGTTGTTGTTGTTGTTGTTGCTGTTGTTGTTCCGAAAGCTTAGATATTATATATCATAGAAATATTTTTTAAATATTGCCACAGCTTTCAGCCACATTATATTCCAAATACTAGCCAGAATTGCTGTAATGTTGTCTAAAGCTAGGTACACAATATGTAATGCACACTATATCGGTAATGACCGCAAAACATCCAAGAATCTCATCTGTTTGGTGTCCCTCTTTTGTATCTAATTCTTCTAATGTTTTTGGTGGCAAACTCTCGACCGCCATTAAATTGAAAGGTGCAGAAGGAACCCATTTATAATATTCCCCTTAAATAAGGATGTTATTCATAACAGAAAATGTTTTTAGAGTATGTAATGTTTCTCATTTGACAATTAGGTGCTTTAGAAAATGTTATAATGAAAAAACTGTATGTGAGTGAGGGACAATTTGAGCAGGCGGGTTTCAAATCCCACTCGACAGTCAGGCGATCAGGTGGCTGACGAGCAATCAGTGGAAACACAGTCAATCTCCTTCACTCCTCGAAGATACCAATACTAGTGTGAAATATAAAACAGCCTAGATATGACGTGAATGGGACCTGGAATCAGGGACTAGATAGATGCCAATCAAAGCAATAACTTACTTTGCTAGGCTTTATAGCTACACGACCGAAACCCGCAATAATCACAGCCCTTAAATTGACGTCCGATAAAATAACCGACATATATGTGTGTCATATATTATTATTTTTTTAATTTTATTTATTTATTTATTATTATTATTTCTTTTTTCAAGGTGATGTTCATGGCCAGTACTTTGATCTGTTGCGGCTGTTTGAATGTGGTGGTTTCCCTCCAGAATCAAACTATTTGTTTTTGGGTGACTATGTGGACAGGGGCAGACAATCTATAGAAACTATCTGCTTGTTAATGTCATATAAAATCAAATATCCGGAGAATTTCTTCTTGCTGCGAGGAAATCATGAAATTGATTCAACAAATAGAATTTATGGATTCTATGATGAATGTGAGTAGAATTAGGTAGCATATTGATGATAGCAAACACATTTCACTCGCGTTGTTCACGGATAATAATACCACAGGATAATAATACCACATCACGACATGGTTGGCAGCAATTTCTGTGTGCGGGTAATACCTGGCAGAAAATACCGGTAAATACCGCTCCGGGAAATACTCCAAAAAATGGGAAATACTGGGGAATATCGGGAAATACTCCAATACTCATCAGAAGTGGTTACCTATAAATAAAATATCTTAGATATATTAATCAGATGGGCTAATATAGAAGCCCATATCTAATACAGTTTGGCATATGGTCGATATAGGCACATCATAGCATATCTATAACTTTTTCAACTCTACAGAGCAGATACAACACCTACTATTTAATAGTATTTATTGCACAAACAATGTTGGTGGAATTTTAAAAAACATTTTCAGTAGAGGCTGCAACAACAACTTCCAATAAACTAGTTTCAAAATATTAAGAAACATTAGCATGCTGTGCATATTGTGACATATAATACAAATCCATTATACTGCCTTGAATTCTCAGCTGATCAGAATATTGATTTAAAATGTAGATCTAGGCTTAGATTACCAAACTGCTGGTACATGTACATGTATCTACAAGTATCGTTTATTTAGTTAGCCTTAGATCTAGTAAATCAATGCTCTGAGCTAGGCTGTCTCCAACACTCAACTCATATACAGGTGTGATATTGTCTCACAATGGAAAGATAGCAATGTGTCTAATTGGGGATTAACTGATTGAGATGGAAACACATTGCATTCTGTTATATACGATTTTATACTAATATTATGTACTATTTAGTATTTATACTATTACATACTACAATATAACTGATTGAAAACACAGACTTTCACATTATTTACAACATATTCTGGAGATTTCAGATTTAAATAGCAATTAGAATTTTAACATTTCTGCAAATTCAGAATGACATGTATTCAGTCATCATAGCACTAACGTCGATATAATGACATCCCAGATAGTAAATTGGTTATTTAACCATTTAATACTAAAATTTGTTCAAGCAAATTTCAGTTATCTCATAGAAAATATCTATATGTAGAACATGGCTACATTAAAAAACTTACTACTGGAATGACTGGCTCTGTTATCAAGCCAGTCATTAAAGTGGTAAATTTTCAAAAATAGTCTTCTCTTGGTATGAAAATGGACATTTATGACCACTGCTGAAGCCACTTTTCGGCGACGAGTGGTAAAGGGTTAAAGTAAGTACACATCAATAGGTAAAGACCTCAGAAGTAAGTTTACATTGTATGGTCTGACAGTAGTCAAAGCCTATTATTATTGGATAGATCTACTGAACTCCATGCAGATCCTCATAAAATTATAATGGTATTTCATTGGATGTTCTGTTTTGTCTAATGTACAGTTAGAAGACTAAGTTCCTTATGCATAGGTTTGCAACTTATGTATATGTCACTAGATGATATTTACTAATCCTTGTCAGTGTTTTCCTAAGCATGATAAACAACCATGAGGCTAAATAGATAAACTTTCCACCTGATATCTGAGTATTTCCCAGTATTTCCCAATATTTCCCAGTATTTCCCGGTATTTCCCAGTATTTCACACTGCTCCTAGTATTTCCCGGGAAATTGCCAACCCTGCATCACGAATGCAAGCACTTGGGTTCTAGAAAGAGACACTTCAGTTAATCCCTTTCTTAAATGTAGACTGAACGGTCATGTTCACGATAAACAGCAAGCAGTCTTGGTTTAGCAACAAACAACTTGAAACAAGCAAACGCAAACAACCATGATGATGATGATGATGATGATGATGATGATGATGATGATGATGATGATGATAATGCATCAACGCCACCATCACTACTGCTGCCACTGCTGCTGGCGCTACTACTACTACTACTACTACTACTACTACTACTGCTGCTGCTGCTGCTGCTGCTGCTGCTGCTACTGTTAATAATAATAATAATAATAATAATAATAATAATAATAATAATAATAATAATAATAATAATAATAATAATAATAATAATGATGCCACCGCTGCTGCTGCTACCGCCGCCGCCACCCACCCCTCCACCACAACCACCATTACCACCACCACCACCACCACCACCACCACCACCACCACCACCACCACCACCACCACCACCATCATCATCATCATCATCATCATCACTACCTCCATCATCATCATCATCATCATCATCATCACCACCACCACCACCACCACAACCACCATCATCATCATCATCATCATCATCATCATCATCATCCAATACTGGCAGACATTTTGCCATTTTCACAAACTTTTTAACTAATGCCAGCTAAAACTAATCTTTGCAGTCTTGAGAAATGACCATTTGCAGGCCAAGAGCCGACCAGTTTTGGAGTATTAGCACCGATATGACTGGCTCAGTAACCGAAACATTCATTTCAGTGGTAACTTCCAAAAAGTAGTCATCTCTTGGCCTGCGAATTGACATTCACTAATTCAAATTTGTAATTTTCCTGATAAATCTGAACAATTAACTGGTTACTTTTAATTATTATGACGTCGATAATAAAAGCTTCACGTTCCACATATTTTTGCTACATTTAAGCAATTTCAAGTCATTTTCGTACAATCAAACACTTTTAAGGTCCTTGAAAAACTAATTCTGAATTCAATCACTCTAACCGCTTTCAGTGATCTTTATGAAATATGTATTTGATTGCTAGGTAAACGTCGTTATTCGATCAAGCTATGGAAGACATTCACCGACTGCTTTAACTGTCTACCTGTGGCAGCTGTCGTGGATGAGAAGATCTTTTGTTGCCATGGAGGTAAGAATGACACACACCATAAATACCATAATTGTATTTCTTCTGCCGCAGCCATCAACGTATATGAGAGCATTTAATCACATGTCTTGCTATAGAACTATTATATCACATGATTATGGCGAAGAATGTGGTTGATATAAGTATGAACATAACATCGGCCTACGCTGCATAGATATTGTGGTACACAAACGTAGGCATATTGTATATTTCTAGGTTTAAGCCTTAATATCATTATGCCTTCATTATAAATTAGATATAATACACGCTAACACGCTACACATAGTTACTTGATATTTTAAACTAATGATTGAACTAAATTGAATTTCTTTTAATCTCTTGGTAAATGAACATGCATATTATATATATATATATATATATATATATATATATATATATATATATATATATATATATATATATATATATATATATATATATATATATATATATATATATATATATTATTATTATTATTATTATTATTAATATATCATTACGTAATGTTATTCGCACAGAGATAAGAAAAGCAGACACAGAATACCAGGGAATCCACATTCAACCCTTTACTGGTTTGCCTACTGAATGCACCGAGTGTAAAAGAGGATTACCCACCAAATCTCAATGGATAAGCCCCTGCTCCACCCACTCCAAAATAGTCCCCTACCAAATGGACATTCTTCAATACCACCACAGATGGCGTTCTTGGCTGGCTTGTCCATCAATGGGGATATTGATTTTCATGGTTGAAATTGATAATTTTTCGAATTAAAACATTGTGTTTACGAGTTATGTTAATCTCAATAGTCCTTGTTATATTTCAATGACAGGATTAAGTCCAGATCTGCAATCTTTGGAACAGATTAGGCGAATTAGACGACCCACAAATGTCCCAGATGAAGGCATCCTGTGCGACTTGCTTTGGTCAGACCCTGATAAAACTGCAAATGGCTGGGGCGAAAATGACAGAGGTATCTCATTCGTATTTGGCAAAGACGTGGTCAGTCGATTTCTGGAGAGGTTCGGACTTGATCTAATTTGCAGAGCCCACCAAGTAAGTCTTAACAGAACTATGTGAAATGCATGCTATAGCATGTTACAGATCCTGTTAATGTCAACCTTATGAAAATGTCACCATCCTCACTCACATGCCTCGCACGCCCATTAACGCTACTGGCTGGAACCTATACTGTGAGGCCATTCTTGAATTAGTGGTATCTTGCGGCGTAATGAACCTTTTCATTTTTAGTTATGCTCCACCCATCTCTATCTAAGCTCCACCCTCACCTCTCTCGTTTTGGGATAGAACGATCTCTGAACTCCCTGACTATCAATTTCCAAAAAACTATACAGGAAAGCTGTTGAATATTTTGAAACTAATTTGACTGGGTGCAGTTGCTGCCTATGGCAACAGCGCCCAGTCAAATTAGTTTCAAAATATTCAACAGCATGTTTATTAAATAGTAGAGAATACAATCCGTACAACGTGTCGGACTATTAAGAGTTAAAGACGGGCCATAGAGAATCATTTATGACGTAATGATTATGAGTCATCCTACACGCTGCTTAGCTGATTATGACGTCATATGGTGTCATTAGTAGTAAAGGGTGTATCTGTACGTTATTGTTCTTTTTCGCGAGAACAATGGCGTACAGCCGCCCAGAGGGTAGAACAATGGCGTACAACCGCCCAGAGGTAAAGAACAATGGCGAACAGCCCCACATGTTTTAGAGATTTAGAGAACAATGGCGCACAGCCGCGCACACTTGAGAGATTCTAGAACACTGTCGAAGTGCATGAATCAATATTGCTGTTCCAGTAGTCTGAAAATGTTAACCCTTAAAAGTTGTGTATTTTACGTTTTAACATAGCTGCGCGCGCCCCCTTCGTGGTCCCTCCATGGTAGTGTGGTATGTAAGGTAAAAATAATAGATTTTAAGATGAGGCCTAATAATATGATGTAAAAAAATAGAGTTTAAGAGGTGGTCTGATAAGGGAGGTCGTCGTCGTCGTCGTCGTCGTCGTCGTCGTCGTCGGAGGAGGAGGAGGAGGAGGAGGAGGAGGAGGAGGAGGAGGAGGGAGTATGAGGTTGAGGAGGGGTGAGGAATTACGCCAATGCTCGATATTGATGTATATTTTGAAAATTTGACTGTTTCGTTGCTTACGTTAATTTATTAGTAAACTATTTTGTTGAATATTTTGAAAATGTTTTGACTGTTGGCTTAACCATCATTATGCGCAAATTGTTTTTTAAATACTTAATATTGCATTTGCAATAATGTCAGTCGTTTTAGATTTTGTGGTTGAACGATGATTAAAATGTAGTCATTATGTTTATGATGGGGAGACGTGAATTGTATGTCGAGCGTACGTATGATAAAAAGATTATTTGTTGCGTATAATTTATCCATACGTCGGGAATAGCCATGAGATCGATCTTTAATCATGATACAAACATGCCATGTGTTAAGGAATAATGTAAGACCGTGTTATCACCTCCCTTCTCGTTCTACGTGTTTTTTTAGAAATATTCGAAATTACTATTGAATTATCACTATGTAGTTGCGAATGCGTACTTCCCTTGAATGTATTTGAATAAATAACATAATCGCATTATTATATCATTTCCTAGTTCTTAACCGAGTGGACATATGCACTAATTCCCTTGGACAATTATTAGAATATCACGTTTTGGTGTGTTAGTTTTTATGCATATTTATGATGTGTTGGCGCATTACTCATATTAACATTAAACATGTCCGCTTCATTCGCGCTAAGTGCATCTGCTGTTAGATTTTGTCTATGCCTGCTTCCTCGCGAACTAATAATGTTGTTGGTATGTACCATGCATGACCACGACAAAAGGCTTCGCCCGTGGTGGAATACGAGGTTGAATGTGTCAGTATCGCTGGCATCTGGTTCAGATCCGTCATCCGCAAGGGTGTCCTACTTTTTATCACGTACGTGCCCCACACACACATGCACGCACCTGATGCACCAACATGTGCATGTACTGCGCATACCCTCACATGCGTGACAACGCATGCGTGGCGCTACGCGTGTTCCCCTTTGCACCCGTGTTCCCTGTCCCCTTCACGTGTATGTCATGCATGCGTGCGTGTGTGTGTGTCTTTTTTTGCATCCGTTTGTGGGTGTGTGTATGTATGTAACATAATTTTGGTTTATGGTGGCCCCTTAAAAAAGAGGCCTATTTCTTTATTTTTTATTTTGCTTTAACGTAAATGTGTTTTATCTCAATTTATGCAAACGATAATTTCTGTTTTGTTCGCACCACATACATGTGCAACAATCATTACGAAGTTGGTACTTCGCATGCACCCATTTGTTGTAATTGCGCTCATCCGGATCCACTTGATAATCTCTCCAGCGGTTACGCAATGACGTTAAAAATGGTTGCTGTACTGGTACCTCGTTATATTTGTTCCAGTCGATGCAACCGCAATTAATAGGTGTAGAACCTTTCGTTCTCCATCGATCACATAATTGGGATTCCATTTTTGTTTTGGCAAATTCAAAAAAGCTGTATGCCTTACTAGTCGCGCGCATTTCGCTTTTATGGCTAAAATATGAGCTGTCAGTAAAACTATCTTTCCAATCCGAACACACCCTTATTTCGGTCACATGTTTTTTCTCTACCGCTTAAAATTAACATCATCAGTTTTCAAAACATTACTATTGCACCACGTTTGAATGACATTTTTTTTTATTATAGAAAACTGGAATTGATACGCAGGGTTCAATTACAGAGCATGCCATATGGTTTTCTCTGTATTCAAATATGTCCACATCTTTGTCATTGTCACGATGTGAATACGATTAATTACGGATCTTTGAACCATTATGGTATACCTAGCGCGCCTAGTGTACCATTAATTTTAGCCATTATCAGCATTCATCCATCTTAGCGTATTAAAATGGCGATAATTGGGGATGGATGGTTAAGGGGTGAGAAGGGAACACGAAGAAATAATAACATATTTTTACAAAATAAATGTATTTTTTATTGACACGTGCATATTAGCGATATTTATTCACGATAATTAAAAAGAAAACATAGTACATAAATAATTATACATTAAATATGATCATTTTTTCTGTTTATTCATAATCCTGCGCATCAGACGTTTCACCATCGCGTCATTTTTGTCTCTGTTTCTTAGAGCCCATAATATGTGTTTCATTTATACACCTCTCGAACGATGGTATAAGAAATATACGCAATAATATCCGCAAGTTATCATCATGGCTGGTTGAACACGTACATTGTTGTAATAATAAACACGTGCACAGTGTCCATTTTGTACATTTGATATCATTCTTCCGACAGAATGGCGTCTTCCATAAGGATCAAAGTAGTCAGCATTTCCATTTCTAGTGTAATAAACTGCCACCCAATGTTGTCCGAATTTATTACTGGGATGCGTGTTTATTACTAATGAGGCCGGGAGATATTTAATATGTGTGGGTACATTGTCAATTGGAAAAACACCGAGAAAGTGTTCACGCATTTTATTGTCGCCGAATAATAGATCCTCTATTTCAAATGTATTCAACATATTTGTTAATAATCTGTTAATACGTTAAAGTCTGATCCAATTTCTATCATATTATCAAATTCAGCATAGCAAATTACATTGATCATAGTGGAAAGTGCTTGAGCAAAATGGAAGACCACTCTTAATGAACCAGTGCATGTAGGGTAGCGATACTCTGAATCAGCTAGATCTGGCATAAAATCCCATGTGAACAATGTGGTTCCATGTCTGAACTACGTCTTATTTATCAGGCAGCCACGGTCTTTGAATAACACCCCAGTACTGCTGAATAGTGAGAAAATAAGCATCCGAGTAAATGTCGTCGCTAAACGAAGGTCATATTGGCGATGTTGTAACCTCTTCTCCATTTATATAACATGTAGCGTAGGTAGTGTTATTGTTATCAAACTTGAATGGATTTTTATGTACCACACCATTATAGGCATCATTAGGTACAAAAGCGAATAATATCCTAGTAGGTAGCTGACCAATAAATATATTATCTCTATCGATGCTCATAACACCGCTAGGTGCTGTAAAAGTCTTACACACTACCCTGCGAATAGGATATTTCGTGCTTGTCTGTCTCAGAGTAATGGCGTGTGCCACTAGCAGATCTGCTGACGGGATAACTTTGCGTACAAATAAGTTAGCCGACATTATTTTCAATTTATGCCTCACTCCTTCTGCGGCCATAATGGCGAACGCATCTTTACTCCTCTGTAGGCGTACTCTTAAATCAACGGAACCGAGCAGGAATCGGTCCTGCAGAAACATATCACTGTGGATGCGGCCTATTAATTGCACCGGTTTACTCTGCACCATCATTCTTCTACATGCTTGAAATCCTAAGTTAGTATCGGCGATATTATCAAATTCGCCGGCATCATCTATTTTCCATCCGGCAAGTTGTAGATGGGAGGATGCGGCATCACTGCCATAATTTAGTAACGTCTCGATATACGAGCGGTAAGCATAATTTTCGTTCGAGTCACTGACACGCTTTCCATTCAAAAAAACATCCACTTGTGAGAACATTGTATGCAAAAGATTATTCGCAGGCGCTATCAGGTCAATCGCCTCGAGTGTCTTCTCATCACCATTTCGATCTAGCTTTACTAGCTTAACTTTAATCGAAAGACTGTGTAAGATCTAAATATCTATCGGCAGACCCACTGACGTAAAACTCGATCGGTCCACTATCGGATAAACTAGATACAGGCTAAAACTGTTCCCATTTTGCAGACTCCAATGTCGTCACTATAGGACGCGTCTGAAAAATGTCTAATTCACTCTTCGAGCACTCGCAGATCTGATTAAGTTCCATCTTGTTTGTTTGTTAATTAAAGATATCAGCTTGTTTTCTCTGCCGTCTATTGTGACCTTTCCTCTTCGGTATCACACATATTGACTGAGCATTACCTGCATTATTCCTCTTCTACGTTTAGGTTGAGGTGGTCTTAAACCACCTCACACCGCTGTTACAGCTTCCAGTATCAAAGGCCTGGCAACACCACGTGCCCTCGATTTTAATGTTGTTTTAACATTTTTACCAGCCATTACGTCCTCAGCTAGTCCGATTCCAGCACTAAGAGCTTGTTTACCTACAGATTTAGCCACATTTTTGTGAAAGGTATTGCTGAACGTAATAGTCTGCCTAAGATATTACCGAGTCCATGTCCTGATTGGTATCGTGCGCCTACAAAAACTGGAATATGTCCATGACCCGCTTGACTCGCGTAGTAACGTGCCAGCACTGGAACATTCATTCTTCTTCCCATCGTCACTCTCATCATCCCTCTCATTATCGTTGTCGTCGTCATCTGAAATGTAAACAGAGTACACTCGGTGATGCTCCATCCTTGAATGGGATATTGGCACCAGTTCTATCCGTTATAAGTATTCGAATAGTATCGATGTAGTTCTTTGACACAGTATGGTATTGAATATCAGGAAACGTCCACTGACATATATCTTTTCCTCCATCTGTACTAGAAACGGCTATCACTCTGAGTAGCGGTACGGAAGTACGCCTACCACGCTGTGTGAGACAGTATATATACATATATATATAAGCGGTCGAAGGACCACCCTCACGATTTGAATGAAATGATTCTTTAAAGTCTATAGGTCCCATATGTGTTTTTCCTCCTTCGAATCCGATTAAATTTGCTACTTCTCCACCTAAGTGTATAGAGTAATTATCTTTAACTGTGAGAGAAACTAGATTTGCGTGATGCAAGTAAAAATTGAGAAATATGTTGTGTGTCTAAATCTTGTCTTGCTCTCTATCTGTCCATTTAGATAGTCTACCATATTTTTACGGCATAGTACCCTTTCGGCACACTGATAAATGGAGCTTCTGTTTGCACATAATAATAATGTTCGCTTCTACGTGCAAGTTTTTTACTGACATTATTTGTTTGATCATTTCGCACATCTTTTCCCCGATCATTTCGTGACCATTTCCCCCGATCAGCAGGATGTGGATTAACGAGACCATCTTTTAAAACTAGTGGAAAAGCCTTTGTCTTTTCTATCTCTGATGCCCTGGTGACATCTTTGCTAATTTCTTCTGTCGCATCACTACCTATCTTCTTCTTCTTTATATTCTTCTTAGTAAATGCATATATTTGGACAAAACTTTCCCCCGCAATAGTAATCCAACTCCTCGGATATAACACACTCGAGAGGTCCACTTCCCATTCGCCATCTAATGTTAATGGAGTTTGCAGACGTGTTCGAAACTCTGATATCTTATTGTCTGGAAAGAACTGGGTACTACTATTGCTCAGAAGCGTTATGTAAAACTGATCCTCGTTCATTCTGAGTTGAATGATGTATGGACATCTTTATGCGCGGACTAAGCAATATATACCCTAGACATCCACTCAAAAGCGATATCCATATGCCTGATTGCCCATTTTGTATACTCAGATTCACGATACATGTAATGATTACGATATAAATTATTATAATTTGAGCTGGGTATACCATTTCTTCTTTCGGTACTTGTGAATCCATCATTCGCCACATGCTCTGATCCAATCTTCTCTCCATATATTCATCCATTGTTAATGATGTATAATACTCAGTTCATTAACCCATGTGTTAAACTTAGCCGGGTAACCAAGCCACTTTACCAGATACTCGCGTTGTCCCTTTTTATTTTTTCTACTTTTAAGTATTTTTTCCACAGCGTACTCTTTATCATTTTCTTCCATCACTTACTGTATCTCATCTTGATAAAAAGTACCAATAATCAGGTCGCCTCCATAGTCTTTTAATTTATATAAGTATGGATATTTGTCTGTAAGTACCTTGCATACCTTAAACAATTCGTGACTCCATTTCCCGCGATATGCTTTTTCAAATGGCATTTTTGCTTGTGATATTCTAACATGGTCGCCTTGAGTAGGGCTGTTTTTAGATTTGGAATGTTTCTTCATCTTCTTTCTATATATATTTCTCCACGCGATTAACTCAGTACTATGGTCGACTTCGGAAGGAGTCATGCGCAAACTGGAATGTTTGGTGTTATTGTACGCCATGACTAAACTAGGTAATACATCGATATACTTTCATGTATTTTTATGCGTCATGTATCTGTATATTCGACCCTTCAGTGTGCATTGAAAGCGCTCTACCATTGCCGCATTTGTTTCATTTTTAGAAGTGTAGAAATGTATTCCATTATCTTTCAAATTGTTTTTCATTACACAGTTTATGAACTCGCCCACTTTGTTTGTTTGAATAGCGTGTGGGCGACGCTCAGTACGCTCCAATATTGTTTCTAACCTTTTCTCGACTGCTGACGACGTTTTACCAAACAGGCATTCCACCAATGCATATTTTGAAAGGGCATCAACTACGCATAGCAAATATAACACATTGTCGCTATCTTTCGCCATCGAGCATAGATCTGCCTGCCATAGTTCATCGATGGATGAAACTCTTATTTTTCGTCTGTCAAACTTTGTTCTCTGCAGCATGTGAAGGGTATATACTTCTTGGTGTTTTAACCATTTGTCGATGTAGTTGCGAGGTATTTTACCTTTGAATGCATTATATAGCTTTTCTTTCCCACCAAAACATGTGTAATATTTCGGATCAAAATATACTTTCGCCAATTTAACATCATTCATGATGTATCTAAATTTACCCATACCAGGATTGAATGCCCCTTTTTCTTCCTGTTGCCCACTAGAGAACTCTTTCTACATATTCTTTTGCTCACGGGTGCAAGCATGTACTACTATGTATTACCTAGTTTAGTCACGGCGTACAATAACACCAAACAGTTGACCAATTAATGGCGCTAGTGTACCGATCACCACTGGTAATAAAGCTCCTAAAGATTTGCCTGTTTGTAGCAATTTTCTTTTACGTGCACATGGCACACCATGACTAGTCAATGTACACATTTTCCCTCTATATTTACTCAGCTGATTGTATCATGTTTTAGTGAGATGAACATTCCCACGTAATACGTTTAGGCATGATTCGCATAGTACATCCACCAATTCGTTCGAACACTGTTTGATTACATCATTTCTGATTGAAGGCTTTACTTTAGCCAAATATTGCAGCATAGGTAAATGGTGTTCCATTTTACATGATGCCATTGTTCTTAGCTATGTAAACGTATGAATCGGATGAACAGATGAACGCAGTCTGATATTGTCAGGTGTCGTCTGTTTCAAATCTAGGAGTAGATATGAGTGAGGTTCGCATGTAGCATCCTTATATGATTCGATCAAATACTTTGTATTGTATGGGTGCATCTGATTCGATAAAGAACGAATAGATGATGCATCACGTGGATTCTTAAACAATACCATGTAGTTGCAGTTAACTGATAAGTCACATTGATTGCGCAACTTGTGAAACAGATTTTGTGCGACAAATATTACGCTACAATTCTCATGGTGAGAACGTTTTGTAAATAGGTCAGCCACATTCTCGTCGCATTTATTCATCAAATCATCGAGTACCACCAATGTTCTGCAACTTCTGTCTAGTTCAACATTCACACCCTCTTTAAATTCAACTTCTTTCGCCAAATCGTTATACCCATCTTGCCACACGCCGTAGCAGTACACAATCTTCTGTGGAGGGGGAGTAATGTCGTTGGGGTCTCTTATTAGTGCTTTTATCATCTTCGTTTTACCGCACTGCATTGGTCCACAGACAATCATAGTAAATGGGTAGCGCAATGACGTGTTGCAGTCAAACGATGTTGCCATTGCATCAGCACATGTACGACCACATACAACTAAGGTGGTATAAGCTCATGCGTATGTATGCATACCTTAGTCATACGTAGATGTGTGTGAACCATTACTATGATGTAATATGTAGTTGCTCTTCTGCGAATACTTTATCGATGCTTACTGGTTAGCGAGCATTAAGAATATAATTGTGACGTCAGATACCCATAACGTAAGAGAAATTCTATGATTGTGACGCCAGATACTCGAAATGTGGGAGAAATGCTATGACCATTTAAGAGTTGTGACATAAAATTAGGAGAAATGTTATGATTGTGATGTCAGATACTCGTGACGTAGGTGAAATGTTATGTACAAATAAGAATTGATATGTAAAATTAGGAGAAATACTATGATTGCGACCTCAGATACTCGAGACGTAGGAGGAATACTATGTACATTTAAAAATTGCATCATAAAATTAGGAGAAATGCTATGATTGTGACGTCAGATACTGGTGACATAGGAGAAATGCTATGTACGTTTAAGAATTGTGTCATCATATACACGCTATGGAGCAGAAATGCTATGAACATTTAAGTGTATGATTATGACATCAGATACTTGCACGACGAATCCATGACATCTTTAAATAGTTACAAAAATAAACACCATATTCAGTGAATATTTTGCCATGAAGTTGAACAAAAAATCATCTAACAGCGTTTTATTTAAGTATGCGCTATTCAGCTCACTCTATCAATCATTCACCTGTCCCATTCTTCTCTAAAGAATAGCAATGGCACGTGCTGACAAGTGCCTCTGTCAAGTGAAAAGCGGGCATACCAGCACGTGCGGAGGAGGCGGGGGAGTGAATAGTGAGTCGCTCGAGATAAAGAGAGAGTGAGAGAGAGGTGCTAGTACTGAACAAGTGAAATCCGATTTTAAAACTTTTTTATTAATACAGACATCAATAATAAATATCATAACAAAGATACGAAAAACACTAAATACAACATATTTTACAAAGCTACGATTGACGAAATAAATCAATTAATTATGTTATTTTTTAAAATTATTCGTGTGTTTTAATGCTTAAAACACGGTTAATTTTAAATAAAACTAAATAAATTAATACGCTCATAGAGAAAATATTAATTATAGTTATGGCGACAACATCTGTTTTTCATGTATTACATCCACAATGTACCTATACCATTCCGTCATACTATGGTACAGTTCAGTACAATGTTCATATATATCGTAATGGCAGGCTAGCAGAGCACAATATTCGGCGGCGGCCATTTCTAATAATGCTGCCTCATTATACAGTTCAAAATTGTCAATTAGATTACGGTCAACATCAATCCCTAAACAAGAATGTTCACATTGACTCAGATGATTTACTAGACAACCATAACAATCACGCACAACCAGCGAATGTTTCTTTTCACACAGCATGAATGCGAATAATTTCTGACTAATCTTTTGCACATGATCCGTAGGACAATAATGGTGTGGCTGCCCCATAGTTTTACAATAGTGACACAATTTGACAGTATCGTCATCAACGAGATTTAGTTCGTCATAGCTTAAAACCTCATCGAGGTATATAGTGTCCATAGTAAGCGTAGCGTGATTAGACATCTCTGCGGAATCACTAGTGGTTGGAATATTATTCATGTTCTCGCTTTATCTTTTTCACACCATGAAAGCACTGAGGTATCGGGCTAAACAACGCATCACCGCTCACGTCGGGAGGCACGTAAAAGTTAGGTAATGATGCCAGCAAATTACTCACGTTCTGTTTCAATAATTCCCACTCGTTGTCTTGCAGATATAATCTGCAATGTGTGGCACGTGGTTCTGCGTCAGAGCAGAAAAAATAGCGTATGTCAATACACGGAAATTCGTCGCAGATAGAAATACGAACAGAAGTGTCCTATGTAAATAGTATGCCTTCTTTTTTGCGCGCACGTTTTACTGTGTCTTCAAGATTGGGTATGATCTGTAACAGCTGTTTAAACGCTGCTATGCTGAGATATAAACCACGTTTCGTAGGATAACCATCAGGATGAAACTACAGTAGATCGATATACCACTTTTCGCCAAAACATATTGTTCGCGCTTTATGCGAATTACCAAGATCACACCAAAACGTCGAGCAATTTAAATATTTAAAGCAAGGATCAGATGACATCGTGGAGAACGAATAATCATAGCGTGAAACCGCTGCCCTTATATATCATTAGTAACAATAACGAACAGCCGCACACAGATTGAACGCCATCTGGTGAAAATACCATGCACACAATGGCGTACAGAGGACCACGTGCATTACAATGACGTACATAGACGCGCTTAATTTGAATGTATGGCACGTGTTTGTTCGATCAATAACGTACATATTCACATGGTACGAACACTGTCTTCTACCGCGCAATGCGCACTTTATGAGCAATAACACATACGACCAACTTTTAACCATTGCACAACTGAGAGACTCAGTACACTAAAGTCAATGCGTATTAACGCAGGATGCACACAATATTTTGAAAACTATCTGACTGTAAGTTCATGGTGGATGCCAACAACTTTCAGTCATAATATTTTCGCGGTAATATAAGACTTGAAATGCGTGCGATAACTAAGCATAAGCTATGAATGAGAAAGACATCGATTAATGTAGCTTCGCAACAATAATACGTGAACCCAATGCACTATGTCTATCCCATATTTGGTTAATAATCCCTTGCTAGTTTCAGACATGAGTATAATTCTTCCAGCATTAATTTTGTCATCTCTTAAAGTGAACCGCATGCTCCTCATAATCAATGCACACATCTTATCCTTATCAGCGTTACACAGACTAGCAATATTTGCTATCATAGCGCGAGCAGCTAGTGCGGCTTCGTCGGACATGGATGACACCGACATTGTTTATGTACTGACAGAAAAAAAGTGCAATGTCACTATTTATATTATGCTTGTGTAACCATATGGTACTGATGATAAATCTCCCAGTTTCAAAATTCTTTTTTTAAAGACGAGTCTGAAGAGGCCATTAGAAGACTATCGTTCAGGAATGTAATGGAGCCTACAGTTTTACTTTTATCATTCAGAATGGAGACCTTTACATGTTGATATCATGCTATTCTTTTTATGATCACGAAGAGAAAATAGTCCCCACAAAATATTCAAACAGGGTTTAGCAACAAAGCGCAAACCCGGGTTATTCAATATTTTGGCAGGGTCGAGCTGTATTCCTTCATGTTTATAATAGTCAGCCACGTAATTCGCCTTTTCATTCTCACTACCAACACAATCAGGATATCCGCTACTTTCCTGTTTAATTTTCAAAAAACCGGTTAATGTATTCTGAAAATAACCCATTGTCGCTATGCGGCTCATATTGTGATGATGCGTGATAATGCCATACGGTGTATATCTTGAACACGGTTATCACCGCAACAAGCAGACTCATGTCCGTGGAATTTACAACCGAAAAACTCGAAAATAATATTTTCAGATACATCAATTCCATCCACATAATGTCCGCATATTTTCTGTTCACCACCATTTAGCGCATGCGCGATTTGGCGACCCTCGCATTGACTGACCCATTCCATCCATTCTACACCCAAAACACTATAAGCACGTTTTGCTCTTAGTGAGAAATCCGGTAAAGTCTGTACGCTCTCAGGTCGAAGCCATAAAGCGCGATCTAAGTAGATCATCTGTAAGCGCTATATTCTCTGATATACATTGACTGATTTCATCAGCGATGTGACTAATTTCATCTGTCGAAGTCATTAGCAGAAGGTGCGATACAGACCGACATATCGTCACGTAAATTAATGACGGTGTCATTAGGAAGACATGATAAATCCAGTAATATGTCATTAGCAGAAGGTACAATACAGTCAGGAACTGGTGCTGCATCAAATAAATTTAGGTCGGAATCGTTAGGAAGGCATGCTAAATCCAGAGATATGTCATTAAATGAAGGCACATGAAAGTCAAGAAGGGATGCATCGTCAAATAAATTTACATCATAATTATTAAGAAGGCATGCTAAATCCTGAGATAGGTCATTAGCAAAAGGCACAACGTCAATTAAATTTAGATCGTGTCCATCACGTACATCGGTCGAATAATTAGGATCACTTACGTCACAATCGCTATGAGGATAATTGAAAAATGATGATGGTACGGTACTCAGATCAGGAATAGATAGTTCAGTTCTGGTATGAGCGGTTAGATCATCGGTAGAAGCAGGTTGTGCAGGTATGATTACGTCATAATCATATAAATCATCCAAATAATTGAAAACATCAGCATCGGTAATAGACAGTTCAGGAATGACTTCGCAGTAATCAGGAACAGAGTTGACATCGCTAGCATTTGCATCACGTAATGTAATGTCGTTATGCTCATCAGATACGTGCGGAATTGAAAAGTCGGGTTCATATAACATAGAACCCAGATATAAAAGATTATCCACATGTTCATCAGATGAATCCACGTTTAATCTTGACGCATCAGAGTCACGCATCTGCTGCAAAATCACATTAACAGCATCTTCACATTCTTTAATATCGGCGCTTAAATTATCTGCCATTTTGTTATGTCTTTAGCACACACTTAATATTTTTTTTCAATTATTATCTTGAAATCTACACTCAATACGTTTCTTTAAAAAAGAACAAATAGCGATAGCGAACCACACAAGCGCACTTAAATATGCGCAGAGAACAGCACCAGGCAGAGGGCGGCCACCATAGCACTCCTCCTCAGCCTCCTCCCTCCTCCTACGACCTCCCTTAGCAGACCACCTCTTAAACTCTATTTTTTACATCATATTATCAGGCCTCATCTTAAAATCTATTATTTTTACCTTAGATACCACACTACCACGGAGGGACCACGGAGGGGGGGGGGGGAATGGCGCGCAGCTATGTTAAAACGTAAAATACACAACCTTTAAGGGTTAACATTTTGAGACTACCGGAACAACAATATTGATTCATGCACTTTGACAGTGTTCTAGAATCTCTCAAGTGTGCGCAGCTGTTCGCCATTATTCTCTAAATCTCTAAAACGTGTGGGGCTGTTCGCCATTGTTCTTTACCACTGGGCGGCTGTACGCCATTGTTCTACCCTCTGGGCGGCTGTACGCCATTGTTCTAGCGAAACAGAACAATAACGTACAGATACACCCATTACTACTGTCATTACTCTAGAAAAGGTCCATTATCTCGATATTCTGAAGTAGGTTAGGGAGGCAGGTAAATTCTTTTTATTTCTTCCTCGGCGTACAGTAAAACATATAAAAAATTGTATTGATTGCCTGTCCAGAATTTTCAGGATATGTGGTATTTTTAGTGGCTGTGGTTATCCCAAACTAATACTTTTAATGATTACTTATGACGGGTCGTATGTGAGTATGTATATGAGAAATGTATGACATAGCTCGGCATAGTTCATATCACTGCCTTTCGTTGGTAATGTTGTTGATGTTTATTTAAGCTGTCTGCAATAAGGATTTCTAATTCAAAGTACATGGTCATTTCACTAGCAGCAATGCGTGCGTGCGTGTGAAGCCATACGTGCATGGCCTGTAATTACACGTACAAATATGGAATAAAGTTTATTGTACTGTATCGCAATGATTTGAAGATAATGTACATGCCCCTAAATAGACCTATACATATATTAAAGATCGTGAGAATCTTGAGTGTTGATTATTTTGTTTTATTACAGGTGGTGGAAGATGGTTATGAGTTTTTTGCAAAACGCCAGCTTGTCACAATATTTTCTGCACCAAATTTCTGTGGTGAATTTGACAATGCAGCTGCCATTATGAGCGTTGACGAGTCACTGATGTGCTCATTTCAGGTGCGTTTTATATAAGCCATTGCGCCTGGAGGGAATGGACCTTTCCAGTTATAGCTATGCCCCGCCCATCTCTATCTAAGCTCCACCCACACCTCGTCCGTGTTGGGATCGATCGATCTCTGAACTCTCTAACTATCAATTTCAAGAGGACTATACAAGTAAGCAGTTAAAATTTTGAAACTAATTTGACTGGGCGCTGTTGCTGCCGTTTCAAAACATTTAATTTAATGTTATTAAATGGTAAAGATGCCGGACTATTAAGGGTTAACAACGGATTATATCGAGTCTTTCATGACGTCATCTTACACGTCACTAGTTGATTATGACGTCATATGATGGATGGATAAACTTGGAAAGGTCCATTTGTAATGAACTAGAAGACGTCGTCTGGCCCGTGATTCAAATTGAATCAAGTTCTAGCATGTGATGTCATCCGAATTGCGTTCTGGACCATGATTTAAACTGAATTATGTTCTATTATGTGATGGCATCCAAATTACGTTCTGGACCGTGATTCAAACTGAATTATATTCTTGCATGTGATGTCATCTGAATTACGGTCTGGACCGCGATTCAAATTGAATCACGTTCTAGCATGTGATGTCATCCGAATTACGTTCTGGACCGTGATTTAAACTGAATTATGTTCTATTATGTGATGTCATCCAAATTACGTTCTGGACCGTGATTCAAACTGAATTATATTCTTGCATGTGATGTTATCTGAATTACGGTCTGGACTATGATTCAAACTGAATTACGTTCTAGCATGTGATGTCATCCGAATTATGGGCTGGACTGTGATTCAAACTGAATTACGTTCTAACATGTGATGTCATCCGAATTACGGTCTGGCCCGTGATTCGAAGTGAATTACTTTCTAGCATGTGATGTCCTCCGAATTACGATCCAGACGATAATTCGGACGACGCCACATGCTAGAACATAATTCAGTTTGAATCACGGCCCACACTGCAAATCGGATGACGATTGAATTTCCCTCTAGACCGTTACTCAGTTTGAATCACAGTCCAGACCGTAATTCGGTTTGCATCTTATTGCTAGAACGTTATTCAGTCTATAGCTCGGCCTGCAAATCTATATACACATGTGCGCCATCCTTCTGGAATTTTATTGAGTTTGAATTACAGTCCAGACCGTAATTTGAATTGCAGTTTATTGATAGAACGTAGTTCGTTATTTAGTTTATACGTAGGCCTGCATCCTATTTATGTATAGGCCTACGCACGCCCACATTAGACCTGCCGCCTGTGGCTTAACCTGCAGCATTTAATATGTACCCTATAATGCCTGCTCCCGTTGAATTTCGAACTACGAACTCCGAATTTTGGTCCTACTTATAAGAACATCTAATATGCACTTCACAGAATTGATCAAATCCAAACAAACACTGGTTATGTTGTCAGACTGAATGCACAAAAGAATTTAGGTCAGGTGACCTAAACATAGATAATCTCAACAAGGAAATGAAAAACCTCTAATAAATAACTGCTACCTCAGACTTCACAGACTGGATCGAATCCAAAACAAACACTTTCTATCTTGTCAGAATTCAACTGCCCGTTGAACTGTATAAGAAAGTTAGGTCGCGTGACCTAGAAATAGATCATCTGAATAAGGAAATTGCAAAAACAAATAATTAAGTAGGTGCCTTCTAACGTTTCAGCGAATTGATTAAATACAAAACAAATATTGCCTATCGTGGCAGACTTCCATTTCACATTGACCTGCATACAAATTTAAGTTATGTTAGCTATATAATAGGTCATTTGAATAATGAAATTGGGTGTGTGGTGTGGGGGTGGGGGTGGGGTGGGGTGGGGAAGTAATCAAGTTTTAACTATGCGCCGTCCATTTTTGGCTAAGCTCCACCTTCACGTCGCCCGTATAGGGATCGATCGATCACTGACCAACGCACGCACGCACGCACGCACGCACGCACGCACGCACGCACGCACGAACGCACGCACGCACGCACGCACGCACGCACGCACGCACGCACGCACGCACGCACGCACGCACGCACGCACGCACGCACGCACGCACGCACGCACGCACGCACGCACGCACGCACGCACGCACGCACGCACGCACGCACGCACGCACGCACGCACGCACGCACGCACGCACGCACGCACGCACGCACGCACGCACGCACGCACGCACGCACGCACGCACGCACGCACGCACGCACGCACGCACGCACGCACGCACGCACGCACGCACGCACGCACGCACGCACGCACGCACGCACGCACGCACGCACGCACGCACGCACGCACGCACGCACGCACGCACGCACGCACGCACGCACGCACGCACTCATGCACGCACGCACATGAATATAAATTTTAAGAAAACGCTGCGGGTAAGCTGTTTAATATTTTGAAACTAATTTGACTGGGTGCTGTTGCAGCAACATCGCCAAGTCAAATTAGTTTCAAAATATTCAACACATTTTTATTAAATAGTAAAGACATACAATTCATACACAAATGCTTAGCCCGTCATCAATTAAGCGTTCATTCACGACGTAGTTGATTATGGCGTCAGCCTACACCTCACGTAGTTGATTATGACGTCATATAATTGCCTGAGAAACTGGTATCCTCCATTGACCAGATCCAAAACAAAAACTGATTCTTACAACACCCCGCGCTATTACTGCAACAACAATGGCCCATTTCTCGAGGCAAATGCTCACAAACAAGATGAGGGTGAGCATCTTCGTATTTTGCTTTAATACCATTATTTATGTTTCCAGATTTTGAGGCCAATCGTCAAAAAGAAGAAAACTTACTCCTATAAAGGGATGCAATTCAGAACTGATGATGACAATGTGACAATATCGGATTTGACACTGGCTATCGAAAAACCCAAAGGCTCGCTAAACTGAAGTAGAAATGAGACTCGTATTTTTCTTAAACCAGCAACGATATGCAAAGGGTTTTAATTATGATGTGAAAAGTATTCTGTTGAATATTCTGAAATTAATTTTATCAGAAACCGTTATTTCCCATGACAGCAGCAGCAGCTTCTAGACACATTATTGAAAAAATATTCAACAGAAAAATTTCCCGTACAGGCCTTCCTTTAAATGTACCAATAACCTGTTGCTCAAGACGTGCATGGACACTGGTATGCCAAGAGCATTTGCGCAATTGTTGCCATAGCATGGACAAAATTTGAAGAACGGTTTATTTTGTCAGGATAGGTCATCGTTAAAAAAATATATCCAAACTCCCCCAAGAACCCACGCCCCCAGGTAGCAACTTTAAAATTCAAGATGATGTCCAAGATGGCGGTCATTCATCGCTACATACACGATTTGGCATATTATTCTACATCTGGTGGATCACATGGAGTAAAATCAAGTGAAATACATGGCAATATATATTATATATATATATATATATACACACATGAAGTATCCTAATATATATTGCCATGTATTTCACTTGATTTTACTCCATGTGATCCACCAGATGTAGAATAATATGCCAAATCGTGTATGTAGCGATGAATGACCGCCATCTTGGACATCATCTTGAATTTATAATGACATGGGAAACGCTTTTCAATACACTATTTCCCCAATTTTAATGATGGTTGCTAATATGCCATTAAACATAGCTACCATATATCACTGGTTGCCACAGTTAATTATATCTGATGAACCACATGGTCTAAAATTAAGTACAATCCATAGCAATAATAGGGCATATGTTATAGCATGGGGTCTGCTCACATTGTAATAAAAGAGTTTGTCACATTCTCCAAATACATGCACAAGTCTTAATTTCATCGTTTAATCTCTTGTCTGGGCAGCATGAGACAGTGTCAAGGGAATAAGTTTTTCCGAAATTTCTTTTAAACATATCTTCTCTATTCAATTAGGCCATAAGTTTTAACCCATTTCCAAAGTTTGAGTTCGCATTTAAGATTTTGGAATTTCTTACCACATACCCCTATATAGAAATAGGAAGCTCTTGGACCTTTTAAAAAATTTAAAATGTGTTCCCCATATACATATTATACTAGATTTTATTACATTTGGTTCATCATATATAGAACACCTGTAACAATCAACGATGAATCGCGGCCATCATGGACACCATATTGAATGTTGAAGTTGTCACCAAGGGGGATTCTTGTGGACGTTGGAGTTTTTTACATGAAGTATCCTAAAATGAGTTTTCTGTGAATTTTCTATACCTCACACCCTACAATCTTCTTGGACTATGTGCCAATAAACCCTTATACTATTTATCTCAATCAGTGGTGCAAGATTAGTAAAATATTGTATTTCATAGTATGGCATAGAATGGCATTGTATCTTTGTAAAATAAAAATTGTATGAGTTTTAAAACGAATAAATCACTATATATCAAACAGACACATCTTCACAGATCGTATCTCTGAATAAATAATTTAAATCTTCAATTGAGGATTTCTTTGCGTTATTTTTTTTTTAAACATTGTTAAATCTTTGGTGTAAAAATCTTAGATTTTATGAGAAATTTACCGGAAATTGTCAAAATACATCTCTTCATTAGATGCGGCCGGACGGATCATATGGTCGTAGGCTCCAGAAATTCTATTCAGAATTCTGATTGGTTAATTCTTCGGTGAAAATCTTAGATTTGTAAGAAAAAATTCTAGAAATTATTTAAAACCCTACTCATCCTTAATCAATGTCCCGATTTTAACCAAATTTGGGCTAAAGTACCCCATTGTGATAGTCTCACGAACTGCCATTCAGCATTCTGTTCAGTCGATTTTCTGGTGGACATCTTTGGTTTTCAATCAGCTTTAAATGACGTCTCAAGAACCATCTGGTCGATTTCGGTGAAAATTGTGTGGACGAACCCTATGTTGATTGGCTCCAGTTCCTCTATTCAAAATTTTGATTGGTCCAGTTTTGTGGTGGACATCTCGAAAATTACATCTCAGAAAATGCTGTAAGGATCAGGCAAAAACTCATTAGATTTCATCGATAATTAAGGGCAATCAAAATGTGTTCAAGAGAACTTGATCCGTGATAAAACATACCTGTCATGAACCAATCAAGATTTAGCATTTGTTGGCCACATTGGATGTCTAATTGGCTGGATGGAACATAAGGTTCGATGTAATTATGTGGCCAGCATTCGTCATTAAGTTCCTACTAAATATCGTCCGTACTGAAATCCAATTTGGTGTTTTTGCTTCTTATTACTGGGGCATTTAAAGGTTTTGTTTGTTCAAATGGCAATGGTTCAAATACTAATGGTCCATGTGAGCGTCAATGCGATTGGCCTTCTTGTATACATTTTATCATTGGAACGACGAGCTAAAAATAGCTATCTCGTGGCCTGCAAAAGACAAATTTAAATATTCTTGGACAAACTTGACCATTAAGTTTCCGCGTTTTGCCTATGTCATAAGGATCCAGCACGGTGGTTGTGTGGCCACTAGGACAATGGTTAAGATCATTCTGACCTTGATACTTGAACTCTGCTTTCAACGGTTCTTTTTTTTCGCATAAAAATCAGTGCCGTAGCCAATAAGTCATGATCATGGGAAGAATAAGTATGGAGATATTAAATAATAAAAACCTTTATCATACCATTTAAGAAACTAAATCGAGAATTCTCATCACCCACAACGAGCGTGACTTATATGTATGCTGTGCGGCGTAAAAGTGCAAATGGTACTTGCTCCTAAAATTATTTTGTTTGCAAATTAGGCACGCAAGCAAATCAGTTGTCAATGTATATAATTTCCATTTTTAAATATGTGTTATCTACACATATTTTATTGAACTTACGCTATATATGCAAACTATTAATAGCTATGATATCTGCGAGATTCAGTGATGGGTCATGGTATGACGAGATCGCTGGGATTGACTGCACCGGGGCATTCGGTCTCTCCCGAGGGGCCATGACCCGCTCTCCTATCTTTTTTCAAATTTCATTTAATTCTATTTTAAATATTGAATATAATATTTCTTCCACAATGCCTAGCCTGTAGAATTTCAATACTTTAATACCCAGTGTTTTCTCTCACATAGACTACAGGCTATAGTCTAAATGACCGTACCCATGGTGGTCGAGTAGGGGAGTTTGGCTCCTGACAATTTCAAAGTATCATTAAATGCACTTAAAAATAAAGATATATGTAATATAAAGCAACTTAATGATGCTCTTGTATCACTCAAACTGTATGAAATGTCTTCTCAGAGCAGGTAATTTGATTTTTTTTTCTGGGGAGTACTCCTTGACTACCCTCTCCTGCGAGTTCAAGCCATCCCTCAGACACTCATTTAATGGTCAGTACAGTTGGTTGACCCAAGTCATCAACATGCTGTCAACACGACTGGTCAGATGCGCGGGTTGAATGGTTGTGAACATAAAATGTACTGTTTCACTCTTTACTGTCAATTTGCATGTCTTAATGACGAGACATTAATCGGCCTACAGATAAAATGTCTAAATGCCAATTTTCCAGATGGCAGATATTCCATAAATTTTTTCCCCAGCTTCATTCAAACCACTTATTATCCGACAATGCAAAGATTAGTGCGTACATGCGTGCGCGCGTGTGTGTTTAGAGAAAATAAGGGTTGTTCTCTTGCAAGATGCAAGTAGAGCAAACACCGCCGCCACCCCCCCCCCCCCCTTCCTACTCCCGACTGCTACAAGCGGAACAATCATTCACGATGACCCCCCCCCCCCCATCTGAACACCCCTTACATAATGCTCTGACTATACCACTGGCAACATTTGCTAGGAGCTTTCGAATGTTGTTCATAAGCACTATTGGTTTCAGGTTGGAAAGAGGTCTATGTGGTTTCTTAGGCTTTGGGAATGCGATGAGTGTATCTTGGAGGAGGTTGATGACAACTTCACACAATCTCCTCCATCAGTACCTACGGGGAGGCTAACATCATCAAGGTTTGCGAACTGAGAACCGCATACAGGCAATATTTTGACCATGTTTAATAAATAGCAGCAAGAGTAGTATGTAATTGAGGTGCGGTGTGTGCCTGGTCAGACACCCGTGCGTGTCACTTAGATGCCAGACCCAGTGGTTGTTGAAGTATCTGGATGTACTTCTAATACTATTTTATGTGCTCGAGCGTATCTTAGAAACACATCTTATTGCCACTGCTCATAAAGAAAAGAACAAACTGTATGAGTCCTTATGATTATAACCAATATAAATTACACAATGAATCTGTATATTTAGTGTATCAAACAAGCTAACCGATCAATTGCACGAAAGAGAGCCACAGAAAGCAAGAAGAAAAAAAATCGTCCTTTTGGAAATATCCCAAATTAAAGATGCAGTAGGCTAGCGTAAATATTCAAACGATAAAGTGCGTACAAATGACATAGAAAAGGCTGAAGTTTTGAAAACCTATTTTGCATGCATGTTCGCTGAGGAGAACCTAATTCCCAATATCACAAAAACTGTTTTACCCGAAATTTCTATAAAGCCAGAGACTACTGAAGTCAAGTTAAAAAACTAAAACCAAACATTGAACTATAAAAACGATCAGTGTACCCCTTAGCATTCTTTTTTTAAACATATTTTGTGGTAGCAAATGTACAAAGGGATCGAGCACAAGTTCTACCAACTTAATATAGCCCTCTCCCTACAGATATATAAAACGACAGCATGTAAATTATAAATAACGTTTAACTTATGTACAATTTAAATTTACATAGACTAATCTGAGTAGCAGAGACAGAAATTTGTGCCGAAAGAAGTCGAGAAAAAGAGAGGAAAAGAGAGAGAGAGAGAGAGAGAGAGAGAGAGAGAGAGAGAGAGAGAGAGAGAGGGAGAAGAGCGAGAGAGAGAGAGAGAGAAAGAGAGAGAGAGAGAGAGAGAGAGAGAGAGAGAGGTGCAGCATGCTTCACGAGTGATAATAATAATAATTATTATTATTATTATTATTATTATTATTATTATTAATTATTAATTATTATTATTATTATTATTATTATTATTATTATTATTATTATTATTATTATTATTATTGTTATTATTATTAATATTATTATTATTATTATTATTATTATTATTATAATTATAAAATAAAACCTGTTATAGTCAAGGCATATGTTACTGTCAAGACACATGTCACTGGAAATTGAGGCAAGGTAAAGGAGTCTACGCCCACGTTCTCGAAGCTATCCCTCTGACAGCGACACAGTCACTCAGCGGGTAAAGATAGTAAGTAACTGTATCGCTATCACAGCGATATCCCCTAGAACATGGCTACTGGAATACTTGTAAGCGCTAGTATGCTACTAATTTCCGTAAGTGACCTAACGCAAGTCACATTGACGTCGAGATTAGTGCACCCACATTGTCAACAGCAACAGCAATTCAATTCTTGTCAGAGGCATCTGTACCAACACCTCACACTGTACGTGTTATCTTTAGATAAATCCTTGGCAATAATATTGGTAAGATATATCCTTCCCATTTCTCAATACCAATTCCTGCACTCACGCATGTACTCACTCATGCATACCTGTGCACTCTCATACGTACTTGTGCCTACACCTGGTGTACAATTGACAAATTTGTGAATAGAATAGTGTGATAAAAAAAGGACTGAATTTCCAATTTGTTTTAAAATCTCTTGGTTTGTCTGATAAAATTATGTACGTTTGTCAACAAATTTTCATTTGATTTCGTAGCCAATCTATTGCTTCCCTACAAGAAAATATCCAGGCTAACATCGAGTGTAATATGTTGAAGGGAATCGAATAAATTGCGCCTTTCATTTGCCCATTTTGGACATTCAAAAAAAGTAATGATAGGCCGTTTCTGGGATTTGGCAATGTGAACAATTAGGGTGTTCAAGTAGGTGGTATCGGTACAGATCATTATTGAGTTGGCTACAGTTATTTCTGATTTTGCAAGTTATTATATTTCTGCGTCTTCTGTCAAACGTGCAGTATTTTGCGAGCTGCTCTGGGACATTTTTATCAGGTTTGGTAAGTTTTCTCTTGAAGATCGAAAGTGATGGAGCGGATTTGACTGCTATATCAAGGTTATTCCAAAGTTGAACACTGGGTATGAAAGAATTCTTATATATTTCAAGATGGGGATTCGGTGGAATAAAATCATCAGAGTTTCTAAGGTTGCTGTTGTTGATATCACCTACTCTTCTGGGGACAATATCTGTTATATAATCAGGGCAATCTTCTTGGACAATCTTATAGAATAATATGAGTTTCTTCTGTTTGCGACGCTCATGCAGAGGAATAAAGCCAGTCTCTTTATAGAGAATTGCTAGTGGTACATGCATTGGTACGCCGGTTATTATTCTCATGGCTTCATTCTGAATGACTTCAATTCTTTCAGCATCCCGACCGGAGCAACTATCCCAAACCTCACTGCCATATTCACGTACCAGACGCAAATATGAAGTGTAAATTTGGGATAAAGCGTGCCTGCTTAAAATATATTTCATTCTTCGCATTGTAGCTAATATTTTTGCGGCTCTCTTTGATATCTGATCTGTATGATCACTCCATTTGAGGTCATTCGAAATGAGTAAGCCCAAATATTTACTAGAATGCACTGATGTTAACAGTGTATTATTTAAAAAGATATCTGGGGATATAAATGCACGGGAATTTGTAATCGTTAGATTCACAGTTTTTGTAGCATTAAATAAAATCAACCACTGTTTTGCCCATGTTGAAATTTGATCTAAATCGCTATTTAATTTTCTTTCTATTTCGATGGATGATGCACTGGAGCAGCATAATGCAGTGTCGTCAGCATATGATCTTAAAATGTTCTGTGAAATATCATTTATATATACCAAAAATAAGAGAGGACCGAGCAATGAGCCTTGTGGGACTCCAGTTTCAATTTGTTTCATCGGTGAAGTTTCTTGGTTAATTAAGACACATTGCTTTCGTGAACTTAGGTAGCTGTTGAGCCACGTAAGAAGGTCTCCCTCTAGACCATGCTCCTGTAATTTAAACCACAATCCTTTGTGCCACACTTTGTCAAATGCTTTTGAGATATCACAAAGCACAACACATGAAGATTTGCGTTCATCTAGTGCATTTGACAGAATTCGATAAGTTGAAAGACTGTTGAATAGCCTGGATGGAAACCAGATTGATATTTATAAAGGAGATTGTGTCCAGTAAGGTGATTATACACATTCTTAAAAACGGTTCTTTCCATAATTTTCCCAACGGTGCTTAATAAGGAAATTGGTCGATAATTTTCCGGTAATCTCTTATCACCTTTCTTAAATAAAGAGAAAACGGTGGCTATCTTCCAAGCATTGGGAAATGTACCAGTTTCAAGAGATTTATTGAATATCCAACGCAAAGGAAACGCTATGGATTGGGCCATTTCTTTAAGCATTCTGTGACTTATTCCATCATTTCCAGAAGCTTTGTTTAACTTCAGTATTTTAATACCGTCAATGATTTCGGACTCAAGTATCACAAAGCCAGACAGTATATAATTTGTTTTTGTTTCAAGTGGTGGGAGATGTGCACTTGTATCATTGACATTTGAAATAGATGCGATATAATTATTTAAACAAGTCACGTTTTCCAAATCAATTATAGCATATTTCGTACTATCATTGTCATTGTATAACAGGGGTGGGATATGAGTCGTATTTCCATCATTAAAAAATTGTTTAGCTAAGTTCCAATAGGGACGCGGATTATGAATAGATAATTCATCAAGCTTTAAATCTGCACTCACTATAAAATCCTGCTTTGCCTTCTTTTTCATGTTGTTAAATTTATTCCGCTGTCTTTTGAATTTGCACCAGTCATTTTGATGTTGAGTATGTCTGGCTTTTTTCCTAAGGCGGTCTCTTTATCGGATTTCACACCTTAATGCTCCGTCAAATCAAGGTTTATCATCAGACCTAATTTTTATGATTCTATTTGGGATGCATTCAGTTACCATATCAAGAAATAAAGAGTTGAATAAATCACACATTTCATGCACATTTTCACAGGTCCCAAACAGAGGTACCCATGGTGTATTGAAAATATCATTATTCAATTTTTCAAAATTGCCTTTTTTATAAACCCAAACTTTTGGTTTATAAGTTCTTTTAATTTGTATTAGAATTTTTATAGCAACATATGTTGCTGAATGATCACTATATTCCATATATTCCTGGATCACATCTGACTCTACTGACTCAATGTTTCCATAAGACTGTATTGGGTCAATAAGCATTGCAGTCGTTTCTGTTATGCACGTTGGTTCACTAATTAATGAATTCATATTGTATAAAGTGATAATGTCCGGGAGATTATGAAGAGCCGAATTTAATAAGTTTTCATTTAAGTCACCCATAATTATTAATGATAGAGGCGTGTCCACAGCTCTGCCAATCGCTTTAGAAAAGTTTGACCAATATATCTGTGGAGAATCCGGTGACCGATAAAACAGACCTAGGATAAATATTATAGTTCCATAATTTATTTCTATAAATATGTGTTCTACGACTTCTGTTTCCAAATCAATGCACCTTTTATAATTACAAATTTTTGAGACATAGATTGACAGTCCACCACCTGAATGTGATCGGTCCTTTCTAATTGGTCCATAATAGTTATCTAATTTAACATCATCATCAGACACTGCATTATCCAGCTTAGTTTCTGTAAATGAAATTATGTGGTAATCACAAACAAACTCTTCAATTTCCTGGATTTTATGCGCAGGCCGTTTATATTGAGATGAAATAAACTTATGGCAGACACTTTTGCTGCTTCATTTGCAGGGCCAGGATTGCTTTCAATATCATCACATAATAACAGACTAAGTTTAACAATTATAAGTAACACCATGCGTATATCTATAGCATATAATGACAGATGAACAGACTTAAAGAGAGCATTCTTATGGTCCATTCTTATATGGAATGAACCTATTTTTATGTGAAATAAACCTATGGCAACCCTGGGTTGTTGTAGATCAGTACCCATTAAGTTATGGGTATACCGGCATAATCATTATACAGGGTCGCCATAAGGTATCTTTCATTGAACAATAATGGTTTCTTTTCATGTGCATTATATGTGATCGTTTGGATCGCTTTCCAAAGTTTGCAATTTGCACCTCTCGACAAAACTGGAATGGGTAAAACATAGAGACAGAAGTTGACTAGCATAAGCAGTAGTAGGGAGACTAACGGATAGCCAAGGAAAAGTACCATAAATATATGAATTTCTCTCTGAAGCACATTATTAATACATGAGTCACAGATAGTCGAAAAACATATACATGTTAAAACACAAAAGAAGTATGTACAGAGAATTATGTACAGTAAAAGTGGATAGTAAAACATTTGCAATTGTTTGGTCATCGAGAACCACGTGTAACTTCCTAAACATTAATGCTAGGCTAGAAAAGTAGTTGTAGCACGCCTGTGATATAATACTAACATCATCTTCGTTTCTCCAATCAGGCGAGATAAAACAGATGAGTGATAGCGAGTCATAATACGAACACCACTTACAGCTGTTTAATCATTTATATACACCACAGCTGTATATCCCGGGAGATACGCTAAGCCGCATCTAGACTGCATGCAACGCAAGCGAACGAAAGTGACCATAACAAACACAACACACTCCCCCACCTCCCCCGGAGGCGACGCTCATGAAAGTTTTGCTCGCATCGCCTCCAAAGGACTTAGAACAACATGCTATCATTGCTACATCCACATCGCGCGTCACACAGCACTCAATCCACATGCGCCTCTGGAGTTGAAACGAGTTTTAAAAAGAGTAGCAGTTGAATAATCTTTGTACAGCACGTCCTCGGCTTCCACAGAATTTTGGATACTCCCAGGCGGCCATCCTGGAGTAATAAACTAAATTTAAAATTAGACTTTCCACATCCAGACTTTCCTAAATGCAACTTCTGCGGGAGGGGCCGTGCAGGCCTGAAATGTAATCCTACATGATGTAGAGCTGCGGTGTTTCTTGGTGGACGACTCACCAGATCTGCCAACCATGCTGAAAGGTGGACACTAAGCTCTGCACTGCATGTCGTGTGTGTTTTAATTAACTTTTCGACCACAGTCTGGTGGACTTTGCTAGATGTGCTGCAAGAGCAATGCGACACATCCCGCACAAGGTCCTAGTTATGTATCCGCTTAACATTATTATACAGCCCTCTCTGTTAATGGGCAACCTTTAACTTTATTACTTCTGTTGCCGGACGGAGAACTTTCTCACTTCAGTATAAATTATGATTTAGTTATAGAGACTATCTAATAGATGCTACTTCACTGTTCTGTTTCACTGTCATGAGTATGCACCGTATCTACCCTGCCTGGAGGAGTCAGCTTGCGGATCCAACCTGCGGAGACCAGCTGTGGAAATCTCTCCAGCTCCAGAGAACATGTCAACTCACCCTATGAATATGTTAGCGCCTCAATTTCAGTAACATAGTAGCCTGTTCTGTACTGACGACTATTAGGTACTCAAGTAACTATACTATTGTACATCTAATTGTTATTTCCGTATATGGCACTGATGACTAATAGGTGCCTTCCCGGTCTTAGGACCGCAATTTATAATTTCTTTATCACTGTTTATATTATCCTTATTTACTGTAGGTGCTTTAACTAACTGCACCATTTAGGTCTATCAACCTGATACGTACTATCTCAATAATTTAAATAAATTGTCATCGTTCGTGCATTGCATTGGTTGGTTGTATATGGCAGATAGCCATTTCATTGATATGTCTTGTTTAATTATAGAAAACTTAGACCGCAGTACGCTAGGAAATACTAAACAGCAACATTTATATCCGCATCACTTATCCCTACCATCATCAATTTTACACTGAGGTCGCTGACTGTGCTCTAACTGTTTGAGCCTGGCATGTTACCGACTAAACCTTACTATTCAGTTCAAATAGCATAGGTTTGAAGTGGGTTGTTGCGGTAATGTAGCCCCACACTCTGGCAAGGTTGTGTAAAATTGTCCAAATACCTATAGGGCCTCGTATGTAAGTTATTGTCTCTTTCCACGATCCACTAGCCGCATGGCTTCTTAATTGTTTGGACGTTCCATCAGCACATTGATCTGATCAGACACTGGGAAACTATCGGGCATTTCTGAGCAGTGATGGTTAAAGTGCTGATTTACATACATCTCCTCCGTATCCTCGGATACTTGTTAGCTAGATAACCCAGCCAACGAAGGAAAGCACTGCGAAAACATATGGTTATAAATGTGAGTTTGATAGGTTTATTTTACTGGCCCGCAGTGCATATCTTGGCACATTGGAACATAATCCTAATGACAGGTCAAAGGTTAGATCCTTACGAAACAGTAACAGATGAGACACGCATCACCATCCAACTCGTCAGAGTGTCTGGGAAGGATCTTGGAATCCGCCACACCCTCACGGGAAGGATGGTCGCGGTGGATATTCGCCTCACTACCCCCACCGTAACAATATGTCAGTGATCAAACTTGCTTATGTGAAAGGTAGCCATTGTCCAGGTGATGTTTTATGTGGTTGCGGGGCAAGGTACACGGATTTTCATCAAATTCAGATGCGTTGCGATGTAACATGTATGCTTACCGTCCATGGAGGTAGATGCTCTTTCAAGGCGACCTACGGGAAGCTAGGCGTCTGCGCCCATTGGACAGCTGTATCTAACGATAGGTAGGAATCCTTGCCACTTGCAGCCAAAGCTAGTTTTCGTTTCTAACACTTAATCGGTAGGTTAGACTATAGCAGAAGGCCCACATAAATAAAGCAGCATCTACCAATACAGCATCTTGGAACTACATAAGATGGTGACGTGGGAATTCTTTGGAAATCGTTCGTTCCGCCTTCACGTAAACCAGTACGCATCACGTTAATTATGGCTTCACTAGGATTTTTCTGCACTTAGCATTTTCTAATGAACAAAAGAGTGGCCCTTTTTGCCAACTCTTTTCCTCCGCTTTGGCGATGGAGGCCCACACGAGGCACTTTCCTCTCGCAGCAATAATGTTCTCTCTGTGTATCTTAGGGGTATATTAACTTATATTAAGATACTTAGTGATCACTTATGCAGCTGCTTCTCTTGCAGGCTTGCCTCTGCGGATTTAGGGATCTGTGTAGTACCTCCGGCAACACCACGTAGAAAGGACACCAGCTAGCTCTACATTGTGTGTTATTGTGCTCATATTACTGTCAAACGATTCACCCTGTTTGTATAGTACTTATTTATATTCTAAGATATCATTCTAATTATTCCATTCTCTAAATTAGTATGGAAAGACACACTGGTGACACAAACAGTTGGGATGACACCATGTGGTTCAATCTCAGCGGCAATGGTCGCCTGGCCCCACTGGAACATCATTGTTCCACCGGCTCTAGAAGTCAGTCTATGCACTCCGTGGAGAGATGGCACATGGGAACAGCATCCCAGAGATCCACAGCTAACCAGCCGTCCCGGTCATTGCACACTTGCGGTGCGATGGTCGGATACTTAACGGCGGACCAGTGCGTACCCCCGCCAGCTACAATGGGTATCCAAGGAGAGGTTTTCATCTATGTGTACACCAAGATCTTTTTCACATGCAGACAGTATGATTTCATTGATTTGTGAGTGGCATGTAGTGTCTGTCATATAATACTGGGTCCTAAGATTGTTTGAGCCAAAGCTCTAAGGTCTAAGATCTTTTCACTTAAAAACCTTAAAAAATGTAAACAAAATCCAACTAAACCCTGGATAACAAGAGGTCTGATAGCTGCCTGTCACAAGAAAAACAAGTTATATATGATTTCATCAAATATCCGACAAAATATAATGATTCACAATTTAAAAAATATAGAAACAGGCTTAATCAAATAATTAGAACAGCAAAAATAAATTATTTTCATAATAAATTTGATGAACAGAAAAATAATATTAAAGAAACCTGGAAACTGATTAAATCATTACTGAACAAGAAAAAACCCCAATTCTGAAACATTGCGGTTTATTTACAATAATAGAGTCATAAATGACAAAAAAGAAATAGCAAACAAATTTAATGAACTAACATTGGACCCAGTTTATCAAAAAAAATTTTACCAAGCTCGAACATACATGTACTGGACTATCTGACAGGTAGCTATCAACACTCTATTTTCTTAAATCCTACTGATAGTGACGAAATTTACAAAATACTAATGCAAATTAACACAACTAAAAGTGCTGGCATTGATAATTTTAAATGGAACACTGTGTTGCAGAAATACTAACTCCACTGGATCATATTTGTAATCTATCACTGACACAGGGTATATTTCCAACAAGACTAAAGGTGTTACACCTCTATACAAAGCCAAAGATGCATCTGACGTTACTAACTATAGGCCAGTCTCAGTACTTCCACTCTCCTCTAAACCCCTGGAAAAGCTGTATTTTAGTAGAATTACCAATTACCTAAACAAAAACGCCATCTTATATTCATCTCAGTATGGTTTCAGAGAAAAAGACTCTACTATGCTTGCCATTGTGGATATGATTGAAAAACTATCTGACTCCCTAGAGAATAATGACCATACTTTGGGTGTATTGCTGGACCTTTCCAAAGCCCCCGGTACAATTGACCATTCGATTCTATTACAAAAGCTTGCATACGATGAAATGCGGGGCACTGCATTGAATTGGATACAGAGCTACCTGTCAAACAGAAATCAATGTGTACAATTCAATGGAGTCATTTTAGAATATAAAGAGGTAAGCTGTGGTGGTGTACCCCCAAGGTTCAGTCCCTGGTCCCCGGCTGTTTCTCTTGTATATGAATGACACACCCAAAGTCTGTAGCCATCTATCTTCAATCCTCTTTGCAGATGATACTAATGCTTTCTGCAGCCATAATGGCATAGAAATTCTTTACAAACATGTTAATAATGAAATGGCAAAGTTAATAGATTGGTTTAGAGTTTACAAACTGTCCTTAAATGTAAGTAAAACCAACTATATATTATTTACAAAATCTAATAATTTAAAGAAGCATCTCTCCCAAAGCTTTACATCGACAACCAGATAATACATGAATCCCAATATGCCACGTTTTCAGGAGTCTATTTGCATAAGAATTTGACATGGGAGAAGCATATTCGTAACATCCAAGGTAGCAAAGAGCATTGGCATCATACGCAGATTAAAACCCTATCTAACACCTAATATTATTAAAAATATGTACTGCACAATGATATTTCCTGACATCACTTACTGTAATGCTATCTGAACTAAAACATCTGAAGCTAAACTAAAAAACCTAAAATCACTACAGAGGCAATCTATTAAATTATTTGCACAAACAGCAGATGGCCAGGATATCTTTAAAGTAGGAAAAAATTCTAAAACTCGAGGACATTGGAAGGCTCCAATTATACAAAATTTTTAAGAGACTTCCACAATGGCAACTTACCCTCTCCTTTAACCAGTATCTTTACGGTCAATACACAAATACACTCTCACAACACTAGAACACGAAACAATCTGCATACAAGACACCGCCAAACAAAAGCAGCACAACAAAAACCCTCATATAAAGCAATACAATTATGGAATAACACAGATACAAAGACACGCACAGACATTATTACTCTACAGTCATTTAAACAGAAGATAAAAAATATGATTATAAACACCTACTAAGCCCTAAAAACAAAACAAAAAAACCCCAAAAAAGCAACCAACAAAAAAAACCTCCCCCACACAAAAAACCCACACCACCATGGCATTATCATACTTGCACCCAGTCACCAAAACAAATATAATAATAATAATAATAAAAATAATAATAATAATTTTAATTAGCAAGATAAGCACACCTATGTACCTGTAAATATGTTGTCTATCTGTCCCATGTCTCATGTCTCTTGTTTGTCTTTTAGGACTAAGTTAAATCTGAACTAATTATGTCATATATTTTATAGTATCAGTCCTTCATGTATAATTAATATTTTTTCTGCCTTTGGTGGACCACCTGTTGTGTAATTACAAATTGTACATTTTATATCAAAATAAATGAATTTGAACTTGAACTTGAAAGTGTATTACATGTGTTTTGTCTGTATTAAAGTGTAGCTACCAAATCTGAGACCAAATACATACATTATCTATATTGTCTTGACATTGCTAGGGTTAACAAACTGTTTGTATCATTCGCAAAGATCTTACAAGGACAGGTTATGGAATCGGGTAGATCGTTTATGTACAAAAGGAGAAGTGTAGGTCCCAAAACACTGCCTTGAGGCACGCCACTAGTGACAGCTGTCCAGCCGGATGTTGCTTCGTTGATCTTTACACACTGTTTTCCTTTGGTTAGAAATGCTTCAGTCCAGTTAATTAGTTGATCTCCTAAACCGCACATACTCATTTTCTTTTGTGTGGTACTGTGTCGAAAGCTTTGGAGAAATCTAAGTATATTGTGTCTATAGGTTTGTTTTCATCTAGATTGGATGTTATTGTTTCCATGTACTCCAGTAACTGTGTTTTGTATGATCTGTTATGTCTGAAGCGATGTTGGCAGCTTGTGAAAGGGTTGTTTGTTTCCATGTGGTTCATTATTGCATCACGCACACATATTTCTAAAGGTTTGCAAAGTGAGCAAGTTAGACTGATGGGTCTGTAGTTGCTTGGATTACTTTTTGGGCCTTTTTTTTTTATAAATCGGACAGACATTAGCCATTTTCCAAATCCCAAGTATTACAGCTTCCTCTAAGGATTTGTTAAATATGATGCTAAGGTGTACATCGATCTCTTTTGCTAGTTCAATCAAGATTTATATGGGTATGCCATAACGTCCATGACGTTTATTTGGGTTTAGCTTTTTTAGTTTGGCTTCAGTATTCTCTGGGTTTATAGAAATGCCTAGTAAAACAGTGTTTGTGATATTGGGGATATTATTTGGCATTGTATTTACGTTCTCTTCTGTAAATACGCTTGCAATGTACATGTTCAAAACTTCTGCCTTTTCTATGTGATTTGTACACACTTTATCTTTTGAATATTTAAGTTGGCCTACTGTTTCTTTGAGAGTTGTTTTGCTTTTGACATATTTCCAAAAAGGTCTTGGGTTTTCTCTTGCATTATGTTGCTATATTTTGTTCAAATGACCGTTTGGCTTGTTTGACACATTGTAGATAGCGGATTGTCTAGTGGGAGTCATGACCCGATGGACATCTTATATTTATGAGTAAGGCCTTAGTAGAAATTATTATCTTTTGAAAATACCAGGTGAGCTGAGAAGGGATAACATGGTATTGGTAGTGTACAGAGTAGTATGTGTCTGCACTGAGTGACTGAGGGCACTGAGTGCGCCGATGTGAAACTAGTATCGAAACTGAGAGTAGAGTAGTAGTAGTGTTTGCACTGGGTGACTGGATGACGTCACCAGCGATGATGCCGATGCGAAACTGGTATCGAAACTAGAACAGTATTAAGACTGAAAATGGATTGAAGTAGGGGGAGAGTCGACGGTGCTGGCTTGATGGTATCTGTCGGTAAATGGATAAATTAAGGATGAAAGTTGTTGCCATGGGATTAGCAAATAGTTGGTAGTATTCAACAGTTGGTCAGGACAAAGGTTTACAAAATAATAAGCAAGTAAAACGCGATGGGAATCGAGGAGAGGCGTTAAGTATACTGAGCGAATAACAACAGACTAACTGACCCGAAGGTCGATAGAGAAGCACAACAACACCAGCTGGTGATGAGCTCATGTGGCTCCAGTGCTATTAACCTTCCTAAATTACAGGCATAGGCCTAAAAGCAAGGAGGAGGACATGGACGGACTAGAGTCAATAACATAACATCCGGTTAGAAACACAATTGTGTATCAACAATGTGTCGATCATTCATGGTAGGCTAATTATCAGAAATGGATAATTGTTGATGGAAACTGACAGATCGCATCAAAGCCAGAACCGGCGCGAACCAGTTGGATCAGGTTCAGTGGTGTGGATGGAGAGGCGAAACCATGACGTCATGATCTATGTATGGCATATTGCCGAATGATGGTAGAATCGAAACTCAGGAGAGTATAAAAGGGCCACGTTGCCTTGTATCGAGAGCACTTTGGTCGGTCCGAAACTTGTAGTAGCGATAAGCTCTGTTTGAATGTATGATAGTAGGTCGGTAAATTGTTAGAGTGTAGGAGCGTTGGTTTGAATAGAATAGTTTGATTAACTTAGTATAAATTTATTCATAATTTTATGACAGTAAAAGTCATCTTCTTGTGTACAGTTAGCGTAGTATTAAAGTCATCACCTTGATAACTTCAAGGCACTAGTTTTGTTGTGTATAGCTCTGGAGTATACGGAAGACCACCGTATCGTTCCTCATCATTCTGAAACTTAGTCAGATCAGGCCCGGATATCTATATAAATATCGTATGTTACATCTAGTTACGAGGCGAGCAGATATCAATCTTTTGTGTTTTGAGTAAAGTAGGTTGTCGCAGCAACTTAGCATACAAACTTTACACAAGACGGAAAAGATATCATAATCAATTCATAGTGTCATCCAAGTTTAAGAAATAGGATCGAAAATCTTCAACATGATGTAGAATTATTCCTTGCCATTTTGTATTGGTTATAATCGTCAAAACTGTTTGTTTTCGTGTATTTTTTGTACAGTTTGATTTTTGCTCTAATGGTGTGTGTGTGGCACTGGAAATACTCGGCTTGCTAAATATCTCAGGGTTGCTAATGAAGATGGCCGTGTCAATTTGTGAAGGACCACAACATTTCTTCTTCTTGTACATGCAGATTCCCCCACTATATAAGACACCTCCTTCTGGAGTATGTAGACAATAGTATAAAAACAAAACTGTGGACGTTAAGTGAAGGTTAACAAGAGTCATGTATATGTGGTGACTACATGGAGAGTAGATGCATTCTCTCTTTGTGACAGGACTAGATCCAATCTCTGATGATATGCTCCATATTCGAGATAATGTAATTTGGAAGAGAACATGGCATGTCTGGATGTGTAGGATTTAAGAGCAGGAGGATTGTGGTGTCGTTTATCCGGTTTGCTACCAAGTGTGGCGCACAGGGCATGTACATGGAACTGTTTGGCCATATTAAATGATGTACAGGAAGTAAGAAAGTGTGACATATCTTCTTGATTGAGGGTGCAGTTAAGAGCTTTAGTTTTATAATAACCTTCTCTGTTTCCCACAGTGTCCCAACTGACTCCAACCATATGCGTGCAGGGGTGTCTTGTAATTTGAGCATTTCACCTGGCATGTGTCACATAGATGACATGCTTGATGCTGCATTCCAGGCCTTACCCTTCCAGAACCTAACGACTGATCCATGCACATGGCGTTTCCATGCTGATTTTGTTGGTACACGAACCAATAAGTTGTGAGCAGAGGGAAGCTTGTATTGAAGAGGAAGCCTCTGTGCATAGAACGGCCATGTGCTGCTCGACATCGACTTCAATGCAAGTTGTCTTAGTATGATAGAATATTCCTGACATGATGGATTGGCAAATAGATTTCTCAGCAGGCTGAGCACTTCTTTATGAATCTCTACTGACATGGGTAGTGTACCAAATAGTCCATAGACCGCTGGATTTGCTGTAGTTGGGCGAGGCTCTGTAGTTGGCATAACAATGACCTTGCAAATGTCTTCATAGGTTCCACTTCTTTGCCAGTAAGTTTCTTGATCTTGATCGTGATTAGTTATGGGGAAACATCCAAAGGACATTATTTTCACCGTGCATTCGTCAAGTAGCTGGTTTAGACCTGTTTTTTTGCCTCTGCTTAATTCATTAAATTTATTTGTAGGATTTGCAGAGTTTTCTGAACTGCTTAGAAGATCCTGTGATAGTTTGTTCCAATCCATTATCGTACTGGGAATAAAGCTGAATTTAAATACGTCAATTCTTGCATAAATTTGATTGAAGTGGCTTTTAAGCATGTTTTTGGTTTTCCGAATTGGAGTCTGTAGACTGTCTAATGATATATATGCTTGTTGCTGTAGACCATTGTGGAACAAAACAAGGCAGTTTTGTTTCCTTCTGTCTGGCAATGGTGGGGAGTTTTAGGATTTCCATTATATTTATCATACTGCCTGGTTCGTAGCAATAGTTTGAGGTGATAAATCTAGCTGCACGTTTTTGTACATTTTCCCATTTGTCCTGAAGAATAATATGATGAGGGTCCCAAACTGTACTTGCATATTCCAGAACTTGTCTAATTAGTCCCATGTATGCTTGAAGTCTGATTTCTTGGAAACAGAATGATAAATTTCTCCGCAATAGTCCTAAGGTTCTGCATGATTTGATGCCCAAGTACTTTACTGATGAAACAATACTTAGACTGGTTCCTTTTAGTGTGTAGTCGAATTTGATGGGGGGTTTTTTTTTTTTTTTGTTTTTTTTTCTGGCTAGGTGCATCATGTTGCATTTTCCTCGTTGGACGCGCATTCCCCAAGTGGTAGCCCAATTACCTAACATGTTTATATCTTGTTGGAGTGCCTCACAGTCCTTGGGGTAATCGATTTCCCGGTAGCATATGCAATCATCAGCAAATAGCCTGATTTTGTTTGTTTTAGGAATTGAGTATGGTATTTCGCTAACAACTGTTTCGGTGAACACCCTAGTAAATTTGCCATAAAGTGCTTCAGCTTTGCTGAGGTCAGTATCTGCGAAAATTCAATTTGTTTTGAGTGGCGGGATTCCTTGTTTGTCAGATTTTTGGTTGTTAATATACAAAAGGGGTTCGAGTCAGCTTTGATGATGTTTCCATAACTCTGCTCCATGATATAGGTAATCTAGGTAAAATTTCTGAGCACAGATTTGTAAAACCTATATGCTCAGCTCCTATGCACGAATAAACTTGTTGATCCGAAATTACCAGTTATGTCTGACTTTTAAATTTTTGGAATAATGCCCTCTTCTGTTTTTGTATTTACATGAAGCTGGCTATAAAATATACAAGCTATATACATATAGTATATACATATATGAGATCCTTTACAATGGTTGTATAACTTCTGTTTATATAAATATATATTAGTCTGCTGTATGAATATGTATCATGGGTGTGAGCTGCTGTGTGCCGCCAACGCCTGTGATGATTTCATACAATCATGACAATTGTCTATATATGTACATGTAGGAAGTCTCTCAGCCTTCCTCTTCAGTCACATCAATCTCTGTGCCATCTGTTCTGGTCAGTTTTTGTGTACAGTCATAAACCGTCTCTTGACATTGCCATAGCTCGTCTACTCGTTTTTTTCAAATGATATGACTGTTGGTGCTGAAATGACAGATTCTGGCAGGCTATTCCATAGGTAACAAACTCTCAAGGAAAAGAAATTCTTCCTAAGGGTCGTTCCTCCCCTCTTTTGGTAGACCCAGTGGCATTTGACTGTCTTGAAAGCGAGTTTATGCATAACTCAGTCCTATTAAGACTCATAACAATATATCGGCCGCCACCTGGAAAACATAACCCACCCTCTTCAGAATTCTTCCAAGAAGTGTCTTCCCTACTTGACCGATATACTTTCAGTACCGGAAATTTACTGTTACTCGGTGATTTTAACGTACACATGGAAATTGCAGACGATCATAATGCATCAATTATGCGGGCTTTATTAGAAACATCAGGTCCTATACAACATGTGAAACATGCCACCCATAGTAAAGGACATCTACTGGACTTAATTATAACACGAGCAGATGAATCTGTCGTCAGTAATGTTGATCTTGATGCAGGCGTAATCGCGTCTGATCATGCATTTATAACATTCGACGTTTCTCTTCCAAAACCTGCTCTGCCACGAAAAACGATTACTTATAGGCGACTTCGTTCACTTCCCATTGAATCAATCAGATCAGACATACGTGCAAGTAGTATGTGCACGAATCCATCTGAGAACATGTCTAAACTCGTGAACCAGTACGACAATGAACTACGAGCCATTCTTGATAAATATGCTCCCCTAAACCATAAAACAATCGTTGTTCGTCCACATTCACCATGGTTCAACAGTGAGATAAAGGAAGCAAAACGACCTTCACGAAAATACGAATGCCTTGCACGCAAAACGAATCTACACGTTCATTTACAGTTATATGCTGATCAGTGTAAAGTGGTTAACAAAATGATAACTGTAGCAAAGCAGGATTACTACTCAACATTAGTGTCCGAACACAAAGCAGACCAGAAAAAACTGTTCTCCATTTTCAACAGGCTCCTTCACAAAGCTAAAGGACGAAATACCTTACCACAGCACAGCAATTCAGTTGAGCTAGCTGGCAATTTTGGACAGTTTTTCAATGAAAAAATCGAACTCATTCGTGCAAACATTTTGAGACATCCAGATTATTCAGTACAGATTCTGAACGATGTACCAGTATCAGAATGTCCTCTGATAGAGTTTCGACCAGCTTCCATCAGTGAGGTGTCAACACTAATTAGGAAATCACCACAAAAGTCCTGTATTCTAGACCCAATACCCACACACTTGGTTAAAGACTGTATCGCCGACCTTGCACCAGTCATTACAAATATGATAAATATGTCCATGGAGAGTGGCTCTGTGCCTACTATCTTTAAATCAGCAAACGTGATACCACTGCTCAAAAAACCATCTCTGGACTCTAACCTTCTTAACAACTACCGACCGGTATCGAATCTGACATATCTATCAAAACTGTTAGAAAAAGTGATTGCAGAACGACTTCAGAATCACCTAGAAGTAAATAACCTACGTGAGTTGTACCAAAGTGCCTACCGCAAGCTTCATAGCACAGAGACGGCTTTACTACGCATGCAGAACAATATATTATGTTCTATGGACAACCGTATGTGTGTGCTATTAACACTCCTAGACCTATCTGCAGCTTTCGATGCGATAGATCATACAACTATGCTATCACGACTAGCAGAACTGGGCATATCTGGTACATCACTGAGTTGGTTCAAATCCTATTTAACATGTCGCTATCAAACAATCACATTAAATGAAGCTAGGTCATCTCAGTATGAGTTGCTCTCTGGTGTGCCGCAGGGGTCTGTGCTCAGGCCTATATTATTCAATATCTACACGGCACCACTGGGACGACTTCTAGACGCACGTGGAATGAGCTATCACTTCTAGGCCGATGATACTCAGCTGTATCTAGCTTTTCACACACCCAACCAATTGAATGCCCGGGAAATTCTGGAGGACTGTATTCGCGATGTGAAACTTTGGATGTTAAACAACCTTTTGCAACTCAACGAGAAAAAGACAGAAATAATTATGATCGCTTCCCGTCACTTGAGACCAAAAATAGAAATTGAATCGGTTCATATCGGTGGCGCCAACATTCCTTTTAGTGTTAATGCGAGAAATATTGGCGTAGTCTTTGACAATACTATGTCTATGGAAAGCCATGTGACGTCGATCTGTAAATCTATATTTCTGAACACTCGCAACATCGGTAAAATTAGGAAATTGCTAGACTATAATGCAGTCAATACCCTCGTCCACGCAACCATTACATCAAGGCTGGACAATTGCAATTCTCTTCTCACAGGCATATCATCATCGCAGTTACAACGTCTCCAACGAGCACAAAATACGGCAGCCCGGTTAATAACCAGAACAAAAGTGCATGAACACATTCGACCAGTCCTCAAAGAGCTACACTGGCTGCCAGTGGAACAACGAATCGAATTTAAGGTCGCACTTTTCGTGTTCAAATGCCTACATGACTTAGCCCCACCGTATTTATCATCACTCATAACTAGACGAATAGCACCGAGCGCACTAAGATCGAGTGAACAGCTACTCTGCGTAGTACCCAATTCCAATCTTGTCATTGGAGAGCGTACTTTCTCCATAGCTGGGCCAAAACTTTGGAACGACCTTCCATCCAACATTCAAAACAGCAACAATGTTGAGGCTTTCAAAACTCTTCTTAAAACCCATTTGTTCCAAAAAGCATATTTCACTATTTTAAATTAGCTTTAACTTTTGTTAAGCGCCTTTGGGCAGTTAATTCTGGAATTGGCGCTATATAAATGCATACATACATACATACATACATACATACATACATACATACATACATACATAGCGTGGGTGTGGCCTGGGGGGCGACCGCCCCACCTGACCCTGGCCAATATGCTCCAGTCGGAAATTTGAGACCAGCTGTAAATTTGTATCATAGTTCTACAGACTTTCCTACTACCAGCTGACCGAGAAAATTCCGACTGGGGTATGCGTGATTAATAACTTTGACCGACTGTCTGCATCCGCATTGCCATTCCAACCCACCCACCCTCTCCACGTAGGCCCGTATAGGTGGGCGAAAGAAGAAATTTATTATTTCCTAATTGTAATAGTATATATAAGCAATAAATTAATCCACAAGCGTGTGCATAATATGAGGTCACAGGTCTCCCATCGGAGCCGCACAGAGGAAGTCGATCCTCTGTGTTCATTTCATTGCTTGGTCTGTCAATCACTCAAGTGAAATTTACACAATCTCGTGAACTATTCCGCTGATTCGCTGACGTCTAGACAATGTAATGCACTATTGCTTAATTATGCGTCATTTATACATGCCAAAGCCAGGCAACGTTAGCCACCTCACTGTACGTGTACTCGTCTGTTTGTATTCGGAAGTGCATTTTATGCTGGCATTTGACTGGTGAGTTTTCTTTAGATGTAGTTTAATTACTGGAAGTCCGAAATTACTGCTCTTTAGATATAAATTAAAATTATGTATGTAATGTATAAGATTGTCTAAATATTTTGAGAGCAATTTCTGATGCAATCGACAACCGTGCACGACACCCATGATATTGTGTTTTATATTAATACAATACAATGACCAAACAAGGGCAGTCGGACACTACAAACCCTCACCCTTCGGACTTTCCTGTTTTCCAGATTTTATGCCGAATATAAAAGAAATCAAAATCTGACTGAAATCCTGGATCAGGATCTGGATCTGGATCATGGTCATTTTATGTAAAATAACCTGTTTGTGAAAACTAAATCTTGTGTTAAAATTTGAGGCAAAGTGGTGCAATAGTTTCCAAGAAATCTACAAGTCGGTAAATTGATCCGAATTCCGAATTCGGATCCATAGCCAAACTGGGAATCCTAGTTTACCATACGCTTGTTTCTTGTCACGTATTTTGAAGAAAATCAGACCGGTAGTTTCATGAAAACTGGTAATACAGGCTTGAGGATTTGCGTATCAGAGTACCTTTGTCATCCATTCAGCCATCTATTTCCCTTTTCTGTTAATTTCGCTCTCTATTCCTTTATTTTTGTTCCGTCTACTAGGTCTATACCTAACGATGTTCCATATTAAAGTGGCTAACCCTAATCGTATTTGTTTATTTTACTTTTTATTTTACTATCAGGCCTAATGCGTGAAACACATTATGTCATCAAAACCAAAGCGGATAAAGGTGGAATGCCTATTATGCAATAGTGTGTTTGATAGTGATTTCCGTTTGAAGAACAACCAGAAGCAACATTCTGATGCTGTAAAATTGCGAAAACAAATTCCCTACAAAGTAGCATGTGCTCCTAAAAATCCATGGGAAGCAGTTCGAAAAGTCACTGTTCCAGAAACGTCAGATTTAAAAGAATCTGTGGTTGGTGTGTTTGTATCAGAACCTGAACCAGACCTCCAAACACCCGGAACATCTAGCACTGTGACTCCTACTTATGAATTACCAACAGATGAGGGGGCCATGCCATTCATCGATAACATCTCTTCTAGCTGTAAAAGATGGTCAGACTATGCCCATGTGTCCACATTCACCAGTCTGTTCGGACGAGCATGTCCAAGACAGCGATGTCCAAAATGTGTATGTACCATTACTAAACTGTACCCATGACTATCCATCAGATCCCACCCATTTCAAGGAAGGGGAATTCACTCCTGCCCTAATACGTGAGTTATTGGAAGTGGGTGCTTGTCAGCCAGGTGTCTCGGTCAATGATGAGTTTAAATTCCCAAAAGATAAGGATCGTTCATTTCACTCAACGTGGTATTACAAGACATTGCCCAACTCATTGAAAGTACACATGGAATGGTTAGTATATTCGCCAACAAACAACAAGGCTTATTGCTTCTGCTGCATGCTCTCTGCTGAGCGTAGTGATGCCACATATGACCCTGCCTGGGGTGAACCACACCATGGTTTTTCGAACTGGAGGAATGGAACACAGCGCATATGTGACCATGAAAACAGTGGAATCCACATGAAGGCGGTTAGTACCATGGCTATGACGATGTATCGACTTAATACAAAGCAAACCATCAATCAGCAACAGCTTACTGCAGATATGCAATTAGTGGAAAAGAACAGAATGATTTTGAGGCGACTCAAAGCTAAGCAAAATCTGCCTCTTCGAGGTCACAATGAATATAGAGGACTTGGACACCCCTCTATAAATGAAGGTAACATTTTGGAATTATGCAAATTAGTGGCGAAGTATGATGCGGTCCTTGCAGAGCACATCAATTCAAAGAGAACAACGCACATGTATCTGAGTCCAGAGATTCAAAATGACATTATTCATGCATTATCTCAGAGTACACGAGATATAATTTTAAGCAAAATTAGTACGGCAAAGTTGTATTCTCTAATTATAAATGAGAGCAGAGATTGTACCAGAAGCGAAATGTGCTCAATTTCTATGCGCTTCGTGAACGAAATTGGAACCATTGAAGAGGTATTTCTTGATTTTGTAGAATTGACCTCTACCTCATCAAAAAATATGCTTAATGTCATTCTGCAAAAGTTAACCACATGGGATTTGCCTATATCTCTGTGCCATGGCCAATGCTATGACGGAGCTTCCAATATGGCAGGAAAAAAGAGCTGTTTACAAGAAGGCATCAAGGAACTGAGTCCACGTTTTTTGTACATTGCTGTGCTCACAATCTAAATCTTTGCCTAATAGACTCGTGTGTCAAATGCACTGAAACAGTTACATTCTTTGGCACATTAGAGCGGATATATTCTTTCTTCACTCCAAGCATAGTTCGACTTCAGGCATATTCAGATATACATGTAAAGATCTCAGTGTAACAGAAATAACGTTCAAGAGATTGCAAATGACACGGTGGACTTCTCGTAATCAGGCTGTCACTATGGGGTTACAGGTATATCCAGCATTGTTACAAGCATTAGAAAAGATTCAAGAAATAGATAGGCGGGTGAGATTATTACAGAAGCAAATGGAATCTGGACTGCTATGAATCGCTTAGAATTTATTTTACAGCTTCTAATATGGCAACAAGTTTTGAAGGAAATCACAATTTTGTTAAAATACATGCAAAGTAGTCAGATAGATTTAGTAAGTGCATCTCAGTTGGTAATGTCAACACTTAAAACGGTAGCGAATTTAAGGGATGTAGCCTTCTGTTACACACAAGTGGAATGTGCTAAAGAGAAGGCGAAAGAATGGGAAATTCTAAATCATGATTTTCAACAGAAACAGGTTAGAAGGAGAAAGAGAATGCCTGGTGAATTATCAGTAGACGAGCCTATAGTAGATGCAAAGGATAATTTCAAGCTAAATATCTTTCCCACTGTACTTGACACGCTGTGTACACAACTCTCAGAACGCTTCGACAGCTTCCATGACGTAGTGGTAAATTTTAGTTGCCTTTTACCATCATATTATAAATCAGAGAATGCACTGACACAATTGCAACGATTATGTGAAATATATAAAGATGACATTTGTAATTCGAATTCATGCATTCACGAATATAATAGTATGAGAACACTATATGCAAATTGGAGCAATGACTTAACTGACAACGAAACACCCAAAACAGTAGAAGAGTTGCTGCAATTTCTAATTGCAAGACATTTGATACAAGCATTTCCCAATGTGGTCATACTTATCCGAATTTTTCTTACTATCTCTGTGTCAAGTGCTGGTGCTGAACGATCATTTAGCCGGATGAAACTAATCAAATCTTACCTTCGATCATCTATGTCTGAACAACGTCTGTCAAACCTGGCTATTCTAAGTATTGAACGAGAGTATGCATAGCAATTTTTGAACAATGATAAAGTTATTGACACATTTGCTAAGATGAAAAAGCGGCGCATGATTATTGTCTGAAGTTACAAAATTGTATATAACAGTACGACCCATATTACCATAGCAACAAAGTATACAAGTAACTATGCTGTTGGACAAACAGTTATGTGCGAGATAAGTAGGTTACCAACTTACCGACCTGTCTCTAACAGAACTGCTTATCCCACACTCTTATGAGGTAATATCGGGGAAATGTGTAGCCTATCATGATCTATTTCGTTTAATTTAAGTATAATTTGATGATGCTAAAATTAAAATTACCCTGAGTAAAGTTGTGGACAATCACTTTTGAGAACCAGTATAGATAACTGTAATATTTATCTCAATCTCATGTATCATGACCCAAAGTTCCATTTGCTTATCATATAATCCATAGCAATTCATCGGTAGATTCGAAATAAATCGAATGTATTTAGCAGTGTAATTAGTATATCTATGAGCAGATTTTGGCATCATAATCCATCGAGACTTGTTCACAGGATCCCCTGACGGTCTGACCCATCCCACCCATATTGAGGCTAGGGAACACCTCACCGTGACCATCTCAAAGGTCGGAAATTTAGAACCAGCTCGCGTGAAGCAGCCCCACCTGAAAAAAATATGACGCTACGCCACTGGGTAGACCTTCAGGTGATGACCACCAGTTACTGAATCATGTTGCATATAAAATAGGGAGGTAGAGTATGGGTCATAAATTACAGTTAACATTTTGTATGTCTCTATCATATCTCCCCTTGCTCGCCTATATACCATGGTTGGTAGGCCCAATGTTTTCAATCGTTCAGTGTATGTGAGGTCTTTGAGGGATGGTACTAGCTTGGTCGCTCTCCGCTGAACACCTTCTATGGCATTAATGTGTTTTTCAGATATGGGAACCATACTGCATTAGCGTACTCAAGGTGTGGCCGAACAAGTGCCTTATATAGTAGCGTGAAATTTTCCTGTTCCGGGTAAACAAATGGCCTACAGATGATGCCCATGATTTTATTAGCTTTGTTAACCTTTTCAAAAATATGGCTGTCAAATGTCAGTTTCGAATCTGTAATGACGCCTATATCTTTTCCCTCTGTGACATGTTCAAGGGATGTCTTGGCTCCATTTTCAGATTTCATCTGAAGTAGAGAAGAGAAGTAGAGAAGGCTCTACAGCGCCTAAACCCATCAAAAGCATCAGGTCCAGACAATCTACCATCAAGAATTTAAAAAGAAACATCAAGCCAAATTGCACCAATCCTTGCCTCCCTCTTCCAGCAGACACTGAATGACTCAACAATACCATCAGACTGGAAGACAGCCAATGTTACAGCGATTCGTAAGAAAGGTGACAGAACAGCAGCTTCAAACTATAGGCATGTTTCCTTAACATCAGTCACATGCAAGGTGATGGAGCATATCATAGCCAGCCAGCTAATGCAACATATGGACAAGAACAATATACTCCACCCAAACCAACATGGCTTCCGACGTAACAGATCCTGTGAAACCCAACTTATTCTGACAGCTCATGATCTCGCCCTAGCATTGGACCAATGCAGACAGGTAGACATAGGCATACTCGATTTCGCAAAAGCTTTTGATAAGGTACCGCATCAACGTCTATTACTCAAACTACACCACTACGGAATACAAGGCAACATTCTCGGATGGATAACATCATTTCTCAGTGGAAGAACACAAAATGTCATCATAGAAGGTGCCTGCTCGGAGTCAACCAATGGCTTGTCAGGAGTACCACAAGGATCAGTTTTAGGCCCAATCCTCTTTCTCGTCTATATAAATGACATAGCAAACGACCTCGACTCCATCATTCGACTATTTGCTGACGACTGCCTCCTTTATCATACCATAGACACACATGAGGATCAACAAGCTCTCCAAGCAGACTTAGACACCCTCATGGCCTGGACGGAAAGATGGCAGATGAAATTTAATGTCTCGAAGTGCAACATCCTCAAACTCACCCAACGAAGAACGTGCCTCAGCACACACTACACCATGAGCAGGGAGGAATGCCAGGCAGCACCATACCTTGGCGTCCAGCTAACACATAACTTGAAATGGCACAACAGATATCCAAATCAACATCATCAGCCCATCGAGTACTCGGCTTTCTGACGAGAAATCTAAAATCATGCCCAACATCCGTGAAAGAGCGTGCATACCAATCACTTGTCCGACCCAAAATCGAGTATGCTTCCACAGTCTGGGACCCACCAACACGTGATCTGGTAAACCAACTCGAAGCGGTACAACGGCAGCAAGATTTGTTTTAAGTCGACCAGTCTACCTCTACCCAAGAGAGAGTGTCACAGCAATGACAAATCGCCTAGGATGGGAAACCCTTGAACAGCGGCGCATGAAAGCCAATGCCGTCTTCATGTACAAGATTCTGCACGGACAAGTAGCCATACCATCAGAATACCATCCCCAGTGGGCCAACATAAACACCACCAGGCGCAGCCACCCACTGAAGTTACAGCCATGCCAAACAACAATCAGCCAGTACCACAGCTCGTTCCTACCCAGAAATGTGCCAATATGGAACAACCTGGCTGCAGACACAATCGCCGCCACAGATGTAGAACAATTCAAGATCTGCATCCGGGAGATGACCTTCTAAACCGAACGCGGCGATGTAAATAGCAGTTAGGAAACAACAATCCTGATATCCAATACATTATGACAGATACGGAAACGCACTCGCATATAACCCCTACACACTGCGAAAAGGATCTAGGCATCTATATCGATGACAAACTTACTTTCGACACTCATATTAACACCATCACAACAAAAGCTAACTGTATATTAGGAATCATGAAAAGAACTTTTAGCTGCATGGACAAGACCACCTTTCTTCTTCTATACAAGACATTAGTGAGGCCCATTGTAGAATATTGTAACTCGGTCTGGTCACCACACCTCATGAGACAGTCAAGAGCTATAGAAGCAGTACAGCGCCGAGCTAACTGACTAATCCCTACAATGAAAGGTCTGCAGTACGAGGACAGACTACGAGAACTAGGGTTATTTTCTCTTAAATACCGGAGAACTCGTGGGGACTTAATTGAAGTATACAAACTGAAGAACAATATGTACAACCTAGACCAATCCATTTTCTTTAGAAAACCTAGCTCCAACATAACAAGGGGACACAATTACAGAATAAGAGTAGACCACTGTAGCAAGAACATACGGAAATTCTTCTTCACCAAAAGAATTGTGCCACAGTGGAATGCACTACCAGAACACGTTGTTGAAGCAAAAAACATCTCGGATTTCAAATCAAAACTAGACACCCATCTCTGCGGAATTAAGTACAACTTTGATTAACCTAAGACACATGTATCACATACATTTACAAGATAAGGTTGCAATGGCTCTAGGTGTGGAATCTGCGCCAGACTGCCATATGTACAAATCATATAATACTGAATTTAAATAAGGAATATAGCAATTTATTAATATTAGTAGATAGGATACTGCCACTGTATAAAAATAACATGTACAGTACATAGGAAAATAGTTTGAGTTTGGTCAGTGGACTTGGTGTGGTATCCGCGCCATCCCATGCATTAATTAATATAGGGCCAAATCCCAATCCCAGATGCATTGTAATAGTGTTGACATGGTGGGGTAATAGCGCCAATCCATAGGTGTGCGGCTTCAGTATCGAGTGCTTGTCCCACCGACAGTCATGCGCCTACTGGGTTATTAGTTGATATGTGCATATGACTATATGTGTATATATGTGTATATATATATATATATATATATATGTATTTTTATTTTATCGACGCACTGGCAACGTGCGGCTTCAATTTCCATGTGCTAACTTAGCCGACAGTGATGCACCCGTTAGTTTAATTTGTTGATCACCATCGCCCGGTCGGGGGATCGAACCGCCATTCTGCAACTCCGCATAGCATCAGCAACCAGGCATCTTTCCACTGGACCACCGCACCAAGACTAAAAGTCAAGGATTGGCCGACCAGCTTTCACATGTCCGATATACTGACACACTGACGATTCATATGGGACTATCTGTGGATGCATCTGTCACAATCAATCCTAGGCTTTTACGCCTATTGTACTCTGACTCCAGCACGGCTCTGGCAGTATATGTATTTTTATTTTATCGACGCACTGGCAACGTGCGGCTTCAATTTCCATGTGCTAACTTAGCCGACAGTGATGCACCCGTTAGTTTAATTTGTTGATCACCATCGCCCGGTCGGGGGATCGAACCGCCATTCTGCAACTCCGCATAGCATCAGCAACCAGGCATCTTTCCACTTGACCACCGCACCAAGACTAAAAGTCAAGGATTGGCCGACCAGCTTTCACATGTCCGATATACTGACACACTGACGATTCATATGGGACTATCTGTGGATGCATCTGTCACAATCAATCCTAGGCTTTTACGCCTATTGTACTCTGACTCCAGCATTGTATTAGTGTTGACTTGGTGTGGTAACCGCCCCAGTCCAAATGTACGTTTATGTTGAACGTATGTGATTATGTATGTATGTATATGTATAGGTGTGTGTATGTATGAATATATGTAAATGTGTTGTATATGTGTACATGTATGTGTTATGTGTATATGTATGTATATGTATATGTATGTAGGTATATACATGTATGTATGTATATATAAGTGTAAATGTGGGTATGTATGTACGTACGCATGTGGGTATAATGTGTATATGGGTACGGATGTCTCCACATAGTGTACATAGTAGCTAAATGAAGTCTAAATTAAATGACTGTTTGCGGAATCCGCGCTGGTTGGATTTGTACAAATTTGTGAATTACATAGACAGGAACATATAATTGCTGATGATACCACTCCTCTCTTTAAGCACTTGCATTAACTTATAACGTAATCCTGCCGGGACAATAAAAAGCCAACGGCTTATGTCCTGAGACAATGATGATGATGGTGATGATGATGAATAGTGTACAGAAACCTTCAATTGAACAATGAACAATTCTTAATTTTTAATTTTTAATCGTGTGGACTGTGAAACCCAGCCATGTTTACGAGGCCCGCACCTAGGCGTGATGTCCTTTAGGATTGTGCCTAGTATCAGTACAGATACAGACAGATACAGATCCAGTAGTCATTACTTACTTGTTACTTGTCTTGTAGATACCGCCTCTCCAATTCTAGGCGAACCATCAGCCCTGAACTGGACTGATGTGACGACTGTAAATTTACTAGTCAGAATTTTCGTTATCCTAATCACCACATGTATGCCTTTTGTTGTTGGTTGTTTTTTGGGGTTTCCTCGTCTTTGTACGGTGTATCGAGATATTCCGCTAAGTTTTAATGATCGAGTGTGGTGTAACTTGAAACAGAGGTCTAGTGATATTTGTTCCAGGAGAATTCTCAGTGGATTATTAAGTGGAATGAAATGTGATGCGTCAAGTATCAGTCTAGTGGCATCCTCCTCCGTCAGCTCACACAGCCTTGGTACATCAGCAGTCTGAAGGATGTCATCTATTCTACGAAGATATGTGACACGAACACCTTCTAAGCTCGAGCACAGCAGGATAAAGTGGGTGATTGTTTCAGCTGCCGACTTGCACATTGGGCAGATAGTGCTTTGAGATCGGTCTCTCGTAGATCCGCCAAACAGGTTATATCGCTGTGTGATTAATTTAACTTTCACTGCTGCTTTTAGGACTGTTAGTGTGTCTGTATTAGTCAGTTCCCAAATAGGATGACATCTATTCATGGTGCAGGAGTTCAGGTTGATGAATGATAGTGTTCCTCTAGAGGTAGCTTAACTAATTGGATGGTCTCTCCAATAAGCATTGACACTCTGCTTCAATAGATTTTTCCACATGTACTTTGACGGCTGGGTTTTCACAAGTTGAAACGCCGATGGGAGCTGATACTGAGAGTAGTTGTCTAGCCATTATCACCCAACTGTGTGAACCGGAGTCCTTAACGGCAAGTTGATGTCGGATAACCTGAGCCTCGATGGAATCTCGTCTGCGGACCATGTTTATAAATAGAGTCAGGATTCTCTTGTGCAGTTGGCCTTCTATTGGGATGATACCGAGAAGAAGATATGTGGCAGCATTAGCAGTTGAAGCTGGAAGATGCTGTATCTGTTTCATGGATCCTCTATAGTAGTCTTCTAGAAGCTGGGTCTCTGTCTTGGAGAGTATCAGAGCTTCCAAACCATGCAGGAGAACTGGTATGACATATATGTCCCATATTTTCCTAGATGTCTTGGGGTTAATTCCGTTAAGGCCATGCATACCTGCTCCCATTAATGAGTATGCCGTACGTCGTGCTGTTTGTATGCGCGAACTGACTGTAAGCAGGCTTCTGGTATCTGTAGTTCTATGGACTCCAAGATGGATTTCATCATCTGATTGTTGCAGTGGATTCCAATTCAGCTTGAAGAAGAGCTCAGGGTATGGGTAACCAGGGGCTGTTTTCTGAATCACTGCCTTAGTCTTCGTTGAGCTGAACAGATACCTTTCATTTGCGGCATCAATCTCAGTGATGGTGAGTAGCTGTTGCATAGCACTTGAATTGCTGGTTATAACTGCCAGGTCATCGGCACACATCACTGCGCCTGCAGGAATGGATCCTATGTGGAACGCTCCCGGATGGGCAACCAGCTTGTTAAGTAATGGGTTGCTGCGAAGCTTAAACAGATCTGGTGAAGTATAGGCACCCTGTCTTATGCCCAGTTCCTCAATAATTGGTCTAGACACTCCGCCGAGCGACTTAATTTCTGAAGTAATCCCTGAGTACATACTGTCGAATACTTCCCATAGCTGCCCATCCACGCCTTGGAAGAAAGCAGAATTTAACATGCTCTTGTGGCATACAATGTCGAAGGCTTTTGATGCATCTAGGAAGGTTATGTATAATGGGGACTTCAAGTCCTTGGCTTCTGCAATGCATTCTGTGAGTAAAAATACTGCATACACGGAGGAGCATCCGCTGGTGAATCCGAACTGATGTTTACTTTGGAATGGATCAGTGATAGCTCTTGTTCTCTTTAGCAGTTATTTTTCTAGGACTTTTCCCAATAGGGAGGTAACTATAATTCGTCTATAGCTGTCTGGGTTACTAGCCGGTTTTCCTTTCTTTAATATGGGTGTCACTAGACCTTTCTTCATACTATCAGGAATTTTGCCCTGTTGGAATATATTATTGATGAGTAGCGTGACTATAGCAATGATTTCCTCTGAAGCATATATTACATGCTCCGCATTCAATCATTCCGGGTCTGCTGCTTTCCCCTTCCTCATTGAATTAATAAGCCTCTCGGTTTCTTGTTCAGTAATAGGGGGGGGGGGGGGGCACCAGCTTTCACTGGTAAAGTGCGGAGTAGTGCATGGATAATGTAGCAGAGTTTAACACTTCCTGACTGAAACTAGGGTGATGTTTGAAAGTGGCAAGATCTTCAAAATAATCTGCCCAGCCATCAATTTCTGATTGGTCTGATGGTGGCTTGAAGATAACTGTAGTGGCTTTTGTAGACTGGCTTCCAGCCCGCTGTTTGCGTATTAGTTTGAACATAGACTGCTGAATATGTTTTGACTCATGCATAATTGAGCTAAGGAAAATATTGGAAAATGTCACTTCGGAGACAGATAATGAACTGTTACTCAGAGATATCAATAGTGTGCTACGGAAAGTTCCAATTCAATATGATCCTACATTCCGGACAAAAACTAGACGTAAAACAAGGCTAAGATGGGCATCCATCCTGAAGCCATTAGTGGCAAAAGTCAAGGCAGCTAATTGGGCATGGAAAAAAGCTGGACGTCCAATGGAAAAATCCCACAAACTGTTCGTTGCTAGAAAGGCAGCTAGATTGAACCTTCGACGTGCAAACATCATATGGACAGACATAGGAAAACACCGAATATCATTTGCAGCCACTAAACTATGGAACAACATAAAACAGGAAACACGTGAGAAAATTCTATCAACAAAATTCTGCAAGAAAACAATAAAAAACCACTTGATTAACACATACTAGTATTATCGAACTCATGCAGTACAGCTAAAAAATGGCCCGACTTGTCTACAAAACAAGGTAAAGAATGCTACTACTACTACTACTACTACTACTACTACTACTACTACTACTACTACTACTACTACTACTACTACTACTACTACTACTACTACTATTACTACTAGAATTATGACTAGATGACTCCACTTGCTATTATATCCAATAATAATTTCAATTACCATAGTAACAAACTACAGGACGAGCAGGAGAATGAGCACCCATCCCCTCCATCCCCATTCCCTTGTCCAAGGATGCTCCCCATTAGCCAGCATCCTGTAAACAGTATATCATCATTATAAGTAAAAGTACCCTCCCCAAAAATATATAAATGTTTATTGTTGTATCTATAATCATAGACATCCATGTATATTATTGAACTTGACTATGTTCTGTGCTTGTTTGTTACGTAACTGTCTTGTCCTTATTTACTACCCATATGTATCGCTAAATAATAATAATAATAATAATAATAATAATAATAATAATAATAATAATAATAATAATAATAATAATAATAATAATAATAATAACCCAAGTGACTAACTCTTACACACACCCTGTTACAGTATTATATGTTGGTTCGCGGACTGAGAGGCCCACTCCAGGAGTTTTTCTTTCCACTGTAATGACTGACAAGATAATTGAACCGGCTGTGAACTCTAGGGGGGGGGGGGCTGGGAGGGTGCTGGGGGTGTGGGAAGGGGTGGTCTCCTCTTGACCCGCGAATTGACATATTTTTCTCTTGAAATTTAAACTGTTTATGTGGATCAAGGGCCAAAGGGTTAATAAGGAAGTAGTAAATGTAATGTCTGAATTTATAATTGTTTGTGTAAGTACTGTCTTGTCTAATTTATATATACCTGTATATATGTGTGTAAGGTGTCCGCCATAACTATAGGCAATGCCTTGGGCAGACAACCTGGTATGATTTGTGAATTCGTTTACCTTGGAATTATTGAATAAATAATCTTGAATCTTGAATCTTGAATCTTGATATGAATCTGATTCTGTCCTGGATAATGTCATTACCTTGCATTTCATTGGGTGAAATTTCATTAACCATACTTCTGACCATGTCTGTAGGTGAGACGTGGACGACTGAAGATGGTGTGTATCTTCTTACTCACAACCGGATTTAGTCCATTTCATTAAATACATCTACCAAGTTGTTGTCACTTTTGCAGTTTGGTCGCAGTAGAATGACGATTAGGAAGGTCCGCCAGTTAAGATCCTGCTTTTAGCAATAATCTTGACGCCATAATTTATTACGGAAACACAGTTCGAAGGACGAAATACAGTAAAATACATACTTCAAGTTGACATACGGGCATTGCAATGTCAGATGCTGATAAGTTGAACATAGATAGCATTATAACTCGTCTTCTAGAAGGTAATACAGCTATGCCAGTCCTTATTCCTACCCCTAACGAAAAGTGGTAACCTAGAAGTTAGAGGTTTTTTTTATAATTGAATGGATTGATCGGTTACCAATAATAATGATGGCATTATTACATTAGTCCAAGACTGACGTAACGTTTGGTCTAGAGACATGCTCCATTAGATGTACTGAAGTCAGTCCGTCTTATTCTTACCCCTCACGAAAAGTGGTAACTTGTGTTTAATTCAATATCTCAAGATTCAAGATTATTTATTCAATAATTCCAAGATAAACGTATTCACGAATCATACCAGGTTGTCCGCCTAAGGCAGTGTGTTGTTTCAAAATTCAAAGTTGCTTTATTTCGTGGTATTTCTATACATATAACTAGACTAAGCAGGCAGTCCATCAAAGGCATGGGTTCGTACGCATGTATGGAAGTCTGAAAAAAGTATGGAAATTTAGGAAAGCCTTTTCCAGGGCTGGAAAAAGTATGGAAATTCCAATTTTGGGCTAACTGGTATGGAAAATAAAAATATCGGCAATCCTAGTTTTTCAGACCGCCATTTTTTTTGTTTACGAACGAAGTCTCGCGTTTCTGCCAGTCTCGCGAGAATCTAATTCGATTGGGTCCCAGTCATGTCTTACAATAGAAAGCTGCCTATTACCTGGAACATCTCGCGGATGTTGAGCAATACGTGTCTGAACATGTTCAATTACAACGCAATAAAAATGAGCGAATCGGCAGTCGTCTGTCAAATAGTACAGAGTGTGAGAAGTCAAAACAATGAAATAATTTGCGAGATTGCCGTCTTTTGTGATACAGTAAACATGGGAACGTGCAAATATTCTAGTGTTTGGGAAACTAACGATAAATATAATGATCGGATTTTACCGGACAACACATCAAACTCGCGTGCCAATAAATGTAATGTTTGCAATAAGTCTTTTGACATCGGGAATATGGGTGAAGTGGCTCATGTTAGCCACATGTCGGGAAAAAACCATGAGACACTGACAGAAGTTCGTCTAACGCCAGCGCCGAAAGTTACAGATTTCTTTGGTTCAAGGTAAGAATATTTTCACATTGATAGTCCCAGAATCATTTAGAAGCATAGCAATTTTATATCGCCCAACGTTAGATGATCCCAACTTTGTTCGGGGTTGCGGTAAAATATTATTACTGCCCGACAGCTCTCTCGTATCGCGAGGTCTCTTATGTTGGGGCGTTATCGAGTGAAAATAATGAGAATTCCTCCTGTTGCTATGGCGATCATTTAGAAGCGTAGCAATTTTATATCGCGCAATGTTAGATGATCCCAACTTTACGCTGAGTCACGGTAAAATATTATTGACTGCCCGACAGCTCTTTCGTATCGCGAGGCCTCTTATGTTGCCGCATTATCAAGTGAAAATAATGAGGATTCCTCCTGTTGCTATGGCGATATGATCAGCTATGGTAAATTTAAAATAAATTAGTGTATGTGTATATGTGCAGGGTTTAAATTGTTATATAAAGGTGGGGGTGGCCCTCAACAAATAAATGTGGGTGTCTCAATCTCAACTTTGCATGATAGCTGTTGAATATTTCGAAAATAATTTGACTAGAAACTATTGCTGCAACAGTTTCCGGTCAAATTATTTTCAAAATATTCAACAAAAAAAATGTGCTGCTGTAATGAAATTCATATCTGGTTTGCATCCTGAAAAGCACTGAGCCACTCCTAGACAATATACGGTTCCCAGAGACACTCATAGACAATATGCTGTTCCCAATCTAGATTTTGGGGCTATACACCCTCAAAAAGTCCCTTTATAATGAGAAATCCTGTGTATGTGTGACACACTGTATGTGTTTGTGTGTATGTTGATATTTCTGGCTATATTAGATTAAGATAACTCCTATGATCTTTTAGTAGTGTGTTTTGATAGGATAACTGTTGAATATTTTGAAAATAATGTGACTGGAAACTATTGCTGCTTAAAGCAGCAACAGTTTCCAGTCAAATTATTTTCAAAATATTCAACAAAAAATGTGATCAATATCAATACAATGCAGATCAATATTGAAATCACCCATAAGGTAGGCTGTTTTATTTTCCGTTTGACAGAAAGCAAAATAATTTTTTTAAAACAACAGGAAATGTGTGACACAACACACATAATGTACACCAGAAATGACAATAGGCTGGCGTGTACGTGTAGTGGCTTAAGTAAAAAATAGTGGGCAACAAAACAAAATAAGCTTAGATTTTAGAGTAAGAGCAGACATCAAAATAAGCTGGAGGTACCTGCAGTGGTTGGTCTATCAACTATCAAGGCTTTGTGCCAAGGCTCTGTTCTGTTATCTCGAGAGTGAAAGAATAAACATATACATATACATGTAGATTCAGCATAGTTTATATTTTCTGACTTATGGTTATGACCAACAGCTGTTATTTTTTTCCTAGTTTCTCTAGATCATCTACAGTAGTGATAAGTCCATTTGCAGACCATCCGAAGACCATTTCAGAAAATGTACCACTGGAATGACTGGTTCGATTATCGAGTCAGTCATTCCAGCTGTAAACTTCCACTTTTTTTCGCAGTCCTCAAGGTATTCAACTGAGAATTGGTTTATTGTTTTGTTATGAGAAGTTACAGACCAAGTTCAAGTTTCAGGCGTATACGCAAATTTTTGATGGAGTTATGCCCCCTTTCGTCTTAAGAAATATGAAAAATATCAGCTTTCCGCACTTTTTTTCGCACTCCTTCAAGATATTTAAGCGAAAATCGGTGCATCGCTTTAGTATAAGGAGTTACAGAGCGAGTTCGAGTTTCAGACATTTTCGTCAATTTTTCATGGAGTTATGCCCCCTTTCGACTTATGAAATATGAAAAATATTATTTTTCCGTACTTTTTTCGCAGTCTTTCAAGATATTATACTGAGAATTGCTACAGTGCTTTATTATGAGAAACTACAGACCATGTTCGGGTTTCAGGCGTTTGCGTCATTTTTTGATGGAGTTATGTCCCCTTTCGACTTATGAAATACAAACATATCAGCTTTCAAGACTTTTTCCTACTCCTTCGCCATATATAACTGAGACTTGGTTTATTGCTATGTTATGAGAAGTTACAGATCAAGTTCGAGTTTCAGCTACTTTTGACAATTTTTAATGAAATTTTTGACTGTCAATCTCTAAAGATTTATATCACCAGGTAGGGGACATGTATTGCAAAACAATACTTACAGAATGCTTGTTAAAATAGTGTAGACATTGAAAACACATAATTTGTCCCCCGACGGCCATCGACGGGGACACTAGTAATAGGCGGCGTCCGTGTATGTGTCCGTCCCTCCGTCACACTTTAGGTTTCCACTCGATAACTAGTTAGCCTGCATGGATTTATTTCAAATTAGGTATAGTGATTCCTTATGATGAGGCCTCGGTGGGGATTGCGTTTCAGCGAAGCGTGTCCAGATGTGATGGAGTTACCCCCCTTGAATGACATAGAATTCAAGGAAAATTTGGTTTCCGTTCAATACCTTTAGCTAGATAGGCGGTGTCCGTGTGTGTGTCTGTCCGTCCGTCAGACTAGGTTCCACTCGATAACTTTAGTTAGCCTGCATGGATTTATTTCAAATTTGATATAATGATTCCTTATGACGAGGTCTCGGTGGGGGATCGCGTTTCAGCGACGTGCGTCCAGATGTGATGTAGTTATCCCCCATGAATGACATAGAATTCAAGGAAAATTTGGTTTCCGTTCAATACCTTTAGCTAGTCTGCATGGATTTATTTCAAATTTGGTATAGTGATTCCTTATGACGATGCCTAAGTGGGGATTGCGTTTCAGCGATGTGCGTCTAGATGTGATGGAGTTATCTCCCTTGAATGACATAGAATTCAAGGCAAATTTGGTTTCCGCTCAATAACTTTACATAGTCTGCATGGATTTATTTCAGATTTGGCATACTCATTCTCCTTCGATCAATACTCACCATTCTGTTACTTCTGATATATACAGCTGGCCCTGACAGCGGCTCTAGGATTATAGACTTAGAAAGCTTTACCGACTCCTGGGAACCGAGTACTCGGCTCCCAACTGCCGAGTACCCGTTTACCATAGAGCTCATTCTTGTTTGCATAGCAACAAGAGCAATACATGCTTTTTGCATTAGGGATTTTAGTGTTTTAAATAAAGATAAAAGAATCTAAGTCTTTAATCGGTGATAGTTTGTGTGTTCTGAAAGGATTAACTAAGGACTATGGAGAATACCGCCCAAGACAACCAGGTTGTATTGTTCTTTATTATCCATAGTTAAAAGACTTAGGTCTCTAAATTTTGTTGTGTCGCATGTTCCAATTTCTGACCCCATAGAATCTGGGACGTGTGCTAACAACGATATATGCCAGACGATCGCCTTCTTTAACCCCCAACAGGCGATCGGCAGATATGAAAATATGTGTTTGCTACGGTATTTCTAACACGAATATCGGCTGACGTCGTTCTCCGTAGAATCCGAGCGGGTGACGTCACACCCGGTCGCTCGGATGTTTATGTGAAGAAAATTTTTTTCATTAATTCGTGCATCTTATTCTGGGTGCTGCGTACTAAAAATGGTACCGGAAACTTTAGAATGATCAAGTTTACGTGCGATCACGATCGGTTTGCAATGATCGGTGGTTTCAAAATTCTTGAGTAGATGCGTGGTCTGCGGTTTTACCGTGTGAGACAGCAGTTTGTTATACATTTTGTTGTTTTCTTCACATATCGTGCTGCTTTCGTTAGGAGTATAATTTATATTGATTAGTAAATATACCCTGAATGCTATGCGATATGATTCCTGGAGCTGTTACACATCCTGGAGGATCTATTATGGGTGTGTTTGTGCCCGCCGCGTGCTTGTCGTCATAATCAATGCGATCGTTGTTGTGGCGGGGTGGGGTGCGGGGAGGTTACGGTTAATTTATGAGTCAAAATTATTTGAAAATTAATTGTCTGCCTTCCATCCGGGTCTCGTTCCGCTTGTTTATTGTAGGTTTGTGCTTATTTTATAGGCCAAGCCAGCCCCGCCATCATTTGACGACTGCCATAAGTTTGTCCGTGTAATGTTCAAGGACCATGTCTGTTTTAGGTGTTCCCTGTGTAATATAGATCATAGGTGTAATGTTTGTGCAGTGTGGTCCGTCGAAATGATGGTTAAGTTCCTTGCCCAGAAGGACTTGGCTGGGTCTGATGCGGGGTCAGGCGGTCCGAGAGGAAATCGTGGAGTGCCCGGTTCGGGTGCTCCACGTCCCCAGCTGGAGGAGGCGGAGGTGGCACCGCCGGCGTGGTTTGGTCCGGCTATGCAGGGTTTTCTGCATAGCGTTCTGCCCACGCTGGTGTCGTCCCTGCTACCAAAGGTTGGGGGCCAGTTTCTCCCCATGCCTGGTACGGATCCTGTCCTCGGACAGGATTCTGGACTGGTTACCGAGGGGGCCGTCTCGTACGGTCCCCTGGCAGGCACGTCTGGCTTCGGTCAGACGGGTTCTGTCTCTCTGCGGCCACCTCCGGGTGGTCCAGTAGCGGTTGCCGGTCCGTCAGGTATGGGAGCCGTCCACCAGGACGGCTCCACGGTTGACTCGTCTAGTGACGGCTCTTCGGAGTCTGAAGACGAGGAGGCCGAGGAGGAGAGGTTGCTGCGGCCCGTGAAGCCGCAGGTGGAGAATATGGAGGTTGATTCCGTCCTGGACGGAACCGGCCTCCATTTGTCTGGTTTGGCGCAAGCCAGGTCAGCGGCTCCGCCTGCGGTTGAGGCCAATCCGTTACCTTGCACCGGTTCCGCGCGGCTTGGTTTGTCACCAGCCGTCATGGGAACGGGTGTGCCGGGCCAGGCGTGGTACTCACCTATCTCGCCTTGTCCGGCAGCCGGACGTGGGGTGCAGTTGGCACCCGTGTCCGGCTATGGTTCCTCGACTGTTACGGGTCCGTACGGTTTTCCGTGCGGACCTACCCCATGGACCGGAGTGTTTCATGGGGTGGCGGCGGAACCGTGTGGTAGCGGAGTGCCTGGCGTGTCAGCCGTGGCTCCTTGCCGGGAGGCCGTGTTTGGCAGACCCGTGAGCACGTCAACGGGTGACGTGTTCGCGGGGGTGTCTTCATCGGAGATAGATTGGTCAGATGCTCTGGCGTGGCTAGCCAGGGTTGACCCGTCTGTGGTTACGGCCGATGAAGATGTGCCCCGTCCGTCGGTTGCGTCGATTAGGACGGGGATTTTGCCCGCGGCCCGGATCCAGTCAGTGGGACTGGAACCAAGGTTCATAGATTTGTTGGATGCTATTTATAGCAAACAACTAATGACCAAGGGTCATCTCCCTGCGGCCTCCAGGGAGGTGCGGGCAAGATGTCGTATTCCGCGGGGTGAATACGACAGGTATGGTGTAGTCCCGTCGGTCACGGAGGATGGGTACTGGGAGTCCAGAGTGCCGGATCGGGTGGCCCCCGGTCCGGCACTAGTGGATAAGTCCCAGGTACACCAGGAAGAAGTCCTGTCCCTATGCGATGAGGGTGTGAGGGCAGCGATGAGCACTGTCAATCACTCTTATCGTCTCCTTCAGTCGGTGTGGGCTGAAGCGGGGGCAGGCCACCCTGTGCCACCTGTGGCGCTCTCATGTGTTAATGACGGCTTGGTGCTGTCAATGGACGCATTGGCAAGGGTGCAAGCGCGAGTGACGAAGTCCAGGAGGCAAATGGTCATTGACCATATGCGTCCGGCTACGGCAGTCAGGGAGCGTCTTCTTGGGACGCCCCTGACAGGGCCTAGCATCTTTGGTGGCCAAGCGCGGGCCATCTTAGAGGACACCGCCAGTATCGCGCAGAATCGGTTAGCGGTAAATCTACAGCTAGAGCTAGTGCGGCAAGCGCACGCACTAGGGGCTGTGGGCAAACCGCTAACGGGGCAGCCTTCAAAGAAGCAGAAGAAGCATAAGAGCAAGGCGAAAGCCAGGCCTGTTGCGACTTCTGTTTCAGCTGGGTTCTCGGAGCCGCCGCCGGCGAAGAAACCCAGGAAGGTTGTAGAGGCGCCTACCCTCCCCAATGTTGCTCCTGACCACCCTAGAGGCGGGAAGGGTAAGGGTAAGGCCTCAAAGGGCGGACAGAAGGGGCCGAAGCGTACCTGAGGGTACGCAAGCTCCCTTCATATCCGCCTGGACCGCGCCTGTCAGCGGTGTCAGTTATACCCGTCGTGCCTAGAACGAAATGGTTCTCACTCTCTCTCGTTAAGAAAGAGGGGGGGGGGGGGGGCGGACTGCGAGCCGGACAACCCCGTTAGACGTCGAGGCGTCTATGGTGGGTGGAAGGCTCATGCGTTTCGTCGAGGCCTGGCGAGGTGTGACGTCAGACAGTCTGGTCCTGGGATGGTTATCCCAGGGTTACATGCCGGAGTGGTGGGACTTTCCGCCACAAAATCTGTCTTTGGCACCTGTCTGGACACCCGTACCAAGGGAGCCAGACAAGTTAGAAGCCGTTCAAAAGGAAGTGTCGGGTTTGCTTCTGAAGGGAGCAATAAAACCAGCAAACCGGAACACTCCAGGCTTCTATTCAAACATGTTCCTTGTCCCCAAGAGCACAGGGGGATGGAGACCCATACTCAATCTCAGGCCATTAAATTGGTTTATCCATACGCCTCGGTTCCAGATGGAAACGCCGACGTCGGTAATGGCGGGATTGAGGAAAGGAATGTGGTGTGTATCGATCGATCTGAAAGACGCATATTTCCACATTCCTATGAATCGAGTTGGCACAGGTTTCTGAGATTTGCGTTTCAGAATCAAGTATGGGAGTTTACAGTCTCCCGTTTGGCCTGTCGACAGCTCCGAGGGTTTTCACAAGAGTGGTCCTTGCGGTGACAGCGTTTCTCAGAAAAGAGAACGTGGCGCTACACACCTACATAGACGACTGGCTGCTTAAGGCAGACTCGGCAGCCAGGTTGAACGTGGATACTGCTCTGACTCTGAAGTTACTTTCAGATCTACGCTGCATAGTCAACGAGGAGAAATCCGAGTTGACGCCCACTCAACGTTTCGTTTATTTGGGGATGCGATTCGACCTTGAGGCGGGCAGGGTTTACCCGTCAGAGCCCAGAGTGGTGTCTCTGTTAGCCATCCTCAAGAGTTTTCGAGTGGGAAACCACATTCAAGGCGAGGCGGTTCCTTCAGATGCTGGGCATGATGGTCTCCATGGAGCAGGTTATCCCGTACGATGCTCTAATGCGAAGGCCTATCCAGTTGTATCTGATGTCTCTGTGGAAACAGAGAACAGAACCCCTGTCAAAACTGTTGCCAGTTTTGGAGCCGATAATATCGCATCTTCTATGGTGGAAACAGCGTCAGAATCTCCTATTAGGGGTTTCGCTGCACCTACCCCGCCCCCAGCTGTCCGTCTACACGGATGCATCGCTGGAAGGGTGGGGTGCCTGCCTGGGAGAACCAGGTCTCGGGCACATGGACTCTCCCGGAGAGGCAGCTGCATATCAATCTGTTGGAAATGATGGCAGTGGAACTGGCGTTGGAAGAGTTCCTTCCGATGATCAGGGGCAGGGTGATATTGATACGGTCGGTCGATTCGACAGTAGTATCATATATAAATCGCCAAGGCGGGACCAGGTCGCCCACTCTGTGTATCAGGGTGTGGCACTTGATTCAATGGTGCAGGAATTACTCGGTTGTTTTGAAAGCAGCTCGTATTCCTGGCCGATTGAACATTCTGGCGGATGCTTTGTCTCGCAGACAGAGAATCCTGCCAACAGAATGGTCCCTCAACCCTCCAGTTCTGCAACGGATCTTCGAGCATTGGGGCAAACCCAACGTGGACTTGTTCGCCACAAAGGAAAATGCTCAAATCATGACATATGTCTCGCCGATTACAGATCCAAATGCCGTCGATACAGACGCTCTGGCGATAAGCTGGAGAGGGATGCACGCTTACGCGTACCCACCCACCATTCTTCTACCGAAGGTTTTGGTGAAGGTCAGGGAGGAACCGTGTCTGGTCCTGCTAATAGCGCCGTATTGGCCGAGCAGGGCATGGTTCACGGATCTTCTAGATCTGCTGGTGGAAAATCCTGTGCAGTTGCCCGAGATTCCGAACATAATCTCCCAGGCCAAGGGACGCTTCCTACACGAGTGTCCCGAAATGTTCAATGACTGCGTGGATGTTATCAAACAATGTTCCACGTCGGAAGGCTTTTCTCGACAGGCTGCTGATTTCATCGCGGCTGCGAGAAGGAGGTCAACCTTCAAGTCATATAACAACAAGGTTAACAGATTTGCAGACTGGTGTGAAGAAAAGGGTATTGATACCTTTCAATCCACTATCAGCAAATAGCAGACTTTCTCTGTGAGCTGTTCTTTTGAGGACTAGCTCCCGTCACAGTTGCTGGATACAAGTCAGCTTTGGCATCAGTTATCCCTTGTCTAGCCAACAGGGATAGTCCAGAGGTGGCCCAGTTAAATGTGATGTTGAAGGGAATGAGCAATCTCCGACCGAGACAACCGGTAGTCATTCCAGCCTGGAGTCTATCTTTAGTGCTTAATGTACTGGCCAAGCACCCTTTCGAACCGTTGCGTTCGGCTAGTCTAAAGCATTTGACTCTAAAGGCGGTCTTTCTATTGGCAGCTTCCTCAGCTAGAAGGCGCAGTGAGATCCATGCGCTTTCGGCAGAGAGGAACCGATTTATTGTTTCTGGAGAAGGTCTGCGTCTTCTGCCAAGAACAGAGGTTATGTCAAAGAACCAATCTTTGAGATATCCCGGCAAACCGATCATTATACCGAAGTTAACTAGGTTTGATCGTGATGCCAGTGTCTGGTGCCCGGTCCGTGCTTTGACTAAGTACAAGAAACGGACTGACTCGTTACGGTCGAACGATAGACATCTGTGGATCTGCCATAAAAAGTCTTATGGCGCCGCATCCATGGATACTATCTCTCGTTGGGTGGTCGAATGCATTCAGACTACTCAGGAGATGGCGACTGGGCACCAGGTGCAAGGCGTAAGGGCAGACAATGTCAGAGGAATAGCCGCCTCGACCGCCCTTTACAATGGTGTTCCGTTATAGGACATCATGGCCGTTTCACAATGGCACTGTGAGTCCTCATTCACGGATTACTATATGAGGGATGTGTCAGACTCAGCCAATCCACTCGCTTTAGCTGTTTTGAAACGATAGTTAGTGACCACACTGCTTTTCACCCTTTTCTCACTTCGGTAAGAAAAGAACCTAAAGCAGGCATGGTCAGGCGAGAGGATGTCAACCAGATTGTGTCACTGATGGCCGAACCGGTGAATGGTTGGAGGCGGTACGTCTGAAGTCCAATTATCATAAGGTAATTCAATAGTGAGAGTTTTTTGTATTATGGATATGTATCATGTTCATTCATCTTATATATTCATGCTCATTCCCAGGCTAATACATGGAGTATGCAGGGAGCAGTTAACCCTCTTGGCATATTTGTGTTTTCAGGCGAGATACATGTTCGTTAGTTCTCTCCCTTTTCTTAGGAGGAAAAAGGGGGGAGGACTGTGACGCGAATGTGATTCGGTTCCGTGAACTTGACGGTCCTTTTAGGTCTCCGTTAGTCAAGTTTGAAGTCTAAAATCTTTCTCCAAGGGGCAAAATTAGCATTTATGGCTTGGCCCTTCCCACCAGGTTACTGATGTAATCTGGTGTATATCAGAAGTAACAGAATGGTGAGTATTGATCGAAGGAGAATGCAGGAAATGTCAATTTCCCTTTCTCCGAGATCTAACAATACTCACCATTCTATTACGGACCCAGCCTCCCAGCCCCACGGAGGCAAGCCATAGTTTTCTCTTGTTTGGTGGCTATGCAAACAATATGAGCTCTATGGTAAACGGGTACTCGGCAGTTGGGAGCCGAGTACCCGGTTCCCAGGAGTCGGTAAAGCTTTCTAAGTCTATAATCCTAGAGCCGCTGTCAGGGCCAGCTGTATATCAGAAGTAACAGAATGGTGAGTATTGTTAGATCTCGGAGAAAGGGAAATTGACATTTCCTGCAGTCTCGGGCACATGGACTCTCCCGGAGAGTCAGCTGCATATCAATCTGTTGGAAATGATGGCAGTGGAACTGGCGTTGGAAGAGTTCCTTCCGATGATCAGGGGCAAGGTGATATTGATACGGTCGGACAATTCGACAGTAGTATCATATATAAATCGCCATGGCGGGACCAGGTCGCCAACTCTGTGCATCAGGGTGTGGCACTTGATTCAATGGTGCAGGAATTACTCGGTTGTTTTGAAAGCAGCTCATATTCCTGCCCGATTGAACATTCTGGCGGATGCTTTGTCTCGCAGACAGAGAATCCTGCCAACAGAATGGTCCCTCAACCCTCCAGTTCTGCGACGGATCTTCGAGCATTGGGGAAAACCCAACGTGGACTTGTTCGCCACAAAGGAAAATGCTCAAGTCATGACATATGTCTCGCCGATTCCAGATCCAAATGCCGTCGATACAGACACTCTGGCGATAAGCTGGAGAGGGATGCACGCTTACGCGTACCCACCCACCATTCTTCTACCAAAGGTATTGGTGAAGGTCAGGGAGGAACCGTGTCTGGTCCTGCTAATAGCGCCGTATTGGCCGAGCAGGGCGTGGTTCACGGATCTTCTAGATCTGCTGGTGGAAAATCCTGTGCAGTTGCCCGAGATTCCGAACTTAATCTCCCAGGCCAAGGGACGCTTCCTACACGAGCGTCCCGAAATGTTCAAATTGACTGCGTGGATGTTATCAAACAACGTTCCACATCGGAAGGGTTTTCTCGACAGGCTGCTGATTTCATCGCGGCTGCGAGAAGGAGGTCAACCTTCAAGTCATATAACAACAAGCAAGGTTGGCTTGATTTAAATCAATTGATTTATATCATGATTTAAATCATGATTTAAATCACTCGATTTTTATCGAAAAAATCGTGATTTAAATCAGTTTTGCAAAAATAGAGGAATTTTCAAGTAATTAATACAATTAACAGTAATTTTGTTAAATTAAAGTAACATAATTATTTTACTGCTTCCATGGCACTTGAACATCAACACAAAATAGAATTATACACTTAATTGCTCATATTTGTCATCAGCAAGACTAGACCCAGTGCACGAGTCCACATCTACAATCTACATACTTGAGGTTCATGTACACAGTACATCACACATGTGTACAAAGTATGATCATTAAGTATGTGTAAGCTGTAAAGAAGAGGAGAATTCCATGTGCGTACATGTCACTACATGACCATTAAAGCAATAGTGTACATGAAAAGTCATGTATGGGCCAGTATGGCTATTACTATTAGTCTAATTCCAAAAGCACACTCTTTTAAAGCAAGACACTGTCTCTTTTTTCAGCTATGACATGCGTCTGGAGTCACTCTGGAGTGTCATTGAGTGTCTCGATTACTATTGGCTAGTGCTTATCAAGTTGGACTTTTGGGCTCCATTTTATTTAACACTAAAACAATAAAGATTGAAATGTTATTAAATTAAGTAGTTTACTACAACTTCAAAAATCAAAATCAGTAATTGCTGAAACTGGCAAGAAACTATATACATTGTAACACGTAAACACATCATTACATTACATTAACCCTTAGCACACTGATGTAGGAGTTTTAATTTTTCAAAATAAACATAACCCCTAGCACTCTGGAGCATGATAATTTAAATTTTCAAATTAAATTTAAAGATAAACTGGTGTACAATTTGCAACAATTTTTGTGGACGATGCTGCTGTCTGTGACAGCACCATCTTCCACAAAATTTGTTGAAAAACGTACACCAGTTTATCTTTAAATTTAATTTGAAATTTAAAAATTTCGACATCAGTGTGCTAAGGGTTAAAGATAAACTGGTGTACATTTTTCAACAAATTTGGTGGATGATAGAGCTGTCGCAGACAGCAACATCGTCCACCAAAATTGTTGAAAAATGTACACCAGTTTATCAATTTTAATTTGAGCATATTTTTAAAGACAGAAGTTAACAAGGTTGATAGACTTAGACAATGATGACTTTTGCATACCTTCATAGATTTTGTGCATCTAATTAGGGCTAATTCGTTAGATTTATGCATTGCATCATTTCTGTCCTATTGCTACTCACTGTATCTGTGATGCAATTGTGAACAAAATTGAAAAATCGTTGCTAATATGACGTAATATATAAATTTTGAACTCTATATATTATTAGTTCAAACAGTGATAATTAAAGAATAGACATCCCATCATTCGTAACATAATAAACATATTGAATATTTTGAAAGCAATTTCACTGAAAACCGTTGCTGACTTAGGCAGCAACGGCTTCCAGTGAAATTGCTTTCAAAATATTCAATATGTTATGAATGATGGGATGCATATTCTTTAATTATTCACAATTAAGTGATTAACCAGAACACTCGATATATTGACTATTGAGATACCGCAATTTTTTTATAATAACGATATCGATATTCTCTCAAGCAATATCGCGCAAACCTAACTGAGTCACAGATAGATGTGTCTGTCATCACTTTTCACTTTCAGTTTTCAATAATGCTGCAATTGTACTTCACTAGTCTAGTCAACAATCATCATTCAACTGAAACCGGAAGTCATTTTCTTTGTCACAGTTTAGGGACCGAAAAAGAAATACTAGTTTAGCCGCTTTTAAAGTTCCAAGTTTGTTTCTCAACTTACTCTGCACGAGCCCATAGCTGGAGAACACGCGCTCGACACCAGCTGACGCCGCCACAGCTGACATCAGACGCTGAGTGAATTCAAATGCTTCCAGCAGATCATCCTCGAAGTCACGTCTGTGCGACTTCCACCAATGAAGAGAGGTTACTCCATTAACAACTTCGTCGTTAAATTTAAGAATGTGAAATGGTGGTGCCATGGCCTCGAATTTGATTACCAAAGTCATCAAACCAGGGATTTCGGATGCTACGGTGAGTGCAGTTTCACGTTCTTGCTGAGTCAAGTTTCGACCACGGTATTTAGGGTGGAGTAGATTGGCCAGCATGTGGTGAGGTGTCACAGCTTGTTGATAACGCTTATCGGCCGCACGCTTTGTTGAATTATTAGTGTCATTATGCAGGGCCGTTTTTACATCTTTCCATAATTCAACTGCTTCTGCTATTGTGCAATTGTCCGATTGAGCTTTATCGAGAGCGCAAGCTACTGGTTTCAAACAAAGTCGGTATTCATCTGCAGAACGTTTGATTACTACATTACGAACTTTATTGGCAATGGCAACATCTATGCGGTCAGTATGTCCATCACAGATTGTCACAAGTGTCGGCCATGCCTCACAATACGAGTTTAAACAATCGTACATTGTGTTCCACCTTGTATCTGCTGGCATCACTAACTTTCTGCACGATGATTGGCGTATTTGGGCACTAGCAAAGTGGTTATTTCGGAAATACTTCACAACTTGTGTGACATGCTCCTTAACATTACCCATTTCTAAGTCCTTTGAAGTCAGATTTAGAAGATGAGGCGTGCATCCATACGCAATCATGTTGAAACCCAGTCGTTCTTTCAAGAACTCTCGCATCTTTGCTACATTAGCAGCATTGTCTGTGACGATACTACATATAATGCACCCAAAATCATTGTGCGTGTTTTCAATTGTCTGCTTCGCAATGTCATAAAGATATTCCGCTGTGTGAGGATGTCCAGAGGTGTCCGTAGTATCCACTAAGTAAATATCACCTAAGCAGGTCGTCACTGTAGCACATACGATAGGCTCATTATGAATATTGCTCCAACCGTCTAATGCTAGACAGACAAGTTCACCTTCCAAATTTTTTCTCGCCTTCTCCCGCTCTTCTGTGTAGATAACATCCAAATATTTCCCCCCTATGTCCTTTCTGGATGGTGGTTGATAGCCTGGTCGTAAATCTTTTACAAGGTTTATAAAATGTCTATTTTCTACTAAGCGAAATGGGGAGTTCGTAGCATACACCATCCTAGCTACATCACGATCTAATTCACCACGTTTTTCTGCTGAAGTTCTGATGACATAATTCTGTAGACCATAATTCAGCTTGGGTATCTTAGCGGCCAATGTACCAGCAGCTAATTGACCGTGCACTGGGCGCTTCACTGCCGCTGAAGCAGAACTTGAAGTTGACAGAGGTTCAACTTCCATCACCACCACATCGTTTTGATCAACAACAGTTTCAACGCGCTGCTGCTGCTCAGATTGAGATGAAGTCCCCGTTTCTGTTGCGGCTACAGCTAGACCTTGAAGTGCTGGTGTTGGTGGACCTGTGCAATTGGCTGCATGTTTTTTTAACCGCTCTGGGATACCTTGGAGTTCGTGTCGGCAGACCTTGCAGACAGCCCGGACACCGGCCTTATCTGGGGTCTTCACTTTCTCATAATGAATCCATATTGGATCTTGTTTTCGGCCGGAGTTAGACATTTTGCTAATTATGGAATTGAAAATATTTCATAGCCTTTGTCACTTAAGCAGTTTTGACTGTATTTTTCAAGAATGAAAAAATGCTTTTCTATTGCATCATTTAAAAAAAATGATGCAATAAAAAAATGATGCAATAGAAAAATGATGCAATAAAAAATGATGCAATAATAATACTGTTAAAACTGCTTAAGCGAACAAAGTTTTTTTGTATTAAGAAACCAGCAAGCTTAAAATTCAGTTAAAAATAAGTCATAAAAATACCACTTTATTCAGTTCCAAAATACAGTTTAGCAATGCATCTGGACCTGTATTAAGAGACCACCTGTCTTAAGAGACCACCTTCTGCGACTCCCACAGCCAGTGTCTTAATACAGGTTTCACTGTATAAGTTTTACGTAATTTCCTGGGATGTCGCGAATAAAAATCGATTTAAATCATTGAAATCGATTTAAATCAAAAAAATCGATTGATTTGATTTTTTTGAAAAAAATCGATTTTTTTCCAACCCTGACAACAAGGTTAACAGATTTGCAGACTGGTGTGAAGAAAAGGGTATTGATACCTTTCAATCCACTATCAGCAAATAGCAGACTTTCTCTGTGAGCTGTTCTTTTGAGGACTAGCTCCCGTCACAGTTGCTGGATACAAGTCAGCTTTGGTATCAGTTATCCCTTGTCTAGCCATCAGGGATAGTCCAGAGGTGGCCCAGTTAAATGTGATGTTGAAGGGAATGAGCAATCTCCGACCAAGACAACCGGTAGTCATTCCAGCCTGGAGTCTATCTTTAGTGCTTAATGTACTGGCCAAGCACCCTTTCGAACCGTTGCGTTCGGCTAGTCTAAAGCATTTGACTCTAAAGGCGGTCTTTCTATTGGCAGCTTCCTCAGCTAGAAGGCGCAGTGAGATCCTTGCGCTTTCGGCAGAGAGGAACCGATTTATTGTTTCTGGAGAAGGTCTGCGTCTTCTGCCTAGAGCAGAGGTTATGTCAAAGAACCAATCTTTGAGATATCCCGGCAAACCGATCATTATACCGAAGTTAACTAGGTTTGATCGTGATGCCAGTGTCTGGTGCCCGGTCCGTGCTTTGACTAAGTACAAGAAACGGACTGACACGTTACGGTCGAACGATAGACATCTGTGGATCTGCCATAAAAAGCCTTATGGCGCCGCATCCATGGATACTATCTCTCGTTGGGTGGTCGAATGCATTCAGACTACTCACGAGATGGCGACTGGGCACCAGGTGCAAGGCGTAAGGGCACACAATGTCAGAGGAATAGCCGCCTCGACCGCCCTTTACAATGGTGTTCCGTTATAGGACATCATGGCCGTTGCACAATGGCACTGTGAGTCCTCATTCACGGATTACTATATGAGGGATGTGTCAGACTCAGCCAATCCACTCGCTTTAGCTGTTTTGAAACGATAGTTAGTGACCACACTGCTTTTCACCCTTTTCTCACTTTGGTAAGAAAAGAACCTAAAGCAGGCATGGTCAGGCGAGAGGATGTCAACCAGATTGTGTCACCGATTGCCGAACCGGTGAATGGTTGGAGGCGGTACGTCTGAAGTCCAATTATCATAACGTAATTCAATAAGTGAGAGTTTTTTGTATTATGTATATGTATCATGTTCAGTCATCTTATATATTCATGCTCATTCCCAGGCTAATACATGGAATATGCAGGGAGTAGTTAACCCTCTTGGCATATTTGTGTTTTCAGGCGAGATACATGTTCGTTTGTTCTCTCCCTTTTCTTAGGAGGAAAAAGGGGGGGGGTGGGGCTGTGACGCGAATGTGATTCTGTTCCGTGAACTTGACGGTGCTTTTAGGTCTCCGTTAGTCAAGTTTGAAGTCTAAAATCTTTCTCCAAGGGGCAAAATTAGCATTTATGGCTTGCCCCTTCCCACCAGGTTACTGATCAAATCTGGTGTATATCAGAAGTAACAGAATGGTGAGTATTGATCGAAGGAGAATGCAGGAAATGTCAATTTCCCTTTCTCCGAGATCTAACAATACTCACCATTCTGTTACGGACCCAGCCTCCCAGCCCCACGGAGGCAAGCCATAGTTTTCTCTTGTTTGGTGGCTATGCAAACAATATGAGCTCTATGGTAAACGGGTACTCGGCAGTTGGGAGCCGAGTACTCGGTTCCCAGGAGTCGGTAAAGCTTTCTAAGTCTATAATCCTAGAGCCGCTGTCAGGGCCAGCTGTATATATCAGAAGTAACAGAATGGTGAGTATTGTTAGATCTCGGAGAAAGGGAAATTGACATTTCCTGCATTCCTTGTCGCTAGACCTCGGTGGGAATTGCATTTCAGAGACATGCGTCTAGGCGCAACAGAGTTGTCCCCCTTAAATAATGACCAAATTTGTCAGAAAAACTTGGTTTCCACTTGATAACTTTAACTACATGTGCCTGCGTGTGTAATTTATCAAACACTCAACCTTTACATATGTTGTAGTGTTGTAGCCACCATAGATTCACATGCACAATTTTGTAAAGGCAGGAATCTCAAAAATTTGTTTTACGAACAACACCCGTCGGGGGACATGTGATCAGTACTCATCTTGTTGTTTTATTTATAGTGTTTTAACCAGAATTCGTGGCTAACCGAAAGCCCATAGACATAGTAAACCTATTTGGGTTAGAATTTCAAGATATATCCGAGTGCAGCGACAAAAGCTGAAACAGATCCGATCTTTGCCAGCCAGGAGTGCAGATGACATGGTCTACTCACTCCTGGGAGGGAGCAGATCCTATAGATGTTGTGATTGACAAAAGGATTCTCTCTATCCTTATGGAAATATCTGTGGGAGCCCAAACTCTAAAGAGCACCAGTTAGCAAATTACCAAATAGCAGTTAAGGTAATCAGAGTCACTAGCTGGTATTCGCAGGTGAAGAGAGTCCTGGCAAAGTACAACCTATCTTCAACATCGCAGCTACTAGAGAGTCCACTACGCAAGCAATAATTATATCTCATGGCATCTAAATTTTGGGGGTCCCAGATACCCAGCACCTAGAAATCTAGGGGTCCCAACCTGAAATCTGGAGCTCTCAAATTGAAATTTTTGATTTCCATGCAGTTTTTCATCCATACTAAGACCATAGACTCGCAGTTATGTATTATGGAGGTTCAATGCTAGATTTTGTGGGTATGTTTGTGAATTAGTCTATAGATCTGATGATATGAATTTTGCAATTTGCATTTATTTGGTTGAATGATATTTACAGCATATATTCTCCATACAGGGAGTCCACTAGAGGCATAGCCTATGTACCGTAGACCCCCCCTACATAAACATACATAAAACAATAGTATATACTATATAGAAGACAAAAGAACAATATAACAGGCATTATAATATACACAGACATACTATTAAACAAAACATTGACATTCCACCTAGTGTCTTTCAATTAGTTGATGTATTGCATAGAAGTATGGACTATTTATTTCATATGCTTTCTACTCATCACGTTGTGGGTACGGAAGAGTCGAGGTGGTGGTGTCTTCTTGCTTCAGTTATTAGTCCTCTCCCGGTAAAACCGGGGTGACTATAGGTTTGCACTCCGTCTATCCGGGTGTCTGTCTGTCCATCCGGCTGTCCGTCTGTTGCAGTTGGTTTTCCACTTTTTTTCGCAGTCCTTCAAGGTATTCAACTGAGAATTGGTTTATTACTTTGTTATGAGAAGTTACAGACCAAGTTGGAGTTTCAGGCATATGCATAAATCTTGGATGGAGTTATGCCCCCTTTCGACTTAAGAAATACGAAAAATATCAACTTTCTGCACTCCTTCAAGATATTTAAACGAAAATCGGTGCATCGTTTAAGTGTAAGGAGTTACAGAGCAATTTTGAGTTTCAGACATTTTCGTCAATTTTTCATGGAGTTATGCCCCCTTTCGACTTATGCAATGCGAAAAATATTAGTTTTCCGCACTTTTTTTCGCAGTCTTTCAAGATATTATACTGAGAATTGCTACTCCGTCAAGATATTTAAGCGAAAATCGGTGCATCGCTTTAGTGTAAGGAGTTACAGAGCAAGTTCGAGTTTCAGACATTTTCGTCAATTTTTCATGGAGTTATGCCCCCTTTCGACTTATGCAATACGAAAAATATTAGTTTTCTGCACTTTTTTTCGCAGTCTTTCAAGATATTATACTGAGAAGTGCTACATTGCTTTACTATGAGGAGTTACAGACCAAGTTCGAGTTTCAGGCGTATGCATAAATTTTTGATGGAGTTATGCCCCCTTTCGACCTATGAAATACGAAAAATATTAGTTTTCCGCACTTTTTCTCGCAGTCTTTCAAGATATTCAACAGAGAATTGGTACATTACTTTATTATGATATACTACAGACCAAGTTCGGGTTTCAGGAGTTTGCGTAATTTTTTGATGGAGTTATGTTCCCTTTCGACTTATGAAATGCAAACATATCAGCTTTCAAGACTTTTTCCTTCTCCTTCACCATATATAACTGAGACTTGGTTTATTGCTATGTTATGAGAAGTTACAGATCAAGTTCGAGCTTCAGCTGCTTTTGACTATTTTTTATGAAATTTTTGACTCAATCTCTAAAGATTTATATCACCAGTTAGGGGACATGTATTGCAAAGCAATACTTGCAGAATGCTTGTTATTATTATTATTATTATTATTATTATTATCAACATTACCATCAGTGTTATCATGATCATCACTATTATAATTATTAACATTTTTATAACTACTTTACAAGTAGCATTATCACAACTATTAGTACTATCATTAATGATTATTATGATAATCATCATCATCACTATAATTAACATTGACTAGACCTTTCAGTGATTCAGAGCTTAAAAAAAATCTGAAGAGGTTCTGGAGCCCAACACAGTATGATCCCTGTAGCGAAATTTGGACAGATGCCAACTGATTTAGGAGATATGTTTTAGAGGATTTTCAGAAAGTACAAAATGGACCTCAACAAGATTGGATAAATCAAGATATTTGCGAGAAGTTCTGAAGTCCATCACCATACATGCCATAGGATCCTTTCATTAACCTTTTGTTGAAGCCTGGCCCAAATATACCGCTGCAACTGTACTTTTCTGTAGCTGGCATTGTTTTTAGCCCTATGCAGGGAGATGGATCTTGTCTTTAAGTTCAGGTTGGATTCAGATAGGCTTTCAGGAGCAAAACTGATCTCGCATAAAGGAGCCGGGATTGCCCTGTCATTTTGTCATTATTTCACAGTATAGCTAATGTGAGTAATCTACCATGTACAGTGCATCATCCGCTCGTACTTTGTAAATCTGAGTTCACCGCGTGGTTAATCATTGTAGTCGCCCATACCGGATGTCTGTGTAACCCCGTAGGCAAATCTGCTGGAGAAGTCTCCTTCGGATCTAGTATTAGAATCCACATGTGTACAGCCGTTTATACGAAATGAGCAGGGATTGGCCTGTCAGTACCTGGCAAAATGTATAGCCTACTTTGTTCCAGTGACTTAAGCACAGGTGGACATGTAGGTTTTTCATGTGCCTCGTACTGTCTAGAAGAAGCATAAATGTGTATATATGCAGTGTTGTAACTTGGTGAGTGCCCCGATGCAAATGCAATTGAAAATCACTGAGGGCATGTGGAACTTAAGTCAGATGCTCTCATGAGCATGCCAGTGCTATAACTTAACACACATAGAGATGAGTGCCATCAGGGCATGCTAAAAGCATTAATAATAGGTGTTCGATATGTTCAGGGTGGTCGGTGGAGTTCTTTGTCTCTTTTTTTACCCAGAGGGCTGTGTCTGACGCGGTGTTAGCCAGTGCAAAATTAAATCGAGCACCACCTGTTTTGGTTCAGGTTGTTGGTTCCCGTCCTCGGTTGGAGGGAGAGGTGTCAGCACCCCCGGTGTGGGTTGGACATGCTATGCAAGGTTTCTTGCATAGCGTCCTCACAATGGTGTTGGCGCTCATCCCGAAGACTGGGGCGCAATCTCTTTCCCTGTGTGGGATTGACCCTGTCCTAGGACATGGTCCTGGTCTAGCTATCGGGGGTACCATCTCGTATGGTCCCTTGGCAGTCCCTTTGGGCTTCGTCGTATCAGGTTCTGCTTCTCAGCGGCCACCTCCGGGTGGCCCAGTAGTGATAGCAGGAGCCATTCCCCATGATGACTCCAATGTTTCTCATCCACTGATGACTCTTCGGAGTATGGGGAGGCCATGGAGAAGAGATTGTTGTGGGCTGTGATGGCGCGGGAGGAGTGTATGAAGGTTGATTCTGTCCCTGATAGGACCGGCCTCTGTCTTTCTGTCCTGGCACAAGCCGTGATGGACACTCCCCCCGTGGTGGAAGCAACATTGGTGCCGGGCACACGTCCCAGGACGGTTGGCTTGCTTATTCATACCTACCATGCCTGGGCCAGTGGTTAGACAGGGGGTGCCGATGGCGTCACGGGCCCGCACAGTTTTCCGTGCAGCCGTCACCGTGGACTGGGTTGATTCATGGGGTGGCGACGGAACTATACGGTACCAATGCCTATGGTTTTCCAACAGTGGCTCCTTGCCGGGAGGCTATTGTTGGTAGGCCTGGAAGTACATCAACGGGTGATGTATATATAGGAGTGTCCACTTTAGAGATGGACTGGGTCAATACCTTGGCTTGGCTAGCCATGGTTGACCCGTCTGGTAGCAACCACCTCTGAGGAGGACACACCCCGTCTGTCGGTGGCAGCCATATGGATGGGGGTCTTGCCCGCAGCCCGGGTCCTGGGCATTGGCTTGGACCCGAAGTTTAGAGAGTTACTCGATGCAATCTATGCTAAGCAACTCCAACATGAACTTAAAGATCCAGCTACCTACATTATATATATAAATATATATATATATATATATATATATATATATATATATATATATATATTATATATATAACTAAAAACCATGCCAGTTGCAGAGGTATACTTGATCAAGACGGTGGACTCAGTTTCGTGAACAAATGGCAGCTCCTATATACGCATTTACTCAAAACAAAATAAACTATACATGCTAGAGTACTGATAGACTTCATGATACTGGTAAGGGTTATTATGATGAGTATAATGGATCCAATGAGGCCATCCCCACCAGTTGTTATTACACCACAAACATCTTTACCATTCAATCACTACTTGCTAAATCAATTAACCCACATTTAGCGCCAGAAAAAGATTTTTCAACTTCCTTTTAATGCCTCCCATAGCCAGTACCATTGCTAAATACTCTAATTCAGACTTCTGGATAGAGTGTGCGCCTTTAACTAGTTCATACAGTACTGGGAACCAGTCTTAACATCTCTCCGGAGTGATATGTGTCACTGCGCATGTCCCTAAGCTCCTGGTTACCAACAACACAAATCAAATCACTTTTTCACTTGCTCCAAACCAGTTAAGTTGTAAAAGGAAAGGGTATAAAGTTTTCAACTGTCTCTGATTATAATCAAGGATATAATATACCAACTATTGAGAAGATGCCTCAGATGAAGTCTCTGATCAATACTAAGTTATGGTTCTACCCAATTTATGTTTAAATTGTATATTTATTCATTCTAATTTGTGTTACCAGTTTTCGTGACTTTTGTTTTGCAATGCCATACCATTACATTTTATCTGCTCTGAAATTAAAGACTCGCCCATTCACTTTAGACATGTAGGTTTTATTTAATGTTTTTGAAATTCTGTTTCAAGGCTTATTCATGTATTGAATCTTGGCGTTTTCCTGCCATTTTGCCCTTGAGAAATATGTGCTTCTATATTCCTTTAAAAAAACCTTTTAAAAATGTAGGAAATCTCTAAGAAAAGCGAAAGGGTAAAATGTTTTATCGAAAGCGTTGGATGAACGGATCAATATGGCTATCAAAATTTGGCAATGTTTTTTTCGCACACCGTAGCAAATTCTGAAAGCTCTTCGGAAGAGGTTGAAATCTATAAAAGTCGCGCTGGAGATGGGGTGAAAGCGGTTTCCCTCACTTCGCGACAAGGGGCGAGTCCTATAAGCAAAGAGCTTAACCGTAAAAGCTGCAAGGAGACTTCGGATGGCTGGGTTGGTCAGTCTCCAGCTTTGGAGGAGTTCAGTAGGTTGTGTACTTTAAAAACCCACCTAAGTCTTCGGATAGGGCACGAGGATCGGACATCAATACCCCAAGCAGTGGTGCCAGAGGCCAAGTTTGGTTACCCGGACGCCCTGTCCGCTGGTATGCAGGAGCTACATGTGCCTAAGGTAGCTTTTTTGCAGCAAAAAAGTGCCTGTCAATATTTCTCAGTTACACCGGTAGCATTCAACATTCAGAGATCCGAACTCGGTCCAATTTCAGGAAGTACCGTGACTTCCGGTTTGCGCTTTTCCGGTGGCTCTGCCACATCCGGTTGCAAAGACCATCCTGGTCTTTCAGTTTTTTCCCCGATTTCTGGTCAAGGCATGTCCTGTGGTGTGTTGAAATCCGGTTAGACAAATACTTACTCCCAGTGCGATCATCTTTACAGATGCTTCCCAGGAGGAGGGGTTGGGGTGGCAGTCTGGGAATCCCAGTCAGTTTCGGGTCTTTGGTCCTCAATGGAGGCATCAGCCCACAACGTTGTCAAGAAGGCGTTGCTACTTTGGTTAGATCTGAAAGGTCGCAAGATCTCGATCCGTTCAGACAATTCCATGGTAGTCTCTTAAATCAACCGTCAGGGGGTGGGGGGGGGAAACGAGGTCCTCCAATCTTTGCATAGAGACGTGGAATCTTCTTCTTTGGTACCGCAGGTTTCAGATATTTCTAGTGGCCAGCCATGTTCCAGCCAAACTCAATTTCTTTGCGGATCAATTATCCAGACGGAGCAAATTCGCCCATACAGAGTTGAAGCTAAAGACTTAAGTCAAGTCAGTTTGTCTTCTGGGACACCCTCATGTGGACCTATTCGCAACCAGTCTCAATGCCCAGATTTCCACCTACATGTCTCCTTTTCCAGAGAGTCAGGCCCTAGCAGTGGATGCCCTGTCACAGTCCTGGACTGGGATGTCGGCTGATGCCTTTCTGCCCTCCATTCGCATTTCGCTAGTCTTGAAACGGTCATGGAGCAGTATTGCGAAATTCTTCTGATCACCTTGTTTTGGCCCAAGAGGATTTGGTTTGTGGAACTTCCCGATCTTCTGGTGGAGTTCCCAGGTCTCCTTCCGGTGTCTCCAGATCTGTCCAAAGTCAAGGGGACTATCAACCTTTGCGTCTGGAAGATATCAAACTTTCGGTCCCTCAGGTCAACCTTTCCCGAAGATCTCAACAAATTCTGAAATGTTCCAGGGCAGAATTGACCAGACGTGTATACAAAGTTTGATTTAAAGTTTTCAAAAGATGGTGTTCAGACAATAATTTCGTGCCAGATTCTGTATCTCTATCACAAGTTTTAGATTTTTTATCATATTTAATTCCCTCAATTTGTCAGCAAATACTGTTAGAGTTTACAGATTTTCTCTGGTATCTTTTCTTCTGTGTCTTTTGAATGCAGATCTCAGGGACACGAAAGTTTTAAATGATTTTATTCACGGTCTTGGCAATATTCGTCCTCCGGTAGTAAAGCCGCTTCCATCTTGGAATCTAGCATTAATTCTTCAGGTTATGGCAGGTAAACATTCTGAACCCCTTGGATCTATCTGTCTACAACTCTTGACTGAAAACCGGTTTTCTAGTAGCTGTAGTCTCGGCTAGATGTTGTGCTGAAATTCATGTGCTTTCTACTGAAGATGATAGGTTTCAGGTTTTTGGGGATGGTTTAGTTCTATATCCATGAAGAGATTTTTTATCCAAGACTCAATCTAGTCTTCACCCAGCTAAACCTATCATTCTTAAAAGTCTTACTTCTTTTTCGCCATCCGTCAAGCTCTGGTGTCCGGTCAGAGCTCTTAAAATATATAAAGCTTGTACTGGTTTTATAAGGATGGAGCCTTCCCATCTATCGGTCACCTATGCAAAAGGGGTACATGTACTAGCTAGACCGGCATCTAAGCAGACTATTGCTCGGTGGATTTGCGACACAAAAAAAATTTGCCACAAACTCATTTCCTCAGGTGGGGTGGGTGTGTGTGTGTGTGTGTGTGTTGGTCTGGAGTTTTATTAACCACATTAACATATTTACCCTTCAATCACTACGACCCCCCACTCAGCCACCCTGTATGGGAATAAAGAAGCTCAGGCACATGTGCAGGGCCACATATCACTCAGGAGAGCTGTTACGACTGATTCCCAGTACTGTATGATTGAGTTAAAGGCGCGCACTCTATCTAAGTCTGAATTAGGGTATATAGCAATGGTTTTGGCTATGGGAGGCATTAAAAGGAATTTGAAAAATCTTTTACTGGCTCTAAATGTGGGTTAATTGATTTAGCAAGTAGTGATTGACTGGCAAGTATGATTATGTGGTTAATAAAACTCCAGTGGGGGGGGTTGGAGTTGTCTGGGGTTGATTTGTCTAGTGACCAGCAGGATGCAAAGACAGCGATAGCATGATCATGCAGGCTACAGGATAGTAAAAACTAACAGGGCATTCCCTGCCAATTTGGATTTTTGACGAGGAGATCACATGATCCTACATAGTAGCTAACTGATAGGGCATTCCCTGCCAGTTTCGTGAACACGACTGTACTTCTGAGAAACTACATATTGGATTCAAAGGAACCTTATCCAGCAGATTTTCTTAGCTGCTTACACAGAATTTCAGAGACTTCAGATATGCTCAGCAACAAATGTTTATCAAGATGGCGAACTTGGGCTTATAATGGTGAACTTGATGGCTAAAAACCACGCCGGCTACAAATTGGTGTAGTATACTTGATCAGGATGGTGTGAACAAATAGTGGGTAATTTTCAGTATGCATGAAGAGTTGGTATTGCGATGTGATAGTGGGATGGCCAGGCCATCCCTGCCAGTTATCCATAGATCAGTTATGCTCCTGAAAAACTAATGAATCTGATGGGGCCATTCCTACCAGATTTCTAGTGACCAGTTGGATATATTTAAATACAATGGGATTTGGTTTCATGTGTTAGGGTGAATCCCTGCCGACTGTCGAAGTAACTTATGGACATTGGTAGTCCACAAAAACAATACTGTATAAATGACATGACCAGGGTTTATCAAGACGATTTTTGAAGCAGTTCAAGGACGCAGTGAAGACGAAGGGATGAGTTACAGCGGTGCTTTATTAATTTGAGACTGTGTCCACGAGTTGCTTGAGAGAGATGTATCTAATTCAAGGCCTGGAGGAGGGGTTTTATATTTACCATGTAGATATTTATTGTATTCGCTCATATCACCACGGCGTGGGACATTCTCACGATATCAGTGTTAATCTTCCTAAAATTCGCCTTTGTGTCAGAATTTCCGATTTTAAAATACTTTTCTGCCAGAATTTTCTTCTATCAAAGAAACATTTAAATATCACAGATTTTGGAATTTCTGTTTTCTAGACCGCGACCATTATCGATTTTCGTGGTACCGTCAACATACGTGGCTGTATTCTGCTTGGGCAATGGCGTAAATACTGAAATATCTCTGATTTTCACTATCATGCAAAATCTTTCGCTTTTAGGATTTTTGGCAAAATTTTTCGTCCAAAATGTTTTTCAATCTAAGCAGCCTTATATATTTCAAGAATTCTGATTTTAATTTTTCCGGATCTCAACCATTTTCAATTTCAGCTGAGCTATCAACGTGCACAATCGTATTTTGCTTGCGCAACTGTTCAAATATTGTTGATTTTCGCCGTCGGTGAGCATACATCAGTTTACTGATATGTCTTGTTTCTAATGATGATACATACGGATCAGTAGATCAGAAAATTCTGAGATCCGTGGAATGTTCTACTGACATACCTGTAGTACTGCACAGAATATAAAGTTAATCAAATATTCTGAATGCACCATTTACACCATATTATTAGCATAATTAAGCATTTAATTGTCTAGAAGTTAAAGCGTTTGCTTACATAATGTTGTTTTGCAGGCCAATAGAATTCTATTTTTGAAAATTTACCATTAGAATAATAAGGCATTCCATTGGTAAATTTTCAAAAATGGTATACTTTTGACCTGTAAATGGGCATTTCTCAAGACCATTGGAAAGGCTGTTTTTGGTCGGCTTGACAACTAAAGAGTTAAAATATCACAGATTACATAACTGGTTGATGAAGTAAACGGTAAATCCTGTTTGAATTGTGTCATAAAACTACTGCTGAAAGTCGGATCAAGTACTGTCCTAAAGCAGTGATCCGATTACTTAATTTCTAGCCGTGAGTGGAATGTGCAATAGCAATGCTTGCAATTATGAGCACAGCTGATTCCGTGAATTCTGTCAGTATTTGCCAGAATCATCTCCCCTGAAAACCATAAAATTTGTAAGTGTGTGTCCAATCCAGATCTCCAAAGTTTTTAACTTACACTTTCCTGATTACATTTCGATAAAATCTGTCCACATTCTCTAAAGTTATCTCCCGTGAAAAAATTTTAATCCATTAGTCTAAGTTAAAATTTTGTAGGTCTCTAAGATAAACATGTTACAAGACATAATCAGTTGTAATGACATTTCATAGAGATCCATTCATTTATAATTATGCCGGTGTTACCTCCCCTAAAAAATTCCAGATTAACAAAGACTAACAATTCCTGTTTATTATCTCAAACAAGTATGTTTGCGGGTGTATGAGTTTAAAACTCCTTTTAAATCCTCTAACAACTGCTTTAAACTGGCTGGAATGTATTATTTTGATTAAAAGTACAGGCCTGTAAACTCGACAGTGGTGATACTTACTGATGCAAATAAAAAGAAAATAACTATATATATATATATATATATATATATATATATATATATATATATATATATATACATACTTCGTTCGTCCATTCTTTCTTCCTCCCTTTCCTCCATCCTTTCCTGCCTCCTTTCCTCCATCCTCCCCCCTCCTTCCTTCCTCCATCCCTCCCTCCCTCCTTTTCCCTCCCTCCTTCCTCCCTTCCTTCCTTCCTCCCTCCCTCCCTCCCTCCCTCCCTCCCTCCCTCCCTCCTTCCTCCCTCGCTCCTTCCTCCCTGCTGCATCCTCCCTCTCTCCATCCCTTCATTTATTCCTTCCAGCCATCCATTTTTCCTTCCTTCCTTCCAGCCTTCATCTCTTTCATCTTTCCTTCCTCCCATCATCCCATTCTTCCTTCAAGCCCTCATTCCTTCCATCTTTCCTTCCCCCTACCCTCGCTTCCATCTGTCCTTCCATTCATCCATCATGGTTGCTTGGTTGATTGGGTGGTTGATTGGGTGGTTAATTTTATGGTTGGTTGCTTATTTGAGTGGTTGGGTGGTTGATTATGTGTCTGGGTGGGTGTTTGGTTGGTTGGTTGGGTGGTTGGTTGGGTGGTTGGTTGTGGGTTTGGGTGGTTGGTTGGTTGACTGGGTGGTTGGTTGGTTGGCTGGGTGGTAGGTTGGCTGGGAGGGTGGTTGGTTGGTTGTGTGGGTGGATGATTGGGTGGTTGGTTGGTTAGTTGGGTGGTCGGTTGGGTAATTGATTGGCTGGGTGATCGGTTCGGTCTGTCCATCCTTCTTTCCTTCTATCCTTGTATCATTCAATCATTTGTTTATTCATTAATCTGTTTTAACCTTTTGAATTGCATGATTGTTTAGTCCAGAAAACTGCCATTCATTCCATCCTTCCTCCCTCTATCCTTCCATCTACCCGTCATTTCGTTCCTTCATTCGTTCATTTATTACCTCATTTCTTCATTCTTTCTAGCCTTGCTTCCTGCTTTCCATCCACTGGCATCTGTTCATTCGCTCGTTCGTTCGTCCGTCTGTCCGACCGTCCATCCATCAGTCCATCCATTCGTTCGTTCGTTCATTCATTCATTCGTTCGTTCGTCCATTCTTTCCTCCATCCTTTCCTCCATCCTTTCCTCCATCCTTTCCTGCCTCCTTTCCTCCATCCTCCCCCCTCCTTCCTTCCTCCATCCCTCCCTCCCTCCTTCTCCCTCCCTCCCTCCTTCCTCCCTTCCTTCCTCCCTCCCTCCCTCCCTCCCTCCCTCCCTCCCTCCCTCCCTCCCTCCCTCCTTCCTCCCTCGCTCCTTCCTCCCTGCTGCATCCTCCCTCTCTCCATCCCTTCATTTATTCCTTCCAGCCATCCATTTTTCCTTCCTTCCTTCCAGCCTTCATCTCTTTCATCTTTCCTTCCTCCCATCATCCCATTCTTCCTTCAAGCCCTCATTCCTTCCATCTTTCCTTCCCCCTACCCTCGCTTCCATCTGTCCTTCCATTCATCCATCATGGTTGCTTGGTTGATTGGGTGGTTGATTGGGTGGTTAATTTTATGGTTGGTTGCTTATTTGAGTGGTTGAGTGGTTGGGTGGTTGATTATGTGTCTGGGTGGGTGTTTGGTTGGGTGGTTGGTTGGGTGGTTGGTTGGGTGGTTGGTTGTGGGTTTGGGTGGTTGGTTGGTTGACTGGGTGGTTGGTTGGTTGGCTGGGTGGTAGGTTGGCTGGGAGGGTGGTTGGTTGGTTGTGTGGGTGGATGATTGGGTGGTTGGTTGGGCGGTTGGTTAGTTTGGTGGTTAGTTGGGTGGTCGGTTGGGTAATTGATTGGCTGGGTGATCGGTTCGGTCTGTCCATCCTTCTTTCCTTCTATCCTTGTATCATTCAATCATTTGTTTATTCATTAATCTGTTTTAGAGAGAAAATTACACACAGAAAATGACTTTATTTCTCAACACAATGATAATCTTTGAAATCAATACCTATGGAAACTGCTGACATTTGAGTAACTATATTACAAAGCAAAAGTTTTAATCAAAATTACTCATTCAGATCAAAGATTTTCAAACAAGGCCATCAGTCACGTATTTCTTTGAAATGTGTCCTTTGCATTCCAAATTATTTATTATACTTTGAAAAGGTCACTTAAGCGCCTTTCAAATGATCTCACGGTTCACATCAAAGTCAGATTACTAGTTGGCTTTGAACCAGTGAGCAGTCCGCAGCTAAGCCATTGAAAGTAGCTTAATCTTTAACACCTTTCCAAATTGAAACCAACTCATTTATCCAGAGCTCAATTAGTCAACAATACATTAGTACAATGAATTATAACACCTTTTTAGTGGCGTGTACCTCAAAGCAAACAACTTAGTAACTTTAAAGAAAAGGATTAAGTCTCAAAGACATTCACTTGCCCAATAAATAGTAGGGCAAACTGTTGGACTGGTAGATTTGTCTAATAGGCTGCTGAAGAAGTGTGTAAACACGAAACGCGTCCAGCCCTCTGACGATGTGAAAAATTTCATTACTGTGTATTCCTGTGTATTTCTGTGTATCTCTGTGTATTCCTGGATAGTACTGTATTCCTGTATTGCTGTGAGTAAGTTATAATATTTATATTGTTATTTCTGTATTGCCTGTCCTTAAATATTAAATATTTTCATGTCACCACTAATCATTACTACTAACCACATTTCTCTTATTTCAGCCTTGTAAATTAAGCCCTCTTGCATTAGAAATATATATATATAGACAGACAGACTAGCTGACAAACCTCCCACCTGTAGAGTGTGCGCCTGGTAGCATTTTTGTACTGATTGACTGTCTGGCTGCATTAGAGTTTGATCGATTGATTGGTTGGTTGGTTGGTTGTTTGAGCCCTACTGGATTTGACTGGTTGCTTGATTTGATTGTTTGTTTGACTTGATTGCTTGCAGGACTTATTATTTGACCTGATTGGTTGCGTGATTTGATCTGCGTGATTTGTTGCTTGAGTTGATTGGTTGCTTGATTGGTGGCTTGAATTGATTGGTTGCTTGATCTGATTAGTTGCTCGATCTGATTGATTGCTTGATTGGGGGCTTGAGTTGTTCTTGATTTGACTAGTTGCTTGATTTGACTAGTTGCTTGATTTGATTGGTTGTTTAATTTGATTGCTTGCTTGATTTGAGTGTTTGTTTGATTGGTTACGTAATTTGTTGCTTGAATTGATTGGTTGCTTGATCGAACTAGTTGCTTGATCTGATTGATTGCTTGATTGGGGGTTAGAGCTGTTGCTTGATTTGACTAGTTGCTTGATTTGATTGGTTGTTTTATTTGATTGGTTGTTTCATTTGATTGCTTGCTTGATTTGATTGCTTGCGTAACCTGTTGCTTGATTGGTTACATGATTTGTTGATTGAATTGATTGGTTGTTTGAATTGATTGATTGCGTGATTGATTGTTTGATTTGATTGGTTGCATGATTTGTTGTCTAATCTGATTGGTAGCGTGATTGGTTGCTTGTATTGATTGGTTGCATGATTGATTGGTTGCTTGAATTGATTGTCTGAACTGATTGGTTGCGTGATTGATTGTTTGGATTGATAAGGTGGTGGACGGGTTGTTTGCCGATTTGCCAACTTGATTGATTGCCTGGTTAATTAAGATTGATTAAGATTGATTGAGATTGATTGAGATTAATTGAGATTAATTGAGATTGATTAAGATTGATTGAGATTGATTGAGATTAATTGAGATTAATTGAGATTAATTGAGATTAATTAAGATTTAGATTGATTGATTGACTGTGATTCCATGGCTAGACAACGCGGGGGTAGGCGAAGGGCTGGTGATGACGCTGAATCACACCACCCATCATCTGCTCACGCACGCCTGGTTAAAGTATACTACATGGTAATCCAATGTTTTCACCACCTGGGTGTGCTGAACACGCATCTAGACAGCGACACCGTGCCAAATGGCCTCGGTCGAAAGGTCAAGAGTTTGACAGACTTCTGCAAACCGGCCATGCCAGATGCTGAGGTCCACTTCGACATTCGTAATGTCAACTTTGAATGGGCGAAAACAATGATTAAAACATGGGTTCGCCACTATAACTGTAAACTAGGAGTCCTCCATTCTGAGCTACTCTCAGCCCAAACTCTTCCTTATTTAGACCTTGGTCGGGCTAAGTCCACTGCAATCCATTGGGCCAAAAAGAATTATCACAGAAAATTGGATCATAACGCCATCTCAGCATTTTATGATTTTATTAGACCACTTGATCCGAATTATAAGCCTGTTACTCAACCACCAAATGTCACCCCTGTTAGCAAACCAGTACAAAATGCAAATTTAGTACAATCCGCTCATCCCAAAAAGCGGCTACATTCACCTGCAGAGGCCTCACCACCACTAAAACGTCCAGATAAACAACCGTCTCCCATTAGCTCTCTTCCTGGCACATCCAGTGACCACAGTATTTACATTCCAGTGGACCCCTCTATGATCCCTCTACCAGATTCACCTCCACCAGCGCCACCATTCTCTCCTGAGGATTTTCCTCCTCTTCCGCAGAGGGTGTCAAATGCCAAAGGTGCTAGTAAACAGCCGGGTCCAAGGACCCGAGCTGCACAAAAGGTCCCTCAACCACGATTCACACCATCTCCATGCGCCAGACCAAAGAAGCCCACACCCTTGGAACAGAATAAGTTCTGGAAATTCAGGAATGAGGCCACCAACAAACCAAATTGGCAACTTCCGACCCTCGACAAAAAGATCTTGATCGTCGGAGATTCAAACTTGAGTCGGATTAATGTGGATCCCCATCCAGATACTCAGGTTGCCTGTTTCCCTGGAGCATCGATTAATGATCTCAGAACGATCATTAATAAATACACAGGGAAATTGCAACCTGAGAAAGTAGTCCTCACCATAGGAATAAATGATAGGAATAATCTGATCTCAGCCTCCGAGTATCGACTTAGGTTATTATTCAGTATGGTACGAAAGAAATTTCCCAAGTCTAGGATCTACTTCACTGAACTAAATTTCTCCGCAACCTCGACACCTCAGCAAAAGCAGGCACTCGATGCAATTAATCGGACTGCCACGTCAAGCAAGGCCAAATCCCCTGAGTCCAGGGTTATTGTCATACCCAGTCTTGCTTCGACAGAATTCGAAGTGGGTCATGACAATATTCATTGGACTGAGAGGACAGCAAATGACATGTATAATAACTGGCTTGTGGCCCTTAATTTAAACTAAACTCGGGTCAAGGTACCAACCACCCAGAAATGGGACTGGGTAGTAATATTGTAAACTTAACCGGCTCCGCATTAGGCGAAGCAGAACAGTCACTGCTTAATTTTGGCTTGACTTTTGTCCCAACACCAAAACATAAAACAGGTTTGGATGCAGATTTAGATAATGGCTTTACTGAAACTGCTGAATTTGGTCACCGTGTGAAATTAGCTGATTTTTTTCAAAACTCCAATAGTAATATTCCACTATTCATTGAAAAAACTGGCTGGGCTCCAAACTTAAAATGTGTTGACCCAGCAATCGGTGAAAGTATAAAACTTTACTCTGAACGTATTGAAAATACTACATTTCCAAACGATCAGCAAAATTTATCTTATGAGCAACGCCAGGCCCTATTAGGTTTATCTAGAAAAAGTGAAATTGTCATCAAACCTGCGGATAAAGGATCGGCTACTGTAATAATGGATAAAGACCACTACATCAAAGAAGCGCATAGACAGCTTAGTAATCCGAAGCATTACCAAAAACTAAATGAACCACTTTGGCAAAATAACTGTAGCAAATTCAACAAAATTCTCCAAAAAATGGTTGATAACAAGAAGATAACTGAAAAGCAATATAAATACCTGTGCGCAAAAGATGATTCGAAACCACGTACATTTTATCTTCTTCCTAAAATCCATAAGTCTGTTGACTTGTGGACCGACCCTATGACACCACCAGGGCGACCCATCATTTCAGATTGTGGTTCGGAATCATATAGGATTAGTGAATTTATCGACTACCATCTTCAGCCAATTGCAAATAGACATTTTAGCTATCTGAAAAACACTGAAGACTTCCTAGCCCAGGTCTCTAAGATCTCGGTCCCTCCAAATTCATTCTTAATTACAATGGACGTCGATGCTATGTACACAAACATTGACATCGAAAAGGGTCTAAATTCAATTCGTAGAGCATTTGCCGACTATCCTGACACCAACAGGCCCGACAGAGAAGTAATAGCTCTATTAGAGCTTAGTCTGAAGGGCAATGACTTTGAATTTGCTGGTGAAATTTTTCAACAAATTTGTGGCTGCGCAATGGGTAAGCGTTTCAGCCCAGGTTTCGCTAACCTTTACATGGCAGAGTGGGAAAAGGAAGCACTCGAAAACTGTCCAAATCAGCCGCTCATTTACCGCAGGTACCTCGATGATATTTTCATGATCTGGCAACATAGTAAGGAAGCATTTACCGAATTTCTGGCCATTCTGAATAATCATGATCCGAATATCAAACTAAAAGCTCAAATCGATGAGCTGTCCGTAGATTTCCTAGATGTAACTTTATACAAAGGTATAAAGTATGAAACAACTGGTTACTTAGACTACAAAGTTTATTTTAAGCCAACCGACTCGCATCAACTACTACACAAGAAATCATTCCATCCTCCGCATACTTTCAAGGGACTTGTAAAATCACAAATAATCCGTTTTCATAGAAATTCGAGTGATAAGAAAAACTTTGAATCATCATGTTCGACCTTATTCAAAGCCCTCAAACCGAGAGGGTACTCTTCTCGGTTCCTGCGTAAAATAAAGTCTGAAACTTTGCATAATTTGGAAATCATTCCAGATAATGCCAGAAATTCTCGGCCTACCAAAATTTGTCATAATCGTCCGATTATTGGTGAAGGAGAATCTCGGAAATGTGAAAAGAAAAGGTGTAAATTGGATAAATTTCTTCCTTCCCAGAGTACATTCACGAGCTTTCAAAACAAAAGCAAATTTCAAATTCAGTCGAAATTAGATTGCGATTCTGAAAATGTCATTTACTTAATTTCATGCAAATTGTGTCAAAAGCAGTATGTTGGCGAAACAAAAAATCGACTAAGATGCCGAGCAACCAGACACCTTTCAGATATTAGACTAGAGGAAGACACACATGTGGCTGAACATTTTAATCTTCCTGATCATTTAGTCACCCGTGACTTTGAAATTATGCCCATCGAACAGCTACCTCTTTCAGACACAACAGAGGAAACTGATAAACAAAGATCACTAAGAGAATCGTTTTGGATTAAAGAACTCGAAACACAATGGCCAAGGGGCATAAATTCGGACCCATGCCTCTCGGATCAACGTGAGATTATCCCATTTACTCTCACATACAATCGGAAAAATGTTGAAATTGCGAAAATCCTAAAGGATGAGTATCACAAATTACAGGACAATTTAAAACAACCATTCAACAAGCGTCCAGTAATTGCATTTAAGAAAAATCCTAATCTACGCGACATCTTGGTAAAAGCGAAACTCAAATAAGTGTTCAAAACATCAATCAATGATTTATCATTGTATACTAATCAGGCCATATGGCATCTATTAAACAAAATTGACAATCTCAGGTGATAAAATAAGCAAAAATATTTTCAATTTTTTTCAATTTTGAAAATTCTGAGCCGGTGCGTTTACAATATTACATACATACATATATATATATATATATATATATATATATAGTTATTTTCTTTTTATTTGCATCAGTATCACCACTGTCGAGTTTACATATATATATATATATATATATATATATATATATATATATATATATATATATATATTTATAGGGCGGCGCGTTATACCGATACCATGTTTAAAACCGATATCCTGCACTGACAGTTTCATAACCAATTATAAAAAATAAATATCGAAAAACTGAATATGAACATATTTTCAGAAGAAAGATATATAATTACCTTTGCTGCCACAACATCCTATGTTAATAAATAGTATGATGCTGTCACAACATCCTAATTTAATGGTATGAGCAAAATCATTCTAGTTTGTAAATAATTTGGTGTTTTTTTTGTCATACTTGTATATGTCATCTGAATGTCCCATACAACCCTGGTACAATCGGCCTCTAAATTACAAAACATGTAGCGTCACATATCAAGAAGCAGTATGTGGAGAATCCCTTGGATGCTTTGCAGTTCGTATCAAAGAACACCGTAGATGCATCACTTAGAATACAAACAACCATCTTATGAGTGAGTTATGACTCACCAGTCTCAAGACATGTCATCCTCTCTGAACATTCCAGAGCTGATATGACAATACCGCATTGTCCAAGTTCTCTCCTCTGACCCTTCCAATGACAACTCCAGAAAATGGAGATGTCTCAAAGAACAGCATTGGATCCATCAACTACACTGTATGGACCATCAAAGAATCAACAATGCAGGATAGGAGCACTTCCACGAGGTGTTCAGGCACACCCACCCTCCATGACGTACATGTAGTTATTATTCCTCTTAATTGAAAAGTATGTTAGCGCCCTTAGAAAGTCATAATTATAATAAGGCAAATAACATTCTAAATGCTTATAGTTACAAATAATAGGCTAGATTTTGCCAGGAAGTTAATTGTACTGGAAGGATAATGTGTCCTGTCAGTTCAACTATGTCTGTTGAACATTTTGAAAAAACATGTACCAGTAGTTGCCTGTTGTTGCAAATGTTTCTGGTGAAATTAGTCCTCAAATATTCAACAGCTTACCAATAGTTTCTGAAATGCAGGTACTGGGATTTCAGCAATTAACCCTTTAACCCTTTAATTTATTCAAGAAAATTTCAAGTTTCTCATAGAAAATGTTAATTTGCAGACCAAGAGAAGAATATTTTTGAAAATTTACCACTGGAATGCCTCGCTCGGTTATTGAGGCAGTCATTCCAGCAGTAAATTGTCAAAAGTAGTCTTATTATAGTCTGCGAATGGGCATTTCTCAAGACCACTGCAGAAGCTGTTTTTTGGTTGATATGAGTGTTAAAGGGTTAATAATGGTCAAATTTGGTGAAGAAAACATTTCTCAAATCCACTGTAGAAGCTGTTTTATGCCTGCTTGACCATTAAAAAGTTAAAAAGTTAATTTTTGTTTTTCAGTCCGTGGTTCACGCCCAGGAAAAAATGTACAGTTGACAGAAAACGAAATACGTGGATTGTGTCTCAAATCACGTGAGATCTTCCTTAGCCAGCCTATTCTTCTAGAGCTGGAAGCACCACTGAAGATATGTGGTATGCATATACATGCACATACACGCCCGCGCGCCCGCCCGCACGCATGCATGCACACGCGCGCACAAAGAAAGTGCTTCGTTGCTTGGGTTTCCTATCACCGTGTTTCTAGCCATAGGAGGTTGAAATTATGACAACGTATGCGTGTATGTTTGGAGACATTTCCGAGTCAAGGATGTATAACAAGTCTCTATCCTATGGAGATGATGATGCTGGACTGTAGCAATAACCAATTTCTGTTTGTTGACAGATATTCACTTTAACAGCACAACTAACTTGACTTTAATGGTCAAATTTGGTGAAGAAAATCATATTATCTGTTTACTGAATGACCATTTGCATGCCAAGAGAAGACTAATTTTGAAAATTTACCATTTGGTCCTTATAGCCCAACTTAGCAGTTTATAGAGCTCATCTTAAAGATTTTCTGTTTGGCTCTAAGTTAGCAGTTCATATCTCAACTTAATCATAAGTTAATCATACTGGACCCAAACTTGGACACCTGGGGCCGTATTCACCAAAGGGCGTAACTTACGCAGGGCATAACTACCTTGGAGAATATGACGTCATAATATTAAATGATGTATGAACATATGTGACGTCATAATGACTCCACGGTATTTATGCCAGGCGTAAGTTACGCCCTTTCGTGAATACGGCCCCTGCTTCAGATTAATGAGCATGGGGTCTAAAGGTCAAGGTCATTTTGACATCAGTAAAAACTTTTTTTTCAATATTAACATTTTGCATTTAGCTTAACTTAGCAGCTTATGTCTGATCTTTTGGCTAAGTATATTGACTCAACCTTGGACATATACTTATAATTAGATGGCAAGCCATCACACAATGATGTTAGGGGAAAGGCCAAAGTTTAAGATTTGTGTGACATTGGTAAAAACTGTGTTTTTTAACATTAACGTTTTTGTTTGGCTCAACTTAAAAGCTCATATTTCATGTTTGTTTGATTTTCCTTGACCTAAATTTGACACATACTTCCTTATAAGGAGAGAGCATGATGTAATGACGAAGTCTCGAAGGTCAATATTATTATCTGCACGTTTTAAAAAAATATTGGGGATATTGTAGTTTTGTAGTCGCCTTTGTCCGTCCATCACGCTATCTCCCAAACCATTGGGTGGGATTCAACCACATTTGGTATGTGGTTTACGCATATGATTGCGCTTTGCATGGCGATATTTATATTTGGCTCCACCACCAGGGGTGTGGGGCAGGGGTCAAAAGGTCAAATCACTTGTAATGGAACTCCTCTGAAACCGTTACACGGAATTCAACCATATGTAATATGTGAGTTACCCATTTGATTGCAGAGTGCAAGAGCCCATTTCTCCTTCGATCAATACTTACCATTACATTACTTATTGATAATACAGCTCAACTGAAGCTGTGCTCTAGGAATCTAGATTTAGAAAGCTCTACCGGCTCCTGGAACCGGGTACCCAGTTCACAACAACTGGGTACCCGCCTGCCAGAGACGCCCATTCTTGTTTGCATAGCACCAAGAGATACAAGCTTTTTGTCTTAGGAGAAATCTGAGTTTTCTTTGTGGTTTTTCTCTGTGCTTTGTGGTGTTTTTATCTACAGGATACTGGATTAATAATGGAAAGCACCACTGAACCTCGGGTCGTAGTCTCATATTATTTCTCTATAGTTATATGGAGACTTATGTCTCTGAAATTTCGTGTGTGTTGCATGTCCCATTTTCTGAACCCCGGAACTGGGACGTGTGGTTACAACGAAATATGCCAGATAAGATCGCCTCCTTTACATCGAAACGGCGTTCGGGCAGTAATATGAAAGATTAGGCATTTGTCTGTGGTTTTTTAACACTAAAATCAGCTTACGTCGTTCTTCCGTGTGGTCTGAGCGGGTGACGTCACACCCTTTTATTGCTCGGATTATTTGTTGACGGAAATGTTCCATTAATTCGCGCATCTTATTCTTGGTACAATGTAGCTGCGTACGTTTTTGTACCAGTAACTGTTGAATTATGTCAAGTTTTGCGTGTAATCACGATCTGTTTGCATTGATCGTTGATTTCAAAATTCTTGATTTAGATGTGTGTTCTGCGGCTTTACCATGTTCTACAGCAGTAGTGTTAATTCATTATGTTGTTCCTTCTCATATTGTTTGGCATTCGTTTGAGTAGTATAATTTTGAAATTAATTCTTAAATATACAGCGAATGTATCTGATACGGTTCCTGTTTCAGTTTTGTACATCCTGCAGTATCAATTTATGGGTGTATTATTGGCCCGCTCTCATTCTTGTCGCCAGCTTGCGAGATCTAGGTTGTCAATCACTCCTGTCGCTTGCTTCAGTCGGTATGGGTGGAATCTGGGGCAGGCCACCTTGTGCCACCTGCTGCACTTTCGTGTGTCAACGATGGCCTTGTGCTGTCGATGGACGCACTGGCCAAGGTGCAGGCGCGTGTGACCAAGTCTAGGAGGCAAATGGTCCTTGACCATATGCGTCCGGCTACGGCTGTCAGGGAGCGTTTGCTTGGAACACGCCTGAATGGTATCAATGCGCCTATAATGGTTGGAAGGCTCATGCGTTTCGTCCAGGTTTGGCGAGGTGTGACGTCAGACAGTCTGGTCCTGGGGTGGATATCCCAGGGTATATGCCAGAATGGTGGGATTTCCCACGACAAAATCTGTCTGGCAGCTGTCTGAACTCCCGTACCAAGGGAGCCAGACAAGTTAGAAGCCATTCAAAATGACGGGTCAGGTTTGCTTCTGAAGGGAGCAATAAAACCAGCAAACCAGAGCACTCCGGGCTTCTATTCAAACATGTTCCTTGTCCCCAAGAGCACAGGGGGTGTGGAGACCAGATGGAGACACAGATGGATCAGCCAAAGATGCAATTAGGAGCGGAGGTGCCGGACTGCACATACAGTATCCATGAGTCAGCTGCAATGCCGACAGGCAAACACTGCACAAACTACAGAGCTGAAGTCGAAGCACTGGTTCATGCAGCTAATACCATCAGCAGACCCTATTGCACAGATTGTCTTTTTATTTGATGCCCGCTCCGTCCTTGAGGCTATCACCAAAGGTAAGCTGCCACAACTTGAAGAAGCACTACAAACCATCAAATGCTTTCGGATAGCATTGCAGTGGATCCCCTCACACTGTGGAGTCCAAGGAAATGAGGAAGCAGACAAGATGGCAAAGGTGGGTGCAGAAGAGAATCAGACAGAAAACATGGTATGGTTACCCATACAGAGATGAAGACTATCATCAAGTCACTCTATAGAACACCTCAATCAGAAGATGCCTACCATCATCTCTCGAGGCCAGACCAAGTGACCATTTTTCGTCTCAGAACTGGACACAACAGAATAAACCAACACATGTACAGGCGGTTCCACCTTACGACATCGCCTGCTTGTCCTTGTGGAGAAGCAGAACAGACCACAGAGCACATACTTCAATGTTGCAGTACGTATCAGCTGCTGAGAGAAGAGATGGTTTCAAGCCTGTATATTAGAATTTAATAAAACGCTAGAAGATTACAATTTCTGAATGTATGTAGCAATACGATCTAGCAACATTGTCGCGATATACAAATGAAAAAAAATTGTCTTCCCCAGTTTATTTAGCAGATTCTACATAATAATTAGCAATATGGATTCAATTTTATGCAATACAAATACTTTTTTAAAAGATATATTGCCAAAACCATTTTTTCATCAATATACGATTTTACGGTTATGAGATGACACCAGTTTTGGCCTGAAAGGCCAAGTGAGCTTATGCCATGACGACCATCCGTCGTCCATTCGTCATCCATCAACGTTTCCTTTAAACGACTTCTCAAGAACTGCTGGGCCGATTTCAATTATATTTAACAGGAAGTATCCTTAGGACATAAGGATCCAAGTTTTATTCAAATGTAGCCGATTGGCCAATTTGGCCGGCGGCCATCTTGAATTTTGGCCGATTTTTAGAAAGTTCTTTAAAAATCTTCTCCGAAACCGCTTGAGTGATTGAAGCAAGCCTCATGGAATATGATCTAGGGCAAGAGCTAAACCAAGTTTGTTCAAGGGAACTTGATTGGTCAAATTGTTCGACAGCCATCTTGGTTGACCTAGTTTTAGCGAAAATTACTTCTCCAGAACCGCTGAAGGGATCAGGCCAAAATTTGGCAGATATGATTAGGGACTAGGGCCATTAAAGTTTGTTCAAGAGAAGTTGATCCGTTAAAAAAGATGGCCGCCGTGGGGCAATCAAAATATAGCGTGCTTGGCGGCCATATTGGATTGATTTATTTGATGGATTTTGATGCCGAAATTGTTTTTTTATGGGTTTTTGGGTATTCTGATCTCAAATTTACAATTTTCGAAACTGTCGGATAAACGGCTTTGCGGCCATATTATATCATTTTCCCACCAAAAGCTCCCATACTAAAGCAATGGGAAATTTAAAATGTCTTCTCGAGAACTACTAGGCCAATTTCAATTATAATTGGCAGGAAGCATCCTTAGGGCATAGAGATTCAAGTTTCTTCAAACGAGCTGATCGGCCAATTTGGCCGGTGGCCATCCTGGATTTCGGCCGATTTTGAGAAATGTCTTTAAAGATCTCCGAAACCGTTTGAGAGATCTATTCAGACCTCACCAAATATGATCTAAGGCAAGAGCTGACCCAAGTTTGTTCAAGCAAACTTGATTGACCAAATGGTTCAGTGACCATCTTGGATGACCTCGTTTTCGCAAAAACAACTTCTTCCCCAGAACTGCTGAAGCGATCAGGCCGAAATTTGTAATATATGATTAGGGCCATTAAAGTTTTTTCAAGAGAAGTTGATCCATCGAAAAACCTGGCTGCCGTGGGCCAATTAATATATAGCGTGTTTGGCGACCATATTGGATTTTTCTATTTGATGGATTTTGAGGTCGAAATTGGTTTTTATATATTTTTTTGCGCATTTTGGTTTCAAATTTGTCGTTTTCGAGACTCGGATAAACGGTATAGTGGCCATCTTGAATCATTCAACTGCCAAAATCTCCCATACTAAAGCAATGGGAAATTTAAAATGTATTCTCGCATCATCTTGGATTTTGGTCGATTTTTAGAAATGTCTTTCTCTCCAAAACCGCTAGGGGGATCAATTCAAAACACATGAAATATAATCTAGGGCAAGAGCTGCACCAAGTTTGTTCAAGGGAACTTGATTGGCCAAATGTTTTGGCGGCCATCTTCGATAACCTATTTTTTCCCGAAAGAACTCCAGAACCACTAGCGGATTGGGCCAAAATTTGGGAGATATGATTAGGCACTGAGTGCCATTAAAGGTCTTTCAAGGGAAGGATCTACGTCAGAAACATGACCGTTTGGCGGTCATATTGGATTTTTTTATTTGATGGATTTTGAGGCCGAAAGTGGGTTTATTTAGGTTTTTGGGTATTCTGATCTCAAATTTGCAATTTCTAAAACTGTCGGATAAACGGTTTGGTGGCCATCTTGGATCATTTTCCCGCCAAAAGCTCCCATACTAAAGCAATGGGAAATTTAAAATGTCTTCTCGAGAACTAATAGGCTGATTTCAATTATATTTGGCAGGAAGCATCCTTAGGGCATAGAGATTCCATTTTGTTCAAATGAAGGCGATCGGCCAATTTGGCCGGTGGCCATCTTGGATTTCGGCTGATTTTTGGAGATGTCTAAAAAATCTTCTGAAACCGTTTGAGGGATCAATTCAGACCTCATGAAATATGATCTAAGACAAGAGCTGACCCAAGTTTGTTCAAGCGAACTTGATTGACCAAATGGTTCAGTGATCATCTTGGATGACCTCGTTTTCGCAAAAATGACTTCTTCCCCAGAACCGCTGAAGCGATCAGGCCGAAATTTGTGATATATGATTAGGGACTAAGGGCCATTAAACTTTGTTCAAGAGAAGTTGATCTATCAAAAAACCTGGCCGCCGTGGGCCAATTAATATATAGCATGGTTGACGACCATATTGGATTTTTTTATTTGATGGATTTTGAGGCCGAAATTGGTTTTATGTTTTTGCACATTTTGATTTTAAATATGCCGTTTTCCAGACTGTCGGATAAACGGTATAGCGGCCATCTTGGATCATTTACCTGCCAAAATCTCCCATGCTAAAGCAATGGGAAATTTAAAATGTATTCTCGCGCCATCTTGGATTTTTGTCGATTTTTAGAAATGTCTTCCTTTCCAAAACCGCTATGGGGATCAATTCAAAACGCATGAAATATCATCTAGGGCAAGAGCTGCACCAAGTTTGTTCAAGGGAACTTGATTGACCAAATGTTTTGGCGGCCATCTTCGATAACCTATTTTTTCCCAAAAGAACTCTAGAACCTATTAGCGGATTGGGCCGAAATTTGGAGATATGATTAGGCACTAAGTGCCATTAAAGTTCTTTCAAGGGAAGGAGCTATGTCAGAAACATGGCCGCAGTGGACCAATCAAAATGTAGCATGTTTGGCGGCTATATTGGACTTGAAAAAATGTCCACAAGCTCATTTAAAAGACTACTCCTAAATATGGTGTGTGACATGACAGTATATGTGTGACATCAGACTATTCATGATTTAATTTATTTAGGGAGCATGGATATGATGGGTTAATCCAGTATTACCATTTATTCCCGCTCCACTGTCCATGTATTCCATACATATGATCATAAAATAAACATCTAATCGGATAGTTCCCAATTCATATGCTAATTAGGCTCTTGGCTGTAAGTGATTACCACAGGGTATAGAATTGTACGATCTGTCCTAGTGTCCTAAGTCCATCCCATTATGTAACTCGGTGAACTTTTGATCGATCTAGTGTTTTTGAAGTCGATGTTTGTACGGTAGACCAGGCATCAATATTACTTGAATTAACATTACACATTCATTGCACATGATTGGCGCCGTTATGATTGAAAAATAGTTCCTCTAGATTTTATTATATTGGTCAATTTAATTTTATAATTATTAACTTTTCTTGTATAATTATTATTTTTGAGATTCTGTTTTCCAAGTGAGTTTTATCAAATATTTATATGATAAGATTGTCACTATCTTTAGGCATTATATGAATGTCGGTGCATTTAAACATCAAACCATGTGCTTGTTCATCAATCACATGACAGTGTTTTGGTTGGAAGATCGCCAACTCCCACTCATCAGGTCGAAACATATCTCTAAGCGGTTTACTAGGAGCCGCTTATTTTCAAGCGTGCACGAACTCGCCATGTAAAAATGTTTAAGTAATAATGTGCCTGTGTCATCTCGTCTGTATTCGTCTCAGTGTGATCATCGTCATATCAGCATCAGTCAATTTTATCTACCCATGACTTCATCCATCTAATCACCATCAGACCAAATCCCAAAGCAAGCGGAACCTGGTGCCTTGCTTGGGTGGGTAGTAGTCTAAATTCTCTACCCGTGACGTTATCAATCTAATCACCTTCAGACCAAATCCCAAAGCAAGCGGAACCTGGTGCCTTGTTTGGTTAGGTAGAACTCTTATCTTTTCTACCTGTGATGTCATAAATCTCGTCATCTTCACGACGCTTTCATCCGTCTGAAATGGTCAGACTTTATTAGTGATTGCTGTCATCTTTTCGATTCTCTGCCATCTTTCGGCCTCGTTCTGCTGTATCGGTAACTAAGCGAAATTATCACACGAATTGTCTCAGTGTCTTCGAGTTTCTCAATTCAATATCTCAGATCATGTTAGTGCCTTCGACTTTATCGTTTCTATTTCGGAATACAGAACATTCTTCCGGGTTCGTCATCCATTTCTTCACGTGTGTTTTCACTCCCGGCGCCACGACAGATCGGATCTTCATCTGTTCTCCGTGACCGGGCATCTGTATTCAGCATATTCAAGGTATCTAACTTTTAACTGATTTCTCAAAATTATTTACCATACACCCCGACCAACTCGCGTGGTGCAGAGACTGTCCAGATTTTTACTTATGTAACCAAATTTCAAAATGTTCTATAAGTAAATTTTCATACTTATTATTGAAATATTTCTATTTAAATTGATTGAATATTTGTTTCATTTTGTTGTTATTACGTCACTTGTCCAAGTTCAAATAACCAACAATCGTTCAGTAATCATCACTTACACGTAGTTAGTTTCTAGTTCCAAGGCCTGAGTAACCAATCAACCAATTCATAATGTAAGTTCTAGATTGGTTGAGTGTAGGGGTGGGCGATTTTTCGATATTATCGTCAATATCGCGATATACCGAATACCGATACCGAAATCGTCATAATTTCTAAAAATCGTAAATATCGTCAACACCGACAGGACGATATTGCACTTTTAACTGTGAGCATAATATAAATAACTAAGTTAGAAATGTCATACTCTTACCTCTATTCGGTCCAGTAATAGTCTTTAAGTAATAATCCAGTCTTTGTCTAAGGTAATAAAAACTTAATAAACTACAAAATAATCTGTGTTCATTTAATTCATGGTTTGTTTGCGCTAATAAAATGATTTAAAGTACAAAATAATCCTTTGTTGTTCACTTTTCATAATTACATAAATAGACGATGCCATGTTTTTTCTTGCCTCATTCTGAGTATTAGTCAGTGGGGAATACCATTTGCACTACCCCCATTCCATTCTGATGACGTTATTACTACAGGTCAATCTATGTATCCATTTGTCATTGATCTGCATGGTTAAACATTCTTCTGACCGTGAAAGATTTAAACTTGAAAACTTTTGAGGTCGATAGGAAACCACACACACTTAATCCCTTATCAATACCACAGCTTGGAACGGTGGGTGAGGGGAAGTTAATCTCTTGCTTTACCGTTATACGTTTTTATGTAACTTTATACAATATATTTAGCATTTTTATATGAATCAGATCAAAATTCATTCCACATATAACATTACAGATTTTTGAGAAACGTCCTTAATATAAAGAATTTAGGCCTAATTATGTCCATTCTTCTATCTGTTGTGGCAGTCTTGGCTGCAGAGTTAACTGGGTTAATTTCACACATTCCGGCTACGCCTTGAGATCAATGGATAAACCCGCTAAGTAGTGAGCGAATTTGAATAGGTCTACAATGGGTCAAATTAGTATAAATATTACAGACCAAATAAAACCTGATATAATTGTTTCCAGTCTTCACGCTGGTTCTCGTTCAAAATCATGCAGTTTTATTTTATTAATTTGCATCGTCTATGCTAGCGGCGGGCGTGATAACAGCTGTCGGAATTCTGCAGTGTGAATTCTGATTGGCTCAAGTATGATACGGCGGCCAATCAGATTTTGCTCTGCGGAATTCCAATGAAGTTAATGCGTATTCCTTGCTAAATCTTTTGACAGTTGTCGTGAGGTAAAGATAACACAAAATACAACACAAGAACAGAAGAAAATCCTTTATTTTTCTTATTTGTGATGAATACGGTTAGTTGCATTACATTCGTTGCTTTAAACTGTTTGTTGAAGGGTGTCAAAGTGTAGAATTTCGTGTATTAAATATGCGGAAATGGCAATCATGGCGATCTCAATTTACGGTTTCAATGTAACAAATTTAATGAAAATAACTTGCAGACACCACCAATTTGAAATACATGTTATTCTATGTTTACACCCTAACTCCATACCCCACCCAAATGACGATATATCATGATACCGCGGTATTTTAATGAGATACCGATATCGTCATGCATTGAGCAATATCGCACAACCCTAGTTGAGTGGTTCATCATTATTATTCTACCGACTAAGCGGTCAACTCGCTATTAAAATACCATTGTACTTGTAATGCATAATCCTTGAATTGAAATATGCATTCAAATTGATTATAAGTTTGCTATGCTATTTGGTGATTGCCTCTTTAATAAATTAACCCTTAATGAAAACTAAGAGCTGATTGATTAAAATTTCAATCATCAAATTTCCAAAAACAATTTTCTTTCCGCTTATTTATGTATTAATTTATTCAGTTTCTATATCCATGCTTATGACGCATCACTGGCGCTTTTTAAAACATAATAAACACAGCATTAGTTCACTACTCCATTCATACTATATCAATATCAATTCATCTACTCCGTTTTCTATGTAATGAATGAAGGATTAAAGGGTTTTTTGTGTTTTCATAGTTTCGTTTACCGAATTTTCTCTACCGAATGCAGATAACCATCAAATAGTATCATTCCCAGATAGGCTGATTTTCTGGTTCTGGTAAAGAAGTTTAAGCAGCTCTTGTCTTTTGAAAGAGAAATTGGAACTGTTTAACCTTAATTGCTAGAATTTGAATCGATGCATATCTGGATTATCAGCCATAATTTTTCCCATTACGACTTCAACGTCATTAGATAGAACAGCGACATTATTGTGAGCGGTTAATGAGGAGCCCTGGTGGTGACTGAGCAACATACAACTTTGACCAAGTCATACATATCTGAATTTTGATCGTAACTTGATCACTGGTATATTGATACTATTGATCAAGTTTGGCCAAAAAGCAGACATGTGAGCTTTGAGTTCAATCCAGAGGGACCACCTCAATAGTTTGCCATTATCCAATCCCAATAATCTAATCTGAGTTGAAGCCATATCCATACCCTATCACTCCTATCTCAACTTCTTTCATTAAATCCGGAATCCTTCACATGAATTCAAAATCCTTTCTATGTCATATGGATCTGGTGTCCTGATACCATAAAATCTACAGCGGCAATATCCCTGTAATTTTTTGTCTATTGATAATAAATATTCGAGCCATTTAATTTACACCAATTTGGGGGATTTCCTGTTAACTTGAAACTTCTGATCTGATCATCAACATAATTTGGTACATATCATTGACAGACTTTTGAGGTCATAGAGGTCAAATTAACACCTGGGTTGACCTGCTCGTCCAAACATCATAGACAGTTGAGCTTTATAACCCCTAGATTTGCTTCCATAGCATAACCATACTTTCTAGGTCATGATCTTGAAATAACCTTAGGGTCAAATTTGACATATTTGACCCAGATAACTCGACATTCCTATGATATAAACCACCCACCAACAATTTTGACAAAAATGCTTAGTGCTCCAGGTAAGCGACACAGACCCCTTGGGCCTCAAGTTCAGAATATTATTCGAAAAGAACGTTCAAGATAAGAGTTCGTTTTTACGACACTGCACAGTATAAATTTGGCCCATCTTATATACTGTGGTGGTCGGGCATCATATTACTCTAAAAGAATGTTCGAGATCAGAAGTAGGCCTCTGCTTTTATGGTGAAGGGCTGAACGTGTTATTTATTTATTTTTTGGCGACCTAAAATGGGTTACCACAATTGCTGATTTTCGTTCCCCTCAGATATTTTCCTGCAATTTCATTTTGGAAATAGCTAATTGACCAATAAATTCTGAGAGATGAACGAACATGACAAATGAATATGCAAACTAAAAATAAAGGCGCGGCTTGGTGATCGAGTTCGTATCAAAGGCGATCCCACAAGACATGAATGATACATGTTTCCAGATTTTCATTCATTATATGTCTCTGCACACGCTAGTCACAGAGCAGGCTGCAACAATTTTGAGTTTGTCTTTCAGACACCCTGAATCTCCACGAAGGCATATCTTAAATTGCATTGTGTAAGTAAGGATAACATATATGAGTGAAGATTGAAGATTTTTCAATTGTGAATATTTCATTAAATATGGCAAAATATATGTAACTATTTCTAAAAACTTGTTTTATTATAGGTAATTATAGCACTAACTTTTAATATGAAATTTACAACAATTTCGTTAGGCCAAAGCATTACTTTGCTCAATAACAACTGCAAGTTCTCTTCACATGATTTAGTTTACTGACACATATTAAATGATCTGCTCTCTTGTTACAGTAAACAATATATTAGCGCTTCTAACCTGGGATTATATAGGTAAAACACTGGCCAAGATTAAATGAACACTATTCTAATTGCAATAACCTATCTTGTCAGCACTTCTGTACAGTAGTCCCATCTTAATCGAATAGGAAGCAAAAACTGGAACTCCCCTTCTAAATAAAGAAATACTCAGTGAAAATGTGGGGTGTTAACACTTTTCCTTCTGTGTTATATAATATGTAAATAATACATGTATGTACATGTACATTATTGGGAAATGTCCATTTGCAGACCAAGAGAATACTATTTTTGAAGATTTACCACAGCAATTATTGGCTCGAAAACCGAGCCAACCATTTTAGTGGTAAATTAAAACAATGCAGTCTCTTGGCCTATAAATGGACATTCAATAACCTACATGTTTTGGGGTTTTTTTTCTGAGGGAGGGCACCCGGACCCCACTCTTGCAGGACTAGCCCCCTTATCTGCGAACTAGTGTATTTTATAAATCACTAGTCCGACGGACGGGCTAGTGGAATAAAAAGTTAAGATCTACCCCTGGTTAGTTACATTGTATTTTAACGTTGACAGTGACTATGGCTATACTGTAGGTTTTGGGGCCTGTTGAATACCAATTTGGCACTGTTGAATCTTATTGAACGATCGAGCTGCCGATCATCTTTGATTTCTCTGTTGTGTCCTCATATTTATGTATTTCAGACCCATGTATTGTGTCAAAAATTTCGCAATTAGGACTTCGTGTTTCAGATCCATATTTTTACATTTCTAAGCAAGATTTTGCTTTCCTCATTACAATTGTCGCATCTTTGTCAATATTTTGTGTATAGATTTTCATAGAACGTATATATTTTTGGCAAATTCTTTCTGGTTTAAGTCCTAATACATTTTCAATATGCCATAATTCGCTCAATAATAACCGCAGCTTCTAATAGGACATGGGCTGCAAATTTTCTAAATCGAAAGCTCTGAGTTAGGTGGGGGGTGACTTCTATTAGGTATATTTCACCGCAAATGTTTTGAAAAAATGATACAAAAAATAGCATGAAATAGAACACATTTTCATGCCAGAAAACCTTACCATCTTACGCCTATGCTTAATGTATGTCTTATGTCCATCATCGCGGGAGTGTAATTATTAATTGAGACCGCCTAAATATTGTGCATACTTTAATAAACATTGTTTATTTAAGCACAATTAATCCAAATTTTGATATAAAATGTTGTTGAGAAAAATTAAAAATCACGGGATTTATCAGCTTCTGCTTGTCTCCTTTTGTAGGACGAGTTTAGGTCATTGCTCAAGTAGTGCGATGATGCTAATATTAGTACCCGGGTAGAGACTATCAATCCACATATATATATAGGAGGGGAGCTTCGAGTAGCTACGAGAGTGGCGGCGTAAACTCGTCCTATCGTGGAAGCTGATTAATGCTCGGTAGAATCAACTCGGAATATATATAATAATATTTATATATATATATATATATATATATATATATATAATCATTACCCGATGGTAACCGTGTATTATACATTCAATCCGATCTATATATTTGTTACCCGTTAAAAGAACTTTTCTGTCGATAGTTGTATCATACAAGGAAGTGACGTAATTTTGATGGTTTTCCGAGAAGCTATTGCAAAATCTTATCTTTAAGTTATTTAAATCACAAAAAGTTTTGTTATTTACACAAACTGCTGAAATTTGGATGCGACTTCTATTAGATACATTTGCTGTTTTAAAACTGCTAAGAAATTAGGATCGCTCCACCTCGAAAATTGGCATGTTACAGTGTGCGTTTGTGACCTAAATTTCAGTGTTTCAAATTGATATGATACTGGCTTAGATAATTTATACTATAGTATGTTCTTGGTCATTAACCCTTTAACCCTTGAATTTATTCAAGAAAAATTAAATTTTCTCATAGAAAATGTCCATTTGCAGACGAAGAGGATATTTTTTTTAATTTACCATTGGAATGACTGGCTCGATTATCGAGCCAGTCATTCCAGTGGTAAATTTTAAAAAATAGTCTTCTTTTGGTCTGCCAATTGACATTTCTCATGACCACTGCAGAAGCTGTTTTGGCTGATATGAGTGTCAAAGGGTTAATTGGTTCATGCTTGTGCATTTCAGGTGATATCCATGGTCAATATTATGACTTACTACGACTTTTTGAGTATGGAGGTTTTCCACCAGAGTCAAATTACTTGTTCTTGGGTGACTACGTTGATCGTGGCAAGCAGTCATTGGAGACTATATGTTTGCTTCTCGCCTATAAGATAAAATATCCAGAAAACTTCTTCTTGTTACGAGGAAATCATGAATGTGCATCAATCAACAGGATCTATGGCTTTTATGACGAATGTGAGTATTGAGTAGTCAGACTTAGATATGTATGTATGTACATGTATGTATTTTCAACAATGGGTATATATATATATATATATATATATATAGATATATATATATATATATATATATATATATATATATATATATATATATATAGATATATATAGATATATAACAATATGACAAGGCGAAATACATTAAAATAGTTTACCTCCCATCCCTGATATACTAGTATCTCAATTTTCAGGGCATAATTTAGAATTTGGTATTTGCATAGCATGTATTGCTATGCAAACTATAAATTGTATAGGGTCAATTCCACAGAAAAGTAACATTTTCATGATTTAAAAAAATTATTTTACAGTTAGATAATGCACAGGGAATGGTTCTGGTTTCTAAAGTAGATCTAACCTTGTTGATACCTGCTTCTATTGCTGATATATAGCTTTTCAAAATATAGGTTAAATTTGAGCATAATATTAGTCAGTTTAGTGATTAGTTACGCTCCTCCCATATTCAGTTCACAATGCATTCTATGCTTCTGGGTGATGAATTCTGAACAAAGGTGCAATGCACTTTTTATATCCAGGGTCATGAATCGACATGATTACCAGCCTCTGCACTAATTTGACCCAGAACTGTCTAGACGGCTCTGTCCCATCAGTATCTCAATGGAATGCCTATTTTTGTAATTTTTTATATTTTCCTATCTACTAGACTACTAAACCTATCAGACCCATGTGCTTATATATGAGTTGATGTGTAAATATTCCCAGCAGACCAGTTTAAGTTTTGTCCTATAAGTCACAAAATATTTAGTAATAGCACAAATGGGGAAGACAAGTTTAGAAACCCTTAACAGTCTGCCAACAAAGTGGCACTTTTCAGCCACCTCTCATGGTAAGGGGTGCATTGATGGTATTGGAGGGACTGTTAAAAGATGAGTGTCTGAGAAGTGAGAAATTAGAAATTGCATCTTCAGCTGAATTTGCTAAACTAGCTACCAATGTCTGCCCAAACATCAATGTGATATATATTGATAAGGACAAGATTGAATCCAAAAAACCTGAGCCTGATGGTTTCTGGAACCCAAATGGACAAGAAATTTTCACACTATCTTTTCATAGCCTTTCAGAGCTTTTCAACTCATTATTTTGAAGCCATTGAGCCATACGTTATTAAGTATGCTACTTATTCTTCCATTGAGACATCAAACATGGCAATGTTTTCATTTGTGAGTGGGCCAACAGGTAATAAGAATGATGTAGTGCTTGTAAATGATGACCATGCTCCCGAAGAGATTGATACACCCTCTTCACCAAATGAGTACGCTTATGGACAATGGGCAAATGTCGCTTATGACGCCATAAGTTATTATATAGATGTAAAGGAAAACATGCATCAAATTAGGTGCCTTAAGCCATCTAGCTCTGGAAAAACCTATGTGTTTGAACCAGAGAAAAACACAGTTTGGTATAATGAAAAGCAAATAAAGACCAGAATGGAAAGAGAGCCCATGTTAGTTAATGCCAGAGGCATGTATAAAGTATCACCATAATCATGAGAATTGTCCCATCAGTCACAATTTCAAAGGTCCTGAAACTCACGCATGGCTGAATTGTATTAAGGATTTTATTATTTTTACGCTTTATTTGAGAATACATATTAAAAATATGCAGTCTTTTGGCATTATGAATCATGATAATACGTTTTCACTCTTCAGTGTAGGCATTAGTAATTATATAATAAAAACTTTCTTAAAATAAAGTGATTATTGCTAATGAATATAATGCCTCTTAATACTTTGATGGTTCCACTATTCTATTAAGATTAATATGTCTCGGAGTGACTGAGTGACACCTACAGATATTTTTTAGATATGGTCCCATCAGTCACAATTTCTTGTCCAATAAGTCACAGTGAATAATTCACTGCTGCCATGATGAAAAAAATAGGATGTATGTCTCTATGATCTTTTTAGAAAGCTACAAGTATTTCGTAATAGAATTATAGTCACATCAAAGCTGCCTATCAAACTGAGATAGTATTTGCAGTGTGACTGAGCAGGGTATAAAACGGTGGTCCGCAAAAGTCCCATAAGTCACAGACCCTTTATGCTTGCTGTCCACAAGAGAAGGTGATAGATAATTCCAGTTTACATTCATATTTGGTTATAGTCAGGTCTTTGCTATCAGATTAAATTAAGACCATAACTCCATTGCGCCTTAATTCTTTGTATTATTGGCTAGAATTTTGAAAAAATCATTCAAATGTCTCATAAGTCACAATGGAATTGACCATAGCTATCGGCAAAAATGTAAAGCAATCAACTCTTTCACCAATAAATTCCCAGTATCTCAATCTCAGAGCAAACGAATAGGAAAGCTGTTGAATATTTTGAAATTAATATGACTGGAAGCCATTGCTACCTTAGGCAGCAATGGCTTCCAGTCATATTAATTTCAAAAAAATTATATTCAACAAAATATAGTATACATTGTAAAGAATGTACTTTTTCAGGAATTTGTTTTTAAAAGGGTTAATGATAGAATTTTGAATGATAAATTACAATTGCGTACAAATTTTGCATAGCGGATACAGCTATGCATGTTACAGAATGTATAGCAACTGCTTAAATATGTGTAGCAAATTGAGATGCGATACCAGATAAATTATGCCCTGATTTTAGTTGTACTGTTTGCACTTTTAAGGCAATATGGCCCCATAGGGTTGCCCAGTAAAGATGGTCAGGGTTGGTAAATTATCCAGGGCAGTGGGAAATATTGGGGAAATATTGACATCAGTTGGCAAGTTTAACTATTTAACCTCAGTGTTATTTATCAGGCTTAAGCATACATTAGTAATCATGATCTACATGGGCATAGAATGAAATAGCCTAAGTTGCATTTTGACATCAGAGTGGTAAGGGTTATGGTTATCCTGAAGCAATAAGGTTAGGAAAATATTTGACAATTTCATTGACGAGCGTCGTCTTCTGAGTTGCCAGTTTACTTTAATAATTGTTACTTGTAGCCGACATTTTTAGCTCACCTGATCAGAATGGCCAAGTGAGCTTATGCCATGGCGACCGTCCGTCATCTGTCCATCGGCCGTCTCTCTGTCAACTTTATCTTTAAACGATTTCTTCTCAAGAGCCACTGGGCCAATTTCAATTATATGTGACAGGAAGCATCCTTAATGCTAAGTTTGTTCAAAAGAAGTCGATCGGCCAAATGGATTTTGGCTGATTTTTAGTAACCTCTTTAAAAATCTTCTCCGAAACCGCTTGGTGGACCAATTCAAAACTCATGAAATATCACATAGGGCAAGAGTACAACCAAGTTTGTTCAAAGGAACTTGATTGGCCAAAGAACTCTGCAGCAATCTTGGATGACCTAGTTTTCACAAAAATGACCTGCTGAACCGCTGAACAGATCGGGACTAAATTTTGGGAATATATTTATGGAATAAGAACCATTAAAGTTTGTTCATGGGAAGTTGATAGGTAAAAAAACATGGCCGCCATTATGAGAATTTACAGAGCAAGTTCAAGTTTCTGGAGTTTGCATCCCTTTCGACCTATGAAATATGAAAAATATCCGTTTTCCATACCTTTTTTTTGGCACCCCTTCAAGGGATTCAAATGAGAATTGGTAGGTTGCTTTATTATAAGGATTTATAAAATAAGTTTGAGTTTAACACATTTTCGTCAATTTTCCATGGAGTTATTGCCCCCTTTCGACTTATGAAATGCAAAAAAATATTAGTTTTCCACTTTTTTTTGCAGCCCCAAGATATTCAACTGAGAATTGGTACATGTACATTGCTTTGTTATGAGAAATTACACGCAGCGCAAGTTCGAGTTTGCGTTTAATGGAGTTATGTCCCCTTTCGACTTATGAAATACAAACATATTCAGCTTTCAAGACTTTTTCGTTCTCCTTCCCCATATATAACTGAAACTTGGTATATTGCTTTGTTATGAGAAGTTAGAGATAAAGTTCTTGTTTCAGCTGCTTCTGTCAATTTTTAATGGCATGTTTGACTATCAATCTCTAAAGATTTATGTCACCAGGTAGGGGACAATGAACATTGCAAAGCAATACTTACAGAATGCTTATTGTCTTTATATCTATTTTCAGGTAAAAGACGATACAATATCAAGTTATGGAAGACATTCACAGATTGCTTTAACTGCTTACCTATATCAGCCATCATTGATGAAAAGATATTCTGTTGTCATGGAGGTATATAATTTGCTGGGTTTAAATAATCTTTTGTTGTGTTTATAGGAATACATTGTTTGGTCAAGAAAATCAAATTATTTGCTTGAATGTCCATTTGCAGACCAAGGGAAGGCTTTTTTAGCTTCAAGTGAGCTTATGTCAGCGTCATCTAACTGTCCGATAGCATCTCCTTTACGCTTTTACTGATTTCAACCAAATTTGGCTGGAAGTATCCTATGGTGGTAGGCTCCAGAACATCTGGATTTCAGCTAAATTTGGGTGGAAATATCCTATGGTGATAGTCTACAGAACATCTGAATTTCAGCCAAATTTGCCAGGAAGTATCCTATCGTAGTAGAGTATCCTATCGTAGTAGGCTCCAGAATATCTGGATTTCAGGCAAATTCGGCTGGAAATATCGTATGGTGGTAGGCTCCAGAGCATCTGGATTTCAGCCAAATTTGGCTGGAAGTATCCTATGGTGGTAGGCTCCAGAATATCTCGATTTCAGCCATATCCTATGGTGGTAGGCGCCAGAACATCTGGATTTCAGCCAAATTTGGTTGTAAGTATCCTATGGTGGTAGGCTCCAGAACATCTGGATTTTAGCTGAATTGAAATGGAATGGAAATATTACATGTATATGGTGCTAGACTAGAGTTTATATTCAGAATTTTAATTAGTCAATTTTTTGGGGTGAAAGTCTTAGATTTTATGAAAACGTTACCAAAAATTATCAAAATTCATCTCGTCCTTAGCCACTGGCTATATTTCAATAGAATTTGGCTAGAAGGACCACTCCAAAACTTACTTTCAGAATTTTGATTAGTCAATTTTTTCCCCTGAAAATTTATGGAAATTGTCGAACAAAATTCATCTTCTCCTTAGGTAGTTGGTGAATTTCGACTCAATTTACCTATACGGATTCTATGATGCTAGACTCAAGAATTTATATTCCGAATTTTAATTAGTAAATTCTTTGGTTGAAAGTCTTAGATTTTATGAAAACATTACCATAAATTGTCAAAATTCATCTAGTCCTTAGCCACTAGCTGGATTTCAACGGAATTTGGCTAGAAGGACCACTCGAAAACTTCATTCAGAATTTTTATTGGTCAATTTTTTTCCATGAAAGGTTACAGAAATTGTCAAACAAAATTGATCTTCTCCTTAGGTATTTGGTGGATTTCGATTCAGTTTGCCTGGAAGGATTCTATGGTGACTCCAGAACTTCTCTGCAGAATTTTGATTGGTCAATTTTTTGGGTGAATGTCTTAATTTTTGTGAAAAATATACTTGAAATTGTCAAAATGCACCTCCTCATAATTAGCCGCTTGCTGGATTTCAACTGAATTTGTCTAGAAGGATCGGACCATAGGGTGGTATACTGTAGTCAGTTTTTGGGTAAAAGTAAGATTTTCTGGAAATTTTGCGGAAATATTTTGAAAACACTACTCATCCTTAATCAGTGATGCAATTTTAAACGAATTCCACCAGAATTACCCTATGGTGATAATTTCTGGAACTACGATTCAGAATTTCCATTGGTCAATTTTTCTCAGGGCCCATCTTGGATTTTAATAACTTCTAAAAATCCTGTAGGAAATGGATAGGAGCAGCTTCAACTGACTTTTGGAACCTCCTGGCAGATTTCAACAAGAGTTTGCTGGATGAAACTTGTTGTCATTGGATCCAGAACTTCCATTCAGAATTGTAATTGATCCATTTTTCCAGTCATGCCAGTGCCCATCTTGTTCTTGACAGTAATATCTTGGGAACTGCTGTACGGATCAGGTTGAAACTAATTTGATTTTTGATAACTAAGGGTGATTAGAGTTTGTTGAAGAAAACTTGAACCATGATAAAACATGGCTGTTGTAGAGCTTGACAACCATATTGGATTTTTTCTATTGGCTGGATCCGATTGTGTGGTCAGTGTCAAGCATTAACTTCCTACTAAATATCATTCGTACTGAATTCCAATTTTGTTTAATTAGGTTACTTCTGAATTTAAAGTATTGTCTGTTCAAATGCTAATGGTTAAAAAATGGCTTCTGCAGTCCTTTTGGGAAATATCGATTTGCAGACCAAGGGAAGACGATTTTTTTAAATTTACCACTGGATTGATTGGCTTGATAATTGAGCCAGTCATTCCACGTGTAACTTTTAAAAAATAGTCTTATCTTGGTCCATAAATGGACACCCCAATCCATGTTCGGCTGGCCAAAATTTGGTATATGTGGCAAAATAATAATTAAATTTGTCAAACACAAGAGTTGCAGCCAGTTAGATGTAAACAACGGTATTATACTGTTCTACTTTAACCCTTACAGACTGGAAATAACAACTTTTGTACCATGTCAGAAATTTTCTGTTGAATATTTTAAAACTAATTTGACAGGGAGCTCGGTTTTCTGTCGAATTATTTTCAAAATATTCAGCAACGTTCTTGTATAGTTGTCTTGCAATTGAGACACAGACCATTCATGTCTTAAAGAGTTAATAGACTTTGATGTCGCATCTTATCTCCGACCGAAATCATGTTCATTGCTATGATACAAAGTGACACATTTTTAATACAAGTGCGAACACACTATAGTTGTGACAGGCAGCTTTGCTAAAATGTAGAAAATTTGACAGACAGACCAACAGATTGGCTTATACTAGTTGTGAGTGGCTACTAACAAGTATTTGCCTGATAGCAACAAAACAAGTGCTGCTCGTTATAAACTTTACAACTTAGGCAGCTTTGCTAGAAATGTCGCAAATTTGACAGACACAGATGGATGGATGGACAGACAGACAGGCCTGCTTATACTAGTTGTGAGTTGCAACTAAAAATTTGGACAATATGACCTAGTTCTCATAGTTACTGAACATCAGTAAAATGTAATTGAACAGCTATTTTTGCATGGCATAATTTTAGTGGTTCACCTGTGATGGCTCAGCTACTTATAATGACATCGTATCTTTGGCTACATGTGTATTACATAAAAACAGCAAACTGAAAGACCATGTCATATCTGAAGTGTGCTTTCAACCCATTTCCACATACAGTCATGCAACTCAAGCTATTGGTGCATCTTAGATTAAAGACTAAGCTAAAGGAGGTCACTGAGACTGATTTTCACGGTGCACTAATAGCATCAAAAAATAGTTTAGGACAAGAGTAAATATAGAATGCATCGTAAAGAACTCTGTAACTGACCTATATTTGATCTTTGTTAGTGAAATCATCAAAATCTCTCACCAATTTTATGTGTTCAAATTTCATCTTAAATTGATAGTAAGTAATGTCGATGTTTTATGCGCATATTACATTGTGACTGCAGGTTTAAGTCCGGACTTGCTGTCTATGGAACAGATACGACGCATCATGCGACCAACAGATGTACCTGATCAGGGTTTGCTGTGTGATCTGCTATGGTCTGACCCAGACAAAGATACAATGGGATGGGGTGAAAATGACCGTGGTGTGTCATTCACATTTGGTGCTGAAATCGTCCACAAATTCTTACACAAACATGATCTCGATCTAATATGCAGAGCTCACCAGGTAGGATTCTTACAAGTACGGGTGGTGTGTGTGTATGTGTGTGTGTGTGTGTGCGTGCGTGCATCTGTTTATTCAAGGCATATCTCTGGGAATCCTATGAACTAGAATCACCAAATTTGACACATGCATTGATATTATGAATGGCTAGAAAAATCATTAGCTTGGGGTCAAAAGGTAAAAAATTGAGGTCACAGGATCACTTAGTGCATCCAGGCATACACATTTTTAGCGATAACCCCTGAACGCAAGTTCAAATCACTTCTGTGAAGAAATTCCACCTTTCACCCCTTCCCTGTTAGGAATGTTTGTGCCCGGTAGAGCTGGGCGGTCTGATGGTAGTACAGTGAGGACCGCGGTATACCGTGAACTGATACCGTGACCATTGACATTTCCAAATACCGTGAATACCGTCCATAATGTTTGAGCAATATTTGAAAAATATATTCATAAAATCTGACTTGACCAAGGGTAAATAAATGCTAATAGTGCCAAAAATACAGGCATCCTTAACTATTAGCCGAGTTGAGGTGAAAGGGTCGTTGTAAAAACAAACGTCAAGACGTCAATTACAAAATAATGACGGGCAGAATTGTATGTCAAACGTACGTCTTGAAAGTCTCACGGTAAAATTGCTTTATTTAAAACATCTAAACTCATTCTCTGGTCGTCCGCCGGTAGTAATTACACTATAATATTTTCCCTATTCCCGTTTCTATTATCGGTATTTGTAATTTATTACTCCAAGCATCTTGTCACCGAACAAACACGCTAGAATAACAAAATAACATACAAACTGCGTGCTGTTCAAACAACAGCGATCTCGCACAGACGTATCTGATTGGTTGTTCATGAACTAGACCGTGGGAAAATACATTACTATGCTGAATTTATCAATGAAAATTTACTAAAACGTAGTATTTGCTCGCGCCATTTTGATCACGTGCTAATTTATTAACAACGAGCAGCGTTGAAGTCATTATTTTTTTATTTTTCTGGCTTGTTTTAAGAAATTTCTTTAAGGATTAAATCCGGTTTAAGTAACGACACCTAAAATTATAGTGTTTTAGTATGTGATTCATTTTTCAACTGGCTACACGTCGGAAGTTCGCGGAAATAGCTTTTTACACGCATTGTTCATGTGAAGCATGGCGAGTAACGAGTCTGCACATCGGGTACTCGGTAATTATCAGAAGCTTTGGAATCGGCTATATTCAATGTTGTGTTATATGTATGTGTATAGGCCTGTTTTCGCGAGTAACAGAATATACGACTCCAACAGAAATAAAAGAGTACAACACTCGCCCCATTTAAATACTCACGGATTTTGTCTGGACTCTGTTTATCAAAGCACTCGACTGCCAAAATAAAATTTACTGTTTGCTGGTCGCACGCATTAATAGCAAGAACAATCCAGATTGAAAATAGTGCACCCCGATGTCTCAAATGGCGGGTTATAGTTAGCGAGTCGACCACACCCTTTGACCGATATTCCCGTGAATGATATTACGTCAATAAAAATAGTGACCTAATAAAATCGTGAAACTAAACAGTCGCAATAGCCATGTTTTTCTTCTCTAAATCAGGAAGCCGATTTATTTATTTTACTTATATTAACCGTTGATTGGAGATGGAAGTGAAAAGGAAATGGAAAAAATTGTTCTAATTTCGTGGCATGCCTCAAGCTCAGATGACGGTATATTTTTTCATGGTACCGATACCGTCATGTAAATATCAATACCACCCAGCTCTAGTGCCCAGTGAGTAGAGAGCTCGCCTTGTAACTTCTCTCTGCCCTGTGGTCTCTATTAGTAATGGTGGAGAGGCATGTGAAATGGTGGATTACTCAAGAGCACTGGATATGGTAGTATGCCTATGCTAAAAATGCAGGTATGCTACAGTTATGAAGAATGGCACTATAATTTATTTGAAAATAATATAAGAATATGTTTTCTGTTTTTTCTGATGGTTTGCATAGGTTATTGCTTTATTAATCACTACTGTTTTATGCTCTTGTGTGTTGAATACAATTCGTCTTTACACCTAGATAATGTTTTCATTTACTCATTGTCTTCCTTGGATGTATTAAAGATATGACATCATAATCAGCCCTTTGTTTATTATAGCAATTCATTATGTCTCGGCTGTATTATCTTAAGGAACTTTCTTATTAGGATTTATTAATGTAGTGTTGCTCCCTGTTATTTAATTTTTTATCCTATGACTAAAAAACTTATTGTCTTCGTCTTGTAACTTTTCAAAAATCAAATGGTTGTGGCTCCTGTGGGAGGTTTATCAAACCCAAGTTCACCCCTCAAGTCTGCTCTAGATGCAGTACTTGTTGTCCATCCTTAAATGTGATGTTTGTAAACAGTGGAGGGTGTGTGGTTTGCCCCTGACTTATTCTCTGAATTTGTTAAATTGCAGACGATGCACAGGGCGAGTTATGGAGAAGAAGGAATACGAGGGTGTAAGTGGTGGAAAGGGTAAGAGGAAGGACACCATGTCCACGGACATGGAGGCCTTCCGTGTTGAGATGATGGGGGAGATAAAGAAGAGAATTAAGGACCTGGTACCAGAGTTGCTTCACAGCATGCTTCCTGGGCCAGGTAATCTGTTGCCTTCTTCATCTGTCCCCATGTAGATAGTCCCCGCCTCTGAGTCTGAGTTCTATGATAGGGGTTTACCAGTTTTCCAGTCTGACTCAGAGGTGGCTCCAGTAGATCATGGCTTGAGGTTCGCTTCGCCATTAGATCCAGGAGCTGGAGTGATGGCCTCGGGTTCCCGCTTTACGGTTCCCGTGGAGCAGCTTCCAACTCATGGTACCGTATCCTCTTATGGTACTTTTCCTGGCCATTCTGGGTTAGCATTCTTTGCTAATTCAGAGTCTAATCTTTCTGGCCAGGAAGACGAGGACTATCTGTTGGGTTCTGCCGATGGAGCCGTGACCATGGAATCGAACGTCCGCCCCTTCACGGAGAGTGGACATTCTCCATGTTATTACTCATGCAGGAGTAGCTTTCACAGTCCAAAAGATCTCGAGTTGGAGCCGACGGCTGCCTGTATTGTATGCCACGGCTTGCCGATGGGTATGCTACGATAGGCCCGGATCATGGTGTCGGAAATCATACCCCCCCCCCCCCCCTCCCCGATGGCATGGCTCTGACTCCTGGCTTATCCACGACTCATACCATACCAGCCCTTATGGGCCCGCATGGTTTTGCCGGCTTGCCAGGTGCATCCACGGCTCCAGCCACCATCACGCTTGCGAGTGCTGTTGAGGATGTGCCTGGTCGAGCACTTGTAGGTGGCCACTTAAGAGGACAGGTCTGATGCTTGTCAATGGCTGGTGAGCGTTAGACCAGAGCTCAGTGTGGAATTGTCGGCTAGCCAGCGGGACCAGCGCCCGTGGTTAGTGGGAAAGCCGGCGATGAGTGCAATGCCATCTCTGCTGTTAGCAGTACATATCATGGATATGTTTGCGGCGGCTGAGGTGTCAATCAAGCTGAACAGATGCCTGCCGAAGGCCCCTCACGAGGTGGCTTAGCGCTGCCATATTTTGGCTGGCCAGTACCAGCAATACGGTGTGATACCTAAGCCTAGTGCGGGTGACCATGCTGCGCTAGGAGAGGACATGCGGCCAGACTCCCACCCGTGCTGACATGGGAGCGCTATGCACGGGGGCCACTGCAGTGCCAATACCGCGTTATGTGACCCAGAGGAGAGCGCGATAGCTACTATTTCGGCACATTCGCACATCTCGAATATGCTACAGGGGGTAGTCACTGCTTCTGTGTCGCAACAGTCGTGTCCCGTCACAGTCCAGAGAGCCATCCAGGATGGGATAAACCTGACTGTTGGCGGGGTTAGAGAATTTGGACAGCGTCAATAGATCTGAAAGATGCTTATTTCCACATTCCAATTGCAAGTTCTCGTCAGTTCCTGAGATTCGCATTTCAGAGATGCCAATGGCAATTCAAAGTTCTTCCCATTGGAAGTTCTACAGCTTCTCAGGTCTTCACCCGGGTGGATTTTGCGATCAACAGCATATCTGCGCAGGAGAAGCATAGCAGTCCACGCTTACATAGACGACTAACTGTTAAAAGCACACAATCAGGAAAGTTTTGAAAACTCACACAGATTTAGGCTGGATAATCAACTTTCAAAAATCAGAGCTGACTCCATCCCAGAAGTTTGTTTACCTGGGCATGTTCTTCAGTCTGGAGATCGGGTATCCATCATTCAGTCAGTGTGCAACAGTCGCTATGTACTGGCATGGGTTTACTTGAGAATGCTGGTGTTGATTATCTCTCTGGAGCCAGTCATTATACAACTGCCCAGCCTTGCGAAGACAGCCTATCCAGTTACTTCTCATGACACGGTGGACCCAGAGTACAGGATCCCTGGACTCAAGAGTGTCAGTGTTGGAACCTCTTATTCGCCACCTTCAATGGTGGATGAAGAGAGAAATTCTGTTAGCAGGGGTGATGCTCACCCCACCTCACCCTTCCTCACCCTCAAATAGCGATGTACATGGATGCATCGATGGAGGGATGGGGAGCTTGCCTGGAAGAAGCCACAATATCAGGGCTTTGGAATCTGGATGTCACAAGAACACATCAACCTACTGGAATTACGAGCAGTAATCCAGGGCCTGGAACATTTCTTAGAGAAAGTCTGGTGCAAGATAGTTCTGGTTCGATCAGACAACTCAACAGTAGTGACTTAACATAAACCGCTAGGGTGGAACGAAGTTGCCCAGTCTCTGTATTATGACATGGAAACGGCTTTGCTGGTCTCTAGATCATGCGACCATCTTGAAAGCAGTTCATATTCCAGGAAGGTTAAATCTGTTAGCAGACTCATTGAGCCGAAGGATGAGTGTATTACCTACAGAATGGCATCTAAATCGATGTGTGGCGGATCATCTGTTCAACCACTGGGACAAACCCAACATAGATTTATTCGCAAAGAAGAAGAATGTGAAGATGACGCCATATATCTCTCCGATTCAAGATCCGAGCGCTATCACAACAGATGCGCTATCTATCAGCTGGGAGGGAATGTATGCATACGCATAGCCGCCAGCAATCCTGATTCAAAAAAATCTAATAGGAGGAGTGCCGAGTGCTTCTGATCGGCCCAAACTGGCCAAGCCAATCATGGTACACAGATCTGCTGGACATTCTGGTCTCTAATCCGTTTCCTCTGCCTCTGAAGGACAATATAATCTTCCAGGGCAAGGCGCTTCACAAAAATCTGTAAATGTTCCAATTGACTGCGTGGATGTTGTCAAGGAATCTGCGCTTAAGGAGGGCTTTTTTGAGCAAGCAGCCATTTTTATGGCAAAAGCCAGAAGGGGTCAACCTCCAGAGCATATAATTATAAAATGAACAGATTTTCAGAATGGTGCTTGGAAAGATGTATTAATCCAATGGATTCATCTATTTGGGTAGTAGCCGATTTCCTCTGTTACCTGTATGGTGCCTACACAGCCTTAAGGCTAATTCTGCTTTAATGGCTAATAGGGGAAGTGATGAACTATGTAATTTGAATACTTTAATCAAAGGCATGGTTAATGTAAGACCGAGAAATCCTCCAGTGATTCCGGCTTGGTGTTTATCTCTAGTGCTACATGTAAAAGCTGATAAACCCTTTGAACCGCTAAGTTCCATTTCTATTAAAATGTTGACACTGAAAACTGTATTTCTAATAACTGCGGCTTCGGCAAGGCATAAAAGCAAAATTCACGCCTTATCTGCAGCTATGTGTTTACAGGGGAAGGCCTCGGGCTTCTTTCTACCTAGGATTAATTTCATGGCCAAGAATCAGTCATTGAAATATCCAGGTCAGCCTATTGTTTTACCAGCTTTGACTGGATACGATCCTAGCCCAAAGGTATGGTGTCCAATCCACGCATTAAACCGGTACACACAACATACCCAGGAATGGCGGGCGGACCCTAGTTTGTTATGGGTGTCTTATATTGAACCCCATGGCCGGGCGTCAAAAGACACTATTTCGCGATGGAGTGTGGAATGCATCCAGTTTTGCCACAAATCTGCCCCTGGTAAACAGGTTAACATGGCCAAGGGTCACAGTGTCCGTGGTGTAGTGACTTCCACCGCCCTGTTTAACGGGGTACTGGCGGATGACATTATGTCGGTAGCCCAATGGCACTGTGAATCAAGTTTTACCGACCATTACCTCCGTGTCACAACCAATCCTCTCGCGTTATCAATTTTGAAACGCTATCGGGTGTACATAATGTAAATAAGGCTTTCTCACTCTTTATAAACAGCACATTTAATTATGGTAACAACCACTATTGTTCTGTGTCATTCTTCACCGAGGGGAAGATGATTTCCAAGTCAAAGATGTACACGGTAAGTTGTGTGTCTTGTGTGGTTTCATAGTTATGTCATGTTACCCGTACTAATATGGTTATGGTTCGTGTTATTATGTGGTTCTCACATGAGAGTTTATGAAATGGAGCATTTCATGTGATGTCTTTTAGTACTATAGCACTAATACATAGAGAGTGTTTATGACATTGAAATCATAGCTCCTCCTGTCCTAAACGAAGGGGGGGTGGGTGGAACATATGACTCGACGGTCATTGCTCTCACCCATCGGTTATGAGCCGATGATCTTACCTTTCCTGGTTGTGTTTCTATACACAACTTTAGATGTGAGTGCTTAACCCCAAATGGAGCTTCACTCTCCTAGGTAAGAGTGGGTTTTTTGGACCTCGCCTTCACACCCCCCCCCCCCCCCACACCACCAAATTCACTGACGAATTCTGGTAATATCAAAAAGTGTTTGAGAGAGTTTATCCATACCTTCCAAACACGGACCCGACCTCTCCACCCCACAGACGCTCGGTCTTCAGGCATGTTATAGTTGCATTATGTCGGCCAATAAATTATGTCGAGGAAGTTGAATAAAAACAGTATATATATTTTTTGCCTGTCCCCCCTACCCCTCTGTTCCCCCCATCCGACGTTATAAATTCTTATATATATATATATATAAGAATTTATAACGTCGGATGGGGGGAACAGAGGGGTAGGGGGGACAGCCAACTGGCTAATGGCTCTTTAACCATAGGACTGGTGCCTAGAGACTCCATGGTGTGGAGATTATATATCCTGTATGCCTCCTTTACATCTCCTGATTGGAGTGCTTATGTTTGCACATAGGTCCCCTCTTAGAACCTGGGTAATGCAGTAAGAAGCATGCTCCGTCCTAAGGTTAGGTATTGCTGTATTGCTCTTGGATCCTCAGTTTGAAGAGTCACTGTTACCCCTGCATAAGTCTTGGGAAAGTAAAGTGCTGAGCTATGGGGCAGTCGTTTTGGACATCCCTGTAGTGCTCATGATTTGCTTTGGCGGGCCATATCTTGCCAGTTTAATGATATGCATATGTAGGTACGTACCCTAGTAACGTATCGATGTAACAGAAGTCAAAAGCTGACTCGACACATTTTTGATAACGCGACACATTTTTTATAACCCACCATTCTTCTTTGTCCACTGCCTTGCGTTCGGAAAGAAAAACGTTATAATTTTAAAATGGCTAATCTAGTGTTATCTAAAGCCGTCGTTTCTTATTATTCTAATCAGAACGGTCCTGATGAGAGGATCAGATTTTTCCATACTTTACAATATAGATTTTATGCGTGTTAAGTTGCGTGGTCATTGTTCGGAATATTCGTTTATATATATATGTTTATATATATATATATATATATATATATATATATATATGGCCAATCAGCTTATGGCATGTCAACCGTCCATTGTCAACTTCTGCTTTAAAACATATCTCCTAAAGTGCTTGGCAGATTTTAACCAAGTTTGGCTGGAAGGATCCTATTGTGCTAGGCTCAAGAACCTCTATGTAGAATGCTGATAGGACAATTTTTTTAAGCAGCCATCTAGGATTGTTAGAAAAAAATTATGGAATCCTTTAAAGCACTAGTTGTTATTACACCACAAAAACATCCATTACCGTTCAATCACTACTTGCTAAATCAATTATCTGCATTTAGCTACCAGAATAAGATTTTTATGCTTGCATACACTCCTCCCCATGCCTATTCCTATAAATATGGACCCTCAACCAGGCTACTGGTTAGGTCCATCTCCAGTATATTAACTGATATAGACTGGCACCAGTCTGTACTCACTCCATAGTGACGCCTGTCACTAAGCGCGCTTCCGCATGCGCACTGGAGCCCAGATAGGAAACCGATTCACTTTCAATTATTCTGCAAGCAGAACAACTGCACAAATATTATCAGAAAGTTTTTATAGCTTTGCGCTGTGTCAGCTTACACTTGAAGGACTTCCTCACGCTAAGAAGTGCCTATTATGAAGTCTATCCTCCCAAAATTATGTTTTTGGAAGTATTTCGTGGTTATATTGAACTTTATAACTATGTATATAAATGTTACCAGTTTTTGTGGGTTTCGTTTTCGTGGTAACAACTTTAACATGCCTAATACATCATCATATAAAAACACCATATTACTCCAGTGAGCCCTAAATCACTTTCAGTTAAAAGAAAAAATAGTATTTTCAAGGAATTACATTTATTTCCCTATGATAGTAAACAAGCTTGAATTTGAATTTTTCCGGCCTTTCTTCCCCACATCGATGTGCGGGTTTTGCATAGAGCGACTCAGCTCTCAAAGGTGGACTCGTGTAGTGCACCGGGTCAAACCCGCATAACCCTCAAGCTGTGGTGGCGGAGGCTGAGGCTGACATCCATAAGCCTGGTGCTTATGCTAATGCCAAAATAAGTTTTGGTCATACCGGTCGTCAAGATTCTTCATAGGTCGCCTATAGCTATAGTCCGCAATCTAGTTTTGCTAGTTCTTCCATTTCCATTCTACTTCTGTTACATCCGTTTCCGGGTTGTCTTCCGGTTTTGCAGGACATCCGGGTCTTCAAGATCCATTTCTTACTTCCGTTCTGACCATTTCCGGTATGACTAATAAGCTCTTCCGACTTCCTCTTCCGGTTGGGATGTACTTCCGGGCTAGTGAATGAATTAAGAATAAAGAGCATTTAATTAGAGCAAATAAGCTCTCGAAGGTGGGCTCGTGTAGTGCACCAGGTCAAACCCACATTAGACTTGAGGGTGACGGGCATAACCCTCAAGCCGTGGTGGCGGAGGCTGAGGCTGACATCCATAAGCCTGGTGCTTATGCTAATGCCAATGTCTTAGATCAGTTGTAGTGGATTCAGGTCCTCAGGACAGGGGTTACTTCCGTGTCCGTATCTACCTCCATTTTTTCCGTATCTGGCCTGACTTCCGGTTTGCGGATTTCCGCGCCTTCCTATGCTTATTCTGGTTTTTTAATGCACATCCGGGTTCAGTTTCTGGTTGTATTCTTTCCGTTTTGCACATTTACGTTTCCTGTTTTTTCACTTCCGGGTTCGTACGTCCGGGGATAGGGTCATTACTGGTTTTCATGGTGTTCTGTGATTAACTTCCAGTTCTGTCTTTTTTTTGGATTTCCGGTGATGGCTCTTACTGAGATTCCAGGTGTTTTTTTTTCCTAGGGTGTAGTCATCATTTCGTCTAAGAGTTAGTCTTATTTCAGTAAGTGCTTTTAAAATCGGAATGTTTAGTTGCTGAAAATATTAATTCCGAGACATTGCCAGTTTGAAGTCTCTATTGGAATTGTAGATATTCAGCATTTATTCTTTTATCAGTGAAACATTTCAACGTAATTAAAGACTTCTGACTGGTTGCCGGACGGGTTTTTTGTTGCGGTCGATAAGTCAGTCTGTATTCTACGCATTATCGCTAGATGTCGCAATTAAAATTAATTTTTAATTTCATCCAACTTTAGATTGCCAGCTGTCTCCGGGCCGTTCAGCCTTTTTTTCGCGCTCTTTTTTCCTCTTATGTCGGCAGGATGACATATTTATTTTAACCAAGGGAATTAATTTCTTGAGGAAAATTCCTGTTTATAGCATAATTCTTAGTCTAATTCTGACAGGCGCTGAAAGGTATAGATTCAGTAGTGGTTTCATAGGGAAGAGAATGGCTCTAAGATTAATGATTACAAGAGCAGGAAAACGCTGAGAATAGAGAAATAAGCTTAGGGTGAAGGAAGATGGAATAAAAGCCGAGTTTTTCCTTCTGCCTTGTCACAGTCATGGTTTAGGTGAGTCTTTTTGCATAGATTTTATATCGCCTCTGTTTTTCAGCGTTTTGTGTATTTAACATCCAGCTGTTTCCGGGATTCATTATCATTCTATCGTCATTCCTTTTTATTAGCATATCAAACTCAATGACTTCCGTCTTTACAAGATGATAATATTGTTTCTAAGTCTTTAATAATAATGACTAAAGTTAAGTATAGGTCTCTTCCTTCATCCTCTGCCCCTTCTCCTAAAGTTTTCTTCTAGTCATGTTCTCCTTCCTCTCTCTCTCTCTTTCTCTTTCTGTCTTCCTTCTTTTTTCCCTCCTATGGGGTTTTCCTGTATTTCATCTTCTATCAATCCTCTCCTGGGATCTTCTAGTCCTGTTCTTTCCTCTTCATCTTCCGTTCTTCTTAATTCCTCTCTTCCTCTTCTTCTTTTGATCCGATTGTTTCTGTCGTTCTCTCTTTTGAGCCTGAGTTTCTAATTGTTGATTAAGGTCTGGTTTTCTCATTCTTTTCTGTTTTTAGGGATTCGTCCCTTGTTCGTTCCAAGCGGCCTTGCTCTCCTCTTTCCATTTGAACTGTTGATTCTATGGCCTCTGATGACTCTTCTCAGCTTTTTTCCTTTTCCATTTCCTAATCCTTCTTCTTTTCTTCTATTCCCTAGTCGGTCAGGGCTGAGGAGATTTTGTCCAGTCAGGGTCTCTTCGAATGACTGGTCCCTGGCTCACTGGTGGATTGCTTAGACTCTTTATCTTCCTTTTAAGGACAAGTTTTTTATAGTCCTTCCTTCTTTTGTGTCGGCTCTTTCCTCTTCTAATTCTTCTTTCTTGTCTCCTCTGGTCCTTTTCAATTTACAATTTGGTCTTTTTCATGTTAGTTTTCTTTGTCAATTATGTTAATTCTAAGGAATTTATACATACATGAGAGCGTTCCTACCCTGTCATTAAATCTTAGTAAAATGATCTCTATTCACTCTGAAACATTCAAATCTGCATTAATTTTATTTTAACAAGGGGGTATGTCATGATTAAATATCATGATTCTTCCTCCCAAGTCGAGATGGAGACCATCTCCCAGATCATTTCCGGTCTAGATCAGGGTATGTGGTTGTTTCCATCAACCAAATGACACCTTTCATGTTTTCAGAAATTTTCACCGTCGTTCTATCCATCTCCACGTTTATATAGACGATTGGTTAGTAAGTAAGTCTTCTTCGATTCTCTCAGGAATTCTTCCAGAGGTTTGCAGTCTGGCATGCAACTTAGGGTGGATTTTAAATCTAAAGAAATCAAGCCGAGGTCCCTCTAAAATCATCACGCATCTAGGTGTTTCTTTTGATCTGGCCCAGGGTCTAGTCTTCCCCTCAGATCCAAGAATAGAGGCTTTATCAGTGTCAATGGAAATCCTGTCTTCTCCTTCGATCAATACTCACCATTCTGTTACTTCTGATATACAGCTGGCTCTGACAGCTGGCTCTAGGACTATAGACTTAGAAAGCTTTACCGACTCCTTGGAACTGGGTACTCGGCTCCCAACTGCTGAGTACCCGTCTACCATAGAGCTCATTCTTGTTTGCATAGCGCCAAGAGAATACATGCTTTTTGCAGTTGGAAAGTCTTAAGATTGTTTACGCCTAAGTCTTTTTACTGTGATTAATTGTGATAGCTTGTGCGTTCTCAAAAGGATATTTTGGATTAATATGGACGCTTCCGAGGATATCAGGTCGTATATTTCCATGTTATTCCATAGTTAAAAGACTTAGGTCTCTAAAATTTTGTATGTGTCGCATGTTCCAATTTCTAACCCCAAAGAATCTGGGACATGTGTTAACAACGAAATATGCCAGATGATCGCCTTCCTTTAAATCCCCAATAGGCGATCGGCAGATATGAAATTAGGTGTTGGCTTATCGGTGTTTTAACACGATGATCGGCTGACGTCGTTCTCCGTAAGATCCGAGCGGGTGTCGTCACACCCGTGTTTCTCGGATGTTTATGTGAAGAAAATGTTTCATTAATTCGCGCATCTGATACTGGGTGCTGCGTACTTTAATTGGTACCAGAAAAACTTTGGAATTTTCAAGTTTTGCGTGTTATCACGATCTGTTTGCAATGATCAGTGGTTTCAAAATTCTTGATTTAGATGTGTGGTCTGCGGTTTTACCGTGTGCTACAGCAGTTTGTTTACATTTTGTTGTTTCTTCACATATCGTTTGGCCTTCGTTAGGAGGATAATTTATATTTATTAGTAAATATACCCCGAATGCTATGCGATATGATTCCTGGTTCTGTTATACATCCTTGAGGATCAGTGTATGGGTGTATTATTGCCCGCTTCGTTCTTGTCGTCATAATCAATGCGATCTTTGCTGTAACGTTGCGGGGTGGGGGTGCGGGAGGGTGACAGTTAATTTATGGTCAATATATTTGAAAATTAATTGTCTGCCTTCCATTTTTGTTTCGTTCCGCTGGCTTATTGTAGGTTTGGTTTATAGGCCAAGCCAGCCCCGCCATCATGTGTCGAGTGCCACATATCGTACGGGTTCTATGCAAGGACCATGTCTGTTTCCACTGTACTAAGTGTAGTCTTGACAGTAGGTGTAACGTTTGCGCTGTGTGGTCGGTCGATATGATGCTTAAGTTCCTTGCCAGAAGGACTTGGCAGGGTCTGACGCGGGGTCAGGCGGTCCGAAAGTAAATCGTGGATCGTCCGTTTCGGCCCGTGGGGGCGTTCCACGTCTGCAACCGGAGGTGGCGGAGATGGCACCGCCGGCGTGGTTTGGTCCGCCTAGGCAAGGTGTCTTGCATAGCGTTCTGCCCACGCTGGTGTCGTCCCTGCTGCCACAAGTTGTAGGGCAGTCTCTCCCCATGTTTGATTCAGACCCTGTCCATGGACAGGGTTCTGGACTGGACACCGAGGGAGCCGTTTCGTACGGCCCCCTGGCAGTCCCGTCGGGCTCCGGCCTGATGGGTTCTGTCTCTCTGCGGCCACCTCCGGGTGGTCCAGTAGCGGTGGCCGGTATGTCAGGCATGGGAGCCGTCCGCCAGGACGGCTCCACGGTTTTCCTTATCTAGTGACGACTCTTAGGGGTCTGAAGATGAGGAGGAGAGGATGCTGCGGCCTGTGAGGCTGCGGGTGGAGAGCATGGAGGTCGATTCCGTCCTGATGGAACCCGTCCTCCATCTGTCTGGCCTGGCGCAAACCAGGGCAGCGGCTCCGCCCGTGGTTGAGGCCACTCCGGTACCGGGCACCGGTCCCGTGATGGTTGGTTTGCTGCCAACCAACACGGTGACGGGTGTGGCTGGCCAGGCATGGTACTCACCTATCTCGCCTGGTCCGGCGGTCAGACATGGGGTGCCGTTGGCGCCCGTGTTTGGCCATGGTTCCTCAACCGCTACGGGTCCGCACGGCTTTCCGTGCAGGCCTACTCCATGGACTGGTGTGTTCCATGGGGTGGCGGCGGAACCGTACGGTACCGGAGTTCCTGGCATATCAGCAATGGCTCCTAGCCGGGAGACCGTTGCTGGTAGGGCCGTGAACATATCAACGGGTAACGTGTTGTCCTCCTCGGAGACGGATTGGTCTGAGGCTCTGGCTTGGCTAGCCAGGGTGGACCCGTCTGTGGTTTCGACCACGGCCGAGGAGGATGTACCCCGTCCATCGGTGCATCGATTAGGACGGGGATCTTGCCCGCAGCCCTGATCCAGTCTGTTGGACTGGATCCATGGTTTATGGTGTTGCTTGATACTAGTTATAGCAAACAACGCATGAACAAGGGCCAGCTTCTTGCGGCCTCCATGGAGGTGCAGGCAAGGGGTAGTATTCCACGGGGGGAATACGACAGGTATGGTGTTGTCCCGTCGGTCACCGAGAATGACTGCTGGGTACTGGGTGTTCAGAGTGCTGGAGGAAGTCCCAGGCACACCAGGATGAAGTCCTGTCCCTATGCGATGAGGGTGTGAGGGCGGCTATGAGTGCTGTCAACCATTCGTATCGCCTTCTTCAGTCGGTGTGGGCTGAAGCGGGGGCAGGCCACCCTGTGCCACCTGTGGCGCTTTCGTACATCAATGATGGCTTGGTGCTGTCTATGGATGCACTGGCAAGGGTGCAAGCACGTGTGACGAAGTCCAGGAGGCAAATGGTTCTTGACCATATGCGTCCGGCTACGGCAGTCAGGGAGCGTCTTCTTGGGACACCCCTGACAGGGCCTAGCATCTTCGGTGGCCAGGCGCGGGCCATCCTAGAGGACACTGCCAGCATTGCGCAGAATCGGTTGGCGGTAAACCTACAGCTGGAGCTAGTGAGGCAAGCGCACGCACTAGGGGCTGTAGGGAAACCGTTAGCTGTCCAACCTTCGAAGAAGCAGAAGAAGCAGAAGGGCAAGGCGAAAGCTAAGCCTACTGCGACTTCTGCTTCGTCTGGATTTTCTCAGGAAAGAAAGCCAGGAAGGTTGTGGAGGCCCCTACCCTCCCCAATGTTGCTCCTGATCGCCCTAGAGGCGGGAAGGGGAAGGGTACGGGTAAGTCCTCCAAGGGCGGAAAGAAGGGAGCGGATTGTACCTGAGGGTATGAGAGCTCCCTTCATATCCGCCTGGACCGCACCTGTGCGACAGGAACAGCGGTGCCAGTTATACCTGCCGAGCCAAGACGGAAATGGTTCTCTCTCTCGTTAAGAAAGGGGGGTGGGTGGGAGCGGACCGCGAGCCGGACAACCCCGTTAGACGTCGAGGCGTCTATGGTGGGTGGAAGGCTCATGCGTTTCGTCGAGGCCTGGCGAGGTGTGACGTCAGACAGTCTGGTCCTGGGATGGTTATCCCAGGGGTATATGCCGGAGTGGTGGGACTTTCCGCCGCAGAATCTGTCTTTGGCACCTGTCTGGACACACGTACCACGGGAACCAGACAAGTTAGAAGCCATTCAAAATGAAGTGTCGGGTTTGCTTCTGAAGGGAGCAATAAATCCAGCGAACCAGAACACTCCAGGCTTCTATTCCAATATGTTCCTTGTCCCCAAGAGCACAGGGGGATGGAGACCCGTACTCAATCTCAGGCCATTAAATTGGTTTATCCATACGCCTCGGTTCCAGATGGAAACGCCGAGGTCGGTAATGGCAGGATTGAGGAAGGGAGTGTGGTGTGTATCGATCGATCTGAGTGATGCATGTTCCCACATTCCTATGAACGGGAGTTGTCACAGGTTTCTGAGAGTTGCGTGTCAGAATCTAGTATGGGAGTTTAAACCTCCCATTCGGCCTGTCGACAGCTCCAAGGGGTTTTCACCAGAGTGGTCCTTGTGGTGACAGCGTTTCTCACAAAAGAGAACGTGGTGCTTCACACCTACATAGACGATTGGCTGATCATCAGCCAGGTTAGAGGTGGATACTGCTCGGAATCTGAAGTTGCTTTCAGATCTAGGCTAGATAGTCAACAAGGAGAAATCTGAGTTGACACACCACTCAACATTTCATTTATTTAAGGCTGCGATTCGATCTCGAGGAGGGCAGGGTTGTTTACCCCATGTGGCTCTGATGTATGTGGCTCTGATGTTTATCGTGTGGCTCTGATGTGTGTGGCTCTGATATTTATCGTGTGGCTCTGATGTATGTGGCTCTGATGTTCATTGTGTGGCTCGGACGGTTATCATGTGGCTCTAATGTGTGTGTCTCTAATGTGTGTGGCTGTGATGTGTGTCGCTCTGATGTGTGTGGCTCTGATGATTATCGTGTGAGTCTGATGTGTGTGGCTCTGATGATTATCGTGTGGTTCTGATGATTATCGTGTGGCTCTAATGTGTGTGGTTCTGATGTTTAGTGTGTGGCGCTGATGTTTAGCGTGTGGCTCTGATGTGTGTGGCTCTGATGTTTATCGTGTGGCTCTGATGACTATCATGTGGCTCTGATGTGTGTGGCTCAGATGTTTATCGTGTGGCTCTGATGTTTATTGTGTGGCTCTGATGATTATCGTGTGGCTCTAATGTGTGGTTCTGAATGTTATCGTGTGGCTCTGATGTTTATCATGTGGGTCTGATGTGTGTGGCTCTGATGTTTATCATGTGGCTCTGATGTGTGTGGCTCTGATATTTATCATGTGGCTCTGAAGTTTAATGCGTGTGGCTCTGATGTGGGTGGCTCTGATGTTTATCATGCAGCTCTGATGATGATCGTGTGGCTCTGATGTGTGTGGCTTTGATGTTTACTGTGTGGCTGTAATGTGTATCATGTGGCTCTGATGTGTGTAGCTCTGGTGTTTATCATGTGGCTCTGATATTTATCGTGTAGCTCTGATGTGTGTGGCTGATGTTTATCGTATGGCTCTGATATGCGTGTCTCTGATGATTATCATGTGGCTCTGATGTGTGTGGCTCTGATGTTTATTGTGTGGCTCTGATGTTTATCGTGTGGCTCTATGTATGTGGCTCTGATATTTATTGTGTGGCTCTGATGTATGTGGCTCTGATGTGTGTGGCTCTGATATTTATCGTGTGACTGATGTATGTGGCTCTGATGTTTATCGTGTCGCTCGGATGTGTGTGGCTCTGATATTTATCGTGTGACTGATGTATGTGGTTCTAATGTGTGTGTCTCTAATATGTGTGGATATGAGGTGTGTGGCTCTGATTAGGGTTGGGCGATTTTTCGATATTATCGTCAATATTGCGATATACCGAATACCGATACCGAAATCGTCATAATTTCGAAAAATCGTAAATATCGTCAATACCGACAGGACGATATTGCACTTTTAACTGTGAGCATAATATAAATAACTAAGTTAGAAATGTTATACTCTTACCTCTATTCGGTCCAGTAATAGTCTTTAAGTAATAATCCAGTCTTTGTCCAAGGTAATAAAAACTTAATAAACTCCAAAAGAATCTGTGTTCATTTAATTCATGGTTTGTTTGCGCTAATAAAATGATTTAAAGTACAAAATAATCCTTTGTTGTTCACTTTTCATAATTACATAAATAGATGACGCCATGGTTTTTCTTGCCTCATTCTGAGTATTAGTCAGTGGGGAATACCATTTGCACTACCCACATTCCAATCTGATGACGTTATTACTACAGGTCAAGCTATTTATCCATTAGTCATTGATCTGCATGGTTAAACATTCTTCTGACCGTGACAGATTTAAACTTTAAAACTTTTGAGGTCGTTAGGAAACCACACACACTTAATCCCTTATCAATACCACAGCTTGGAACGGTGGGTGAGGGGAAGTTAATCTCTTGCTTTACCGTTATACGTTTTTATGTAACTTTATACAATATATTTAACATTTTTATATGAATCAGATCAAAATTCATTCCACATATAACATTACGGATTTATTCGAGAAACGTCCTTAAAATAAAGAATTTAGGCCTAATTATGTCCAGTCTTCTATCTGTTGTGGCAGTCTTGGCTGCAGTGTTAACTGGGTTAATTTCACACATCCCGGCTACACCTTGAGATCAATGGATAAACCCGCTAAGTAGTGAGCGAATTTGAATAGGTCTACAATGGGGCAAATTAGTATAAATATTAGACTAAATAAAATCTGATATAATTGTTTCCAGTCTTCACGCTGGTTCTCGTTCAAAATCATGCAGTTTTATTTTATTAATTTGCATCGTCTATGCTAGCGGCGGGCGTGATAACAGCTGTCAGAATTCTGCAGTGTGAATTCTGATTGGCTCAAGTATGATACGGCGGCCAATCAGATTTCGCTCTGCGGAATTCCTTTCTGCGCAATGAAGTTAATGCGTATTCCTTGCTCAACCTTGTGACAGTTGTCGTGAGGTAAAGATAACACAAAATATAACACAAGAACAGAAGAAAATCCTTTAATTTTCTTATTTGTGATGAATACGGTTAGTTGCATTACATTCGTTGCTTTAAACTGTGTGTTGAAGGGTGTCAAAGTGTGGAATTTCGTGTATTAAATATGCGGAAATGGCAATCATGGCGATCTCAATTTACGGTTTCAATGTAACAAATTTAATGAAAATAACTTGCAGACACCACCAATTTGAAATACATGTTATTCTATGTTTACACCCTAACTCCACACCCCACCCAAAATGACGATATATCGTGATACCGCGGTATTTTAATGAGATACCGATATCGTCATGCCTTGAGCAATATCGCCCAACCCTAGCTCTGATGTGTGTGGCTCTGATGATTATCGTGTGGCTCTGATATGTGTAGCTCTGATGATTATCGTGTGGTTCTGATGATTATCGTGTGGCTCTAATGTGTGTGGTTCTGATGGTTATCGTGTGGCTCTGATGTGTGTGGCTCTGATGTTTATCCTGTGGCTCTGATGTTTATTGTGTGGCTCTGATGTATGTGGCTCTGATGTTTATCATGTGGCTTGGATGGTTATCATGTGGCTCTAATGTGTGTGGCTGTGATGTGTGCGGCTCTGATGTGTGTGACTCTGATGATTATCATGTGACTTTGATGTGTGTGTGGCTCTGATGATTATCGTGTGGCTCTGATGATTATTGTGTGGCTCTGATGACTGTCGTGTGGCTCTGATATGTGTGGTTCTGATATTTATCGTGTGACTGATGTGTGTGGCTCTGATGTTTATCGTGTGGCTCTGATGTGTTTTGCTCTGTTGTTTGCCGTGGTGCTCTGATGATTATCATGTGGCTCTGATATGTGTGGTTCTGATATTTATCGTGTGGCTCTGATGTTTATCGTGTGGCTCTGATGTGTGTGGCTCTGTTGTTTATCGTGGTGCTCTGACGATTATCATGTGGCTCTGATGTTTATCATGTGGCTCTGATGTGTGTGGCTCTGATGTTTATTGTGTGGCTCTGATGTGGGTGGCTCTGTTGTTTATCGTGGTACTCTGATGTTTATCATGTGGCTCTGATGTGTGTGGCTCTGATGTTTATCATGTGGCTCTGATGTTTATCATGTGGCTCTGATGTGTGTGGCTCTGTTGTTTATCGTGGTGCTCTGATGTTTATCATGTGGCTCTGATGTGTGTGGCTCTGTTGTTTATCGTGGTGCTCTGATGTTTATCATGTGGCTCTGATGTGTGTGGCTCTGATGTTTATCATGTGGCTCTGATGTGTGTGGTGCTGATGTTTATCGTGTCGCTCTAATGTGTGTGGCTCTGATGTTTATCGTGTGGCTCTGATGGTTAACGACAATGAGGACAGGCGAGACATTTAATTCATTACTGTAGATTTTAGAAAAATAGATTGATCTTTTCAAGAATCATTGACATCTCTTTTCAATGGCCATTTAATTCAACTTTGTCTTATTTCACCATTCCATTATGTCATTGCTCAGTGCAATGTCTGTCTGTCTGTCCATCTACAATATCTCGTAAAAAGGATATCATACAGAACCGCTTGAGATATTTGAATGAAACTTGGTATCTGCTTCAGTTATGATAGGTCCAAGATTTTGGGTGAAATTAGGCTTTTTAATGCAAAAATATTTTTGTCAATTTTCTCGTAAACATGATATACAGAATTGCTTAAATAGTTTAATAGAACTTGGCAGGTTGCTTTTTTATGATGGGTAGATGTGCCTTTTGAAGGATTCGCCTCTGTAGGTCCAAGATTTCGGGTGAAATGGGCTTTTTAATGTAAAAACTGTCAATGCTCATAAACAGCATATCATACAGAACCGCTTCAGCTATTTTACGGAAACTTGATTTATGCCTCACTTAAGATATGCCGATGTGCTTTTAAAGGAGTCACCTTTATAGGTCAAAGATTTTGGGTGAAGATGAGCTTTTTAATGCAAAAACTCAGGATTTTTGTAAATTTTCTCGTAAACCATAACATACAAAATCGCTTAAAATAATTTATTGAAACTTGGCAGGTGTTTTTTTTATGATGTGAAGGATCCACATTTATTTGTTCAAGATTTTAGGTGAAAATTGGATATTTAGTGCAAAAACTCAAGATATTGCTCAATTTTCTTGTTTATTTATTATCGACCGTCCGTCGTCCGTCAACTTTTCCTTTAAACGACTTCTCAAGAACCACTGGACAATTTCAATTATATTGGGTATGAAGCATCCTTAGTGCATGGGGATCCAAATTTGTTCAAACTCAGCCATTCGGACATCTTGAATTTTGGCTAATTTTCGGAAACGTCTGAAAATCTTCTCCGAAACCGCTTGGGGACTCGATTCAAAACTCATGAAAGCTCATCTCGGGAAAGACATAAGCCAATTTTGTTCAAGAAGTCTTGATTGACTGAATGACTCAGCGACCATCTTGGATGACCTAGTTTTCCCGAAAATAACCTCCAGAACCGCTGAAGGGATCAGGCTGAAATTTGGGAGATATGATAAAGGAGTAAGGGTCATTAAGATTTGTTCACGGGAAGTTGATCCGTAAAAAAAATATAGCCGCCGTGGGCCAATCAAAATGTAGGGTATTTGGTGGCTATATTGGATTTTTTTATTTGATCCATTTAGAGGGCGAAATTGGTTCTATATATGTTTTTGGGTATTCTGATTTCAAATTTGCAATTTTCGAAACTGTCAGATAAACGGTTTGGTGGGCATCTTGGATCATTTTCCCACCAAAAGCTCCCATACTAGAGCAATGGGAAATTTAAAATGTCTTCTTGAGAACATCTGGGCCGATTTCAATTATATTTGGCAGGAAGCATCCTTAGGGCATAGAGATTCAAGTTTGTTTAAACAAAGTCGATCAGCCAATTTGGCCGGCAGCTATCTTGGATTTTGGCCAATTTTAGAAACGTCCTTAAAAATCTCCGAAACAGTTTAGGGGATTGATGCAAACCTCATGAAATATGATCTAGGGCAAGAGCTGAACCAAGTTTGTTCACAGGAACTTGATTGGTCAAATGGTTCGGCGGCCATCTTGGTTGACCTAGTTTTAGTGAAACCACTTCTTCAGAACTGCTGAAGGGACCAGGCCGAAATTTGGCAGATATAATTTGGAACCAAAGGGCCATTAAAGTTTGTTCAAGAGAATTTGATCCATCAAAAAATATGGCCGCCGTGAACCAATCAAAATATAGGGGTGTTTGGCGGCCATATTGGATCTTTTTATTTGATGGATTTTCAGACCGAAATTGGTTTTATATCTGTTTTTGTGTATTCTGATCTCAAATATGCAATTTTCGAAACTTGTCGGATAAACAGGTTGCCGCCATCGTGGATAATTTTCCCACCAAAATCTCCCATACTAAAGCAATGGGAAATTAAAAATGTCTTCTCGAGAACTACTGGGCTGATTTCAATTATATTTGGCAGGAAACATCCTTACGGCATGGAGATTTTAGTTTTTTCAAACGAAGCCAATCGGCTAATTTGGCCGGCAGCCATCATGGATTTTGGTCGATTTTTAGAAATGTCTTTAAAAATCTTGGCCAAAACTGTTTGAGAAATTGATTCAAAACTCATAAAATATCATTTAGGGCATGAGCTGAACGAAGTTTGTTCAAGGGAACATCATTGGCCAAATGGTTGGGTGGCCATCTTGGATGGCCTGGTTTTCATGAAAGCGACTTCGTCTCCAGAGCCGCTGAACGGATTGAGCCAAAATTTGGGAGATATTATATTGATGACTAAGGGCTATTAAAGTGTGTTCAAGAGAAGTTGATACATAAAGAAACATGGCCGCTGTTTTTGTCTCGCCTGCGAATCAGGATCGAGACATAGTGTGGATATCGGATTGTCGTACGGGGAGTCATGACCCCGGGGACATCTTATATTTGCAGGGATGGCCCAGTGAAATTATTGTATTTGTGAATACCAGATGAGTTAATGAACGGATAACTGGATGCATCAATAGGGAGTCGATGCGAAACTGACGCGAAACTATAGCCGAAATATTGAGTGAAATTGGATAGAATGGAGAAGGACCTAGGGTTGTGAGTTGATGGTATCTGGCGGTAATTAAAAGATGAAAGTTGTTGCTGTAGCAGCGGCACAACCGTTTATAGTATTCAGCAGAAGTTATGACCAATAGTTTCCAAATATTCAAGCAGGAGCGTCGGTAGGGTACTACGGACAGAGTACAGGTAGCATAAGCTGGATGACTCATAGAAATGACGTAGCGACCGACTTACCGTGGGACCGTGATAACGGTAACCGAGTTTCTGTAAAAGCGACCAACAGCACCAGATGTTGGTGAGTCAGGCGGGCCATATGGTCACTACGTCACAGCACCCTTGTAGAATGCAGGCGCAAGCCTAATGAGCAAGGGGCCGGACATGGACGTGGTAACGTCCGGCGCCAGGTAGAGTAGAAAACGAGACGAAAAACTGACAGAGGACGTCCGTCAAGTAAGCCATTAAGCTTGAGATTAGGAATGGTTGCCAAAGCAAAATCCATTATTGAGACCGAAATCCGACAGATCCCATCACTCAAGTACTGCTTTGCCAATGTTCAGGTATATCTTCGGAGTACGCGAATGGCCGGAATGGATTGGTCAAAAGTTTTATAAGAGTAGTAAGCAAAACGAGGCAAAGCGGGGGCTCCAAGGGTGGGGTGTAACAACCCGAACACGACCGTGACATGGCGAAGCAGTACATAAGGGGAACTTTCAAATTTGATCGGGAGTCCGAAAATTATTGCGCTTAGGTAAACCTAGCCTCGAATTCGTATAGTTCTGTGGAACTGAATTTGTCGAAATTCACACAAGTTCTTGGTGAACGGCTTTAAGTAGCCAAGAACAGTATTTGATAAAAGTGAATTAGCGAATCGTGAAAAGCAACTTTTAGATGGTAGAGTAACCAGTATTCGTATTGAATAAAAGTCAGTACTTCTTTGCTCAAAGTATTTTGGTGGTAGTATAAGCCACTCATAGTTGATAGGGAGACATATCGGTGGTAGTATAAGCCACCTATAATTGATAGTGAAATATATATATAGTAAGATTAGTAAAATAAAATCATCACTTCGATATCCTCGAAGCAAGAGTTTGAGTTATTGTATAATTCTGGAAACGACGGAAGACCACCGTCACGAACCACCGACTTCTATACCAGTCAGATCAGGCCCAGATACGAACATAAATATCGTGATTCTCATCTACACACGAGGCGAGCTCGTATCGACCACTTTCCTTGTCGGTAAGACCGGATGTCGCAGCAACCACACATACAGGCCTTACCGCCGTGGGAAGCGAAGCGTTAAGAAATAAGAAGATAGATAATAGAAAACTTCAGTTAGATAATCAAAATCTTCAATAGGTATCACTTTTCCGGCGGCGGCGGCGTAAACTTTTAAGTTAAGTTTATATCTCAGCAATGCCTGATCCAATTGGAACCAAACTTGGGTGCATGGTAATATACATCGAAAGGAAGCAGCCCGCCAATAAAAAGGCCATGAGGTCAAGGTTATAGGGGTCAAAGGTTACAGTATAATCTTTGTTAATATTTTACGTTACGTTTTTGTGTTAAACAAAAGTTATTGCCTTATATCTCAGCAATGCCTGATCCAACTGGAGCCAAACATGGGTACATGGTGATATACATCAAAAGGAAGAAGCATGCTGATGCAGACATGCGGTCAAGGTTATGGGGGCAAAGGTCATGGTATAGTCTTTGTTAATATTTTACGTTAAGTTTTTGTATTAAACAAAAGTTATTGCCTTATATCTCAGCAATGCCTGATCCAATTGGAACCAAACTCATTGAATGGAAGCAGCCCACCAATAAAGCGGTCATGACATCAAGGTTATGGGGTCAAAGGTCACAGTATAATCTTTTTTAATATTTTAAGTTAAGTTTTTGCGTTAAACAAAAGTTATTGTCTTATATCTCAGTAATGCTTGATCCAATTGGAACCAAACTGGGATACATGGAGATATACATCGAAAGGAAGCAGTACGCTGATGCAGTCATCATGCGTTCAAGGTTATGGAGGTCAAAGGTCACAGAATTTTGTTAATATTTTAGGTTAAGTTTTTGCGTTAAACAAAAGTTATTGTCTTATATCTCAACAATGCCTGATCCAATTGGAACCAAACTTGGGTACATGGAGATATACATCGAAAGGAAGCAACACACTGATGCAGGCATCACGAGGTCATGTTTATGGTGTCAAGTTCACGGTATAATCTTTGTTAATATTTTATGTTAAGTTTTTGCGTTAAACAAAAGTTATTGCCTTATATCTCAACAATGCCTGATCCAATTGGAACCAAACTTGGGTACATGGAGATATACATCGAAAGGAAGCAGCACACTGATGCAGGCATCACGAGGTCATGTTTATGGTGTCAAGTTCACGGTATAATCTTTGTTAATATTTTATGTTAAGTTTTTGCGTTAAACAAAAGTTATTGCCTTATATCTCAACAATGCCATATCCAATTGGAACCAAACTTGGGTACATGGTGATTTACATTTAACGGAAACAGCACGCTGATGCAGACATCATGAGGTCACGGTAATGCGGGTCAACGGTCATGGTATAATCTTTGTTAATATTTTACGTTAACGGTCTTGTGAGGACTTGCGGTCGATAACGAGTTTCAATTAATTTTATGGTCTACTACACTATTTAAAAACAATAGCGTCACTTTGGAGTGAGAAAAATATGTTAGACAGCCCAAATAACGAGATTAAATGACGGCTCAATCTGAATCACATCACCACTCGCTGTGATGTCACACCAGGAATGGTGCTGTGAGCTGGGTCAATATTTCTCTGTCTGTAGTACAAAGGTAACATATTTTAAAACGTGCGTTTAACTGGATAGACTTCACCTACCATAACATAAATTATGTCATGTTGAAGCTAAGTCTTCAAGAAATAAAAAAATCATGATTTAAAATCTATTATGATATTTACTCATTTTTAATGGGTTCATGGATAGCTATATTCACATAATAATAGGCCTATAACTACGGTAAACCATGGGCAATGCTGAAAATCGGCAATATTTCAATGCATGTGACAAATACTCTGTAGTCTAGTAGGCCTAATTGCGGATCCATTACCATTCTTGAAAGACTGGGTGTACTATGTAATATCTGGGATGCATGGATGTGAGTGTGATGATCGAGGTGGGTGGGAGAGGTTGACGATGGCTATAATTGTACTATTATTCATATCTAAATGTATAGGCGACAGAGTGCAGTTACAACTTTTTCTGAAGATTACGAATATACAAGAAGTGTGTCAGTGTGTCCTATGTGGAATTTCACGTGATTACTGATTAGAATGTAATTGTTTACCTATAAGCTTTTGGCAATGTGTTTGTATAACAATAATAATGTAGATGCATGTATGGGTCAACACGTACGTTGGTGTGTATGGGGGCGGGGGGGGGGGGGGGGGGGGGCAGGCGGTGGCGCGCCTTTGACAACCATATGAACTATATCGTTTTCAAACCAACTTCTTCCATGTATGGAAGTAGCATACACTCATATTTCAATGTTATGAAAAAGCAAAACTGTAGCGGATGAACAAATTTTAAATAGGTAGGTGAACTGACAGATGTTCAGAGGTCGCTAGTGTATTATCTTTACTTACAGTGCAGCTCATAAATAAGTTTAAATGCTTCCAAAGCAAAAACACAAATATGTTAGTTAGAACCATATGAACACAATACAAGAAACGTTATGTTGAATATTTTGAACACTATGGGTTGAAATCCAACACAATTATGTTCAAAATATTCAACAGTATATGGTATTTAAGTTGTACTATAAGCGTGCAGACGACAGTGAAAGCCTCACTACGCACCTCGACCGCTGCCTAAATTGTAAACAAACCATGTATTGTCAATAATATGTCAATGTAGACTATACACAAATAGATTAGTTTAGATTAGATTTATATTTACCCAACATTTTAGTTAATTTTAAACATAACTGGAGTAACTGCTATATTGCAATCATAAATTTATTCATAAGCCTACACAATGGTAGATTGCGATCGTACGTGCACTGAGCGGTGTAGGCCTACTTAACTATCATTTAAAAAGTTGTACATTTGTGTACATGCATGCCTATCATCTATGCAAAATCTCTGCAGTCAATTCAGAAAAATAAGATATATATGCATTTGTAGAATTGTATTCCAAGAAATGTGTGGGTGGGTTTGATTAAATATAGCCTAATTCACGTACACGAAATCCGATGTTACTGTCACCTCTAACAGGCCTATACGTTAGAATTGTGATGTCAGGAAACATGACCATGAGGTCTGACCTTTAAGTTTAATCAACAAAAATATCATCATCGTCGATATTATTGAACCTTTGTGCATCTCGAACAATGTAGTGTCCCTGTGTGAACAATGAATTGTCAAGGAATAGGTGCCTATTACGCGCAGCAGTAGAGAGCCTAGCTATGCTCCCCTAAATAATAGTCTAGACTAATAGGAATTGGTGTCATCCCGGTGTGATCGCTAAAAAAGTATGGTTGTCAAGGTGGTTGCTATATGCTTATCTCAGCTTTGGCTGGGCCGATTATAAAAATTTAAAAAGCATTTTGTTCTTCTAGTAAAGGAGAATCTGTATTATGATTGTCAAGTTAATCAGAGCGATCGGGTATCTAGTCCTCACAACATCTTTAAGTTTTTGCATTAAACAAAAGTTATTGCCTTATATCTCAGCAATGCCTGATCCAATTGGAACCAAACTTGGGTACATGGTGATATACATCAAAAGTAAGCAGCTTGCTGATGCAGACATCATGCGGTCAAGGTTATGGGGGTCAAAGGTCACGGTATAATCTTTGTTAATATTTTACGTTAGGTTTTTGCATTAAACAAAAGTTATTGCCTTATATCTCAGCAATGCCTGATCCAATTGGAACCAAACTTGGATACATGGTTACCTATAATGAATGGAAGCAGCATGATGATGTTGGGATCACAAGGTCAAAGGTCACTGTGACCTTGATACAGAACTCTGTTATTTCAACATTAAGTTTTTGCGTTTAGCAAAACCTTTCAGCTTATATTTCAGAATTGGTTAAGCCTATTGCAACTAAACTTGGATACATGGTTACCTATAATGTTAGGAAGCAGCATGATGATGCTGGGGGAACAAGGTCAAAGGTCAAGGTCACTTTGAATTTGATACAGAACTGCCTTTTTGACATTAAGTTTTTGCGTTTAGAAAAACCTTTCAGCTTATATTTCAGGATTCGTTAAGCCTATTTGCAACTAAACTTGGATACATGGTTACCTATAATGTTAGGAAGCAGCATGATGATGTTGGGGGAAGAAGGTCAAAGGTCAAGGTCACTTTGAACTTGATACAGAACTCTGCTTTTTGAACATTAAGTTTTTGCGTTTAGCAAAACCTTTCAGCTTATCTTTCAGGATTGGTTACGCTTATTGTAACTAAACTTGGATACCTGGTTACCTATAACGTTAGGAAGCAGCACAATAACATTGATGGCAGAAGGTTAAAGGTAAAGGTAACTGTGACAAACAGGAGACAGGTGAGACATTTAATTCCGCGGAATTCTTGTCTTGTTACAAGTCTGCTCAACTCATTAGAGGTCTGTTAATTGTTAATGACCATTCTAGTTGAAATGCATATGGTCCAGGTGAGCAATACAGGCCCCTTGGGCGCTTGTTTATTATTTTTATTTTTTTATTTTTAATAATATGAAAGATTTGAATAAAATTGCTACCTACTACACAGAGAAAGTTAATTTCAGTGAATGCAGGGCCCTCTGTGTCAAATAATGTTGTCTAGTTATTTGCGTATTTTTGAATTCCTAAGTCGTAAATTTCACCACTGAAAGTCATTTTCTTCCATTTTCCATGAGAATCAAGGAGTGACACCATCACGTGAATGATTGTTGTTGTATGACATCATCGCATGAATAATATTCTGTTGTTGATCATTGATAGTTCACAAAGCTCATTAATAGACCACTTTATTAATGAGATGCAAGATAAATTTTAGCCTTTAACCCTTTAATGACTAAATTTCTTCGAACAATTAAAATATTTACTTATTGAATGTCCATTTGCAGGCCAAGAGAAGACTATTTTTGAATATTTACCACTAATGACTGCTTCGGTTATCGAGCCAGTCATTTCAGAGGTAATTTTTCAAAAATAGTCTTCTCTTGGACTGCAAATAGATATTTCCCAAGACCACTACAGAAGCCGGTGTGGGCCGGTTTCGTCACGAAAGGGTTGATAAAGTAGAGCTTGAATCAAACTGATGTCTTGCTTCATCTCTTTAATAGACGCCATGCTGTTTCGTCTACTCTGCAAACATGTGTGGCATAATCTGAACCCACATGGTTGACGATTAACGCAATGATGTCATACCATGAATTTATCTGGTGTCAGAATTCATGATTTTTACCGAAACTTTAACAGTAATAGAGTTGGTGAAAATTTGTCAATTTCGTTTTAATTCATAAAATATGATAAAATCTAATTTTTGGCATTTTTATTGAAATCTAATTTCTCGTTTATGATCTTTAATTAGCGTTCTGCAAATCACAGTCAAAGCAGATTTATATTAATCAGGTGAGCTTCATGGTTGCATCGTACACAATTTTATGGTTGTCAAATATACTTAATGTAGTGTTATATTCATTATATATAGGTTGTTGAAGATGGCTATGAATTCTTCGCCAAACGACAACTGGTGACATTATTCTCAGCTCCGAACTACTGTGGTGAGTTTGACAATGCTGGAGCCATGATGAGCGTTGATGAGACACTCATGTGCTCATTCCAGGTATGTTTGAAGTTACAACACTTTAACCTCGGGTCTACAAATGGAGAAAATGTTCCATCAGAAAATAACAATATACACTTGAGGAAACTGTATTTTTCAAAATATCTGCACAAAGCTTGGTGTATGGCAGACAAGAATCTGATGCCTAATGCCCTAAAACTATGTGGTTTTGTCAAGGTGGGACTCATCAAGCCAGAGCTTAAAGTTAAGCCTAGAGTAACATAATAGAAATTTGCCATAGGACTATTGGTCAATTGACCACCACAATTTGCTTATAAGTATTTGCATCCTCAACCTAACATAGATTCTAAATAACAACAATTCTACACCAAAGTCCTATTCTGCAGAATTTTAAATCTGCTAAGCAATTTTTACTGGTGTCATTTTGAGAACAATGTTGCTGAAATCTGTTACTATATTAGGCTGTGTTCTCACTAGAGACTTAACCGGCATAACGCAATACTTAGGTATGGCGTTATTCCAGATTAACTCCAGTGAGAACATGGCTTTAGACTGCAAAATGTTACAGCAATTGCTTACAATAACACTGTTTTAAAAATTACATTGGAATGCATAGTTGATAGTGTGCCATCCCAAATCCCCATGTTTTCAACAATTTTGCGATTCTCTCTTTCTCAAACATTTAGCATTTAGCACAACACTTGATTCTATTTACTTGTAGCATGTGTTGACCACATCATATACTGTTAAATAGACTTTGATCCATTTTTACATGGATTTTGAATAAAATTACTTCAACATATTGATTTATAGATTCAAATAATTAAATACATTTATTTTAGATCTTGAAACCAGCTGACAAGAAGAAGTTTCCATATGGAGGTTTGAATGCAGGCCGCCCCGTCACTCCACCAAGAGGGTCTGCTAAGAACAAAGGAAAGATGTGAATGGATATCACGAACAATAGACCTTTCCAATTTATTCATCCATCATATGACGTCCTAATAAACTACATGATGTGTAGGATGACGTCATAATTATGATGTCATGAACGTTTCGAAATAGTCCGTCTTTAATGCTTAATAGTACGACATGTATGAATTGTGTCTTTACCATTTAAGAAACATTCTGTTGAATATTTTGAAACTAATTTGATTGGGTGTTGTTGCTGCCGTAGGCAGAAACAGCACCCTGTCTAATTAGTTTCAAAATATTTAGCATCTTACTTGTATAGTTTTCTGGAAATTGATAGTCAGGTATCGATCGATCCCAACACGAGCTTAGATGGACGGGCATAGCTAAAACTGGAAAGGTCCATTGTTGAAAGCTAATTTAATGGAGGACAATCTATTTTATCCTGACATAAATATCTTATGTGAGATACAGATTTATTTAATTATTAGTGCATGGGTGCAACCATACCATAAAGCTGTTGAATATTTTGAAACTGATTTCACTGGGAGCTGTGCCTAAGCTATCAGCAGCTTCCCATCAAATTAATTTCAGAATATTCAATAGTAAATTTCTTACAATATAAAAAAATTTTATATCTGGTTTTTGGTGTTGAACACCAATGAACATCTAGCATTTAGAGATATCATATTAACCAGGTTTAGGATAGTGACGGTTACCTCAAACTAAAACCCTGATGATGCTGTGGTCTCGATAAGAATCTTCCAGCAAATCAGACAATCGTTTGAATAACCCTTTAACACGCTAGCTGGCCAAAAACGACTTCAGCAGTGGTCTTGGGGGAAATGTTCATTTACAGACGAAGATAAGACTATTATCGAAAATTTACAAATGAAATACTGGCTCGATAATAGAATGAGTCAATCCAGTGGTAATTTTTCAAAAATAGGCTTCTCTTGGTCTGTAAATGGACAGCTTCTAGAAAATCTAAATTTAACCTACACAGGCCAGAAAGGACAGATTCTTTACAATGTAAGGTATATCATATTGAATATGGTAAGAATATTTTCACTAGGAACTGTTATTGCATGTGGCAGCAGCAGGTTCTAGTCAAATCATTGTCCTGTAACCTTGTCTTGAAATTGAGGCATTGAACTTTGACGCATTAATATCACATCAGACGGTTACAAGTTAGTTAAACCTTTAATGATCAAGCTGGCCAAAACTGGCCTCTGTTATGGTCTTGTGGAATGTCCATTTACAGGCCAAGTGAATACAATAACAGAACTAGTCATTCCAGTGATAAATTTTCAAAAATTGTATTCTCTTGCCCCATAAATGGATATTCAATGGGAAGATATTTAAATTTTCTTGACTAAATTTAACCATTAACCCTTTATGCCTTGAATTTGTTTAATAAAATTTAAATTTTCTGAAAGAAAATGTGAATTTGCAGACCAAGAGAAGACTATTACTAATAATTTACCACTGGAATGACTGGCTCAGTTATCGAGCCAGTTATTCCAGTGGTAAATCTTAAAATACAGTCTTCTCTTGGTCTGCAAATTGGCATTTCTCAAGAGCACTGGAGAAGCCGTTCTGGGCTGATATGAGTGTTAAATGGTTAAAGGGTTAAATTCATGGCAATAAATAAACCCGTATCTTACATTGGATATGTATTATTTGTTGCTGATGAGAGCGTTAACAAGTGGCATCAGTCACTGTCAAAGATTGTAATCCGTCTTAAGCGGTGTTAAGCTTGTGGGGTGTCATTGTTTACTCATCGGTGTGTATATACTGATCAGTATAAGTGTGTGCTGCAAGATCATGCTCATGGCTCCTACATGATATCTACTGTACCTTTTATGTCAAATTAATACATATGCAATAGATGTGATGTGACATTTGTTAATTTATAAGCATATGCAAAGTATGCCACCGCAAGATTGGATTTCTATCTGTAAATATTCATTTGATTTGCTTATTTAATCTTCATGCGTGCCCTGTGATTATCTCGCAGTGTTCAGATATTGTTATTCACCAGTTTTTAAATAGCTAGAATTATGTTCTAGCTATTTACAGGCTGGTGAATAATATTATATGAAAACTTTCTAGTAATATGACTGTCTCCTGACCTCCCTAGCCCACAGAAATTAAGATTTCTATATTGTACTCCATTAAATATGTATACTGTCTGCTTATGTTTTGTCGAAACTATCTAATATGATTCGACAGTACGATTAATTGTCATATAGTTCACAATGGGCAATATAATTTGAAAACAATGTTGCTGTAGATATCTAACACAACACTAGGTTTCCAGTTTCACTAATATTTACCCATTGAAAATTATATGTTAATTCATTGTACTGTTGTATGATTTATATTTTTAGATAGGCTCGTGAAAACAAGAATATAGCTTCTTTGATTCCACAGCATCGTTTCCAAGGTGTGCACTTAATAAACCTTCGGCTTTACCGTGTTTGCATCCACCCATAATAATAATGAAATTAAATTTGACATTTTTTCACACTGCTATCATGGTGTTTGGACTTGGGTCATAGAAGGTTTTTCAATGAACATGTACTTCACCACTACCTTATGATATCCAATGGAGGAATCCAGTTTTAGCTATGCCCTGCCCATCTCTAGCTCAGCTCCACCCTCACTTCACCCGTGTTGGGATAGATCGTTCAATCCCTGCACTCACTGAATCTCATTTTCCAAAATTTTACAGGTAAGCTGTTGAATATTTTGAAATCAATTTTGTTGCTGCCTATGACAGCAACAGTGCCCAGTCAAATTAGTTTCAAAATATTCAACAGCATGTTTATTAAATAGTAATGACATACAATTCGTACAACAACGCTTAGTCCGTCATCAATTAAGGGTTTGTGATGAACTTAGCTATGTCATTGATGACGTAATTGATTATGATAGCGGCATACACATTGTTGTTTATGTTGTCATATGATTGACTGTGAAACTGGAAACCTCCATTGTAATCAACCTTTACAGATGTGTGCTTGCATCTATCCAACTGTATAATTAAGATTAAATATACAACCAGATGAAGCACCATCCTATTGGCATCATGAGGTCAAAGGTCAAGCTCACTGTGACCTTAATATAAAACTATTATTTTAAGTTAAATCTTTAAAACATATTGTCTTATATCTCAGGATTGGTTCACCCTACTTGAATTTAACTTGGTGACATGTTTGCCTGTATAAAGTACAATGATATTGAGGTACTAGGTCATGCTCATTGTAACATTTGTATAAAATGCAATTTAACAGTTTGATTCTTGTTAGCTCGCCTGGCCTTCATTTCAGAATTGGTGAATTTATTGGAACTTGTCATAGGCATATAGTTACCTCAACCAGGAGGAACAGCACAGACATTCAGACTTTTGAGGTCACGGTCATTGTGATTTGGAAGTGCAAAATGCTTGCCAGTATCCCGTCAGTGAAACATTAAATTCTTGATTTATCACTCGTTGCGCGGGTGGATGAGTGGGTTGGTAGGCGTCTCTGGGTGTGTGGGTGGGTGAGTGAATGGTGCCAATGACTGTGCATATGTGCATGTGTGTGAGTTGAACTGGGTAACTAAGTTGGATCGAGTGGGTGGATGGGGGAGTGAATGAGTGATAGTGGCAGCGAGTAGCTGGAACGTGTGATGTTATGAAAGTAATTCGACCACCTAGGTGGTGAGGTTACCTCTGGGTGGTGACAAAACCCATCTTATGGTATGCAGCATTCAGTTTGAGTATTTTGTCAAAATATGTGAATAATTTGCAGTTACTGACTGTGAGATAAGAAATTCAATAGCATTTCTTTACTACAAATATACAGAATAGCCCGACATATCACTCTGGTGTGTCGGGGAATGAAATTAACACTAGCCCGCTAATGCAAGGCTAGGAGAAATTGACAAAGGATAATAATAATAATAGGTGGTAGTGTTTTAGGTTTAAATTGGTAATAATCAGCCAAGTGATTCACGCGCTGACATTTTTACGTGATAATAGAGTTTGGCAAACAGAATGATATATTTGTTTTAGAAAAATCAGTATCCCTCGGTCCATGTGTATACTATAAACGCTTACGTAATCTTGAAGTACACCACTATTGTGTACAAATACTGCAATACTGTCCATTGATAGAGATTTTACAGGATTTTACTTTTCGTCCATGGTTCGCCGCCACGAAGTGGGTCGTCACTTTCTATAGTTTCATGCTCTGTCGGTAGGTATACTTGGGTGAACTCTGTCCTGGATTCATTCATAAACAGATTCTCAACTTTTAGTTTGCTTGCAGCTATTGGGAGAAGTTTGTCAAGTGGTTTCTTTTCCTCGTCTATGAAGTCCACATCGTTGGCATGTTCCATCTCTAGCGGCATGCCCAGTAATGACAATGGTGTGTTTGGTCTTATGGAACTTTCCTGCACAGGTTTCAATGCGGCAGCTAGGTAGTAGGTGAAAAGCACTGGAGATAGACCATCTTCCTGTGGGGAGCCGATTGATGTCTCAAACTCTACAGACTTCGCTGACTTGACTCGTACTCTCAGCTTGGTGTCTGCAAGCAGTAGTCTCACCAGTCGTAGCTCATCTCCATTGCAACTGGCCTGCGCTGTACATCTAGGATCTTTGAGCGTTTAATTATGTCGAAGGCTTGTGACATGTCAATGCCCATTTTGTGGAAGTCCCAGTGTTTGGACATGACTACCGACACAAGCATGCATTGAACCCATACAATGTCTGCACTGCTGCATCCACGTTTTAAGCCACTTTGTCATGATCCGGTGAAGTAATCGATCTTGTCTCGGATGCCGCATAGAGTAACATTCGATAGGATTTTCCGTATGCTGTTGAGGAGCACAATGGGCCGCAGATTGGCTGGGGACCCAGGTGGCTTCTTGGGCTTGGGTAGTGCGATAAGGGTGCCTTGGCCTACAGCGTCGATGGGAAGGTGGTGCATAAAAGCTGAATTGATTAGGTGCGTGATCGGTTTTGAGATAATGTCACTTGCATATTTGAATAGTTCATTGCTCATGCTATCAGGTCCAGATGCACGTACATTTTTCAGGGCTGTAAGTGCCTTCTCAACTTCTGCTGTTTTAATTGGTGTTAGTAATGGCCTGGGGTCTCCTGAGAACGGGTGCAAGGGCTCATCATCGTTGTCAGTGAACTGTTTCTTGAACCATTCTCGGATCTCCTCGGATTTTCCCTGGTCAGTCCCGATAAAGTGTCCTTCAGAGTTGTGTACAGTGATTGGTGGTGTGTAGTCAGTAACTCTCAGGGCTCGGGCTGCCCGAAACATTTTGTGACAGTCATCCATGGCAGTGATTTGATCTGCTAGACAGTCTGTCTGTTGAATAGCAAGATCTTTTACGCGTTCACTAATGTGGCACAGAATAATACTGCACCCCCGACGTAGTTTGGTGCGGTCTTCACTTTGGCCACCTTGATAGATGCATAGCCTTACTGCCTTCTGCTTTGCTGACAGGTTTAATACTAGAGGGTCGTCAGTATACCTAGTTTGATTGTTTTTAAGAACACCTATGGTGCTGGTAGCGGATGACTCCATAGATTTCAGTATTTTGGTTAGGGTTTCATTTGGATCGGAACTGATATCGATGTTAGCTATTTGCTCCCCGAGGACTTTTTTGTATGACATTTGAGTGTCAGTGTCGCTGATGAGCTTGGGTATGTTGTAGGTGACTCTACCCTCTTGCCTGGTATGGTGTTTATATATTAGGTAGAGATCGTTCATCTGAAGGCGTGTAATGACTAGCTCATGGTCAGAATTGGGGTCTGTGCCTCTATGCGAACGAGCGTTCTGGAGTAAGAGTTTTGCTTCTGTCTTGCATAGTATGAAGTCTATTTGGTTGAAGACAGCTGTTGTAGCCTTAGAACCTTTTGGGGCTTTGCGATCAGTAATGTGTCCAGTCCATGTCCGGTGACGTCATGAGTGTTTGAAAGTCGTATTTGTGACAAATAGGCCATTGGAATTAAGGAATGCCACCAGTGCATCTCCATTGCTGTTGCGTGTGCCCTCTCCATAGGATCCCATGCATAACCAAGTCCTGAACTTTACAACTGAACATTCCGAGTTTACCCAGCTTGGAGTTGAAAGCCTAAACGTTTAGTGTTTAGGTACTTTAGTCTCTTGAATGCATGCAATATCGATGTTATAGTGTTCACAGTCTACACCTAAGGTCTGCATCTTTGATGTTGCACTCAGACCACGTACATTCCACATAGCTATGGTAAGCTCCTGGGAAGATTGCGTCGTCTGAGGATGTCGAGCACAGTTTCTTGTTTGAAGAAGGGTAGACATAATCAGAGTTGCCTCTGTATGCGGATGTCAGCCCGCAATCCTTGATGGATTCCCAACAAAGTTGGTATTTACGGAGGAGACCGGCGTGAAGGTGTCATCTTTCTCCCCCATGGGGAACATAGCTTTCCAGTCCTTCTGGAAGCTATGGATTCATAGATCAAAGATGCCCTTGATAAAGAGGCTACTTTTATACAATGCAACCTGCATATCCTTGATGCTGTATAACTGTAACAGCTGGGCAGCTCCAAAGGCAGCTCTAGACAAACTCGATGCCTACGCACCATCACTGGACACCAATGGCCAGACAGCATAATTTCCAACGATGCACTATACAAGATGTGTAATACGTCGCCGCTGTCTGTAAAGGTTGCCCAGTAAAGATGGTCCATGTTCTAAGGATGCCAGAAGCGACAGCAGCACAGAGTGCCTTAAAATTTGCCCTACTCGGAGCCAGCAAATACAAAGCCAGGAGAGGACGTCATTGCATAACTCTGCTAAGCGTGCGATGAGGTGACCTCAAGAAAGCAGGACTCGGTACACTCAAGTCAAGAATGGACCTGAGGAAACCACGGATTTCAGCTGAGGACAAGACACAGTGGGCGAAAGCGAAGAAGGACTGATTGCAGCTGTAGGATGTTTCTACTACTACAGCCGCAGAATACAGTAATCATCATCATCATAGAGATTGTTCCCTTGTACAGGTCAAAGGTCACTTGAACAAGGTTGATTTCTGATTAACCCATTTCTTGTAAGAAAAATGATACTTTATCGCTACAAAATTTGAAGAATGACTGTGTACTTATTCCCTCTGATATTTAATAATAGTTTGGCGCTGAGCATAGGGGTGGGGGGGGGGGGGAGGGGAGGGGAGGGAGTTTTGTGTGTGTTATTCTGGATACCGCCTTCAATCATGTTCAATGTGATTTTGCATAATACTCATAGATCGCATAGAGCAGCAGACTTGCCCTCTGCTCGCTGCCCTTCCCTGTCTAGCCCAATGCAGCACGTTACTACACCATACCAGGCCCTATATGATATCATACATTAACAAGGCAAGTATCATGCCAAGTCTGCATATGATAAGTGCTGTGTAGAAAAACAAAAGTGACTTGATGTATGGGATGCAATCTTTCTAGTCTTATGAAGAGATCTGCTTAAGCACTAACACAGAGGCTTATATTTCATTTGAACCTATAACTCTCAGGCTAATTGGCAAATAATACACGCTTTTTATTGACGGAATGGATAGATCTCACCCATCACTGAAGTATATGATGTCATAATAAATTACATCACATGTAGGCTGATGTCACAATCAAAATGCGTAATGAATGATGTATATATCTCTGTCATGATCATTAAAAGTCTGTCAAGTGTACGAATTGTATGGCTACTATTTAATAAACAGTCTCTTGGATATTATGAAGCTAGGACAGTTGTTTTCATAAATGCTTCTTTGAATCGATGATACCAGTGAAATGGAGGATGCTACATCGTTGTATATCTATCATGTTATATTGGATTGTTAAATAAAAACATTTTTAGTTGTACATATTTATGTTGTGTTGAATCCTGATTTAATTGTTACTTACAGTACATGTGAATTTGATTGTAAAATCTTACAAAATATATTGAAATTGAGAGATTTTTATTGCTTTAATAACTCGAAGTATGTATAAATATCTGTATCATTATCTATTAATTTATAGTGATTGCACAAAGACTGATTATATTACTGCGCTGCTTAACCCTTAGCACACTGGTGTCAATATTCCATCTTTTACTTGTCAGTATCAAAGAAACTGGTGTATATTTTTCAACAATTTTGCTGGAAGATGTTGCTGTCTACGACAACACCATCTCCCACCAAATTTGTTGAAAAATGAACACCAGTTCATCTTTTAGCTTAATTTTAAATTTTGACACCAGAGTGGTAAGGGTTAATGTTTTTCTCCTGCTTCCTGCTTGTTCGCGCACAGTATTCTATTAAATAGATTTGTAAACTGTTAATACCCACTGTAGAAATAGTATTTAATTTTTGTGTTATTCGGATGAATTTACGGACAAGTAGGTTGTCACCAGGGATAGTTATTGGTGAGACACCTACAATTTGATTGTTGTTTTTGTTATGTATTAACCCGTTAACCCGTACATTCATTTGTGAAAATTTCAATTTTGTCTATGAAGGTGTCCATTTGCAGACCAAGAGATTTTTTTTCATTTATCACTGAAATGACTGGTTCAACCTGTCATTCCATTGGTAAATTTTCAAAAATGGTCTTCTCCTGGGCTGCAAATGGACCTTTCACAAGACCACTGCAGAAGCTCAACTCTTCATCACAAGATATTGTATGCCAGTATGTATAAATTTTCTGATAACTTTGTCTTAGCGCTTTTAATTTATATATCAAGAATCTAGCTTGATTTTCCAATCTAGCATTAAACATTCCGTTTATTACTTTTCTTTATTTCTAGAATTTTGCTGATAATTTGCTTATAGTTACTGAAATGGTAGTATATCTGGGCGGGGTACGCTATGCTATATCAATATAATCAGGGATGGGTGGTACTGCAGTGTTATGCCGAGTCAGAGCTTTAGAACTAATTGATGGTATAATAGGTTCTATTGTAGCATTAGTTGATCCTTCAAAATGGTCACATTTCAGAAGATTTCGTATCTTAATCGTTTGTCAATGTATATGATAGTTTGTATATACATACACATAATTTTATTAACAGATTAGGTAATGAATACCCTTCTATGAAATATTTAATTAAAGATGTGAGTATTTTACAATGAAGATGTTTCTTTTTTATGTATAGCATATTGGTGCCAATGTTACCATACTTACTGGCTTTATCTCTTAACCCTACATTCGCACTAGCCTATGGTAACTAATAGGTAAACATTTTTATGACTGAAGAAGAGTTGATCACCATAAAATAATTACACATTCTGGTTCACTATTTAGGGCCTGCCCAGAAGATGTGCGGGGTAGAGGTGCCACCCCTCATTGTCACATCGTTGACAGTCCCAGTGGTTGTTGGGATTTCTGGCTGCAATTCTAGTGCAATTTTACGTTGACTCGAGTTCCACAGAGATGTCTCTGGCTTCCCCTATCCCGATGTTATCTTTTTCCTTGGCCATGACTTCGCCTAGCCTAATTGTCACTACGTCTCGTTCAGTCGGACCGGCTGGGGTTTGGGGCAGATATTACGATATTCTATGAATAACTTGATGGAGATGGGGGAATTTCCTAGCGTTCAAAATTTGCGGGGGGATTGGTCGAGAGAGTGGCACATGATCTGTGACATCAAATCATTTACATATTAGGTCATGCCCACATGACTGTATATGGGCATAGGTGTTGAGTCTAGGTCACCACCCATACCATAATTTCACGTATATATTATGCCTAATAGATAACACGCAGCGCAAAATTTGACAATATATGAGCCAAAAAATCTTTATATAGCATGAAGTCTATATAGCATGCAGTTATAGTTCAGAAAAATTGAAAAATAGTTTTTTTACCACTGGATGCAAAATAATAATAATCGCTTTTTCGGCCAAATATTTGCTTATTAAGTTTATTTCATACTGTAACCATAATACGACGCATAAAACCACCTTTGAGCGAGAAATATGTTCAATACACAGGGGAATCCCCGTACGCTAGTGATATCATCGTCATCTAATTATCATAATGTAACCAAGTCGGTCGGGACGAAATTGCCCAACTGAACAAAAATCTCGCCAATAAATATACTGCTGAATGCATATGCTGATTTTAAAACTTATGTACATATTTATTATTAATTTTCGATATTGGCATTCGCGACGTTACAAAACCTGTATTTGCGAGGCCTCCTTTCAGTCCAGATGTAGTTCAGTGGAATGCCTCCAATTACAAAAGAGGTTTAATTTGGCCTTCCAGCATAAGACAGGATCCAACCTCATTTTTTGTCTTGCGTTGTTTTGGGTCATTTTATTTTGATCGGACATACGACAATACAATGACTTGTCAGTTTGAGTTTTATTTCATCATTTAAGAATGATACACGTAACGTCTACAAATATTACATAGAATACAATTATTAAAGACAATATAGCCCACAATGTTGGTTATTACAATACGACAAGAGGAAATACATGTAGCGGTTACCATTTGCTGATATTACATTTTTAGGTTGAATTTTACATTCTGCTCTTCTGACCAAAAATTCTGAGGCAAAAAAAATTTGATAAAAGTTTATATTAATACATAATACCTTGAGTAAAATGAGGCTGTTACGTTTGATTGGATCAGAAAGAGGTTTAAGTCGCTGCTCAATCCTTTCCGTCAGAAAACATTGGTACTACTGATCGCCTAGAGTCGGCAATATTATGAGTGTCTAATACACTGTATTCGTCAAATCGATTACCCATTTCCTCAATTGTATCACACAAAGATTTCACTTCATTCCTGATTTTGACCTGATCTACTTTCATGCTTTGATTTATCTTGATGGATTCTTGAAAATTTTGAAACTTATTTATTTCCCTGGCAATTTCTGGTCGAGACCATCCAGTGAAGAGGTTGCGAATGGTTTTCAGTTAGACCTATTGCTCCACCATGTCCTTTAAACACTTGTTATTTTGTTCATGTGGACTATCAGGATTGCAGAGAAAGTGTGATGTGCTTCGTGCACAACGAAATTTCTTTTCTCAAATTCCGCTGCGATTTCTAGGTGCAAAGTCTGCAATGACATGTCACGAATATGGACTGGCACCCCGTTTGAATGGTCAAGAGTGAAGAGCCATGGTATAAGCTTAGTGAGCGTATGCTTGTACAGTTGGAAATTACCTTCTCAAAACAAACATTAGAATCAGCAGTTCCAAGTGAAATGTAATGACCCAATGCTTGAACTGTGGACTCTCAGCTTCTCTGCGTGTTTGCCAACTCTCAAACTGGAATGTCTGCATAATGACCAAGCTGTTCAACATGGTGCTTGTATGACTTGCTCCTGAGCATATAGAGAGCACATGCTGCCACCTGACGTACATGTCTGGTTCTTGATACATGTGATGCATTAAGAAAGGAATCAACCATTCCTGATGATGTAATGTTAGCTTGTACTACAGCATTTGTCCATCCACTGTCTTCGAGCCAATTTCCTACAACCTTCCAAGCGGCCATTTCTATGCACAACCCTCCCAACATTGCAACTAGGTGCTGTTCTAAATAGGGATCAATCCAGTTCCATTGAATAAGTTTGGCAATCGCCAAAAAATGGTTAAATGCTATCACAGCAATTTGTCCATGGTTGAGGAAACAGCGTTTTTCACTACATGAATTGCATGATGTATCATAGCTTCTGATTGTGCATGTTCTTCAAAAAAGTGGCTATAAAGAACTGATATCCAAAGCAGGGCGCTGACTGAAGCTGATGTGCATGAAAAGCGTAGACTGATTCTGGTCTTCAGAATTATCATCTTCAACCTCAGTTCTTACCTGATGTAGCCATCTGCGTTCGGTGTCGATGGCCGGTTGTAACGTCTGCAAGTTGTTGACAATTGACCCTTGTGTTGGAGGTACCGGTGGAGTTGTACTGCACAACCCAACATGTGGTACACATGAATACTGCTCTGGCAATGGTTTCAGGGTCATTCTGTTAGTAACAATGCTATCAGTGACCATGGGTTCTCTGTCACCTCCACTGACAACAGAATTTGGGTGCTGAAATAACGGTATTCCAGTACTATGTAGGGATCCTTGGGCTACGTGCGAACTGGAGTTATGGTCAATATTGTCCATTGCCCAGTTGTGAAGATAACCATTATGAAGTTTTAGTGGATATACAACATTTTATGCTTCAAACTGCGCAGTCACAATGTTCCCGATGTTTGTCGAAATATCCAATATACTGTCATAGGAAACAGACAGACCGAGGCTATAAACCCTATCAATGATACCCTGCTTCCTTATTTTTGCATGCACGAGGAGACCTAGATAAACTGGTAATGGAGGCTCACGTTCTATAGTATGATAGATTTCTGCTGATCCATCACAGCGACGATGGGTTGAGTTAAATTTCAGTAATTGTAAAATGGTCACTGAAGCCTGAGCCTCAATCAGGTTGCTTGAGTTTGGATATTTGGGCCGCCAAGAATCATACTAACTAAAGTGTTGAGTGTTTGTGGTACAGAGTCCTGCTGGAATTTGCTTTCAAATGTTCCATTGAATGTTGTTTTACTAATGAAAATGTTTCTACGGCTTGAGAAAGAATTATCGCTTCATTGTCAAATTCATGGTTACATGCTTCCTGAAGAGCTAATCTGATGTCTGCATTAAATACCGCTAAGACGTTCCTTCCCTGCTTGTGAGCGTGGATTTTTGGGATATTTGCAAGGATTCTATTTTTTCAAATGGGTAGTGTTGACATGCGCTGCTATATCTGCAGCAAGTTGGTTCAACCTTGAAGTGTACATTGTGGCAAGGTCTGATAGTTTCAACACAGGAGCTACATCAGATGTTGCACATGTTTCTTGTATATATGTTACTAGCTCAGCTAATGTGATTCTGCTATAAAGCCTAGAATCTGTGTTTTCTTCGACATTTTCAGGATTGTTCCTAGTGACCTTATTGTTTGAGGATATCAAACATGTGGAATGATAAACAGCTTTCTGTGATATCAAATCTTCACCACTAAGTTTAGCAAGTATGATTGTACCTTGCAGTTCAAGTGCACATTTGCGAACATATCTATCTATGTTGAATGTTGATGCTTCATGTGGTTCACCCGAGGCATCCCCACAAAAGAAACATTTATGGTTTTCTAATCTTGATTCCTCGCCAAAAATGAACCGCATTTTCTTACACGCAATTGTGTCTGCATTTGAATCCTGGCTCTCAGAATCGGACTTCCTTTGTTCAGCTCTCTGCAATTTCAAACTGCTAAATCTTGACCTATATGTTTTATGCCATTTGACCATTCGTCATAGTAATGTTTCTGATATTCCATCACCATCATTTAATAGATCCAGATCCAGTGGCTATGGCAAACTTTCAAGTGCAGCGAATCACTCAATGTTGTTTACTAATGTTCTATACCCAAAATCAAGATCTGATCTCAGAGTTTCACGAGCATCTGCAATGCGTCAGGTGTAGTCTCTTGACATAAGACACACTGTCCAGTCTATTGGAGTCACGCTTGGACGCTGACTACCGATAGGTCCAATCTACTATTTTGCAAGATTTTGACATGTCTATAGACCTAATAGTCTCTCTATACAGTGATGTGACAAATGGAAATATCACAATCGGCATAATAATAATGGTTTACTCAAATCGGAGATCAAAAGAATTTTTATTGTTTTATTTTTTTATTTACGTTGATGGGTTAGGTTTAGAGTAAGAAATGTTCATGGCTTACTGCCAGCGTAACTACATGTGCATTTGTTGTAATTCTGCGAGCAGACGACAATTTAAGCATGTTTTACACTTATATGTATATACGCGGTGCTTTTGCCAAAATATGTATTCTATCTACTTTTGGTAATAGTTTTGAAAATTACCACTGTCCATGTATTACAGTAGAATTGTTACAATGCCCAGCACTGATGGAGGTGGGTAGGGGTGGGTGGGTGTAATCAGTTTCATAACAGTATACCTTAGTATTCATAAAACTATAAATTTACCAGAAGAAATCATTCTACATCGAGCGTAAACCAAGATATTCGGGTTTAAGTTTTTTTCATGGCGGTCATTTTGAATTCCAAGATGGCCGCCATAAGTACATTGGTAAAAAGGCAAACATTGTTTTTTAGAATTAGTACACACAATGGTTTGGGAAAACATTTAGTTTTACAAATTGCCCACAAATTTGAGCGAAAATACATGTTTTAAACATATTTTTATTGTTCAATACGGATTGAGTCACAAGTTGTCTCCAACTTAGTTATGACTCGCTCCGAAAATACATAGTGTACCCTAGTACAATGTGACTATTCATATATTTTATAGTTGAAAAATTCAAAATAGCCGTCATCTTGAAAATGTAGGCCATTTTGAATTTTTTAGTTTGGGTCCACTTCTACTTTCATTCAGTAGGCCAATATCTATCCAATACCTAAACTGTATGCTTTTAACAAACAGTTAATTATTTCACCAATCTGCTGGACTATATGCAGTTTCGGAGATAATGGCCGGCAAGTGGTAAAGAAATTAAGATGGCAGACATCTTTATACTCCAGTGGGTGCCTGGCACAGCCATTTGTGGTATAAACATGGTCACATCTTCAATCATGTTTCTAAGTTCTCTAGTTCACCTAGGTCGCTTATACAATTGCGATTTGTCTCTGTCTCATCTGTCAACAATTGTGGCACGTTTCACAATTTGTTGATGGATTACAATCAAATTTGGAAGATATGTGCCTTTTGGCAATATCTGTTTGGGCTATGAAGATGGAGAGGCCACACCCAAAAATTAGCAAAGTTATCGCCCATGCTATACTTTCAAAGTTATCGCCCATGCTATACTTTCAAAGTATTGAAGCCTATGGGGAAAAGAAGTTTGTGGCACGCTTTGTCATTTATCAATTGATTAAAACCAGATTTTCCAGACATGTTCCTTTAGGCAATATCTATTTGGGCTATACGGATGAAGTGGCCACACCCTTAAACAAGGGGCATAACTCTGGTTCATTAATGTGTTTTAGGTATTGAACCCTATGGGGAAAATATGTTTGTGTCACATTTTGTCATTTATCGATGGATTAAAACCCAATTCGGCAGATATGTTCCTTTAGGCAATATCTATTTGGGCTACGAATATGAAGTGCCACGCCCACAAAAAGCAGAGATATGTCCCTTGCTATATTTTCAAAGTATTGGCCTATGGAGAAAATATATTTGTTGCACGTTTTGTCATTTATTGATGGATTACAACTAAATTTATTAGATATGTTCCTTTAGGCAACATCTATTAGAGCTATGGATATAAAATGACCACGCCCTTAAACAAGGTTCAAAACTTGGGTTCATTGAGGTGTCTTTAAGTATTGAACCATATGGGGAAAATACATGTTTCTGCCAATTATTGATAGATTAAGATCTAATTTAGCAGATATGTTCCTTCAGTCAAATATCTATTAAAACTATGGATATAAAGAGTATGCATAGTTAAACAAGGGCCATAACTCTGGTTCATTAAGTCTTAAACTATTGAACCCTATGTTGAAAATCAATTTGTTTCGTCAATTGTTGATGACTTAAAATCAAATTTAGCAGATATGTTTCTTCAGTCAAATATCTATTTGGACTATGAATATACAGAGGCCACACACTTAAACAAGGGCTATGACTCTGGTTCATTAAGACTTGAAACTATTGGACCCTTTGATTAAAATACATTTGTTTTGTCAATTGTTGATGGATTAAAAACTAGGAGCGGTGGTAGCTGCGACCTAGCAAAGTCCACCAGACCATGGTCAAAAGGTTAATTAAAACACACACAACGTGCAGTGCGGAGGTTGAAGTCCACTTTTCAGTGTGGTTGGCAGATCCAGCGAGTCATCCACCAAGAATCAACGTAGCTCTACATCATGTAGAATCACATCCCGGGCCCGCTCTCAGGAAGGCTCCGTAAGAAAGTCCAGATGCGGAAGGCCTAACTTTAAATATAGTTTACTACCCCCGGATGACCGTCCGGGAGTATCCAAAATTCTGTGGAAGCCGAGGACATCCTACCACCGCGGATGTGCTGGGATCCGTAAGACACCGGTTGAAGTGAAGATCACTGTAGGTCAGCAGTTACATCCGTCATCCTTGTGTTCCAGTCGTCCTGCGCGGGTCCAGCTTCCGCACCGGCGATGCACCTGATTTTCACCCCATTTTATACTCGCTGTGATGTCAGAGCTGGGCGCCTCAACTAATCATCGGCCGAGCACCAGCCAATCAGCATGCTGGTGTACTAGTGACGTATCGACCCCGTGTACAAATCACTCTGTATTTAGTTTAATATACATGTATACACACGATTACAACGTTATAGCAATATTCGAAGTATAATTTAACTGGGAGCTTTGACGATAACTCAGCCATTCTAGGCCGATTTTAAAATGGTTTACAGGTCTAGAAAGGTTGTTTAATTTTGGTCCTAAGCGGTGCCAAGAACAACGAGAACAGATGAATTATAAACATTTACTAGTACCTACTCGGTACACTATGGGCATGCACTCACTTCTAACTCCGAGACGTGTTGTCAGGGAAGCATGCGCACCATGTGTTTTATCCCGACTTAGCCGATTTTTGACAAGAAACCTTCCTCATAGGGCCTATGTACATGCACTATCCTACCCAGGGAGCCATGCTCGGAGCGAATCTGGAGTGGCCGTTCCTTACCCAGCTCTGCTGGGACGGTCAGTATCCGTCTGGTCGGTCCGTGCTACACCACCCCATCCTAGTTTGACACCCATGGCAAACGATCACGCATGGCGGATCAAGCACACATGAGCGTGCTAGGCAGGAATTATAGACTTCCCGAGTAGGCGCGTAGCCGAGAGGAGTGTGACGCAAAAGGCGCATGTTCATAAGACAGAGCGCATAGGGTGCGATAGAGTTTGGGAGGGAGGAATACCATTGATTTTGACACTTGACCTGGAATTATTTTTCCAGGTCTTTTTTTTTTGTGTTCTTTAATACTACTGTGCGTGCTTTAGTAAATTATTCAGACAATGATTTCTAAACAACAGCTCGCATGGGTGTTCTTTTTGGTGCGGATAATTATCTTTCCGCAGAGAACACCCAAGCTCCAACGTACCACAATTACGATAGTAGAATGTATATAGGTTATATAATCATGTAACTATACCCGACAAGAGTATCACAGATTGGTTTAATTACATAATGCATCCCGGGTAAATAAAGGGATGCACACAGATAGATATATATATATATTTTAGTGGTATGCATCCCGATTATATGAAGGGATGCATACAGCTCTCGCTGCCCCAAATCCACCCCGTTGTACTGACGCAGGGTTTAAAAATAATAATAAAAATATCAAATAATAATAAAGTTAAAAGACTAGTTCATCAGGCAGCCCCAGCATAGCTGAGACACCATGACAGGATTATGACATATTCGCTATGGTGTGTTGTGTACTTACGTCGTACACGACGTGTTTACAACACAGGAATCCGCAGCGATTACTTTATGAGACGCAGCTATGCAAGAATATTGCGCAGCTGTGTAGGATGACCATAGTCAGCCTAGGGACTTGATTTCGAATGTTAAAACATATAATTAGAAAAAGGTTTAAAAAATAAACATAATAAAAGTTCTGTGTTCCGCACATCTGATAAATCCTGCTGCAACCTCGGCAGTAGTGTCCACAAACATCCGCTGTGACGTTTCCCCAGAGTGTCTGGGTACCCCGACTCGTACAGGACGGACACAGCGGATGATCCTCTGCTGCCGATATATCACTACTAAGCAGGCCCAGGCCGGTAATGCTATAGCTGGACGATGGTGCGGACGTATCCATCGAAGCACTGGTGGCGGAAATGATGACTGGTGATGTGCTAACTTGTGGCGGTGTAGAGACTGCTGACATCACTGTTGCTGTTGAAGTTGTAGTGGTGGTCCATGCTGCGGGTGGACTGAGTGCCGTAAATTGGATGAGTGGTCATTGAAATGATGATGCTTTTGCTGATGCGGTGCTGGCAGATAATTTCCGGATTTTGGTGAACTTCAGAAGTTTACTGGTGGTCGTCCTTGGTCGCGTATTGTAGATGGCTGTGGTGTGCTCCCTTTCCTATGATCAGTTTTCCGTAAACTGGAAAAGAAGGTGGTTGCGGAAAATGTTGACTGGTGTTGATGGCGGTAGTGGACTGCTGTGTGACACTGGTGTGTTGCGGATTGGGCATATCCAGGTTTCCACGCTGGTCAATGCCGAGTCTGTTGTGGTTGTGGAAAAGTCAGGATCACGGAAAGTGATATACTTCCCGCATCTGTGCAAGAGGAATGTTGCGGAAAAATATGTCTAACTTTTTCGATTCTAAAACGTTAGGTAATTGCTATATTTTGTTGTTGCTAATGTTGGATGTCTCCGTTATATTCTCCTTATAGCTAGATGTGTATGTGAGATTAGCACAACAGTGAATTGACATATCCAGCCTTGCGGGCAAGTGTGTTCTGTATGCTTCTGGTTTTCTGTGTCCAGTGTGGTGTATGACTGCTCACGGGGGTGGGGGGATTTGGTTGAGCATATGTGGTCAGGGTTGCCCGTTGGAATGGAGAATTGGTCATCTTCCCATTACACGACGGTTGGTACTTTGTCGTAGTTTTTAAGTACCGGGAAAATTTGAGCTGAGAGTCTGCTAAACAGGCTGCTTCCCTGCCCGGGGTGATTGGGAGGGGGGGGGGGGGGTGGGTGGTTTGGTTTCTGCGGTCCGGGATGCCACCTCCTCTGTAACAGCTGACTCTCTCATATCTGAAGAGTGATGGTCTACAGACGACGAGTGGAGTGTGAAATGGACAGGATGTATGATGTCCGAACTTGGTGCATAGATTATGGACGTAAGTTGGATCTGGGGTGGTGGTGCAACGGCGGATAGGGTTGCTGCTTGGATGGGAATTGGGTTCGTGATTTGGGGGCGTAGACGGGTACACCGAGTTGTGCGGTTCTGCCGTTCTAGACAAGACAAGGCCTCATCTAGCCTCTTCACCTCCATGCTATTCATTACATGTTCCACCCCACAAGAAGCATGGCCCACGGCAGCCTCAGCTTCCGCTTGTGGTAACTGTATAATGGGTGCTATAGCATGAAGTGGGTGGGAGTGGGAAGAGGTCTGCGGAACAACTTTTCTGTCCTTCCCCATTGGACAACCCAGATCTTGTAGACCCGCTCATCGTCCTCGGCATTAGTTATTTGTTCACCAGACTTCGGGCTTGGTAGAAAACATGTCGAACTGGCACAGTGCTCTGAACTAACGTCGGGAATACTTGTTTCTGCAGCAGCTGAGTGAGGCTGATCCCGACATTCCGAGGACGAATCTGCTGCACCATGAGAAGGGTGGCAAACAACACTTTGCTTGGATCATGAGCCTGAATCACCTGCTCCATGATCAGACTCGGTATGAAGGGAGAAAGCATTTCTGTGTGTGATGCAGCCACTGTTATTCCCGAGAGGACCTACTCACTCATCACCAGCCAGAGTGTAGAGGTGTCAGGTGTACGAGATCAATGCGCATAAAGATGCCTGCAGACGGTAAGCAGATGCTACATTTCACCAACCACCACAAACAGCTCAAGGTGCCATTCATCATCTATGACGACTTCGAAGACCTAACAAGGGGCCAGAGTTTAATCCAGCCCAGGCACAGCACCATGAGATCTGTGGCTTCTATATAGGTGTCCGCTGTGATGGTGTCGGTGAGCAACCAATGCTGTATCAAGGAGAATATGTGGCTAAGCGTTTCCTGGACCAGCTCGCAACAGGAAGAGAAGTTAAAGACTGCTCGCTCACCCTAGGCCAGTGGAGATGACTAGAGAAAACAATTGAGCTCATGAAACCGCGGTCAGCTGTCATGCATGCAAAAAACCCTAAGCTCATGATGGAGTCACAGATAGTGTCCAGGACCACTGCCGCATCACTGGTCTCTACCAGGACACAGCACACAATGCTTGTAACCTCAAGCTCCGCCTCAGTGCAAAGTACACCAGTCACGGTCGTGTTCCACAACCTGTGTGAGTATGATTCTCACCTCATCATGCAGGCCACATCCAGGACCGTGGGGCCAATAAATTGTATCCCCAATAACATGGACGAGTACAGCCTCCTGTTTACCGACTCAGCCCATTTCCTTCCGGTGTCACTTGACAAGCAGGCAACTAGCAGCATCGCATTCCCACTCACACACCTGTATGAGCCTAGCGCTGGTGCATATGAGCTCCACCTTCACAAGGCTGTGTACCCATATGAGCACACGGGTGGGTGGAATCGGTTCGATGAGACCTCTCTGCCACCACAGTCTGCCTTTTACACTAGGAGGGCATATCTGAGTGACTACAGCCATGCCCAGCATGTCTGGGCCAGGTTCGATTGCCACACCATGGGAGACTATCACAACCTCTACCTGCTGTCCAACACTTCTCCTCGCAGACGTCTATGCGAATTTCCACACATGCCTCAGACAATACAGTCTGGACCCAGCACACTACTACTCTAGTCATAGTCTGAGCTGGGATGCACTACTCAAGAAAATGGGTGTAGAACTGGAACTACTCATCGACTCTTCGTGGAGAAAGGATCCAAGATGCGGTGTATCAATGGTTAGCAAGTAATATGCCAAGGCCAACAACCCCAACATCCCTGACTCTAATCCAACCCAACCAACAAGTTATATTATGTACCTGGATGCTAAGCATCTCTACGGTTGGCTCTCTGAGTGAACCAGGTAGTACAGTATAGGCTGCTCCGGCGACCACATATCTGTCGCCTGTGCACCTCTATCGACCAGTTAAAATCGGTTGCACGTGGTCATCCAACTTCCAGCTCACCAGGTTCCTATATGTAGCAAACCAGGACATCAGATGGAAGTTTGCGCTCCTCAACATTGTCTGTAGGCTGGCAGACAGCTGTCCTGCACAGCCTCAGTTGGCCTCTGCCCTGTCAAGTGAGTGACCTCTGTGTTGGACCTCTCAACTACAACGGGTAGGCCTCATACTCTGGAGTGATCGCCAGGAGTCACCATCTCCTGAGCATATTGGTGTGGGAATAGTGTCTAAGCCAGGGTCCGATTCCACTGCTGAACGCACCTCGCCTAACCACTACACCATGTTTGCGCATGAGGGCCGCAGTCTCCCCTCTGAACACCTTACCCTCATCCACTTGAAGCAACTTTGCCCACTGGAGGGTCTTTTGTGGATCCTCATAAACACTCTGGAACCTGGCCGCTCCCTGGCCTGTGGACTTATCCGTAAGCGGTACTGTGGCTTTGTACCTGCTGGCTACATCGACGATGTTGAGGGTGCATGTGTAGGTCTTGAGGCCCACATGATCATGTGGAAGGAACAGCACCTCTGCAAGGTGAACTCTGTTCAGGACTGGTTCGTCGATGTGTGCATGCCTGATATGGCAGGGGTGAGGCATGTACATCTGCCATATCGCCTGTCTTGAGAGGCACCGGCTGTCACTCCAGTGTGAAATTGTGAGCCTTGCAGTGTGGCCTTGAGTAGCTGGTGAGGCTCATGGTAATAGCCACCAGACCTGTAATACAGTGCCCCAGGCGAGGCTGTCAGGATGACTGAGACGGTGGATGAACTCTCGGAGTTCATCACTTACGTCGACTCCTGTTCTTTCACACAAGGCTTGGGCGACCTCTAAACAGCCATTCGTCATTCATCTGACCATCGCTGAACACCTCAAAGACCTGGAAACACTGTGATCTAATCTGTGCGCGCTAGCGCACTCGGAGAAGGGCAGCTTGTCAACCAATCCATGAAAGTCAAGGGTCTTGACTAGGTCATAGAGCGATGCCATGCTATATAACATGTCTTAAATGTTCAGTGGTCCAGATGACTGCGAGTGCTATGGCAACATATGGAAGCCACTTGTCAGCAGCTCCAAAGGATGTCCCTACCCCTGAGGTAATGGCTGGAATAGCCTCGGAGATCTCAATTCCATGGAGTTGTCAACGATCTTGTGGACTGTCTCACCAGCCTTTGTTGTGAACAGAGAGATCAGAGCTCCGACCACCGCCAATGGGCCAAAAGAGCCCTTCACGTAGGTGTGATAGATCCTTTTAGCTCAGTGGATTAGCTTGCAAGATTCTGGCTCAATATCACGATAGTCCCCGCTGCCATCTTCGTCATAGTCATTCTCATCATAGTCCTCGTTCTCATCATTGTCAGGCCACACAACACAGAAACAAAGGCCTCGGGCCACCCAGAACATCAAAGAGGCAGATGAGAGTCTCAATGAGTACTACAAGGTGGAAAAGCTCTTCGAGCCAACGCTTGACTATGTGGCATCAGCAGATCAGAAGACGGCGGGGTTATAGTAGTGGTGGCTCTTGGTTGTGCTATGACGGCAGGAATCAGACTATGTGCGCTCAAGCTGAATACCAGCGGTGTGCAATACACAAAACTTGGCATAGCCGAAGTAAAGTACTGTCATGCCATCTGAGCGAGTACCTGCTAGTTCACTGAGCGAGTGCCTGCTTGCCCTCCGAGCAAGTTCCCAAAGTCAAAGTTGAGCTGGTTGCCATGGTTAAGTGGGATGTCCCTACCTCTGAGGTGGTACTGCCCCTTGAGTTCCAAATCTAGATCCTTGTGGCCTCTGGTTAGATGTAGTAGAGTACACAACTTCATTTCCTGTCAATAGAGAAAGCAATCAGCCAGGTCGCGTACCTCACTCAGAATATTGGACCCAGCCACTACAAGTTTGAAGTCATCTAGCTCACCCACATGGTGGACCAACCCTTCATTCTGAACCAGGACTGCTACAGCTACGCAATCTGATACACCTCATTGTAATGTCAACTCTAGCCGCTGGTTAGCTGTGGCCTGGACCTGCTGGTGCTCTCGCTCTAGATGTAGGATTCACTGTCTAGAGACTGCACGTTTTAGTTCTTGGTTGTTCTCATCATGCCAGATGTGTAGTCGTGACGATGTCATCGTTACACCATCAAGCTGTTCAACGTACACCCAGAGGAACAGCTTGCTCCTCGTTATGGTTGGGTTCACGTGTGTGTTCTCGAGGATGGAGAAGTGGCACTGCAACAGGTATTTCTACATTTGGTTGGTTACACCCCATGGCATAGTACCCTTTCCCCTTCGCATAGCTTGGTACTCATTGTTCACATAGGTGGTGTCTAGGGAGCTGTTGCTCTGCATAATCACGAACCTGCTCACAACCTGGCGGGGCTCTACATCCTTCTCCGTGGTGCACTCAAGCTTGTATTTGAGCGCCATACTCCTAATCTCATGGATCTGTCCTGAGATAGCAGTCGATGGACCTCCCAGGCGCGGAGTGTTCTCATCATGGATACCAGGTCGAATGACTGTCAACCAGTCCTTCCGTGGATCTGTGTGATGTGAGGTCATAGGCTCAACCGCACCGTCTGGACATTGTACAAGTTGCTTCATGTTTAAGCTATCTCTATAGTATAGATTAAACACCTCCATGTTTGGTAAGGTTCTCCACCAGATTGTCTTCCTATGGGAACCGCTGCACACCCGCAAGCATGAGTCTATAGTGACCAGGACGGCGCCAACAGGCATGAGAGTACCATCTATTATATGAATAAGGCTAATTCGTGACATCAAGGTCCTCCACAGGACAGGTCAGCTTCCACAAACTGACCCAGAGATTCTGGCCTCCCTGGATGTGTAGGGTGCCCCCTGATTGGTCAAGGAGCTGCTGACCAGAGTGCTATACAAGATGTTTGACAGTCCCACAGGTAGGGTGCAGGATTTCCCAGCTACTCCCACTAAGAGCCCTGTTATCTTGGCTTTTCAGAAGACAAAAGTGGAGCCTGAGGATCTGCTGACAAAAGTGGAGCCTGAGGATCTGCTGACACTCCTGAGGAACGCTTTATACTGGATAGCGGATAGCAACAGACTACTGACTGGAAATCAGCGCTTCAGTAGACCACAGTCAAGATGAAGGCTTTGACTGCACAGCGGCCAGTGTCATACCGCCGATGGAGATGAAGGATGTGAAGTCCCAGCAACAGCTGAGAAGGTAATGCAAAGGGCCTGTGTCAGTAGCAGTGTCGCAGTGTCTAGGACATCAAGTATCTGTGTGATACATGCACATGAGGCCATGGCGTGTCGAGACTATTAAAATGTCTTAAATGGCAGGCCGAAGAACCCCGACTTTTTTACCTCGGGTAGTTCGAGACGGCAGGTAGTGCCAGCTGCGCTGTCGACAGTGATATATGTCAGGCCGATGGTGCCTACCTTGAGATTCTCTGCATCCTGTTGGAATGAACTCCGCGGTTTCAGGTCTTTTAATAGGCCCAGCACATAGGACTCTGCCATCACCTTCATGGCGCCAGCCTCGTCAACTCTGAGCATTCCATGCATCACCGCCCTGTCATTGATGGCCATTCACTTGTACAGTCTTGGCCTTGTCCTAGCATGTCAGTGTTTCTGACAATGTCTCTGGCTGGTATGGTACCTCAGATTTCCCATGGCTCTCCCTTCTCGTTGAAATCTAGGAAGATGGGGGCAACAGTGTCATCTGAACCGAGGTGCACCTCACCCAAGTGCGCCAAATCTCCAAGCTCTTTGCTTTCTAGGTCTGTGAGTGATAGAAACATAGTGAAGGGGGCATATAGTGCTATACTAGAGGACTAAAGGAAAGGATCAGGGAAGTAACATATGCTCTTGAATGACAGCCTTATATAACACGCATTCTGTAAGTATTGCTTTGCAATACATGTCCCCAACCTGGTGATATAAATCTTTAGAGATGGGTAAAAAATTTCATTAAAAATTGTCAAAAGCAGCTGAAGCTCGAACTTGATCTGCAACTTCTCATAACATAGCAATAAACCAAGTCTCAGTTATATATGGAGAAGGAAAGTCTTGAAAGCTGATATGTTTGTATTTCATAAGTCGAAAGGGTGGTAACTTCATCAAGAAATGACGCAAACGCCTGAAACCCGAACTTGGTCTGTAGTTTCTCATAATAAAGTAATGTACCAATTCTCAGTTGAATATCTTGAAAGACTGCGAGAAAAAGGGCGGAAAACTAATATTTTTCGTATTTCATAGGTCAAAAGGGGGCATAACTCCATCACAAATTTATGCATACGTTTGAAACTCGAACTTGGACTGTAACTTCTCATAACAAAGCAATGCAGCAATTCTCAGTATAATATCTTGAAAGACTGAAAAAAAAAGGCGTGGCTTAATATGCTTAGTGCAATAGATATTTCCTGAAAGATCATATCTGCTATATTTGGTTTTAATCCATCCACAATTCACGAAACAAATGCATTTTCCCCATAGCGTTCAAGTTCAATAGTTAGTCTTAATGAATTTTAATTATGGCCCATGTTTACATTGTGTAGCCTCGTTATATTCATAGTTCAGATATTTGACTGAAAGAACATACCTGCTAAATTTGGTCTTAATCCATCAACAATTGCCGAAACATGCAGTTATTCCGATAGGGTTCAATACTAAACAAGAATTCCACGGAATTAAATGTCTCGCCTGTCTCATGTTTGTCAGTGGCATTGACCTTTGACCTTGTGACCCCAACATCATCATGCTGCTTCCTATCATTACAGGTAACCATGTATCCAAGTTTAGTTGCAATAGGCTTAACCAATCCTGAAATATAAGCTGAAGTTTTGTTCAACGCAAAAACTTAATGTTGAAAAAGCAGAGTTCTGCATCAAGGGATCTTGTGACCCCAACATATCATGCTGCTTCATAAGATTATATGTAACCATGTTTACTAGTTTAGTTGCAATAAGCTTAAACAATCATGAGACATAAGCTGAGAAGTTTTGCTAAAAACAAAAAAATTAATGTTGAAATAACAATTCTGTGTCCTTGACCTTTGACCTTGTGACCCCAACAGCATCATGCTGCTTCCTATCATTATAGGTAACCATGTATTCAAGCTTAGTTGCAATAGGGTTAACCAATCCCGAAATATAAGCAGAGGTTTTGCTAAACACAGAAACTTAATGTTGCTGTCGCCGCCGAAAAGGTGTGACCTCATTATATTCATAGTTCAAATAGATATTGCGCAAAGGAACATATCTGCAAGATTTGGTTTTACAACTTCATATTCATGGCTCAAATACATGTTGTCTAAAGAAACATATGACAAATTTAACTTTGATCCATTAATAAATGACGAAACCTGCAACAAATGTATTTTCCTTAGGCTTCAATATTTTGAAATTATAGCAAGGGCCATAACTCTGCTATTTGAAGTTCTGACCACTTCATTTTCATATTCTACATAGATATTGCCCAAAGGAACGTATCTGCCAAATTTGGTTTTAATCCATCCACAAGTGATGGCAAAACGAACTGTTGACAGACAGACCCAGGTGAGTTAAAAAACTTTTTAAAGAGAACAGCGATCTCAAGGCACAGATCTGACATCATCTGCAAGAACATTGCAGTAAAAAAAAAAATCCTGGTACAAATTTCTCACTCATGCCTCCAGAAAAACAGAAGTGGTGAAGTTTCTGCAGACACCAGAATACTTCTCCACACAGATGTCTTCATTCTCTTGCTTAGTTATATAAGCTTAAATGAAAATGTGTTTATGAAGGTTGGAACATGATCCAAGAAACGCATCATTCAAGTACACACAGTCATTGTCAAGTTAAAGAGCATCATTGACAAGCAATCGTTAGACATGACACGGTCTCAGCTTTCTATGGTAAAGGAAAGTTAAAACCTCTGGAAAAAAACCCCTAATACACCAAAAGTCCAAAGTATGTCAACGTTTTGATGGCATTTGTAAGTACATGGGCAATGTCAGATGACACAATTAGTGTCTTAGAATTTGTGACATCTATGGAACGAAGTTAGATGTTTATTATATTATCCATTACATTGTGCGATAGGTGGAAAGGTAGAACCCACAAGCCTCACCACCATGCCAGTAAGGTTACATGTTCAACAAGCCAATTATCAGCCTGGTTTTTGATAAAAGCCGTATTAGCCCTTCCTAACATTATAGGTAATAATGTATCCAAGTTTAGTTCCAATAGGATTAACAAATTATGAAAGATAAGACAAGAAGTTTTGCTGAACGCAAAAACTCAACATTGAAGTTTTGTATCAAGGTCACTGTGACCTTGCCGTTGTGATCTCAGTATCCACATAGCCAAGTTTAGTTGCAAAACTGATCCTGAAATATAAGCTGAATACAAAAACTTAATATTGTTGATGCCGTTATTGGCATCCGAAAAGTGACATGTCTCGCAGGCAAGCCAAACTGAGGAATTTGACAATGAATTTAATGAAGATGATTAACAGTTTTTTCTGACACAGACAGCAATCACTATGCATTGACTCAGTTGACTGTTAGATAACTAATGCTACATGCACAACATGAGTTTTGTGCAACAAATACCAAAGATTCCGATAAATCATAATTATGTAATTAGTTTATATTATTTTCACATGAAAAAACTCCAGTATGTTCCCTATAATCAGTAATACAGACAAACTTGCCTCTAATGGACACCGGAGACCATAAAAAGGCACTAGAGAGGAGGAGTTGCTTGATATGACTCATTTGCGATGATACATAGTATTTGGGTAAAAGATATATCAGTTTTTTTAGGCTGGTGGTCTCCAGTTGTAAAGATACATCATACATCACCGAAAAAATAAACCAATCAAAATTCTGTATATCTGCACTTAAGAATAACAGTCTAGGGTCTTCCCAATCAAGTTCGTTTGAAATCGGTCAAGTGGTTAGTTAATGAGTAGTCTGTTAATTGATTTCCAGAAATTTTCAGAAAATCCATGATGGCCATCGGAAATATCGTGTTGAGGTATCCCATTATAGAATTAGCCCACCCAAGTTTTGTTGAAGTCGGGCCATTTATATTGGAGTAGCGTTTTAAATGATTTCCAGAAAATATTTGGAAAATCCAAGATGGCCACCAGAAAAATTGACGAATCAAAATTCTGAATGGTTCTGGAGCCTACCTCCATAGGATACTTCCAGCCAAATTTGGTTGAAACGGTCAAAGCATAAATGAGATGCGATTTGACACACAGCCAGCATGGCATAAGCTCACTTGGCCCTTTGGGCCAGGTGAACTAATAAACTTCAACTCACACTACCCAACACCAAAGAACTGAGCTAATTGATAACTGAGCTAGGCCACTCAACCAAATGATTCAAAGGATTGTGGAAAGACGTCCAACCTGCTATAAAGACCACCTGTACTGGATGGTACTGCATGTCACCAAAACGTTAATTTGATGGGTTCAGAAATAGCAATGTTGCAATCAGCATAGCCAAATACATATACAAAACCAATTTCGGCTTTAAAATCCCTCATAAAAAAATCCAACATGGCGGCGAAGCACGCTACACTTTGATTGGTCCAGAGCCCTTAGTCTCTAATATCTCCCAAATTTCGGCCCGATCCGTTCAGGGGTATTGGAGGTTGTTTTCGTGAAAACTATTTGGCCAATTAATTTCCCTTGAACAAAGCTCTTGCACTAGATGATTTCAAGAGTTTTGAATCAATTCCCCCCAAGTGGTTTCAAAGATTTTTAGACGTTTCTAAAAACAGCAAAATTCAAGATGGTGGCTGGCCAAATTGGCCGACCGCCTGCGTTTGAACAAACGTAGATTGCGTTTGAAGAAACGTAGATGGATGGATCCTGTCAAATATAATTGAAATCGGCAGTGGTTCTTGAGAAGTCGCTTAAAGAAAGTTGATGCACGAAGACGATGGCCACGCCATAAGCTAGGCAGGTGAGCTAATAATTACAACTAATCACTGTAAAGCAGGTAAACTAGTTGACATTAAAACTTTTTTTAACGCATATGGTTAACGGAAATTTTTTCATGCACCCCACAATCCCGTAATATTGTGGCAACCCGTATACATTCAGTTATTTATTGGCTATGAGATTTCAAACTTTGAACCATCAGCTTAAGTCTATTCTAAAGGAATTGAGTTAGATGACAGGATATGTAATTTAACCATGAGTGTATATACCATATCTTTATGTAAGCTACTTCTTGTGAATGTCCATGTTTTCACGCTACATGATTACTCTCCAGTTTATAACTAATTTTGTCTGATTCACCTCCCACCCCCGAGATGAGTACTCACTTTGATCTAGCTGCTCTACTGCAAATTGTGTGGAAGCTCGCCTGTGGCATCTCAGACTTATGACAATTTTGGGGTAAAAAACTAAAATGCATCAGCTTTCAGTGACATTTTCTAATCATACTTTTGACCTAAAAAGTGGGGCGATTGAAAAATATATGGATGCGGGTATTGGAAGCTAATTGCTCTTACTATCACGAGTATTGCGTGGATGACACGAGACCCGAGCTATAGTTGTTATTCTGCTCAAATTAAGTACAAATAACAGCACCACATTGATTACAAAAGCACATGTGCCTTTATTATTATTAGACATGTGATAAATAATAACCAGCTAACAAGGTTGACATTCATTCTAGTGTTTCATCATGTATCATGTATTACGGGTAATACTATTTAGCTAAATAAATAACATTTAGATTTTATCCATGGTGTATACTATAGTATCGTCTCCTAGAAGACGTCTGGCTAAGAAAGGATTCCGCATACAAAAACTGAGACAAAGGATTGGATAGAAAATATACGCACACCGTGACCGTAGAACTACAGGGCTCTAGGAGACATTTATTTTCTAGACCTACAAGCAGATCTGTTAACCCTTACCACACTGATGTTCATATTCTATCTTTTACGGTGTCAATACAAGAGAGATTGGTGTACATTTTTCAACAATTTTGGTGGACGATGTTGCCGTCTATGACAGCACCATCTTCCACCAAATTTGAAGAAAAATGAACACCAGTTCATCTTTAAATTTAATTTCAAATTTTACAATTTTGACTTCAGAGTGGTAAGGGTTAAGATTTCCACTGTCTTCAATCCTTCAAGACTATTACTACAGGCTATCTGACATTTTCCTGCATTATTTCTGTAATTCAACACAGGGTTGTATATCATGCTCTGCTCTGCTCGAGGCTGTATTTTAGCAAAATATCAACTGATTGACTTAAACATACATAGAGCTGCCCTTAGGTGAGAATTGCAGATAAAACGGTTATTCATGAAGATTAATAGTAACTTAGTTCTGTCTATGTGCCTGAAAGTAATGGAAAGAAACGCTACATATACTGTTTATTACAATGACCAGCTTAAATGGATTAAAATTCATAATTGTTGCACTAAACCATCTGCAATGCATGTCTGGAAAATCGCTGAATTCGGGAATGTTCCATCAAAACTAACCTCTATGCAATAATTTCTCGGAGAACTTGTTCACAGAAACCATTTATTATAGGAATTTTAACATTAAAAAAAAATACTTTGCGACGCGTATGCATAGGAAAACAGGTTTTCTATGAAAGAAAGTCAACCCTGACCTAAGTTGTTATTATTAATACTTATGTACAATCTATAATATACAATGACAAGGGATAAAAATGCTGATCTGTGGTATGGAGATTATCATGATAATTGAGAAATCCAGTCTCTCAGCCACCATGACATAATAATAAACAATACGTCATATGTAGGCTGATGTCATAATCAATTTAAGTCATGAATGACACGCTTTAGTCAGTCATAAACACTAGTACCACAAGTTGTACGAATTGTGTCGTCATTATTAGCTCACCTGGCCTGAATGGCCAAGTGAGCTTATGCCGTGGCGACCATCCGTCAACATTTCCTTATATTTGGCAGGAAGCATCCTTGGGGCATAGGGATCCAAGTTTGTTCAAATGAAGCTGATTGGCCAATTTGGCCGACGGCCATCTTGGATTTCGGGCGATTTTAGGCAATGTCTTTAAAGTCTAAAAAAATGGGAATCGATTCAAAACTCATGAAACATCATCTAGGGAACAAGACAAGCCAAGTTTGTTCAATAAGACTTGATTGACCAAATGGTTCGGTGGCCATCTTGGATGACCTAGTTTTCCCGGAAACGATTTCTCCAGAACTACTGAAGGGATGGGGCCGAAATTTGGGAGATATGATTATGGAATAAGGGCAATTAAAGTTTGTTCAACGGGAAGTTGATCTGTAAAAAAACAAGGCCGCTATGGGTGAATCAAAATATAGCGTGTTTGGCGGCCATATCAAAATTTTTTATTTGATGGATTTTGAGGCCGAAATTGGTTTTATGTTTTTGGGTATTCTGATATCAAATTTGCAATTTTCGAAACTGTCGAATAAACGAGTTGCCGGCCATCTTGGATAATTTCCCCGCAAAAAGGTCCCATATTAAAGCAATGGGAAATTTTAAATGTCTTCTCGAGCAATACTGGCCCGATTTCAATTATATTTGGCAGGTAATATCCTTAAGGCATGGAGATTTAAGTCTGTTCAAACGAAAGCGATCGGCCAATTTGGCCATCATGGATATGGGGTTGATTTTTTAGAAATGTCTAAAAATCTTCGCCAACACTGTTTGAGCAATTGATTCAAAACTCATAAAATATCATTTAGGGAACAAGCTGAACCATGCTTGTTCAAGGGAACTTGATTGGCCAAATGGTTGGGCGGACATCTTAGATGGCCTGGTTTTCATGAAAGCAACTCCGTCTCCAGAGCCACTGAACGGATTGGGCCGAAATTTGGGAGATATTATATTGATGACTATGGGCCATTAAAGTTTGTTCAAGAGAAGTTGATACACAAAGAAACATCTTTTTTTTGTTACAAGTCTGCTCAACTCATTAGTTCTACTTATTGTTAATGACCACCCTAACGAGATGCCTATGGTCCAGCTAAGCGTTACAGGCTTGTTTAATAAACATTCTGTTAGCGCTACAGGCCCCTTGGGCCTCTTGTTTAATAAACATTGTTGAATATTTTGAAACTAATTTGACAGGATGCTGTTGTAACGCGTGGATGGTGCTTTGCTAGAGATGGGCGTGGCAAAGTTAAAACTGGATAGATGTGTTCACTTAGTGACATATCCAATGATACAAAAACTGTTGGTACCAATAACCAATCATGTAATGCACCTGCTTTTAAACTACATGTATAAAGAACTTAACCACAAATATCAAGAATGACTGAAAAACCCCAGACTTCAATTATATAAATTAGAGCACCAACACAGGGCTATCTGATGAATTGTAAATACTGACATACATTAAGAGCTTGTAGTTGCATCTAGAAAGATCAACATTAATTCAGAAAACATACATTTTCTTAGAAAATATTTATTTTCAGGTCAAGAAACATTTTTGAAAACTTAACACATGAATGGTTCCAGTCACTCCGAGAGATGTTTCCAAAGAATATTCTTTATTTGGCCTGCAAACAAACCTTTCTCAGGATCACATCACAAAGCCATTTTTGCCTAGTTTGGTACCTATTTATAATCTTTTTTATTTGCACATGGCCTATGTTCGAAATAATGGCTTCAACAGTGATCGTAAAAGGTGTCTTCGCATGCCAAGAGAAGACTATCTTTGAACATTTACCACTGGAATGACTGACTTGGTAATTGAGCTAGTAACTTTAGTAAAAGATTAAAGAATTAAAAGAAGCAGTTATATCATAAGTTTTCAAAATTACATTCATTTCCTATAGATATCTTTTGCTACCAAGAGTTGACATAGATGTGGTTAAATGTGACATGTATTTGTATTTTTGAAGCTGGATATTTTCTATAACCTGTCTTGTTTATTATTAATTTGATTAAATAACTTAGTATAAGTTTCAGATTTGTAAAATGCTATTACATTTGCTTCATATGATGACATGTTAGTATGAGTAAAATGATGATATAGTCCTTTATTTAAATTATATACAGATTTCATATAATGACTTGTTTACATGAGTAAAATGGTGACATTCTTTTATATATATTATATACACATTAAGAAATGATAAGTTGATTATGTTGCCACCCGCTCCAGGTTCAGATGGGCCAAGGGAGAAACTCCTAGAATTTCGTAAATACATTTAGGCAGCTATAGGAAGCGAAAACCTCATTGATATGCTTGGTTATCTAGCCTGGGCAGGATTTCAAGACTAGTTGAATCCAATCTGCCACACAAGTGTATGACGGTCATCAAACAATTACATCACAGGTAGGGCGATGTCACAATCAAAATAGGTAATGAATGATATATCTAAGTTCATCATGAACACTCAAGTGTACGTGTATGTCTTGCCTACTTAATAAACATTCTGTTGCAGGCCTGGAAATAACTTTTTCAAAGTGTGTCAGGCACCAGCTACTTGGTACCGGACATCCAGAATTTGCTGCCTGTCAACACTATTCTACTTCAGTGTTCTTTACTTGAACTTATTAGAAACATGTCAAAAACGACTAAACATATATCAAAATGATCGCGATACACCGTAGGTAGATGAATATTTTATGGATTTATCAACACCTATATGCACACTCTTTTGTTGCACACTGCAACTACTGGGACTGTTTAAATCTGTACCTGACAAAATGTCAGGAACCGGCAGGACTGTGCCTGACAATGTCCTTGACAGGCACCTTATTTCCGGGCTAGTTGAATATTTTGAAACTAATTTAATTTCCATAGTCAATTCAGTTTCAAAATATTTAACAGTCTGGGAAGTCAAACATGGGCAATGTATGAAAGAAGCTTAGCTAGAAATGGGCGGGGATAAGCTAAAAGTGGATTCATCCGATGCAACTCATGTCTCGGCATTTTCGGGTAAATGTTGGTAAATAAAATTTGCTAGACTGAAACTTGTGCTGATTTTATTATTTATTACCAAGAAATAAATTCTTGACCATGTAGTTCACATAAACAGATGAAAACGGGTAAATTTTCAGAAACACTGATTGACATTAAGTGAGAGTTGGACATTTAATACGACATTGGGACAAAATTAACTTACTTTTAAGAAGTCGCTCTTTACCTTGACCACACCAATTTGGATGTATTTACCAAGAATTACGGTCAAAATTAGTTAATCACACACCATCATTTTATGAGGCATAAAATGGCTTGTTATTGATTCAGTGTTTTTTTATTTAGTATGTCTTGCGTAGTTCAATTCAAAACTTCTTTCATTGAAGTAGATGTCTAGTTTGTTATTGAATGATTTGACTGTTGTCGGTTAATTAAGTCTTCTCAAAAACGTCAATATATCAGTGAAATTAGATTTTAAGACTTTAGCAGATTTGTGGAAATGCTGTGGTGCAGATGGGTGTTCCCCGCATTAGCTGTGGTGTGCCGCCACCACTCATGGCTACACACTGCTGTGACTAGCATTTGGTTTCATGTTGACTTGTGGAGGCCGTAGTCGATCTTATTGCTGTTGTTTTCCTTTTCTGTGTTTATCACTCTCTTGAGTCGCTTTCTCAACGCTGGTGTCTCTTCATGCTAGCACAAAAGGGCGGACGTGGAAAGCAGAGACCTATCTACCAGTAATTGGAATCGTTACCAAGCATATTCTTGCCCATACACGGGCTACTTCAAAACATCAGTCCACTATATTAGCAAAAATGTAGTATGACCATGTGATGGGCATACATATAGGCGTGTTCAGTCAAAGTCAAACATTCTTGCTTTGAAGCAGATATCTAGTTTGTTCTTGAACGGGTCGACTGTTGTTGCTTCGGCTATTGTCATCGGCAGTGAATTCCAATGTGGTGCCACTCTGTTAGCGAGTGCTTTTGAATATCTTTGTTGCTGTGATTTATAGAGCTTAAGCTTATGACCTCTGGTCTGTGGAATACTGGATGATTAAAAAGTGATATCTAAGAACATTATACAGATCCCTGGTGAGCTTGAATTTTTCTATTAAGTCTCCTCTCCATGAGAATTTTGTTCTTCGTGGGTGGGGGTCAAAGTAAGATCATTATCCAGTCCTCATCACTAACAGAAATGATATTAAATTCAATTATATATGGTTGTCATTATTAATCATAAATTTTCCACATAAGACGAAAGGGAAATACTATATATACACAAATCTATTTCAAAGACTATTTTACGGCTGGAAATATTCTATCATTCGAAAGGGTAGGTAAGGCCAGACTTAAGCAGGTTGGGATACAGTAATCGAGAAATGTTTGTACAATGAGTGATGCTAGTTATTATAAATTATCATATTATACAGAGAATATTTACATAAACATCCTTGATACAAAGTGTTAAAAAACTCAGTAATATTATATTTCAGACCAATTTACACAGTCATGCATGCAGACAGTAACTCATTCAGAATTACAATTCTTGCACTAACCAACAACAACAATACTATGTACAAATCCAATGGGTTTTTTAACATCCATTACATCTTAGCATTATAATATACAAACGTTTACTACGTTTTATGTCACTAGCTTACTTGAAAGTATAAAATAACTATTCCTCATCTTATAATAAATGTTGATTTGCACATTATTATCATCTAACAATTCATTTGGTATGTTATTAATTATTAGAACCCTTATTTATAGCTGGAGCAAAGCTCCGCTGACTGTGTTAGGCAGAGCTTAGCCAAACAATTTTCGAACAAAATTCAATGTTTTTTGTTTTAGTCTGTTATTCAGCCCATGTTCTTGGGAATTAAATGATACTAGATATAGACATGAACACATCTGCTCTATCGACTTAACGCAGTCTGCTGAGACTCGGCAGACAAACAATTAACGCACAAGATGGACAAAAACGCCTTCTGTAGTCAAGACTATTTTTGAAAATTTACCACTGGAATGACTGGCTTGATAACCAAGCCTGTCATTCAGGTGGTAAATAAAAAAAAAATAATCTCTTGGTCTGCAACTTGAAATTTTCTATGAAAAACATTTTTAGGCTTAAAGGTGCATATTCACACCTAAATGCTTGAAAATAAAATTGTTGAAATTTACTTTTAGAGGCTTAAATTGCGCACCCCCATGCAATGAAAAGAAATAAATCTTAACATGTGATGATTTCATTCCATATAAATAAATTTTGTAGGTTTAGTTATGAATTTGACTTAGGGACTCGTGACTAGTTCCATTTGACAAATTAAAAAAATATATTAATTTATACATAATGAAATCATCATATGCTCCGATTTAATTCGTTACATTACATCTAGGCACACAATTTAAGCCTCTAAAAGTATGTAATTTTAACAATTTTATTTTGAAGCATTCTGCTGTGAATATGCACCTTCTAAGCATTAATTGTACATCGATATACACATTAACTAACTCATTTCCCAGATTGTTGACATCACACAAAACGTTGATTATTTTTAAGCTAATTCACTTCCAAATTGTTGCATCTTTCAGTCAAATTAGTTTCAAAATGTTCAACAACTTACCTGTATGGTTGCATTGAAATCAAGTTACTGCAACTTTAGGGATGATAAGAACTTGCTAATTATCATGACATTAATGTTGACAGATCATGGTACATGTACTTTTCTTTAATGGCTAAGCTGGCCAAAACTGGCCTCTGCACTGCTTTTGAGGAATGACCATTTAAAGTCCAAGAAACGTTAATTAACCACTGAAATGACGGGCTAGCTTATTCAGCCTGTCATTCCAGCGGTAAATTAAGTCTCTTCTTGGCCTGTAAATGGACATCCATTAAACAAATACTTCAATTTTCTTGATAAATACCGACAAGTAAGGGTTTAAGCAAATGTCTAGGTGAGATAGATTTATAACTATCATTAGAGAAAATGTCATTTACATCTAGACTAGATGAACTGCGAGATTGAGATCAGATAAACCCTTGATGAGCTAAATGTCTGTTGAAAACTAATATTCTACTAATTCTTTTGTGAAAAATTCCCAAACCGTGTAAATTGTAATAAATTTGGAAATCATTTTCATTATGCTAGAGACGGGATTCAATGATAGCATAGAACAAATATGTAAAGCTTTATTGACATCGGATACACCCTTCATGAACAATGTTCACTGAAAAACTTATATTTACCTAATTCTTGGAACACGCCGGACGTCATTTTGATCAGTGTCTTAAAATCTGTTCAATATGGGCTCGACAAAAATGAAGAGTAATCCAGAGAATTTTAGAAATGGCCAGCCTGCATGAGTGTCTATACCTAATTTATAAGCTAACGTGAGAATCTACTATATAACTTACAGGTGACAGGTTTGCCGATCATCTTTCAGATCTCATATTTTCACCGGCGAACATCAACCTACGTTGTATATATATATACAAGACCGAGTTTGTTGCATTGCATTTTGCACGTTTATTTTTAAGCATGTATCTATTGCATATGTATTAACATGAACCACGATGTAAATTGGTTAAGTACAGGCACCAACATGACTGAACACCACACATACTGGCCAGTATATGAATGATTGACAAGTCATTTAAATTTAGTAATAAGAGTAAAGCTAAAGCACAGTATATCTAATAATGAGACGGATGAAATCTTTGGCTAATGCTGTGCTAAATAGCCCATATATGCCTTATGTTGAATGCTCATGCTACGTGGCACATCTCTTAATTCTGGTATTTCCAATCCACAAAAACTCTCGTCGGCTTTCCATTAACAACTTGTCATCGATTAACTATTTGAGAACCCATAACAGTTTTCTTACAATGAAATTGTGTAGATGCTAGTTTGTAAATATAATTAGACAAAAATTTACCTCCTTAAATTTGAATCACTTCCATATGATAAATAGGTTTAGTTCGTAAAAGATGTTCCTGTCCAGACACTTTGTTTGTGCAGGAGTCTTTCTTCAACGGCTTCTCCGCCAATTAATCCTTTGACATCTGTGTGCTAAGTTTATTGTGCGAATATTAGATTACACATATTGCATTTTCTCATGCAATCTTGTTAAGGCATCTGTTATTCGTTTTCATTGGCAGGCAGAAAAATCTGCTGCCATGAACAGTTCAAGTGCTAAATGACCTAATTGATGCCATATATTAATTGTGGAGGTCAAGGGTCAATTGTCCTCCATTAAATTAACTAACTATTCAACAAGAGTTCATAATATCTATTCACATCTTCCCTTTACTCTTTGCAGTTCCTCTTGGTGGAGTGACGGGGCGGCCTGCATTCAAACCTCCATATGGAAACTTCTTCTTGTCAGCTGGTTTCAAGATCTAAAATAAATACATTCAAACCTTTGCTTATTAATTTTATAAATTAACAACACCAGAACATTTCACAAGTAATCATCTATTCATAACGACAAATTGTATAGTCAGACATGCAAAGCCCTGTAAATTAAACCTTCAATACTATGCGCTTCGAATTGCAACAGCAGAACAGGAGATGCAGAGAAGAATGCAAAAGATTCACGCTCAAGAGTTGTGTTCTAAGCCAAGTAACCATAGGCCTAGTCTATGATTGCCTTCCAATCTGATTAAGAAGCACAGATGTGCTCAAATACATTAAACAAGAATTCCGCGGAATTAAATGTCTCGCCTGTCTCCCGTTTGTCACAGTTACCTTTACCTTTAACCTTCTGCCCTCAATGTTATCATGCTGCTTCCTAACATTATAGGTAACCAGGTATCCAAGTTTAGTTGCAATAGGCGTAACCAATCCTGAAAGATAAGCTGAAAGGTTGTGCTAAACGCAAAAACAATGTTGAAAAAGCAGTTCTGTATCAAGTTCAGTGACCGTGACCTTTGACCTTGTTCCCCCAACATCATCATGCTGCTTCCTAACATTATAGGTAACCAGGTATCCAAGTTTAGTTGCAATAGGCGTAACCAATACTGAAATATAAGCTGAAAGGTTGTGCTAAACGCAAAAACAATGTTGAAAAAGCAGTTCTGTATCAAGTTCAGTGACCGTGACCTTTGACCTTGTTCCCCCAACATCATCATGCTGCTTCCTAACATTATAGGTGACCATTTATCCAAGTTCAGTTGCACCAGGCGTAACTAATCCTGAAATATAAGCCGAGAAATTTTGCTAAACGCAAAAACTTAATGTTGAAATAAGAGTTCTATATCAAGGTCACAGTAACCTTGACCTTGTGACGCCAACATCATCATGCTGCTCTCTAACATTATAGGTAACCATGTATCCAAGTTCAGTTACAATAGGCGTAACCAATCCTGAAATATAAGCTGAGAAGTTTTGCTAAACGCAAAAAAAATGTTGAAATAACAGAGTTCTGTATCAGGGTCACAGTGATCTTGACCTTTGACCGTGTGAAAACAACATCATCATCATGTTGCGTCCTATCATTATAGGTGACCATGTATCCAAGTTTAGTTGCAATAGGCTTAACCAATCCTGAAATATAAGCCGAGAAGTTTTGCTAAACTCAAAAACAATGTTGAAATAACAGAGTTCTGTATCCAGGTCACAGTGACCTTTGACCTTGTGACCCCAACATCATCATGCTGCTTCCTATCATTATAGGTAACCATGTATCCAAGTTTGGTTCCAATTGGATCAGGCATTGCTGAAATATAAGGCAATAACTTTTGTTTAACGCAAAAACATTAACAAAGATTACACTGTAACCTTTGACACCTGTAACCTTGACCTCATGGCCTTTTTAACAGCGGGCTGCTTCCTTTCGATGTATATTACCATGCACTCAAGTTTGGTTCCAATTGGATCAGGCATTGCTGAGATATAAACTTAACTTAAAAGTTTACACCGCCGCCGCCACCGGAAAAGTGATACCTATGTCTCGATCCTGCTTTGCTGGCGAGACAAACATATTTAAATATGGATTTTTTGCGTATTTTATTTGCATTTTTCAAACATGCCGTATCTGTATTTAAACAGTGTATCTGAATCAAATAGTCAATTGCACTGATATTTTGCATATATACACCAGAAATAGAAACGAGGTATTTGAATGCTAAACAATTATCAAATATAAAAGCTTAACATTGAAGTTTTGTACCAAGTAGACAATGATCTTGACATTTCACTTTGTGACTTTAATGTTATTGTGCTGCTCCACAACTGGCAGCCATGTATACAAGTTTAGTTCCAATCTATAGGCATGATAGGGTTAACATATCCTGAAATATAAGCTTTGCTAAATGTAAAACGCAACATTGAAAATAGAGGTTAACCATCCAGGTTGTAATGACATTGACCTAGTGACTTCACTATCAGCATGCAGTTTCCATTATCGCCACTAAGTATAAACCTGCCACCATCAGAAAAGTGATACCTACCAGTTATTACCCCTCTGTAATGTTACATGATCAAATGGTGTTATTTGCTTGGTTCAGATCAGGGTTGTATGCTCCTGTATTTCCGTCACACGAGGTTAATACTAAACGGTAACCAAACACCCCCAACCAAAACAAGAGGCCCAAGGGCCTGTGTTGCACACCTGGACCATTAGCATTTGAACCATTTGCATTTAAAATAGACATGGCTAATTTGTGGAAAACCCAAGATGGCCACCAAGAAACTTGACCAAGCAGAATTTTCATTCAATTTCTTCAAGCCTATCATCATAGGGTTGTTCCACTCAAATGTGTTTGATATCGAGCCGCAGTAGTGGTAGCGATTTAAAAGCTTCTGAAAACTTTGTGGAAAATGCGAAAAAAACATACCAATCAAAACACTCATTTTTTTTACCCCTGTTTAAGACTATATGCTCGGCCTCAATGTGGCGCAGGGGTGTAATTAGAAGTCTTTAAGCCGATCACCATAGGATCATCCTACCCAGGCTTCATTGAAATCTGGCCAATGATTAGTATTGTAAAATATTTCTGGAAAATCCAAAATCGCTGCCAGAAAAGATTGAGCAACCAAAATTCTGTATATACGTTCTGAAGCCTACCCAACTAGGATCCTTCCAACTAATTTCACAAAACTTTTGGAAAAGCCAAGATGGGCACAGAGAAAATTGAGCAATCAAAATTCTGTGTACAACTTCTGAAGCTTGCCACCATAGGATTCTCCCATCTAAGTCTGGTTGAAATCGCCTAAGGAGTTAATGAAGAGTAGCGTCTTAATAGATTTACGGTAATTTTTCATAAAAATTCACCAAAAAATTTACCAATTAAATTCTGTATACGAGTTCTGAAACCTACACCCATAGGGTCCTTATAGCCAAACTATATTGAAATATACCAAGCCGTCATTTTTAAGAGTAGCGTTTTGACAATTTCCGGTAAATTTTTCACAAAATATAAGATTTTAACCCAAAAGATTTACCAATAAAAATTCTGTATACAAGTTCAGAAGCACACACCCATAGTGTCCTTTCCAAATTAGATTGAAATCTGCCAAGCAGTTAATAACGAGATATGTTTTGAAACTTTCGGGAAATTCCTTTTGATAAGATTTTCACCCAAAAAAAAAATTGACCAATCAAAAATCTGAATAGAAGTTCTAGACCCTACCTCAATAGGTTCCTTCTAGCCAAATTTGGGTGAAATCTGTTAGGAAGCTAAGGAGGAGATATGTTTTGATACTTTCTGGTAACTTTCTATAAAATCAGATTTTCACCACAAAAATTGACCAATCAAAAATCTGAATAGATTTTCTACAGCCTACTAGGGCTGTGCGGTTTGGCTTACAGCCATATCAGTTTTGATATGACTTTTCAACCGAATATCGGTTTTATGGACATGATACAAAAAATTTAAATGATAAAAAATAGCACGAAAACAGAACGTATTTTCATGCCCTGATACATTCGTAACGTTTTATGCCTTTAAAGCTTAATACACCTTATAATATCCATCATCGCGGGAGTGAAATTATTAATTAGACCGCCTAAATATTACGCACAGTTAAATAAACATTGTTTATTTTGTCAAAATTAATCATAAATCAGCAAAACAGATTGCGAAAATCACGTGATTGTAATTAATTATGATGTAATTATCTCCCTTTCTTCTTTCATTTCCAATTCGGCCCGAGGACGAAATCATGCCGTGAAGAAAATATTAACTGTAATATCGCGAACGTGATATTGTGTATAGAAGATGTTTTAAAAACGGTTTGAGTAATAATTTTATTAAAAATTATATCCTAATCAGCAAAATGTATTCAGCATTATATTTATTGGCGAGATTTTTATGCATTCGGGCAATTTAGTTTTGGGACGACTTTGCATTATGTTAATTAGCCGGTGACGTAAATAAAATGTATGCTGTTGTTTAGAAATGTTTTCCCCGATACAAATTTCAATGACAAATTCCCGCATTAGTATTGTATTTTATATTGCAAATTTATCTGAGACTACCAGAGAAAAGACGAGCGGATATTTATTTAATTAATTCGCTGCTTGATTTCTCTCGGCGTACAGGGAGTTAGGCCTACATGGAGTTACACAATATGCGCAATTGGGGCCACGTTCAATTATTAGTTGTCCCGAACGTAGCTTAATGGAAAGTATGGCCATTATTATTCATTACGTTTTTCATGCTCGTTAGTATCTTATTTTTAACAATCCTTATACGAAAAACTGAAAATATGTTCATAGTCGGTTTTTCGATATTTATTTTTTACAATTGGTTATGAAACCGTCAGTGCAGGATATCGGTTTTAAATACGGTATCGGTATATCGCGCAGCCCTACAGCCTACCACTATATGATCCTATAAAATTTAATTGAAATCCATCAAGAAGCTAAGGACGAGAGGAATTTTGACACTTTCAGGTGAATTTTCTACAAAATCTAAGATTTTAACCCCAAAAATTGGTCAATAAAAAAATGTAAACAAACTTTCTAGAGCCTACCACTATATGATCCTTCCAGGAAAATTTAGTTGAAATCTGTCAAGAAGCCAAGGACGAGAGGCATTTTGACACTATCGGGTGAATTTTCTACAAAATAAGATTTTAACCCAAAAAATTGATTAATCAAAAATTTGAATAGAAGTTCTAGAGCCTACCTCAATCGGATCCTTCAAATCAAATTTGGCTGAAATCCGTCAAGAAGCTAAGGAGATACATTTTGACACCTCCCGGTAACTTTTTATAAAATCTAAGATTTTGATCCAAAAATTGAAAAATAAAAAATCTGAATAGAAATCCTTTCAGCCCAATTTGGTTGAAATCTGTCAAAATGGTAAGGAGAATTAGAGATTTGACAATTTGCGGTAAAATTTTTAAAACCTAGGATTTTCATCCAAAATATTCACGCAACAAAATTCTGAATGGAAGTTCTAGAGCCTATGACCATAGGATTATTTCAGCCCAATTTGGTTCAAGTTGGTCAAAATGGTAAGACGCAATTTGACAATTTCTGGTAAATTTTCAATAAAACCTAAGTTTTTCACACAAAATATTTACGAATCAAAATTCTGAATGCAAGTTCTATAACCTATGACCATAGGATCCTTTCAGCCAAATTTGATCGGTCAACCGGGTAAGGAGAAGCAATTTGACAATTTCCGTTAAATTTTTAATAAAATCTAAGATTTTGACCCAAAAAATTTATCAAACAAAATTCCAAATAGAAGTTCCGGATCCGAGACCAAAATTTAGTCAAGATTCGGCTATTGGTTAAGGAGTAGCGTTTTAAAGCAAAAGTTGACGGACGACAGACGGATGGTTGTCACGGCATCAGCTCACAAGGCCTTTCAGGCCAGGTGAGCTAAAAAAAACCTGGCGAATGTTTGTTTTAATGCGCAGATTAATTATGATGTAACAACAGTGAATGAGGTCTAAGTGTTGATGTATTCTGAAAATGACATCAGTGTTGATGTATTCCGAAAATGGGCACTTTAAGGCAAGATAAAATAATCTCTCTCTCCCTCTCTTTCTCCTTCTCTCGCTGATGTCGGAGGGGTAATAAATTTGTTACACCAGTGGGTACCGGCCGTTAACACATGCGCAAACAATTATATTACACTCGCTATGCTCAGGGAAATACAAAATGTATTTCCCTCGATGCGCTCGGGAAATACATTTAAGTGTGTAGGTAACAGCCTATACCGCCAAAAAAAACCCAACAGCAACCAAATCTTGTACATTTAAGCCATAAATGTAAGACCATAGTTTTCTTGGGGAATTCCCTACATAATCTGATGAAATACCATGTTAATCCTTACCACTCCGATGTCAATATTCTATATTTTACTGTGGCAATAGCAAAGAAACTTGTGTAAATTTTTCAACAATTTTGGTGGACGATGTTGCTGTCTACAACAGCACGATGTTGCACCATCTTCCACCAAATTTGTTGAAAATGATGTTATCTTTTAACTTAATTTGAAAATTAAAAATTTTGACATCAGAGTGGTAAGGTTTAAATAGATAATTCTATTCATTTTGTAATTTGTTCTGAAGCATTAAGACATTAAGGTTAAAGGAAATGTTGATGACAGAGACGGCCACCAAGTAATCTCACTTGGCTTTTCAGTGCAGATGCGCAAAAAAAATTTTTCTTTCATATAACGTAATATTTAGTCAATTCACATAATCTCAAGTGTTGTGTCACTTTTTAATTTTATGTGTACGATTTCATGATGGACATTCAACGAAGCATTGTAATGTTATATATACATAAATACACAACAATCAGTTGTTCTTACATTTTATTTTTATAAGTAACTAATGCAGAAAGATGTGTAGAATAGCAAACCTGTAGGATCAGGAAAACTTCATGTCCCGGGAGCGCTGTGTTGCTATTATTGCACTTAGCTGTCTAAACGTATTCTGAGAAAGTGTATGACAGACACATTGCTCATTATTAACTAGGCATGGTTTACTACATCAAATGTACAAAACAAATGTTTAAGTTAAAACTTGTTTGGGTTCTCGAATTTGTGGCTTGGAAATGATTCCATTTGTCGATACACCTGAATGGAAACGTCTCCTTTACTCAAGGTTATGATGCCAGATATATGTAGTGTCAGCGGGATGCAAAGACCATTTTATGACAAATATGTCATCATTGTGATCGAATTAGTTATGACAGATCATCTTTCTGCATTGTACCATTGACCTTAAAGAACAATATATCTGTTGCCTTCAAATGAATAAAGTGACCGAGTTGTATCAAAAGACCAATGATTAGTGTTAAGATTTTGGTGCTTGATAAAAGTGACTTTTAGTGTTAAGATTTTGGTGCTTGATAAAAGTGACTTATTAGAAAGATTTTATTGTACCTCATTTTATGAATCAAGTCAATGATAATTAACTGACAACTTACCTGGAATGAGCACATGAGCGTCTCGTCTACACTCATCATGGCTCCAGCATTGTCAAACTCTCCACAGTAGTTCGGAGCTGAGAATAACGTCACCAGTTGTCGTTTCGCGAAAAATTCATAGCCATCTTCAACAACCTATAAATAATCCACACAATAAATGCACCACTTCAAGTTTGATCAGAGCATTAATAATCGATTAAACCACTTGATCCCAATACTGTGGTAGTTCTTATGCTCTGTGTTAAGACGTGCCTAATCTGACGATACAAAAAGTGAATTATGACTGTCCCTCAGAGCCAGACCCATGGCGTCACTAACTGAAATCATGAGTTCAAAGACTTGGAGAAAGCAGTGTTCAAGGACTGGCTAAAACCGTCTTTAGACTTGTCAGTATACTGGTTAGTCAGTGAAGCTGGGGGATGGGCTATCATCCCGGTGCCATTAGAATGAATCAAAGCAATTTTGAGAAACCGTATATAGATATGTTCTAAAGTTTGGAGGCCAAGTCATACATTGGTAACACAATCATGATGGAGTGCATGATGTACAAAATGAACATGGGTGTCTTTGCTGCTCTTTGGTTACATTCCTATTGAAGTCACATGGTATATGTAATGTGCTTAAGCCCAGAGCCCTTTTTGAGTAAAGGGCATAAGCATAATTCTAGAGGGGTAGCAATTTGACAATTTCCGGTAAATTTTTCATAAAATCTCAGATTTGCATGCAAATAAATGATGAATCAAAATTCTGAATGGAAGTTCTGGTGCCTATGACCATTGGGTCCTTTAAGACAAATTTGCTCGAAATCGCTCAGAATGGTAAGGAGAAGCATTTTGACAATTTCCGGTACATTTTTCATAAAATCTAAGATTTTGACCAAAAACATTGAGGAATCTAAACTCTGAATGGAAGTTCTGGAGCCTATGACCATTGGGTCATTTCAATCAAATTTGGTTGAAATCAATCAGAATGGTAAGAAGAGTAGAGCGTGGAAAAAGACAGCACAACAGCAAACTGTACTTCATGATCAGCAGCAGGCCAGACAAATATCAACAAAGACACGAGTTTCGAAAAAATTACAGAAAGCGAAAGGAAGTAGAAAAGCAGACTAGACAGGATGGTCTTCGAAAGAAGAAAGAAGTGCTTAGAGTTCAAGCCTGGACGATGAAAATTAAGCTTAAATCTCCCCAAATTCAACAAGATTATCAGACAGCTAATGAACCTACATTTACCCCTCCTGCTTCAGAGATGTGCTGTCAAAAGAGTAAGAGAAACTTTGCCAACAACGCCTAATAGCAAAGCGAGAGTTCTCCAAAAGCTTATAGAGTCTCCATCTTCAAAGAAAATCCTTCAAAATAAAGGCATAATAACATCAACTAACACAAGAAAACATCTGAAGATGGGCAAGTGTATCATGGATGCCCTTTCTGAAAAGTTAGTTGAAGTGAACCCACTTCTGGTGGTGTCTCCCACTCTAAGAGCCGCATACGGCATTTTAAGATCAGTCATCAAACACACAGGAAAGTACAAGATGAAGATTGCTTTGAGAACAGCTCTTAACCTGCGGAAAGATCTGAAAACAAACCAACAAGGAATTATATGGTGAAACCAAAAGATAGAGCTAGAAGAAAGGATGCCATTTCAGAATCAATTAAAGAAAAGGTTAAAACATTCTACCCGAGTCCTGAGATAAGCTGAGAGGTGCCTGATAAACGGGCAGGCATCAAAAAATAAAACATGACACAAAAACAGTATTGGTACAAAGGCACAACATGGCAATGACCACTGAAGATGCATATGGTGTCTACAAGGATTTACATCCTGATGACAAAATAAGTCTTAATGCATTCTGGCGACTTCGCCCAGTCAAAGTTAGAAAGCTTTCTGAATCAAGCAGACGTACATGTCTGTGCCAAGTATGTTGTAATCAAGCTTTCAAAGCAGAAGCGCTTAAGAAATTCATGATAAAAGAAATGCAAAGACAGACAAATCAAGGTATTAACATCTAAGCGTGAGATTATAAAGATGACTCTGTGCAGCTACAGTAATGAAACCCTGAGAGCTGTCAGCCTACAGAGAGCATGTAGTAAGTGCGGACCAAACCTTTTCTTGGACTACTATAAAGAAGCCGTTATCAACAAAAAAGACACCAAGATAAAGTGGAACAAGTGGGAAGACATAACCATTCAGAACACGGAAGACTCTACCAAACGTGTAATCTCATGTGTGACTACAACAACTTCACTGGACGAATTCATGACTGAATACATAGGTAATTTAGAGACTCTTCCAAGCCACATATTCAGAGCTGACTGGCAGCATTCTCAGATGAAACACTGCATTGAAACTCTAGCTGAAGATGAAGCATGTCTTTGTATGGATTACGCAGTTATCAATGTCGTTTCCAAAGTGAAGTACAGTCTGCCTTCTTTGAGCAAAATCATGTGACACGGCACCCAATGATTGGTTATTACCGACAGACCGTAGAAGACCAAAGCCTACTTGTGAAGCATGCTTTGATTGGTATTACTGATGACCAACAAAAGGATGCCAATGGAGTAAAATCATTGAGCCCTGTAGGTGGGGCTTAGAATACACCTTCGGTATGCTCTGCGTGTTGTAAGAGGCAACTAAAGGAGGTAAGGGTGAGGTAACCCTGACAGAAACCTCGAGTGCTGAAGACGGAGGTTTCAGGCCGCACGGCGCACTCTAATAAACCATGGATCCACGCACTTAACGCTTATGATCATGTCGATAGTCACTTAGGACTGTCGGTATGATCAGCGAACGAAAAGAAGAAGAGTAAAATCATTTGAAAATTCAGCAATAAACATAATTGAGAAAGAAAAAGGCAGGCAACTTAGTAAGTTACATGAGTTTACTGATGGTTGTGCCAGCCAATATAAAGGCAAGTATGCCTTTTATGATCTCTCACAAAGGGAACATCAATTGATCATCAGAAACTTCTTCGAGACGAGTCATGGAAAGTCAGTGTGTGGTGGGCTTGGTGCCATTGTAAAGGGAAGCTGCTACCAAGCAGTTATTAGTGGAAAGGAAATCATTAATGATGCACAAAGTCTCGTTAACTGCTGTGAAAGAAAACTGATAGTTCCATTTAAAATTGTAGTATATAAAGATGGGACAAATCATGTGTCAAAGAGAGAATTCATATTTATCAACAAAGCTGATGTACAGAGGGATCGCCCAGACTGCAAAACTGTTCCTGGAACACATCAACTCCATTCTGTTAGGAATATCCATAAGGAGCTTGAGGTGAGACCACTTATTTGTTACTGCCACGGCTGTCGACATGGGGATCTTTGCCAAAATTAGCAACGTGTAGCACCATGGAGTTCTCAAGTATCATGTCTTCAGTCAGGTACATGTATCCTTTTAGACATTGGGTTAATTACATGAGGGTGACCAGTGACTACCACCCTCAAGTAAGTATCTTTGTATCCTTTCAGAAATATTTTAATTATAATCACAAGACAATCAATTCTCAAATAAAGAAAATATGTTCTTGCTTAGGCATAACTAGATTTATAACTTGCTTAGAACTAGTATATCCTCTTAGCTAATGATTAATGTGTGCAGTATCCTCCCAGAATGTAATCTTATTTACAACACCCCCACCCCCACCCACCCCAATGGTGTGAGAGGATATTGTATTTGGATTTTATCTGGCTGACTATCTGTTTAAGTGTCTGTCCATCCATCCAAAGTTGTATCCAATAGTCCAATTTGCCTCAGAATTTAGTAACAATCCAGTACACTAGGGAATGATCATCCAGCATAAAAAATCTGACCAACCTCACCCACCCCCAAAACATCTGAAAAGTAAAAAATATGTCATCATTCTAATGCAAAACTGTTTATTAACTTTACAGTTGAAGTTCTGCAGAGCCGATTCTGTGTGAGGGTTTGACTGTACAAACAGGTGACTTTGCTGCCGTGAAGCTACATGGAAAACGGTCATTCAGTGTCTATATGTCTAAGGTACAAACTGCCTTGTATAAACTTATATTTAAATGGACAAGTTTCCATAACTGAACCACAATCATGTAAAGAGCGATGAAAAGATTTTCTGATGCCAGCAAGACTGGGGGTTATTCTTAAGTTTATATAATTTCTAATGATCATGACTGATGATGATGATGATGGTGATGATTTGGTGAGGGTGTCAAACCCGTAATAAAGACTGTTATAACATTTAAAAAACATTATTAGATAAGTATAAGGTGTTTACTGTTGTTGTATGCTGAATGGGTTCAAATAGAACTGATAATTTAAAATGTGTACTGTTTTATTCCATGACAGGTTATTGAATATACAGAGGATGAAGATGAGATTCATCTGGCATTCATGAAACATAGTGGAATCTTTATATCCGGCCAAACAAGAAAGATGAGTCCTGGGAACCAGTGAACAGTATTCTCTGTGTCATAGGCTTTCCAGAATTGACTAATAAACGGGAACAGTTCCGCTTTTGTGACAATGACATTAGTGAAGTCAAAAACATTTTGAAAGGACAAGCATACCAACTGAAATAAAACTGAACTTTCATATTTCATATTATGATGCATATATAATTGCAATGTACTTGCCACTTGGCAAATCTGTAATTAACATTGACAAGTTTGTAGTAAAGGGTACGGACACTAGTAGTGTCCGTACCCCTTACTACAATCTTGCCAAAGTTTAATTCAAATTTTCAATTATTACTGTAACATATCTTTAATAAGCTGATTAATTACTAAGTACAGAGGAAATGATAGCATTATCAGTTATTATTAGAGTGATATAATGAGCTTTGTCGTTTCAATTTATACTACACAGAAATGCATGGTATGTTAAGAATCATTTATCACAAGACATGTACAACTATAGCATAATAGTAAATGATATCTGTTATTAGGATGATCTTGACAAAGAAATTAAGCACAACGTCATGCCCTACATAACAGGATTGTTGTAATGTCCGTACCCCATACATGGTGATGTTTCCTTTAATTGCATGGTATCTCTGAATATAGCTTGTGAGTGAACCTTCTGGGTAAGTCAGTGAGGGAGATGGATCATTGGTTGAATTTTGTTAATTATTGATAAACTGAGGTTCTCTGTATTCAAGGAAGTAAAAAGTTTCTTATTACTTGATAATACTCTAGTTTTTAATCAACCCCAATTAATGAAATCTGATGGACCATGTAATAGGGCTTCGAGTACAGGATATTTTCTAATGTTACTAAAGACAATCCTATAAGAAAAAAGGAAATATTAAGAAATTCACTGTGTATATCGGTAATAGTGAATGAAAATATCAGCAGAGATTTAAAACTGTAGTGACCGTACCCCTATGTGAGGTGCCATATAAAACGTAATTTTTAAAGAACCAGAGCAGTTGGTGCAAAGCCGACTTAGAATAGTATGCCAGAGACATATGATAACTGGTAGGTTTAGTTATTTTTCTTAAAGAATAAAGTTGATTTTTCACTCTAAGTGACTGCAGAAGGGTACACTCAATCTGAAAAATGCATATTACTTAACGTAATGCGTTACTTATAATAAGGCATAAAGGATGTAACAGCTTCCAGTCAAATTAGTTTTAAAATATTCAACAGATTACAGACCCGTATGATTGTCTTGAAATTGAGATTCGATGGCTTCAGGGTTCTAAGGACCATAATTTCCACGACAGCTTCATGACTTATGAGAAAACGTTTTAGTTAAGGGGAGGGGTGGATGGAGAGGTGGGTCAGGGCTACTCGGCCTGACCATTGGATTCATTAAAAATTATGGAATATACAATTGTGTGGGGATGTATGCCCCACTCTGTGCTATTGCGTATTATACAAAATATTATAGAGTGGGGGACATACATGACTAACATATAGAACACAGAACATAACAAATCGTCAAGTTTGTACCATATCCTGCTATGCAGTTTCTCTCTTTACAAACGAAAATAGCTTTCTGCTAAAAAGAGAAACTGAATAAATCACTCAACAAAAAATGTTGATAGAAAAAATTGGGGGCTGGTCAGGATCTGGGGCCGGGGGCAAATGTCCCCGCTTCCCCTATTATAATCCGCTACCGAGCGTAGATTCGACTCTTCCAAGATCTGGCCTGGACAAGAAATCAAGACAGATGCACGGACAGCGAGCGCCATCGCATAATACTAGCCTGCTCCCCTGTTTAAGACTATATGCTCGGCCTCAACGTGGCGCAGGGGTGTAACCCACTGGTGTCAATCCAGACATTTGGAGGGGCTAACCAGAGCATTATGCACAACGCTAATGAAATAACACTTGGAGATACTACCCTGCTTACAGCGGGCGTATAAAAACTAATCAATGAAAAATGTAATGCTGACACTGCATCTCACCTTAAAGAAAGATAGATTTCAAAGTGCAGGTTCAATTCCGTTCAACTATTATGCCCGGACAAAAGAATTTTGGTGAATTTAAAGTTTTTCAAGGGAGATAACTCAGGAAAATATGGATAAATTTCTTCAAAATGGAATCATAGCACTGCTTCTTCAAGTAATATATTCAGAGACAAAGGAATTGAGAGCATAGGTTCAAAATTCTTCAAGATCTGGCACGAACAAGCCAGTTTGGGGGGGGGGGAGGGGGAGATAAAAAGGGAGTAAGTCTCCTAAAAGCAGAGCTTCACCCGTTATGATTTGACTACCGCCTCTAACACAAAAAGCTCAGTAAATCAACCTCCATAACCATGACACGTAATAACAACACAAAGCACTAGCCTCTGGTTTGCTTGCCCACAACCACGACAATAAAGAAGTCTGCTAAAAAGATCAAGTACACAGGCACAAATTTATAAAATAGAAGATTGAAGGCCTGGTAGGGGGTGTTGGAGAGGGGTGTGGGTGGTGGTGGTGGTGGGGTGGTACTATAGTAGGTTGACTGAGCTAAAAACTGCCTGCTGCAAACTAAAGATGTTACACGTCAAGCTTATTAATCCTTTCAACGACAAATTCCTGAAAAAGTATGTTCTTCACGATATAAAACTTATTCTGTTGAAGTTTGAAATTAATTTGACTGGAAGGCATTTCTGCGTAAGGCACCAACAGATTCCAGTCAAATTAATTTTTAAACATACAACAGTTTTCCACAATGCATGTAGTAGCATTGAAAATGAGAGGGAAATACATTGGTGAAATGGTTAAATGTAATACTGGCGGCAAAATCCTACCTGGTGAGCCCTGCATATAAGATCGAGATCATGTTTGTGTAAGAATTTGCCGACTATCTCACTGCCAAATGTGAATGACACGCCACGGTCATTTTCACCCCAACCAAGCGTCTCTTTGTCTGGGTCAGACCATAGCAGATCACACAGCAAACCCTGATCAGGTACATCTGTTGGTCGCATGATGCGTCGTATCTGTTCCATAGAGAGCAAGTCTGGACTTAAACCTGCACACACAATATGTTGCATATGGTGAGATAGAAAAGCATAAGTTATTGACACTACACTATGCTTTATATTTACAACTTTTCAAATTAGTTAAACCATACTTTTATTTTTTTTAAATACTAAGATTGAGAGAAGATTTGTGACATGCATGTGAGCATGCATACATGTACACACGATGTATAGTTTATAACTACAGGTCTCTCCATGAGTACTTACTTGCCTATAGTCCGTCATCATTATTAAGCAATACAAGGGCAGGTGGCGGGTGAGAGTAAGAGGGAGGGTGGGAGAGTTGAAAATAAAGGGAACTTAACTTAGCATGCTATTAGTAGAGATAAAGTAACTGTACCCATCACTTTGGCATCAAACTGAATATTTCTAAGTCTGATCAAGCGTCATATAACAAACCGCTTTTGACAAATACGTCTTTCAGGCCCAGTTTTCAAAGTAATCCATGTCAATCTGGTAACAGTAGTGGCCTTTACCGTACACAAAATTTATCAAACATCTTGAATTTGGTCCAGGTCTTATCCTAGATTCTTGAGTTTTAATTCAATTGGTCAAGCAGGTTTGGAAATGTGTAAATGGGTTTCTAAACAATAGCGGAAAATCCAAGATGGCGGCTGACAAAATTGAAGACTACTTCGCTTGAACTACTTAATCAATGACAATCTATATAGATTTAATCAATCTCATTCATGTTATTTGAAAATGTCAAATTCATATTCACCAGCCACCGAAACGTTGATTGGTCGATGTCGGCCATGTTAAAAAAAAAATGATCAAGCTCGAATGGCCCTTAGTCCCTAAATATATTTCCAAAATTTCAGCCTGAACACTACAGCAGGTCTAGTCGACGAATCGGCTCCGTTTGAACTATCCTGGGTACCTGAGATGACAGCTCTCTGTGCGCCGTATGTGGCTGACAAGCTTAGACTGTCAAATGAACAGGGGATGAGATGTACAGTGCTTAGAGCATGCAATCGCATGGAGTTCAGCGCAACAAAAATGCACTATCTATCTATTTAGCAAATTTGCGTGACATTGGCCATACTGAAAAGGTGAACTAACAGTTCTCCCAGTTTTCGCAACAATAGCAAAATTGAGTAACAATGAAATAACATCAGACAACTTACCTCCATGACAACAGAATATCTTTTCATCAATGATGGCTGCTATAGGTAAACAGTTAAAGCAATCTGTATATGTTTTCCATAACTTAATATTGTATCGTCTTTTACCTGAAAATATGTATGTAAATTTCACAGATATAAGATTTAAATATGTTAAAGCTGTCAACTAAATGCATTACAGTGACAAGCAAGGCATTAAACACAAGCAGGGCTCTGGCAAGCCAGTTGCTTAGTGGGTTCAAATGGCCTACTCACTCTAGAAAACATGGGTTATTTTGCCAAATGTTGGGTCAATTACACACATGGACGACGTCTATGGCCTAAAATCCGGTGGGCCATAACCCATGTGTGGAGGTAATGATGGGACACTGTGAATTTGGCAGAACCATGCACAGGTAATACTTACAAATGCATCTGATATGCCTCGAAGGTAAAACATCAAGAACGAGGAATCAGATGTTGCATATCTTTTTTGTCCCATTGTAAAAAGGTTTTCGAATTGTCCAGGTGTTTTGTGGAATCCCAGTCATGCCAGTGTACTGACTTTCTTGTTAAAATCTGACCAGTATTTTCCGTGATTTTCATAGATCTAGATCATGAACAGACTAGAAATCCTATTGCACCGTAAGTTCCTTTGTTGTATTAAAATTTGAGCCAAATCGATCAGTAGTCTTTGAGATACAGTACCACATAGGCAGACTCATACACCATGAGACACAGGCATACACACACAGCCAAGCCTTCTTCCCTACATGCAGTGACAATACCAAGTCAGTCATCATAGGAAATGACCGTTGGTATGTTTGTTATCAAAAGACAATTGCCATGGTTGGAGTGAATATATTATATGCTGAACAATCAACAACTGGCCCCAAAAGGCAAAGGTGGCAAAGGTAACACAGGTAAATCGGACTGCAAGAGAATAGTCACGCAACAGTAATATTAAGAGGACAAATTAATCAATAATGGCTTTTAATACATGTGCCAAGGCAGATAAACAATGGCTAGTGCAGGCATGGCTGGTACATTAGACTAATTCGATCTCTAGCCATACTGGAGACTGGTAACAAGTCTCTAGTACTACATGTTGTACTTACAGCTTAATTCAACTGCCACATGACTTTAGAAGTGGCTAACACATCTACATCGCTGGAAAGTTTAAATGCTAAAGCACCTCCTGTGAATGCCTGTCATGTCATGTCATCGATTGTATTTCACGCTTGGTGATTCTTTTTGAGAAAGGACAGAATTTGATTATTTTCCCCTCTTGCTGACATGGATGTCAAAAGAGTACACATTCGATGAAAACATAACACCGTCAAAACCCAATTCAATCACTCCGTTCAACCAGGCAACTATTCTGCACTCATGTTTGATTATTTCTAAAAGAATAACATGTCATACAAGTATTGAAAGAATGATTCATTTGATACCTGCGAAAGACTGCAAAGTTATTATGAGATATCCAGTGTCAAAATATATATTGTATTTCACAAATATGCTGCACCATAAAGAATGGAAAGTGAACGTAGTACTCTACATGTGTATGTGAATACTGGGTCATCATTGACCACATCCCTGAAACCTTTCACGTAACTCTTTAACACTCATATCAGCCAAAAATGGCTTCTGCTGTGGTCTACATAAATGTCCATTTGCAGACCAAGAGAAGACTATTTTTGAAAATTTACCACTGGAATGACTGGCTCGATAACCGAGCCAGTCATTCTAGTGGTAAATTTCCAAGTCTTCTCTTGGTCTGCAAATGGACATTTTCTATGATAAAATTGAAATTTTCTTGAACAAATTCAAGGGTTAAAGGGTTAATGTGTAATTTAGCATTGAGCATGCTTTTACAAAATTCTTGATGTCTTAGCCATAATGGACCTTTCCAGTTTATCCATCCACCATCTGATGTCATAATCAAATAAGTCACGTTTAAGATGTCGTAATTATTTATGGCATGAATGACTCGACTTAGCCAATCTTAAAGGCTTAATAGTACGACACAGTGTACGAATTGTATGTCTTCATCATTCTGTTGAATATTTTGAAAATATAACAGCTTACCTGGATAGTTTTCTGTAAACTGATAGTTACAACAAAAAGCGAGGTGTGAGTGGAGCTTAGCTAGAGATGGGCGGGGCCTAGCTGAAACTGGAAATGTTCATTCACAGCACTCATCATAAGCATTCATTCATACACATCTGTGTTCACTTGTATTTTTGTTGTAAAGTTACCTAGCATAGCATCTGAACAAATCTTAACACTGAATGTGCTCAAGTAGTGTCAATCTGCCTCAGTGCCAATCTGGTGGCATAGTCCTCATCATGGGATGATCAAGAGTAGCAAATATAATGCAATCATCATAGGCAGATTTATACAGGCATGTCAGGGTCATGATAGAATGAAAACACCACCATAGAGCAAGAATAGTGCTCGCGCAGGCACAAACACATAACACTTTAATAATGGTGCTATCAATATTAAGCTTTATCACACATCGCATTGTCGGCTGAAGACTGAATGTGAAAATGAATTTACTGATTAATTTTGGGGATCTAACAATAATTTACTACCTTCAACTTTATACAAATATTTACACTATACAATTGGAACTCCATCCGTTACTCATTCATGTTATTCTCCAATGATATTTTCACTAGCTAATACATTTAGGTCATAAATATTATAGAAATTATTCAATTAATGGATCTCATCTGTCATATACATGTAAACATTTATTTTAACTGCCGCCACAATTAAGAGATATCATTAAAAGTAAATCCAATCACTACTAACACATGGCTTTAATATGTCCTTTCCCTTACTCATGTCAATGCAATGCTTCTACTTTTGCAAAGAAAATCAAATTAAACATAGGCACAGTGGCTTTCCATTTCAATATTTGCTGTTTTCCATTTCACAATATTATTCCATTTGACTTCCCCTTCACAAACTTACATGGACAGTTAATAGTCAATAAAACAGTCAAATTTGTGTTGTACATTGTGTTATTAGTATGCTCAGACAGTACAAAGTTAGGGTGGTGGAGATATGGGTGTGCACAAATTTACAACACATGTTCTGGAAGCAAATGCTTTTAACCAATTAATTTCTGCCTGAATATCATGTTTTTTGCAGAAAAATGTGTTTTCCTGTTGATTTCTGTAACGACTGACACTATAAGCACCTACATGTCAACATAGGACTGCATGATATCCCACATGTTGAGCTCTTTTGTTTTTCTGCATATCACACAGGATATATGGCAGTGCCATGAAATAAGGATTGCTATGTTGAGTTAAATGTCCATTAACCCATACCACTCTTGATGTCAAAAATGCCTGAAGATGTTGTCATAGACAGCAACATCATCCACCAAAATTGTTGAAAAATGTACACCAGTTTCATTGCTATATGCATTTACACAGTAAAAGATAGAATATTGACATCAATGGTATCACTGGTATGGGTTAACAAATGATTGAAAAATTCTTATTCTTGTTCAGGGATTCTCATAAGGGTCCTTTTGAGGGTATATACCGTCAAAATGCAGCTTGGGATACCCAAAAGTTGTGGCAGTGGGTTCCATGGGACCCCTGAAAATCTTATAAGACTTAAATATATAAAGTAATTTTATACGCGTTGCATAAAAATACCTACAAAATCTAACCCGCCATGCATGGGACCACCATAATTCAGTTGTCAGTCTATGGTACCCGCTAATTTTAGCATTGATAGGAAATACTGCTTGGAAACACCAGATTTTAGTCATTTGGGACCCCCAGATTTCAGACGGGGATCCCCAAATTTCAGGGTGTGGGGTCTTTGGGACCTACAAAATTTAGATGCGATGAGAAACACTTCTTGTTGAAAGTCCAAACCATGTAAAAATTTGAACAACATTTTCACTACGATATACATGTATAATGGATGCATGCACTAATAGTATAGAACAAATCAGTATTCCTTTGATTCATTGAAAAACTAATATTCTTGGGCCAAAATAAACTAAGTCTAAAGCACATAAAAATAAGGACAAATTTGAAATTTACATGTATTTTATTTAATGATGGATACTGACGTAATGATGGCATAGAACAAATCTGTAACGTTTTATTCCCTGTGGTCATGTGCTTTAGTAGTGTCAATCTGCCTCAGTGCCAATCTGGTGGCATAGTCCTCATCATGGGGTGATCAAGAGTAGCAAATATAATGCAATCATCATTGGCAGAGTTATACAGGCATAACAGGGTCATGATAGAATGAAAACAACACCATAGAGCAACATTGGCATTTGAAACTGATCTGGTAAACCATAGCAGTGATAGTGCATGAATATATATTATCAAGAAGGCTGAAGTTATTGACCTTCAGATGTTTGATATGATTCTTTCCTATATCTAGCACAAAAACACCCAAAAGGTTGCGAATAGATCTAACACAGAAACTAATTTGGCTAGAAGCATCATTGGCGGCCAGATCATTGCTGACTTCCATCATAAGTACCTCTAGCTACCTTTCTCACACAACCTTTACCCAGTTTAATGCTGCATTGTACATTTATACAATTTGTTCAAAAAAATTCAAGAAATTTTATTGAGATCTGATCATCTCACTCGGCCTGCTCAGGGATAAGTTTTAAAAATGGGCATCAGCAATCTTGTCATTTTGACCATAGTTTTACGGAATAAAATATCCATGGGTCATTTGTCCTAAGATATATTGCGTTTGGTGAAGCACTAATGTAGATATGGGCTAAATTGATAAATTAGATCTTTTCCTACTAAGCCTGGCTAAATTAGTAAATTAGATCTTTTCTTACTAAGCCTTTAAATAGGCAAGATAATATCAATCATTTGCAGATCAAGATTTATTTGTGATAATTTACCAGCAAATCCAGTGGTAACATTTTCGAAAGATGTCTTCAATTGACCTACAAATGGATAAGCAATCTCCATTGGCCAGCTTGACCATTAAAGGGCCAAACAGTAATTAATAATGTTCAAACATATTGGCTAGCCTGATGTGCAATAATTCTATCATTTACTAATCCATAATTTCTATAACAGCTCCTTAAAGGTCTTGTGAGGACTTGATAACGAATTTCAATTAATTTTATGATCTATTGCATTATTTAAATACAATAACCTCACTTTGGAGTGAGAGAAAATATGTTAGACAGCCCAATAACGAGAATAAATGGTGCCTCGGTCTAAAACATGTCACCGCTCCCCATGTCACATATGAGCTGGCTCAATATTTCTCTGTCTTTAGTACAAAGGTAACATATTTTAAAATGTGCAGTTAATGGGATAGACTTCACATACCACAACATAATTTATCTCAGGTTGAATGAAGCTAATTCGTCAAGAAATTGACAAAAAAATTTTGATTTTTGAAAATCTATTAGAATAATAAATGGTTTTATGGGTAGCTATATTTGCATATTAATAGGCCTAGGCTACAACCCGTAAACATTGGGCAATAAATAATGAACAAAATCAGCAATATTTCAATGTAGGGGACAAATAATCTTTAGGGACTAACAGTAGTAGGCCTAATTGCGGATCCAATAATGCCATCCTTGAAAACATCCGGATTTGTAAATATCGGAGATGAATGGGTGCGAGTGTGAAGAGGCGGGTGAGAGGTTGTACAGAGGATGGCTGTACGTGGTAGGGCTACATAAATTTGTGCATATGCCATTTCGCTGCTCTCCGATTTAAATATGCCCGTATTGGCGTGAATAACGTAAAGTAGTGAAACATTATTCCTTGGTCATTGTTTCCATGCGTAAATGTAATCTATAATCTTGTTAAAATAGTGCCATTATTCAGATCTGAAAGAAGACGTAGGCTACAGAGTAGTTACAATTGTTTCTGACAATGATGAATATAAAATTGTGTCTTAAATGAGTTCCAGGAGTGAGCCTGAATGTAATTGTTTACCTATATGCTATATATTTTAACGAGGTGTTTGCATGAGACAGACGGATTAATCCATTAGATTCAACAAAGTGTGTGGTGTGAGTAGCGGGTGTGTGGTATTGTCATGCCTGTGACAACCACCGCCACTACGGCCACATCGATCGTTTCCAAAACAATTTCTTCCGTGTGATGGAAGTAGCCCACATAAATATTTCAATGTTGTGAAAAAGCAAATCTTTAGTGAATAAACAAATTTTAAATAAGTAGGTGAACCAGATGTTTAGAGATCGCGAGCGTAACGTTTTTACATACAGTGCAGCTCATAAATAAGTGTAAATGTTTCCAAATCAAAAACAGAAACATGTTAACCAGTACCATGAACACGATTTAAGAAACGTTCTGTTGAAATCCAATTATGTTCAAAACATTAAACAGTATGTTTCTAAGCTGTACTGTAGTCTAGTGAACATTTGTATGTGGCCCTTCAACTCATGCGGACGGCAGTGAAAGCCCCGTTGTCACTGTATAAAATGTAAACAAACAGTGTGTTCTCGATACTATTTTACGTAGACTATAAACAAACAGATTAGTTTTATTAATAGATTTATATTTAATTAGCGTCTTAGTTAATTTTAAGCACCTAATTGCTATATTACAATCGTAAATTTATTCATAGGCCTATGCAATGGTAGATTGCGATCATACATGCCACAGTGTATGTGCTGCTACTAACATAGAAACGGTTATGCATTTGTGTACATGATGATGATCCTACACGCGTGTCTATAGCCTGCGTAAAATAGTTAGTCAATCCAGAAAGATATAAGCTATATATATGCATTCGTATAATTGTATTCCAAAAAGTGTGTGGAAATGTTTGATTAGATATAGCCTATCCCTGAACCTCGCACCGACCATATATACTATTCATGAACTACGCCCACATCTGTCCATGTAGCCTACACGCACACCGTAGGCTACATTGCCTATTGCTCTATTAGAATAGTGTCTAAAGAACATGAGATGACTGAAAATGTATACCACTTGTATTTTTGCATAAGCCTACTTTTGCAATTCCCAAACCAATGTAATTTCAGGTCTAATTTACGTACACGAAACCCGCTGTTACTGTCACCACCAACTGGCGTATGTTAGCATTATGATGTTAGTCACCATAGACGTTTGTCGTTTAATCGACAAAAATAGCATCCACTTTTGTGCTGTTAATGAATCTTTGTGCAACCTGAATAATTGAAGGAAATTTCAATTTCCCTTTCTCCGAGATCTAACAATACTCACCATTCTATTACTTCTGATACAAGCTAGCCTGGATAGCTGGGCCCTAGGACTATAGACTTAGTAAGCTTTACCGACTCCTGGAACCGGGTACTCGGCTCCCAACTGCCGAGTACCCATTTGCCATGAAGCACATATTGTTTGCATAGCCACCAAACAAGAGATACCCATGGCTTGCCTCAGTGGGGCTGGGAGGCTGGGTCCGTAATAGAATGGTGAGTATTGTTAGATCTCTGAGAAAGGGAAATTGAAATTTCCTTCATTCTCCTTCGATCAATACTCGCCATTCTATTACTTCCGACCAACTGTTGATAACCAAGACTCTCCGTCATTGCAAGAAGATTATCTTTCTTTGTGGAAGGTTGACTCACATTTTCAAGATGGCCACCGGTGGCTGTTGGATTTTGGATCATTGTCAAGCTCGATAGGTTTCTTCCCCAGACGTAGTCCCAACCACTATGAAGTTTCAAAGCGATCCGATAAACGGTAACGGAGTTATCGTCTGGAAACCAATTTTCAAGATGGCCGCCTGTGGTTGGTGGTCATCTTGGATTTCGGATCAGCATCGATTTCGATAGGTTTTTTCCTTCCGCTGACTTAGTCCAACCATTCTATGAAGTTTCAAAGCGATCCGATAAACGGTAACGGAGTTATAATCCAGAAACCAATTTTCAAGATGGCCGCCGGTGGCTGGCGGCCATCTTGGATTTCGGATCATCGTCGATTTCGATAGGTTTCTTCCCCAGGCCTAGTCCCACCACCCTATGAAGTTTCAATGCGATCCGACAAACAGTAACAGAGTTATCATCCGGAAACCACTCTGCCGCCCACCCGACCGCCGCCATTACATACCCCGCGAAATTTTTTGGCGGGGTATAAAAAGGGAGAAGAGCAGTGTGGTCGTATAACTATCATTTCAAAACAGCTAAAGCGAGTGGATTGGGAGTCTGACACATCTCTCATATAGTAATCCGTGAAACAGGACTCACAGTGTCATTGTGCAACAGCCATGATGTCCTCTAACGGAACATCATTGAAAAGGGCGGTCGAGGCGGCTATTCCTCTAACATTGTGTGCCCTTGCGCATTGCACCTGGTGCCCAGTCGCCATCTCATGAGTAGTCGAAATGCATTCGACTACCCAACGAGAGATAGAATCCATGGATGCGGCGCCATATGGCTTCTTATGGCAGATCCACAGATGTCTATCATTCGACCGTAACGAGTCTGTCCGTTTTTTGTACTTAGTCAAAGCACGGACTGGGCACCACACACTGGCATCACGATCAAACCTAGTTAGTTTCGGAATAATGATCGGTTTGCCGGGATATCTCAAAGATTGATTCTTTGACATAAACTCTGCTCTTGGCAGTAGACGCAGACCCTCTCCGGAGACAATAAATCGGTCCCTCTCTGCTGAAAGTGCATGGATCTCACTGCGCCTTCTAGCTGAGGAAGCTGCCAATAGAAAGACCGCCTTTAGAGTCAAATACTTTAGACTAGCTGAACAGAACGGTTCGAAAGGGTGCTTGGCCAGTACATTAAGCACTAAAGATAGACTCCAGGCTGGAATGACTACCGATTGTCTCGGTCGAAGATTTCTCAATCCCTTCACCATCACATTTAACTGGGCCACCTCTGGACTATCCCTGTTGGCTAGACAAGGGATAACTGATGCCAAAGCTGACTTGTATCCAGCAATTGTGACGGGAGCTACTCCTGAAAAGAACAGCTCACAGAGAAAGTCTACTATTTGCTGAATAGTGGATTGAAAGGTATCAATACCCTTTTCTTCACACCAGTCTGTAAATCTGTTAACCTTGTTATATGACTTGAAGGTTGACCTCCTCGCAGCTGCGATGAAATTCGCAGCTTGTCGAGAAAAGCCTTCCGATGTGGAACGTTGTTTGATAACATCCACGCAGTCAATTTGAACATTTCGGGACGCTCGGGTAGGAAGCGTCCCTTGGCCTGGGAGATTATGTTCGGAATCTCGGGTAACTACACTGGATTGTCCACCAGGAGATCTAGAAGATCTGTGAACCACGCCCTGCTGGCCAAAATGGCGCTATCAGCAGGACCAGGCACGGTTCCTCCCTGACCTTCACCAATATCTTCGGTAGAAGAATGGTGGGTGGGTACGCGCAAGCGTGCATCCCTCTCCAGCTTATCACCAGAGCGTCTGTATCGATGGCATTTGGATCTGGAATCGGCGAGATATAAGTCATGATTTGAGCATTTTCCTTTGTGGCGAACAAGTCCACGTTGGGTTTGCCCCAATGCTCGAAGATCCTGTGAAGAACTGGAAGGTTGAGACCCCAATCTGTTGGCAGAATTCTGTCTCCGAGATAAAGCATCCGCCAGAATGTTCAATCGCCCAGGAATGTGAGCTGCTTTCACAACAACTGAGTAATTCCTGCACCATTGAATCAAGTGCCACACTTTGATACATAGTGTGGGCGACTTGGTCCCGCCTTGGCGATTTATGTATGATACTACTGTCGAGTTGTCCGACCATATCAATATCGCCTTGCCCACGACTTTTGGAAGAAACTTTTCCAATGCCAGTTCCACTGCCATCATTTCCAACAGATTGATATGCAGCTGGCTCTCTTGGAGAGTCCATGTGCCCGAGACCTGGTGTTCTCCCAGGCAGGCACCTTATTTCATATCTGCCAATCACCTGTTGGGGTTTAAAGGAAGGCGATCAATCTGGCATATTTCTGGCATATTTCGTTGTTAACACATGTCCCAGATTCTTCAGGGTCAGAAATTGGAACATGCGACACAGACGAAATTTTGAAGACCTAAGTCTTAACTATAGAATAACATGGAAAAATACGACCTGGATATCATCGCCTCCTTCCATGGTAATCCAATATAATCCTTAGAGAGCGCACAAAGCTATCACAATTACACAGAAAAAGACTCCAACTGCACAAAAAAGCATGTAGCTCTTGTTGCTATGCAAACAAGAATAAGCTTCATGGCAAACGAGTACTCGGCAGTTGGGAGCCGAGTACCTGGTTCCAGGAGTCGGTAAAGCTTACTAAGTCTATAGTCCTAGGGCCCAGCTATCCAGGCTAGCTTGTTTCAGAAGTAATAGAATGGTGAGTATTGATCGAGAAATATAGTGTCCATGTGTGAACAATGAATTGCCATACACCGATGGGAAAATAAGTGCGTATACATGTGCCTAATACATGCAGTAGTATGCGCCGATGTTCCCCATGGTATTATTTCGAATAGTAATCTGACAGGAATTGATGGCCGCTTCCCGGTGTGACGTCACAACTTTAGCTTGATAGCTGAAGACGTTTGGTTGTCAAGATGGTTGCTATGTGCTTATCTCAGCTTTGGCTGGGCCGATTTAAAAAATGTAAATAGCATTTTGCTCTTTTGGTAAAGGAGAATATATATTATGATTGTCAAGTTAATCAGAGCAATTGGGTAGCTAGTCCTCACAACAGCTTTAACCTTCAGGCACGTTCCAACACACGCCTCCAGATATGCAATTTTAAACTAAAAAGTTACGAACAACATCAGACATGTTCGGGAATAATTTTCTGCCTATGACCAGATTAACAATTGAACATATTTTATCCATGAATGTGCTCAAGCAGTGTCAATATGCCTCAGTGCCAATCTGGTGGCATAGTCTTCATCATTGGGTGATCAAGAGTAGCAAATATAATGCAATCATCATTGGCAAATTTCCACACACGCATGCACACACACTCACATAATAATGTACATCTGTCATCAGCAATGTGGCTATTTCGCAAACGGACAAATTCTCAAGACCACTGTAGAAGCTGTCGTGACCATAAAGGCGTAAACAGGAACAAACATATCAATTGGCTGTCTTGATGTGCAAGTTTTTCATCATTTACTAATTCATGACTTATTAACCCTTTAACACTCAAATGCCCTCTGCTGTGGTCTTGAGAAATGTCTTTTGCAGACCAAGAGAACTTTTTGAAAATATATCACTGGAATGACTGGCTCGATAACCGAGACACTGAGTTAGTTACTGGCTCAATAACCGAACCAGTGATTCCAGTGGTAAAATTTCAAAAATAGTCTTCTCTTGGTCTGCAAATGGACATTTTCTATGAGAAAATCAAAATTTTCTTGAACAAATTCTAGGGTTAATGGGTTAAACGGCTTCTTAAGCTTCATACAGGCTCCCACACACACACACACGGACAAGATGTTGCAATTTTAAACTAAAAGGTTATGAATAATATCAGTGCATGTCAGGAAATAAGCTTGCTGTCTAGGATAAGATTTCCATTGACAATTTTTTTTACCCTGAATTTGCTCAAGTAGTGTGTACCTGCCTCAGTGCCAATCTGGTGGCTTAGTCCTCATCATTGGATGATCAAGAGTAGCAAATATAATAGCATCATTGGCAAACTCACACAACTGTACCATGTCCATGAATGATAAAATAAAATTGATACAACAGCATAAGGAGGGTCGAGTTATAGCTAGCAAGACTGATCCATGAATCACACACACTACGCTATATTAAATGTCTTGCCTGTTCTCGTCTTTGTGGATTTTTTCTCTGTACCAATATAACAGTGATATTGATCATTGACCGTTTTGTACCGATATTATAACAGTGATATTGATCGTTGACCTTACAAGATCAATGTCACTGCGCTACTTTCTAGCACTATATAGGCTACACCGGGTACGAGCTTAATCCAAATATGTCCAACCAAACCTAAAAAATAAGCCTAAATCCAAAATGTAATGCTGAACCGCTGATAAAGCCACAGTTGGATAATTGATATCTGTCTCTTTTTCGCTCTATAAATAAGCACAAACCTACAATAAGCAAGCGGAACGAAACAAACATGGAAGGCAGACAATTAATTTTCAAATTTTTGATCATAAATTAACCGTTAACCCTCCCGCACCCCACCCCGCAACGTTACAGCAAAGATTGCATTGATTATGATGACAAGAACGAAGCGGGCAATAATACACCCATACACTGATCCTCAAGGATGTATAATGGAACCAGGAATCCTATCGCATAGCATTCGGGGTATATTTACTAATCAATATAAATTATACTTCTAACGAAGGCCAAAACGATATGTGAAGAAACAACAAAATGTAAACAAACTGCTGTACCACACGGTAAAACCGCAGACCCCACATCTCAAATCAAGAATTCTGAAACCACTGATCATTGCAAACAGATCGTGATAACACGCAAAACTTGAAAATTCCAAAGTTTTTCTGGTACCAATAAAGTACGCAGCACCCAGAATCAGATGCGGGAATTAATGAAACATTTTCTTCACATAAACATCCGAGCAACACGGGGGTGACGTCACCCGCTCGGATCGACGTCTACCGATTTTCTTGTTAAAACACCGTAAAGTCAACCCGTATTTCATATCTGCCAATCACCTGTTGGGGTTTAAAGGGAGGCGATCAATCTGGCATATTTCGTTGTTAACACACATCCCAGATTCTTTGGGGTCAGAAATTGGAACATGCGACACAGATGAAATTTTGAAGACCTAAGTCTTAACTATGGAATAACATGGAAATATATGAGCTGGATATCATCGCCTCCTTCCATGGTAATCCAATATAATCCTTAGAGAGCGCACAAAGCTATCACAATTACACAGAAAAAGACTTGGATTAACTCAAGACTCTAACTGCACAAAAAAGCATGTAGCTCATGTTGCTATGCAAACAAGAATGAGCTTCATGGCAAACGGGTACTCGGCAGTTGGGAGCCGAGTACCCTGTTCCAGGAGTCGGTAAAGCTTACTAAGTGTATACTCCTAGGGCCCAGCTATCCAGGCTAACTTGTTTCAGAAGTAATAGAATGGTGAGTATTGATCGAGAAATATAGTGTCCATGTGTGAACAATGAATTGCCATACACCGATGGGAAAATAGGTGCGTATACATATGCCTAATACATGCAGTAGTATGCGCTGATGTTCCCCATGGTATTATTTCGAATAGTAATCTGACAGGAATTGATGGCCGCTTCCCGGTGTGACGTCACAACTTTAGCTTGATAGCTGAAGACGTTTGGTTGTCAAGATGGTTGCTATGTGCTTATCTCAGCTTTGGCTGGGCCGATTTAAAAAATGTAAAAAGCATTTTGCTCTTTTAGTAAAGGAGAATATATATTATGATTGTCAAGTTAATCAGAGCAATTGGGTAGCTAGTCCTCACAACAGCTTTAACCTTCAGGCACGTTCCAACACACGCCTCCAGATATGCAATTTTAAACTAAAAAGTTACGAACAACATCAGACATGTCCGGGAATAATTTTCTGGCTATAACCAGATTAACAATTGAACATATTTTATCCATGAATGTGCTCAAGCAGTGTCAATATGCCTCAGTGCCAATCTGGTGGCATAGTCTTCATCATTGGGTGATCAAGAGTAGCAAATATAATGCAATCATCATTGGCAAATTTCCACACACGCATGCACACACACTCACATAATAATGTACATCTGTCATCAGCAATGTGGCTATTTCGCAAACGGACAAATTCTCAAGACCACTGTAGAAGGTGTCTTGACCATAAAGGCTTAAACAGGAACAAACATATCAATTGGCTGTCTTGATGTGCAAGTTTTTCATCATTTACTAATTCATGACTTATTAACCCTTTACACTCAAATGGCTTTTGCTGTGGTCTTGAGAAATGTCTTTTGCAGACCAAGAGAACTTTTTGAAAATATATCACTGGAATGACTGGCTCGATAACCGAGGCACTGAGTTAGTTACTGGCTCAATAAACGAACCAGTGATTCCAGTGGTAAAATTTCAAAAATAGTCTTCTCTTGGTCTGCAAATGGACATTTTCTATGAGAAAATTGATATTTCTTGCACAAATTCTAGGGTTAAACAGCTTCTTAAGCTTCATACAGGCTCACACACACACACACGGACAAGATGTTGCAATTTTAAACTAAAAGGTTATGAATAATATCAGTGCATGTCAGGAAATAAGCTTGCTGTCTAGGATAAGATTTCCATTAACAATTTTTCCCCCCTAAATTTGCTCAAGTAGTGTGTACCTGCCTCAGTGCCAATCTGGTGGCTTAGTCCTCATCATTGGATGATCAAGAGTAGCAAATATAATAGCATCATTGGCAAATTCACACAACTGTACCATGTCCATGAATGATAAAATAAAATTGATACAACAGCATAAGGAGGGTCGAGTTATAGCTAGCAAGACTGATCCATGAATCACACACACTACGCTATATTAAATGTCTTGCCTGTTCTCGTCTTTGTGGATTTTTTCTCTGTACCAATATAACAGTGATATTGATCGTTGACCTTTTTGTACCGATATTATAACAGTGATATTGATCGCTGACCTTACAAGATCAATGCCACTGCGCTACTTTCTAGCACTATATAGGCTACATCGTGTACGAGCTTAGTCCAAATATGTCCAACCAAACCTAAAAAATAAGCCTAAGCGATTGGCTAAATCCAAAATGTAATGCTGAACCGCTGATAATGCCACCATTGGAAAATTGATATCTATGTCTCTTTTTCGCTTTGCAGGTAAGACAAAAACATGAAGTAGATGCCCTTCCTGACTAAATGACTGACAGTAAATGATCTAGTAAACATACCATCATCTTCCAATAATTTTTATCAAACTTTGTACTTATTATCCTAAAATGCACTAAATACTATATATATATATGTACACATATATAGTCTGCAGGATTTCTGTCAATTTATATGTTCTAAAAGGTGAGCGTGCACTATATATCTGACGAACAACATCAGACATGTCCGGGAATAAGTTTGCTGTCTAGGATCAGATTACCAAAAGAACATATTTTGTCCCTGAATGTGCTCAAGTAGTGTCAACCTGCCTCAGTGCGAATCTGGTGGCATAGTCCTCATCATTGGGTGATCAAGAGTAGCAAATATAACGCAATCATCATTAGCAAATTTCCACACACACACAATCACATAATAATGTACATCTGTCATTAACAAGAGGCCCAATGGGCCTGTATCGTTCACCTGCATCATAGGCATTCCAACCAGAAAGGCCATCAACAATAAGTAGAACCCTACAGAGTTGAGCAGAATTATAACAAGAAAACAGAAGCCATGTTTCTTTAGGCCATCCATAAAAAAATTGTTTCCTGCAAACCGAGTGGGAGGAATAAATGTCAGTAGGGAGGGAGGAAACAAATTTTATTTTTATATATATTTTTTTCCTTTTCAGACTTATGATATAGTTTAAATTAAAATAAGACAGATATGCTCAATAAATCATAATTTTTTATTCACAATACTAGTGATGGAAAAATTCCAGAAAACATGTTGCTGCAGGATATTTAGTTATTTTATTTAATATAGTTTTAACCGGCGTAACGCAAACTGTAGGAGGAGAAATATCTTTAGTTTCCATCGTCATTAACTTTGCAGACGACAATTCATATTTCCCGCTGTATCCGCCGTGAAGAACTAATGTAAACAGTGTGTTGCGCATTAAGCAGAGTTTATATTGTTCTTCGCTCGTGATTGGATAGTTTTCATGCGCATTACCGTAGTGGCCAATAAAAACGCAGTAGCGGTATGTATAGAGGAAGTTTTCCAAACGCAAAAACATTTGTAATGACGTATTTCCATGACGTCGTGTCACAAATAATCTGATTGGTTCTGATCGGAAATGCCCATCCGGGAATCAAAATTTATTGATAAAATATTACTAGCAGTAGTAGAATCATAGGCTGTTACCGATTGGGAATTACAAATGCTGTTTGAAACATAAAACGGGTCGGATCACGGAATACAATAAATTAAAAAGTTTATAAATACTTAGTACAATTATTCTGCCCTATAAACAAACTGAAACCTTACTATCAATTCCGATCACAAGTAATAGGTGCCAGTTGGGGTAAGTTTAGATCGTCTCTCTCGTGCTGGAGTAGTGCCAAAATATCAATAGTTTTACCCGGGTAGGTACTTTCGCCAATAGGACAGTCTCGAGTACTTTGACAGAGTAGCTACCAACGTGACGGCCTAAATTCGCCCTTAAGGAAAGGCGCATTATGATCATGTGAGCTAGACAGTCATTTATCTATGAGCAAATTAGAGATTTTATTTAAATTTTATGCAAACAGGAAATGGTTTAGCGACATATGGCGTCTATGTTAGCGATTTTGAGGTAAAATATATTGGACGGTAGGTCTCTTTTCGTATCTCATAGTAGAGATGCGCTAAAAGGGAGTGTTTTTAAATTGCTAACAAAGCGATTTCCACAAGCTAAGTGTCACGGAAATATCACGCATTGGGGAAAAAATTATTTTGTTGCCGGCCAGGTCATACAGGCCAAAAAATTCACCCGGGTGGTTTAACGGAAACAAAAACTATTTTAATTTTGGCCGTGTGTATCAACTACTTTTGAAAAAAACTTAACGGCCATTAGCCGCTTATCATGTATCACAAATTTCGGCACAATCTGTTCAGCGATTCTGGATACGAAGTTGTTTTCATGAAAACCAGGTCATTCAAGATGACTGCTAAAGCATTAGGCAATCAAGTTCCATTGAACAAACTGGATTCAGCTGTTTCCGTAAATAACCTGTCATGAGTTTTGAATCAATCTCATATGCGGATTCAGAAAAGAAGATTTTTAAAGGCATTTCAAAAATCCAGGATGGCCGCCAGGCAAATTACAGACCAGCTTCATTTGAACAAACGTGTATCTCTATGCCCCAAGTATGTTTTCTGCCAAATACACATTTCCTATTGCTTTAATTTAGTTTCTAGTTGGAAAATGATCCATGATGGCTGCTAAAACGTTTATCCGACAGTTTCGACAATGGCAAATCTGAAATCAGAATGCCCAAATACATATATATAAAACCAATTTCGGCTTCAAGATTCATCAAAATAAAAAAATTCAATATTGCCACCAAACATGCTACATTTTGATTAGGCCACGGCAGCCATATTTTTTAATGGATCAACTTCCCCTTTAACAAATTTGAATGGCCCTTAGGCCCTAATAAAATCTCCCAAATTTCAGCCTGATCCTTCTGGAGAAGTCGTTTTCTAAAAAAACTAGGTCATCTAAGATGGCCACCAAACTATTTGGCCAATCAAGTTCTCTTGCAACAAACTTGTTTCAGCTGTTGCCATAGATCATATTTAATGAGTTTTCTAAAAATCAGCCAACATCGAAGATGGCCGCCGCTCAAAATTGTCCGACCGGCTTCATTTGAACAAATTTGAATATCCATGCTCTAAGGATTGTTCCTGCCAAATATAATTGAAATCGGCCCAGTGGTTCTTGAGAAGAAGTCGTTTAAAGAATTCCCCATTGCTTTACTATGGGAGCCTATGGTGGGAAAACAAACCAAGATGGTAGACAAACCATTTATCCGACAGTCTCGAAAGTGCCATATTTGAATTCGCCACCCTGATAAGCACATATAGAGCCATTTTCGCCATTAAAATACATCAAATACAAAAAAATAAAATATGACCAACAAATGCTAAATTTTAATTGGTTGATGCCGGCCATGTTTTTTAACGTATTTGAATGGCCCGTGGTCCCTAAACATATTTAATAAATTTCAGCTCTATCCCTTTAGCGGTTCGGGAGCAGTCGTTGTTTTCGGGAAAACTACGTCATCCAAGATGGCCGCTAAGCAAATAGGTCAATAACGTTGGCTTGAACAAACTTGGGTCTAACGTTGCCATAGATGATGTGTTATGAGTATTGAATCAATTCCTCTTGCGGTTTTGGAGAAGATTTTTTAGTGTTTCTAAAAATCGTCCATTTTGGACGGCGGCCATCTTGGATTTTGACTGATCCACTTCGTTTGAACAAACTTAGATCTCTATGCCCTATGAATACTTCCTCCCAAATATAATTAAAATTGGCCCAGTGGTTATTGAGAAGTCATTTAAAGAATTCCCCATTGCTTTACTATGGGCCCATTGCTTTACTATGGGAGACTATGGCGGGAAAACAAAACAAGGATAATATACAAAGGGTAAAACTTAGTCACATTCTTTCCTCTGAATTTTGAAACATTTCTTAACTTCTAAGATAGCTCGAAAATTGAACAAAAATTTCCATGTACAACTTCTTGCCACCTTGTGACTATGCTTAATGTATGCCTCAAAAACATCATTGCGGATGTGAAATTATTAAATTGAATGGCCTAAATAATGTGTACCCTTTAATAAAGATCGTTTATTCCATCAAAATTAATCCTAAATTTGACATAAAATGTCGTCTTGAAAATATATAAATCATGACATTAGGAATCCGCTCAGGTTAAATCAAATTTACTCCGATATATAAATATCCTGGAATTGGAACCGTGGCAATACGATCTACCATTCCTGTCAGTGCCTCCAAAAACAAGGTTTATTCTTCCACTGACTGGCTCGCCAACATAAGGGACCTACCTCATTTTAATTCTTGGGTGTTCAAGAAATTTTTCTCGTATATCTCATTTCGCTTTGGATCATTTTATGTTGGTCGCTTACATTACGATATATGATACATTTTCTCGCTAGATTTAAGAAGAGTTTTAGTGGAACTCAACAAACGCCTGCAGGCATAATTGTTTGAGGAATGCTAAATGTGGACACTTTGTCTTTGATAATTCTCTGAGAAAGGGGGGGGGGGGGGCAATTCTATTAGGTACACATTTGGAATTCACTTCAAAGACATCACTAAAAATCTTGAGTCTTCACAGCTGCATTGATCATTATAATTACAAGACAATTTTGATGAATATTAATCTTTCAAGGGAAATAACACTAGCGAATATGGCCCGATCTTGCTGAAACGAAATTATGACACTTCCACTATCCGTAACATATCTGCTGAAAAAAATTTGTGAGTAGGTTTAAAACTCTTCGAGATCTGCTCCGGACAAGAAATCAGACGGATGGATGGCGAGCGCCATCACATCGCTTACGCAGGCATATAAAAATTAAATGCACATTTCATAAATTTAGCCAGATATTCGTCAACTACTCGGTACTAGCTAAGGATTTCACTGATAGTATTAAAATTGTAAACTTGTTGCATTATAACTATGACTGATTTTCCAGACATTTTTGTAAAACCCAAGATGTGTCAGAAATTTTTTGGATTAAATTTCTTACAAGAAGTCCTGAATCCTACCACCATAGGATCCTTATCCCTTTCACCGACAAATCCCCCCAAAAGTATAGTCTTTACGATGTAAATATCAGGGCTGACGTAACTGTAACTTGTAACTGACTGTAACTTAGTTACATTTTTCATGTAACTGAAGTAACTTGTAACTGAAGAATTTTTTTAGTTACAGTACCTGAAATGTAACCAGTTACATTGCAAAAGTAACTGAAATTTCATTTACATTCCAATATTCCAATTTCAATCTAATCATTTAGGTAAGCTGTTGAATATATTGAAGCTAATTTTACTGGAGGATGTTGATGCCATGGTCAACAACTTTATTTCCAAGCATCAGTGATATTTATTTTAGAAATTTGACATTGGAATGACTGGCTTGATTATTGGGGCAGTCATTCCAGTGGTAAATCTTCAAATATGAATCTTGTAGCCTACAAAATACACATTTCTTGACCATTAAAGGGTTAACCCAGTCTATATCTGTATATGTTATATTTTAGCAATGATAATTTGAACGTTATTGCTACATCAGGCAACAACCTTTAATTAAAATCGCATTCAGCTTTTACATTAATCTGCAATGTAGCTTAGAAACAGGTTGTTTACTATATCATTATAGAATTAACTGTTACCTTTTAAAGTTTAAATTTGTTGAAGAAAACTTTAGTTTTCTCATAAAAAATGTCCAATTGTAGACCATGAGATTATTTTAGAAAATTTGCCACTGAAATGACTGGCTTGGCCAGTTATTCCAGTGCTAAATTTTCAAAAATATTTTATATCTGTCTGAAAATGGACATTTCTCAAAACCACTGCAAAAACTGTTTTTCCAGCTTTAGTGTTAAAGGATTATAAGGATTAAAAACATATGTTGAATTGTAAAGAAAGTAAAAATCTGCCACAGTATGTGTTAACACCATATCTTGTTCTTTTCTTTATATACTATTGATTAGGCTAGCCTAGGCGAACATTTCTCAGCAATTATACTGTAGCTAAGGCTAATTCACCTAGGTGTGGTGATAAAGATCAAAGGACAATGCCATTGATAAAGGTCAAGCCATCAACCATTATGGTATAGTGGAAAAAATTTGTAACGGCTGTGGAATTAAACATGTGTACTGGAAAGCTGTTGAACATTTTGAAACTAATATGACCTGAAAAAACCCTATTGCTGCCATATCAGGAAACAGGTTTTGAAAGTAAAGTTACAAATGTAGTGTATAAAGTACTCAACAGATTATCTGATCGGAATGAATTTGCAACTAATGAAAGTAATAAATTATTTTCAAAATATTTAAATTCCTATCTGAAATTAAGCAAACATCAAAGCTAATGGACATTTGGAAGCTAATTTCACTGGAACTGTTATATTGCCCCTTGGTAGATGGCGGATTATCTTATTCTTCATAAGGAAATTTTTTGAACACAAACTAGTTTCACTGAAAAATGTTGATACCTATGGTAGGTAGCAAAGCTTTCAGTCAAATTAGTTTTAAAACATTCAACCAATTATTTCTTCCAATAAGATTAATGTTTGCTATACGGCATGCCTGGGTTGAAAGGGTTAGAGGGAGAAATATATATGTACATATATGACGGCTGTGTAATTAAACAAGTGTCTTATTATTTTGGGAATAAGTTGATTGAGATTTGTTATTGCATATTGCAGCAACAGAATTCAGTCAAATTTATTAAAGAATTTTCAGGTTTTATATTTTATATCTGAAATGGATTCATTTCTGTCAGTTTATTATATCAGTGGTTATAGTGGTATTTTGTTTCTACTATATATTTCAATTTGGTCGACTAAATTACACCTTTGATGATGACATTGATGTTCACCTAGTCCTTCATAATAATTATCATACAAAGTAACTAATGTAACTGAAATGTAACTTTAGTTACATTATACAAAGTAGCTGAAATGTAACTAGTCACCGTGCTCAACAAATGTAACTGTAAGTGACACATTGCAGTGTAACTAGTTACATTTAAATGTAACAGACCCCGACCTGGTAAATATATTCTGTTGAGTATTCAATAGGTTTCCTGTATGGTAGTTGAAAATGAGAAATTGGGAATTCACTGATGAAAGGGCTAAATTGATCAAGGCAAACGACACCAGGATATTAAGGCTTCGACGACACCGGGATATTGGTTATGGAGGAGTCCAGTTTTAAAGGATTTTCCTAAGATTTTAGAAAAGACCAAGATGTCCACAGAAAGAAATCAACCCTAGGGTCATTCTAACCAAGTTTGGTTGAAATTGGCTGAGTGGTTAATGCAGTCTTTTAAAGCAAAGGTTGACAAACGGACATCACAGCATAAGATCAATTGGCCTTTTATGTTCACAGTACAATTGGCTTTTTCAAATTTCATATTTTATAAGTGATTTTTTAAGTCACTGTGATATAAGTTGTGGGTATATCGCACAATCATGACAACTGTTAAAATAGTAAATACTTACACTCATCATAAAAGCCATAGATCCTGTTGATTGATGCACATTCATGATTTCCTCGTAACAAGAAGAAGTTTTCTGGATATTTTATCTTATAGGCGAGAAGCAAACATATAGTCTCCAATGACTGCTTGCCACGATCAACGTAGTCACCCAAGAACAAGTAATTGGACTCTGGTGGAAAACCTCCATACTCGAAAAGTCGTAGTAAGTCATAATATTGACCATGGATATCACCTGAAATGCAAAATAGGGTCTACAGGTTATACAATGTGCACATAGCCAACACAATTTGCGGTGCAGGAATTGAAATTAACAAGTTAGGGTTCAGACAGACGCAGAATGAAATTTCATACCTTTTCCAGAGCAAATTTATAACTTTTCATACATATTGGCCATTTTATGTCTCCAATCAGTGTCCATGACAAAAATGCCAAATTTTTAAAAAAAACTGTCAGCATTACATGTATCAGGAGCCAATATCATCTATTTTATTTTTCAAAAACGGTATCACATCAGATAATAATTAAATAACTTTTTCTAAACCTTTAGCAGTGCTGTAACTTGGCGCATTATCCACATGCAAATGCATGTGAATAATGCCAACTTGCCAAGGGCATATCTCATCGGTCAACCTGGCCACATAGGCATGCTACTATTTCTGTATCTGCCCAATAGCACAATACGTGGGCATCCTAATTTCAATGCGGGCAGTCAGTTTTAATTACTGTGAAAACTCAAAGTATGCATCTTTTTGGTCAAATTACATGCTCTAGGAAAGGGGATGCATTCTATAATCGAATATATTCTTGAATACATTTTTTGGTCCAAAACTTTCATCAAAACGACAAGATTCTGACATGTCTGAGCCAGGGCTTCCACTAGTGGAAGTCGGGGAGTCCTATACTCCCAAAGTTCCTGTTTGGACTCCCAAAAACCATACCAAGGAACTTCCTATTTTTTTTTGGCCCTGACACCTCTAAAAACAGTGATTTTAAGCAAATTACATGTATTTGAACCATTTTAGACTTCCATGTTTCTTGCTTGGACTCCCAATAGCATTACCCAGGAAGTCAGGGACTTAGTGTTTAAAAATTAGTGGAAGCCCTGGTCTGAGCAGAAAATGTGATTTTGGCGAGTCAGGAATCATTGTTGCATCATATAGCATGTATTAGTGACACAAATCTTTTTGAGGGAAGAGGATGTCTCCAAATTATGTAATCTATCATTAGTCTGATTTCGCACATAAATGACAAAATAACGCATTAAAACTGTTCAAAACATTTATGTTCTATGCGTTAACAAAAAACTCACAAGTGCAAATGCATGAAAGGCGATTCAAAATTTCTGTTTTCCGTTAATCGAGACAGTCATTCCAGTGGTAAATTTTCAAACACAGTATCCTTTGAGAAAATTGAAATCTAGAACAAATTCGCGGGTTAGAGTTAAAAAGGCAATTTGAGAAATAGTGTGTTCGCTACAAGAGATGATCTTGCTAAGAATGATAAAGCAATGGTACATGGAAAGTAAACACAATGAAATAGTCATCATCAGGCATACCACATATCTTCAGTGGTGCTTCCAACTCCAGAAGAATAGGCTGGCTAAGGAAAATCTCACGTGATTTGAGACACAAGCCACGGATCTCATTCTCTGTCAACTGCACATTTTTTCCTGGACGTGAACCACGGACTGAAATACAAACATACATTGGTAAATAAAATGTACTGGTTTAACCTAAACATTGTTGTATCAATTTCAAGACAACTATTCAGGAAATACATTGAACATTTTGAAACTAATTCCACCGGAACCTGTTGCAACAACTTAGTCAACTTAATTTCAATCAGTCCTGTTCAACAGAACCTTTAGTCAGAAATTTTCTCATAAGGATCCATTAGAGGGTATTTAATATATACCAAAAACACGCAGGGTTGGCAATTTCCCGGGAAATACACAGGCATCAGATGCCAAATTTATATATTTAACTTAATGGTTGTTTATCATGCTTAAGAAAGCGAGGTCTTTCGCACTCCAGTGTACTAGCTTAACTCTTTAGCACTAAAGACACCCATTAAATGTCTTTTATGTACAGCAGTTAGCGAAATCCGGGAATTCGGAAACGTTTCTGATTTCAGATAACACCCCCCCCCCCCTCCCCCTTTCCAAATTTGGTAACGTTGTTGAATTCATACATCTAAAGTTTCCAAATTGTTATCTCAAGTGGGGAGAGCAATTCATAGATTGGATGTTATGTTTTGGATAGGTGGCAGTATTGGGGTAAATCTGATTCATCAAAGGAATTCCTAATTTCCTCACATTTTTCTTAGTAGTCATCTTAAAGGCAACGTAGTTGAATTCAGATATTTTAAGTTTCTAAACTCAGTATTGAATCATTTCATTTACCCAGCAGAAATGTTAAAATATACAATTGTCAAACTACAATGTTTTAATGCCTTTGGTATGCAGTGTGAATCTCTTTTGCTAATTGTGTCACGAAAAACATGAAAAATTTGGCAATTACAACCATATTTAATGGACATCTTGTCAAATATCTGAAAAACAAACATTTATGACCTTTTATAAATTAATAATTGTGAAAAAATAAATTTGCTCCCTACTGAAGTCTTTTCCCCCCACCCAGTTTGCAGGAAGAAAAATCTTTTTTATGGATGGCCTTACGATATAAAACTATGCGTGTTGAGATACTGCTGCGACTTGAGAAATAATAAGGGGGTTAATAACTATATGCTGACATTTATGGCGGTTGTATGTCTTATGTCAGGGAAGTGGAAGGCATTTTTAGCCCGAGATGTTGATGCCAATTGGCTCCATAGCGTGGAGCTGATGAATCCAATGGCTTTTTTACGTCTCCTCGAGATGGTGGAGTTACTGTCGCCTGGGTCTGATGTTAAAACCGGGATGACTCTGAAATGCATGTCATTTCTGGAGTGGTGTTTTTTTGTTGAAATGTCATGATACGGGTATGTCGTATCTTTCGCTCCTGTATAGGTTGGTTACAGAATGGAGGTCTTCTTGTATGCACGTTTTGAATGTGCGCAGCGTCTCGCCCGCATTGGGGCAGACGTCACAGGTTATAAGATAAACAATGTTTCTGGTTTGACAGTTGCCTATGATTTTGGCGTGTAGGATAGGTTTGTATGGGTGCTAGTGAAGAACCGCCTTTTGTCGATGTGGTTGCAGATGTTGCAATTTTTCGTTTTATTTGGTTTGCAAGCCTTAATTCAAGACAAGAACACTCATGTTCAAATAAAAATTGACAATTCCACAAGTAATCGGATGGCTCAAGAAATTTGGGAATGGTGTATTAAACATGAAATATGGGTCACAGCGTCACATTTACCAGGAGTTGAGAATAAAGAGGCTGACCTTAAATCTAGACTTTTTAATGATAGAACCGAGTGATCATTGTCTAGACATGTTTTTAATGACATTGCCAATAAATTTGGCCCGTGTGATATCGACTTGTTTGCATCCAGATTGAACTTTAAGATGAAGCCCTTTGTGTCTTGGTCACCAGATCCAGAGGCTATGGCGATAGATGCGTTCTCCATTCACTGGGGAAAATTTAGCGCGATCTTGAAGATGCTCAGGAAAGTGGAGATGGACAAAGCAGCTGGGATTGTGGTGGTGCCAGACTGGAGACACCAAATCTGGTACGCAATACTGAAAAGACTTATGGTTAAGGCAACCTCTTCCCTTACGCTGGAGACTGGTGTTACTAACCCCGCCTCATGTCAGGGGACATCACCCGATAGGTTCAAGGTTACGGTTTATGGCTCGTTTTTTGTCAGCAACGCCTTGAATAACAGAGGGATCGTGGGAACTAGCAGTGGGCAGATACTACCAAGTGGCAATATTTACAGTATTTTTATAGGTAGAAAATTTTTGTTAGAACAATAATTTGTCAATGTTCAAACCATCGGTTAATAATGCCATTCATTTTTTGCAATCTCTTAGAAGATGGCTTAGGGTACAGTTCAATTAATACAGCTCGAAGTGCGCTGTCCTCAGTGTTAGACGATGAAAAATCATTGGTGATGCCAATCTGGTTAGCAGATTTGTGAAAGGCGTGTTCGGACACAGACCTTCAATCCCTCAGTATAATGCTATATTGGATGTGAACATTGTTTTGACTCTCTTTAGCAAACAACCATTAGTTGAATCCCTATCATTATATGACCTGACACTGCGCTTAGTTATACTTATGGCACTATTATGGGTCAAAGATGCCAGTCTTTGCATCTTCTAGATTTAAAGGATATGGTTTTAAAAAGACGCTGTTTTCCGGAGCATAGGAAATTTTAAACAAGCACGACCTGCTTTCCCGGAGCAGAGGCTTATTATTCCTGTATTTTTACAGGATCAAAGGTTTGTGTGTTTATCATACCCGTAGTCTATATTTAAGCAGGACTGAATCTCTAAGGGAGTCGTCTAAATTATTTAGAGATAGTATCAAACCCTATAAAGCAGTATCTAGACACACAATTTCTCGGTGGCTTAAGAAGGCTATGGCTCTAGCCGGAATTGACATAAATATATTTAAGGCACACAGCTGCAGGCCTGCTTCAACTTCCGCAGAATTTTGTAAAGGAGTCAACATAAGGCAGGCTTTAGAAACTGCTGGTTGGGCTAGAGAAAAACCTTTGAAAAGTTATATTTAAGGCCAATTGAGGTTGGGCCATCACCATCGTTTGCCGAAGGTGTGATGAAGAAACTATAGCGTGTTGTAAATTTGAACTGAGTGGCAGATATATACAATACACAGTGGATATTCTCTCTTGTCTGGGATGATCAGATGTACATAATCCTTATCAAGTTGTCCTGGAGGATGAGTTTTTTCTATAGTGGACGACATTGGAATTGTTTGATTTATTACTGCACACTGGTGTTACGTTTGACGAAACCAAATATATGCTTTAAAATCTAATATTCGGCAGAAGCATTTTGATTGGTCGATATAATTCTAAGATTAACCGAATCTTACCTGGAAGATGAGGATTGATCCTCATTATATCGACCGAATCAAGATGCAAGGGCTACTGTTTCGCCCTTATTAAGCTTTAAACCCACCCTGAATGACGGGGAAAGACATATAATTGGTTTCACCTGCTTCGAATAATGATCTGGGGTGTTTCAAAATAACATGAAATTTTTGTAAACCATAATGTGAAAATTTCAAATATTCTGAAATAATGATATTTTTGTGAATTTTGAATCATCAAATAGTATATTTACTGGATCTAAAAAAGATTTAAAATGATCCTTCAAGTTCAGAATCCATGAGCCAAGGAAAATAGTGGTCTGATAAGCATTATGCGTGGGACATTCAGAAAGATTGTAAATGAGGAAATGCATGAACTTAAGTGAACAGTTTTATAAGAAATACAAATATTTGAAAGAAAAACTTCAAAATACTCAGAAAAATCTAAATTTTTTTCATCAGCACTGTCTATTAGAGATTCAGCTTCGACAAGTGAAGAATGAAGGAATGATCAACTACTATAAAGTTAACAAATGGCAAAAAATCTCATTGAATGACACATAGACAGTCTCCAGACGAACATGGAAATACATAATATGAATACTGTGAGTAGTGGAGTAATTGTTTTCAATTGGCAGATAAAAGAATAGACGCAGTATGTGGTGCTATGCATGGGACAGCCCATTATGCCTGGGACAAGTTATAGAAATACATATGTAATCAGGGTTCATACACCTTGAGCAGAATAAATTTCCATACTTTTTCCATACTAAATTTTAGAATTTCCATACCCATTGTGTAACATTGCCCGGTCATACCAATAGTTAATACTCAATGGAAAATAGAAAAATTTTCACGGCTACCGTACAAAACTTAAGTATTTGAAATTAATTTGACTGGAAGCCGTTGCTGCCCGAGATGGCGACAACTTCCAGTCAAATTAATTTCAAAATATTCAATAGAATAAGATTTATATTGTGTCAAACTTTAAGAAAATTTTAATTAACCCTTTCAGTGATTAATTCCCACATTTTTACGCCAACCGTACAAAACTTAAATTAAATTGACTGGAAGCAGTTGCTGCCCCAGTTTTATATCTTGTCAAAACCCTAAATAAATTTCTAATTAAATATTTTTATTTATGATTATATAAAATAAAGTTTGTTTTTTGTACATTTAAAATAAATTTATTAATTGTTCAATAATTGTTTTTATTTTCACCCACACCAATCACCCAGCCAATAGACTACAAAATCTGGTGCTATCCACTCTTTATACTTGTCATTACATTGCCATATAGAAGAATATTTGCACTTTCCCATGATCGCGACGTTTGTTTAATAACTCAATCTAACATACAAACATTAGACAAGATGCCCAATGGGCCTGTATCGCTCACCTGGAACATTGGCATTTCAACTAATCTTACTTAAGTTTTACATCAATCAGTGTCACTTCCAATGACTTTCAGTCAAATGATTTAGTTTTCGAGGTACTGACAACAATCTCGGGACTGGTTTTTTTGCATTAGTGATTTTGGACACTGTTTAAGTGAAAATAGATATCAGTGCTAACAACAGCTGGTTTCTTAACTGTCTCACTGTTGTTGCAAGGCAGTCTAACCAATAATTTCAATTTTCAAAAGCTCTCGACTTGTTGATTATTTTGAAAAGAATTCGACTGAAAGTTGTTGGCGGCTTAGCCACCAACAACTTTCAGTCCAATTGTTTTCAAAATATTTATCAGGTTCAGAGATATAACCTTTGGAATATGTCGTCTGCAAAAACTCAGTCAGACGGTTACTAGAGGTTTAAATACAATTTGAAGAAAATGGTCTCTAAAGGCAGGTAGGTGGTCTTTATAGCAGGTTATTCCCCACCACCACACAATCCATTTAACACATGCACATCTGGCTGAATCACCGAGTTAGCAGCAGGGGTAGGGTGAGCTGGAGTTGATTTAGAAAATAATTTGACTGAGTCATTGCTGCCTTAGGCAGCAACAACTTTCATTGTAGGCAGCAACAACTTTCAATCAAATACATTTCAAATAATTTTAAGAGCATAGATGTCAGAGCACATAATACATATCTTAAATATTTCTGCAGTATTGGAAAGGTTAATCTGTTAATGGGAATTTAATATCTAGTTTGGCAATACAATCTGACATGGTGATAAATCAATGGACAGTGGGAACAAACCATTATTTGGCCTATGAAAGTGAGACTGCAAATATTTAAGGAGTGATAACTCTGGCATTTGACGTCCTATTGATCAGTTTCATTTTCACAACACAGATATCAGATGCCGTCATTAACATTGTGACCAAGTTTGGTGTCAATCCGTCAAGAAATAACAAAATGAGCCGTCAATGTTGGTGACGGACAAACAGAAGATGGACGGGGTTATCGCTATACGACAGCTGACTGACAAGTAAGCGAAGTTAAGTAAACCAATTTCGGCTTCAAAATCCATAAAAAAAAAATTGAATACGCTAAAATTTGATTGGTCCACGGCGGCCATGTTTTTTACCTATCAACTTCCCATGAACAAACTTTAATGGCCCTTACTTAGTCCATAATGATATCCCCAAAATTTCAGCCCGATCCGTTTAGCGGTTCTGCAGAATAAGTCGTTTTCACTAAAACTAGGTCATCCAAGATGGCCGCCGAACCATTTGGCCAATCAAGTTCCTTCGAACAAACTTGGTTCAGCTCTTTCCCTACATGATATTACGTGAGTTTTGAATCAATCCACCAAGCGGTTTCAGAGATTTTTAAAGCCATTTCCTAAAATTGGTCAAAATCCAAGATGGCCACCGGCCAAATCTGCTTTGTTTGAACAAATTTGGATCCCTATGCCCTAAGGATACTTCCTACTAAATATAATTGAAATCGGCCTAGTGGTTATTGAGAAGTCGTTGTTTAAAGGAAAAAGTTGACAGACGCTGGACAGTCGCCATGTGCATAAGCTCACTTGGCCATTCTGGCCAGGTGTGCTAATAATTATAATTGCGCAGACGTTACTTTCTTGATGGCTATCTAAACACAACTGATTCAATCACAGGCTTTTGAGTTTTCATCCATCGATATCACTACCACATACTCCCCTGCTACATGTATATATAGCTACTACATATAATATATACGTATGTAGTAGGGGGATGTGGTAGTGATATGGATGGACGAAAATTCAAAGGCCTGTGATTCAATGTTTACAAATTCGTAAAAACAATGGCTTCTTACAATTGACAAGTTCAGACCCGTATTACTCAAGCCGAAGTGTGTTCCCATTACGGTTACTGTTAACAGCGCAGTTTAGCATACACCGGATACCAATCTGATGTTGCCAACCCTAAACTCTCGCGTAATAATGGCGATATTTTGCTAGAATTCGTGTTTGATGACGTTTTACACACGCCAAAGTGTGTTCCAGGTAAGGTTAAACACAGTTTAGGTTACACCGGAAACTAAATGGCGATATTTTGCGAGAATTCGTGTTTGATGACAATTTATGAGAAAATGTCAGCAGGGAGAATTGCAATTGCCGATATTTTAATTTTCCATACCTTTTCCATAGCGGAAAGGCAAAATATTCATTTTCCATACTTTTTCAAGCCCTGGAAAAGGTTTTCTTAAATTTCCATACTTCTTCCAGACTTCCATACCTGCGTACGAACCCTGTGTAATACAATTCTAACTTATCTTAGCGGACCTTTTCATGTTGGAAATCATATATATAGTTACTATAGTAATAAATGTGACGTCCACATCAACCGATTTTGGGACAAATGTTATGATAAAATCATAATTGGAATTCGTTATCGATCTCAAGTCCTCACAAGACCTTTAAGGAAATTACAAATTTATGATTCTTGAACTTGAAGGGGTCCATCTACCTATATCCATGCCTTTGATGGACTACCTACTTCTGATATATGCAGACACCGTATAAATTAAAATTAGGGTTGACATAAATAATCTTGAATCTTCAGTGATTGACGGTTCAGGAAATGAATAATTTTTAGGTTCATCATACCTTCTAGAAGACGAGCTATAACGCTATCGATATTAAGTTTATCAGCATCGGCCATTGCACTGCCGGTTGCCAAATTTTCGTTAAATTCTCCCTCTTTGGTGCAAGGATGGCAGTGGATAGATATTAAAAAATATTTGTTTCTTTACTTCTGAACAAAATGGCGATACTAGTTTGGCGGAGTAATCTTTACGTTAAAACCAATGACGCTTGTATAAAGCGGTGCCCACCAGATAATGACATATAATAGTATATATTAAATATTACATAAAATTGTGCAGTTAATTCTCAGATCGCAAGAGTTTGCACATCCACAATAAATATAGTGATTATATATTTACTTCTGTAATCAATATTATATTTAGCACTATATTTTAGTGAGCGGTCACTTCCGGGCACCGACTTTCGATGACAGATACATGTCAATACTAGTTGGTTATAAATGGAAAATCGTTTCAAGTGTTGTTATCATTCGAGCTGTTAATTTAAGTGGTAGATATATAATCATTAATGCGACTATGTTTTAATTAGCATTAACTACATCAGTCGTGTTGTTATGTTTAATATGTGAATGAAATGATCATTAAACGTAAAGGTAAGTCTAAAAAAAAGGTTCACACTGACACTCATTTGTGTATCCACACTACCACAGGCCTTTGAATTTTCGTCCATCCATCCCTCTACCACATATCCCTCCTACTATATATATAAATATACACAAGGTGTGAAACCTTCATCTGTGGGCACCATTGTCAGAAAGCTGATTGGTTGGTTTGTAATGGTTTGTAGTCAGAAACGTGGTGATGTCAGCGGATTTTGACAACAAACCAACCAATCAGCTTCCTGACAATGGTGCCCACAGGTGAAGGTTTCACACCTTGTGTATATTTATATATATATATATATATATATATATATATATATATATATATATATATATATATATATATATATATATATATATAAAATATATATATATATATATATATATATATATATATATATATATATATATATATATATATATATATATAGTAGGGGGAATATGTGGTAGAGGGATGGATGGACGAAAATTCAAAGGCCTGTCACCCTGTGGTGTATCTAAATTTATAAGGAACTCCAGCGTCGATTGGCTCACCCCTACAGCAGTATGGTAATGAATGTCAATTTATTTTCACAAAGTTCAATTCTCGAGACTAAGCGTGCAGTTGAGATTCAGGATTATTATGACACGAAGGTGACAGACAAGATGTTTGAGGTAATAGAAAGCAGCTAGACAAGAGGCCATAGCCTGAGAGTACGAAAGGAAAGGGCCAAACAAGATTTAAGGAAAGCTTCATTTACAAGCCGACTCAACAATGTATGGAACAGCCTTCCCAATGCATTATTAAACTTCGATTCAGTGTTTAAATTTGAGGTAGGACTGAATCGATTCCGGTAAGATCAAGAAATTAAGTATGACTACTGCGGACTACAAAATGCCTGAAGGCACGTGCATCCGTCGTATACCTCAGAGGAAAATGAAGATGCAGACATACAGGCTGAACAAGCCTAAGTCCACAAGACATCAATCCTAACTTAAGGCATCCTAAGACAAGAGGTTCTTGAGGTGGACCAGATTGTCGTACTGGCCCGTTACTGATGCCAGCACGCTACACTATAGATAATACTATATTATACTAAATAATATAGAAAGGGAGGACTCTTTGAAGGGGTCCATCTACCTATATCCCATGCCTTTGATGGACTACCTACTTCTGATATAGGCAGACACCCTATAAATTAAAATTAGGGTTGACATAAATAATCCTGAATCTTCAGTGATTGACGGTTCAGGAAATGAATAATTTTTAGGCTCATCATACCTTCTAGAAGACGAGCTATAACGCTATTGATATTAAGTTTATCAGCATCGGCCATTGCACTGCCGGTTGCCAAATTTTCGTTAAATTCTCCCTCTTTGGTGCAAGGATGGCAGTGGATAGATATTTAGAAATATTTGTTTCTTTACTTCTGAACAAAATGGCGATACTAGTTTGGCGGAGTAATCTTTACGTTAAAACCAATGACGCTTGTATAAAGCAGTGCCCACCAGATAATGACATATAATAGTATATTTTTTAATATTACATAAAATTGTGCAGTTAATTCTCAGATCGCAAGAGTTTGAACATACACAATAAATATATATTATGCGACTATGTTGTAATTAGCATTAACTACAGCAGTCGTGTTGTTATGTTTAATATGTGAATGAAATGATCATTAAAGGGAAATTCCAGTGAAAATCGGGAATAAGTCAACTAAAAATATACTATAATCCGAAATATTTGCCGCAAAAAAATATAAAATACACTGTTCCACTGCCTAGAAATAATAAAATGAATATGCCCAAAACGCTCGAAAACGTGACTTCTTGGCGCATCCATTTTCTCGCAACGAGAGCGAGAAACCGCGAGATTATGATGTCAACGACACACCAGCAAAATATCGCCAGCGCTTTTAGATTTACCTGTTTACTTCGCGATATGACGGCCGAATATTAATTAACCCTTTAATGACCAAATTCTGTCAGGAAAATCAGAATATTTCCTTATTGAATGGCCATTTGCAGGCCAAGCGAAGACTATTTTTGAAAATTGACCACTGGAATGGCTGGTTCGGTTACTGAGACAGTCGTTTTAGTTGTAAATTCTCAAAATAGCCTTCTTTCGACCAGCGTCCTCAACTTGACGATTGCAGAGGCCAGTGCTGGCGTGAATGGTTAAATCGCATCATGTCCGCATGTCAAGCATGGGCTTGCAGTAATAGAAACGATCTTGGAAAGGGTACGGAAATTCACATTTTCAGATACCGATCCACAGAAGCATCCGCATGAAAAGGGGCTAACTGAAAGATGGCTTCATAACATCGGCACTGGATGGATATCTTCCACATTTAAATTTGGAAGACACAAGTTTAGAACATATAGTCTGTATAATTTTAAAATAATGTGTCATGCATTTCAAAACAAAAGGCGCGGTTCTTAATTTTAATATAATAGAATCAAACTCGACAGTTAACGTCGTATTTGCTTGCATCAATTGTAAAACGGGATTTGCAAACCAAAATGAAACGCTGTCGCTGATTGCCCGGTCGGTCAATTATAGGCAACCGCTTAGCGGCTTACTTCATAGACTAGGTGACGGCTAGTAAATAATGACAAGTGTACGCGAGACATAATTAGTAGTTTAGTGCTTTCACACTATTGAAATCCAGCGTTATTAATCATTTACAATGTTTACTCCCAATTTAAAAATAACTATGCAGAGTGTTGAATATTCTGAATTAAATTTTCCTGGAATTATGTTGCCGTAGCTTCCAAACTAATTAGTTTCACACAATAGGCCTATGCAAGGTAAATTTTAAGCTTTCTGCTTTTCTGTCCTTTAAAGGGTTAACTAATTGATCCCAAATTTTTAAATGTTGACCCATATTTACTGCCTGTTGAATATTTTGAAACTGGAATTTGACTGGAAGCAGAAGTTGCAATAGCAACAGCTTTCAGAGAAATTACATTCAACATTTATTCAACTAACATATTTTTCAAGAATTTGTTGTAGCTGGTTGATCGCAAACACGCTCCTGGCATAACCCTTCAATGTTTAAAAAAAATAGAAATTGCCCATAGGAAAACAATTTTTGACAATTTAGCACTACAATGACTGGCGAGATCATCGGGACACTAATTGCACTTTAATTTCCTCCAAACACTGTGGCAAAGTGTCAGTTGTTTAGCCAGTACGCTAATTATCCACCAGATGCAAGATTTACCTCCCCTGGTTACGGCTATCCTCGATCGGGCAAACAGAGTAGGTGTGTCGGTGACGTCAGCTGCTTGTCCAAAATGGCGCCTCTATCTACTAGTTACTTTAGCAATTTAAATTGAGGATATCTTTTTTATTTGTTGGCATAAAATTGTGCTCTTGGTCTCAAATTAATGCGGAAAATTAATACTTCACGTCAGATGCATAAAATCCCCCAGTGGAATATCCCTTTAAACGTAAAGGTAAGTCTAATAAAAAGGGTCACACTCATTTGTGTATCCACAGGCCTTTGAATTTTCGTCCATCCATCCCTCTACCACATATCCCTCCTACTATAGATATATAAATATACACATGGTGTGAAACCTTCATCTGTGGATACCATTGTCAGAAAGCTGATTGGTTGGTTTGTAGTGGTTTGTAGTCAGAAACGTGATGTCAGCGGATTTTGACAACAAACCAACCAATCAGCTTCCTGACAATGGTGCCCACAGATGACGGTTTCACACCTTGTGTATATTTATATATATATATATATATATATATAGTAGGGGGAATATGTAGTAGAGGGATGGATGGATGGATGAAATTCAAAGGCCTGTGGTGTATCTATAAGGAACTCCAGCCTCGATTGGCTCACCCCTACAGCAGTATGGTAATGAATGTCAATTTATTTTCACAAAGTTCAATTCTCGAGACTAAGCGTGCAGTCGAGATTCAGGATTATTATGACACGAAGGTGACAGACAAGATGTTTGAGGTAATAGAAAGCAGCTAGACAAGAGGCCATAGCCTGAGAGTAGGAAAGGAAAGGGCCAAACAAGATTTAAGGAAAGCTTCATTTACAAGCCGACTCAACAATGTATGGAACAGCCTTCCCAATGCATTAATAAACATCGATTCAGTGTTTAAATTTGAGGTAGGACGGAATCGATTCTGGTGAGATCAAGAAATTAAGTATGACTTTACTGCAGACTACAAAATGCCTGAAGGCACGTGCATCCGTCGTATACGTCAGAGGAAAATGAAGCGGCAGACATACAGGCTGAACAAGCCTAAGTCCACAAGACATCAATCCTAACTTAAGGCATCCTAAGACAAGAGGTTCCTGAAGTGGACCAGATTGTCGTACTGGCCCGTTACTGATGCCAGCACGCTACACTATAGTTAATACTATATTATACTAAATAATATAGAAAGGGAGGATGCTTCAGCGATTGGAAACCACCACCTGCATTTTGTAAACGCTATTTTGTCATGAAAAACTAACCAGCAAAAACTCAATTTAGCATCTCTTGAAAGCTATTTCATGAAATTGAGCATAGAGGTTTAAATACCTGCGATCAGTATATTACCTAGATTACCTAGTTTAATTGTTGTAGAAATACAACAACCGTATTCATTTTCACCGATTGGCAGCAATTTCCCAGTGCAGGAAATACCAGTAAATACCGCCCCAGGAAATACTCCAAAAAGCGGGAAATACCGTGAAATACGCCAATACTCATCAGAAGTGGTAAACTTTAAACTAAATATAGATATATTAATCAGAGGGGCTAATATAGAAGCCCATGTCTAATACAGGTTGACATACATGTGTATGAGATCAAATAGCCAATATAGGCACATCATAGCATATCTTATAATAGTATAGCCGGTAGTAGAAAAATACCACCTCCCTCCACAGGCAACCGTTCCGTGATCCACGGCTCCCATGCCCTCTCAATTCCTGAGGCATAGGTTGCGGCGGCCACCACGGATCGCCGAACGGCTGCCAGGGAGGTAGTATCATCCTGACACTACTACTACCAGGGGCTGAACGCCCATTTAGAGACAAGCCTCCACAGTGATATACACCACTGATCGCCATCAACCACAGGGCCAGCCTCTATTCTGTGTAGGCTCAGACAAACACGTAGTCTCTGCCAGAGTCGCATCGGCATGATGGGACCACCCATAGGGGCTTCCATCTACCTTGACAATGCTCACCTGGGAGGAGGCTAAAATGATTAGCATGTGAACCACGGCAGACTCTGGCATGTTCACATGTTACGCAGAGAATCTGGTGCTGAGCAAGGGGCTCCAGCAGACAACCACGGCCTACCCTCTCCACCCCATAGAAGTGGCAGACAGACTCGATCTCTTTACGTGGGTAAAGCGGTCGTAAATGTTTCCGCAAGCGGTCATCGCCCCAAGGGTTGTACTGGGGGTCATCACGGAAGTGGGCCCACTTGGCATCCAATATCATGGCAGTCTCAGTGCCCTATGCCACTGCTGTAGACGCCAGCACGAGCAGTATGATGAGAATCATGGCTATATACAGGGTTCCCACGCAGGTATGGAAGTCTGGAAAAAGTATGGAAATTTAAGAAAACCATTTCCAGGGCTGGAAAAGCTATGGAAAATTTGATATTTCGCGGTACCGCTATGGAAAAGGTATGGAAAATTAAAATATCGGGATTTGTAATTTTTTCCGGCAGCCATATTGTCAACAAACACTTCCTTGTTCCTGGTTTCGCAAGTCTAGATTGGGTACCGGTAACTGGCAAGCTCCAATACATTGCGATTACCGGGAACGTAAAAATAAAAAAATTAAATTAAAGTAAATTATGTTTCCCCCTTAGAAAGGAAAATAAATATTTGTGTATAAAATAAATTTGTTGTAAATTTTGAAAAACTCCAGAACTCCAGCAGTCATTCCTCCCAAGCAACCCATAGTCGTTTCTACACCATCAGCCTCGTTAGGAGCATTCGTAGCAACAAATGAAGTCCTCTCATCCGAGATTTACTGGTGCCTTAATGTCATACAGAATCACTTCTCATTTAAAAGTTGTGGGAAGGTTGGAGATTTATTCCGTATAATGTTTCCAGATAGTATGATCGCCTCGAAATTCTCTTGTGGAGAGACGAAGTGTGCTTATCTTTCTACTTTTGGCATTGTACCATATTTTCAGTCACTGTTATTGTCAAAGGTGAAGGCTGAGACGGATTATGTTTTATTATTTGACGAAAGCCTTAATGGACATCTTCAGTCTAAGCAAATAGATGTTCATGTTCGGTTCTGGCAAGCAGATCAGACTTCCGCTCGATTCTACACATCAGAATTCCTCGGCCATGTCACAGCAACAGATATTCATGAAAACTCCAAGAATGTTGTGATAAGTTAGGTATTCGTGGCATGTTCCAACTGTCAATGGATGGCCGCAATGTCAATTGGAAGACATATGATAGCCTTTCAAAGGGCATAGAGGATGAAACTCAGAAGCGGATGATAAATATTGGTAGCTGTGGATTACACCAGGCACACAATGCCATCAGAGCGGGTAATGTTAAAACTGTTTGCTAGTTTAATTATGAAATTTACTTATACATTGTTTTCTCATGTTTAACTGTGATATGATGTACAAAATAGAACCAATTAAAAGCCTCAAATGTTAAAAATAATTTTTTAAGAGTATTTTCCCCAAATGTCCACTATTAAAATGTCTTTAAATGGCTATGGAAAATTTTTAATTTGGTCTGGAAAAAGTATGGAAAAGGTATGGAAAAATATTCTCCCCTAGGTGTGGGAACCCTGTATATATGAAGAGTTAAACTGAACAGAGTGAACCCCTCGAGAAATATCTGTGCCAGATCGAGCCCTGTTCCATCCAGATTGAAAGTGATCTTCATCCCCACAGGGGCTAGCTGCTTCACTCTGCCACCGGCTAAGAAACGTAGCTCTAGGACTATATGAGTCGTTTGCGGGCTAGTGAGTCCGACTCGCTGAAGCAGTTTAACAGCACCCATGACTTTGGAGACATGTGACACAACATCTACCCGTAGGGTGCCCTCCTGGAGGTTAACAGCTTCTTCTGGTCCATCGAATGGATGACGCAGCTGGAGCTTTCCACCTGTAACCCCGATCTGGTGACCCACCCTCGTCAGGAAGACACCTTCACCTATGTATGTGAGGAAGGATGATCCCCGATTGTAGAGCTTTCGAACTGTCCCATCCTTTTTCACAACAGTGGAGAGGGGAGTAACCTCTATGTCAATGACTGCGGGAGGCCTATATAGGGGCAACCATGTTTGCCAGTCACCCCCATGTCTAGCGCTCAAATATGAACTGCAGGTTTTTTGCCAGGGTCAATAGCAGCTATGCTCGAATATGGTTTGACCAGATGAAAGCTGAGGTCGTTATTTAGGGTGTTGATGTCTGCCACCTCTGTATCCGAGAGCTCAATCAACGGCTCGAGGATGTACTTCGTCTTCAGGAAATCATACCAAAACATGATCTTGTGGCCATCTATGTTGCAACACAGGCGCTCCTTCGTCACATCCTTGAGGTCTGTGAGCAGCTCCACCCCATCACCACCAATGGGGCGGAGGGAGAATGCCTTTGAGCTTGCTTCATACTGTAGGGTGAATGACTTGCCATCGCTCTCTTCTACCTTGGCAGCATCAACTGCGTACACATCTGCCAGGTCAGCAAGACCAGTCGAGTGAGCAAATATGGGTTCCATAGCACGCTATAGAAGGGGTTTAAACAGGAGATATAACCATGCCGATTGTCCGACTGCTGCTCTCCGGTGGTGAGAACGTATTCTCCTTCGATCAATACTCACCATTCTGTTACTTCTGATATACAGCTGGCCCTGACAGCGGCTCTAGGATTATAGACTTAGAAAGCTTTACCGACTCCTGGGAACCGGGTACTCGGCTCCCAACTGCCGAGTACCCGTTTACCATAGAGCTCATTCTTGTTTGCATAGCGACAAGAGCAATACATGCTTTTTGCATTAAGGATTTTAGTGTTTTAAAATAATCTAAGTCTTTAATCAGTGATAGTTTGTGTGTTCTGAAAGGATTAACTAAGGACTATGGAGAATACCGCCCAAGACAACCAGGTTGTATTGTTCTTTATTATCCATAGTTAAAAGACTTAGGTCTCTAAATTTCGTTGTGTCGCATGTTCCAATTTCTGTCCCCATAGAATCTGGGACGTGTGCTAACAACGATATATGCCAGACGATCGCCTTCTTTAAACCCCAACAGGCGATCGGCAGATATGAAAATAGGTGTTTGCTACGGTATTTCTAACACGAATATCGGCTGACGTCGTTCTCCGTAGAATCCGAGCGGGTGACGTCACACCCGGTCGCTCGGATGTTTATGTGAAGAAAAATTTTTTCATTAATTCGCGCATCTTATTCTGGGTGCTGCGTACTAAAAATGGTACCGGAAACTTTAGAATGATCAAGTTTACGTGCGATCACGATCGGTTTGCAATGATCGGTGGTTTCAAAATTCTTGAGTAGATGTGTGGTCTGCGGTTTTACCGTGTGAGACAGCAGTTTTGTTATACATTTTGTTGTTTTCTTCACATATCGTGCTGCGTTCGTTAGGAGTATAATTTATATTGATTAGTAAATATACCCTGAATGCTATGCGATATGATTCCTGGAGCCGTTACACATCCTGGAGGATCTATTATGGGTGTGTTGTGCCCGCCGCGTACTTGTCGTCATAATCAATGCGATCGTTGTTGTAACGTGGCGGGGTGGGGTGCGGGGAGGTTTACGGTTAATTTATGAGTCAAATTATTTGAAAATTAATTGTCTGCCTTCCATCCGGGTCTCGTTCCGCTTGTTTATTGTAGGTTTGTGCTTATTTTATAGGCCAAGCCAGCCCCGCCATCATGTGACGACTGCCATAAGTTTGTCCGTGTAATGTTCAAGGACCATGTCTGTTTTATGTGTGCCCTGTGTAATATAGATCATAGGTGTAATGTTTGTGCAGTGTGGTCCGTCGAAACGATGGTTAAGTTCCTTGCCCAGAAGGACTTGGCTGGGTCTGACGCGGGGTCAGGCGGTCCGAGAGTAAATCGTGGAGCGCCCGGTTCGGCCGGTGCGGGTGCTCCACGTCCCCAGCTGGAGGTGGCGGAGATCGTCTGGCATATATCGTTGTTAGCACACGTCCCAGACGATCGCCTTCTTTAAACCCCAACAGGCGATCGGCAGATATGAAAATAGGTGTTTGCTACGGTATTTCTAACACGAATATCGGCTGACGTCGTTCTCCGTAGAATCCGAGCGGGTGACGTCACACCCGGTCGCTCGGATGTTTATGTGAAGAAAATTTTTTTCATTAATTCGCGCATCTTATTCTGGGTGCTGCGTACTAAAAATGGTACCGGAAACTTTAGAATGATCAAGTTTACGTGTGATCACGATCGGTTTGCAATGATCGGTGGTTTCAAAATTCTTGAGTAGATGTGTGGTCTGCGGTTTTACCGTGTGAGACAGCAGTTTTGTTATACATTTTGTTGTTTTCTTCACATATCGTGCTGCGTTCGTTAGGAGTATAATTTATATTGATTAGTAAATATACCCTGAATGCTATGCGATATGATTCCTGGAGCCGTTACACATCCTGGAGGATCTATTATGGGTGTGTTGTGCCCGCCGCGTACTTGTCGTCATAATCAATGCGATCGTTGTTGTAACGTGGCGGGGTGGGGTGCGGGGAGGTTTACGGTTAATTTATGAGTCAAATTATTTGAAAATTAATTGTCTGCCTTCCATCCGGGTCTCGTTCCGCTTGTTTATTGTAGGTTTGTGCTTATTTTATAGGCCAAGCCAGCCCCGCCATCATGTGACGACTGCCATAAGTTTGTCCGTGTAATGTTCAAGGACCATGTCTGTTTTATGTGTGCCCTGTGTAATATAGATCATAGGTGTAATGTTTGTGCAGTGTGGTCCGTCGAAACGATGGTTAAGTTCCTTGCCCAGAAGGACTTGGCTGGGTCTGACGCGGGGTCAGGCGGTCCGAGAGTAAATCGTGGAGCGCCCGGTTCGGCCGGTGCGGGTGCTCCACGTCCCCAGCTGGAGGTGGCGGAGATGGCACCGCCGGCGTGGTTTGGGCCGGCTCTGCAGGGTTTTTCTGCATAGCGTTCTGACCACGCTGGTGTCGTCCCTGCTACCAAAGGTTGGGGGGCAGTTTCTCCCCATGCCTGGTACGGATCCTGTCCTCGGACAGGATTCTGGACTGGTTACCGAGGGGACCGTCTCGTACGGCCCCCTGGCAGTCCCGTCTGGCTTCGGCCAGACGGGTTTCTGTTTCTCTGCGGCCACCTCCGGGTGGTCCAGTAGCGGTGGCCGGTCCGTCAGGTGTGGGAGCCGTCCGCCAGGACGGTTCCACGGTTTATTGGTCTAGTGACGGCTCTTCGGAGTCTGAAGACGATGAGGCCGAGGAGGAGAGGTTGCTGCGGCCCGTGAAGCCGCAGGTGGAGAATATGGAGGTTGATTCCGTCCTGGACGGAACCGGCCTCCATTTGTCTGGTTTGGCGCAAGCCAGGTCAGCGGCTCCGCCTGCGGCTGAGGCCAATCCGTTACCGTGCACCGGTTCCGCGCGGCTTGGTTTGTCACCAGCCGTCAGGGGAACCGGTGTGCCGGGCCAGGCGTGGTACTCACCTATCTCGCCTGGTCCGGCAGCCGGACATGGGGTGCCGTTGGCGCCCGTGGCCGGCTATGGTTCCGCGACGGTTACGGGTCCGTACGGTTTTCCGTGCGGACCTACCCCATGGACCGGAGTGTTTCATGGGGTGGCGGCGGAACCATGTGGTAGCGGAGTGCCTGGCATGTCAGCCGTGGCTCCTGGCCGGGAGGCCATGGCTGGCAGACCCGTAAGCATGTCAACGGGTGACGTGTTTGCGGGGGTATCTTCTTCGGAGTTAGACTGGTCTGATGCTCTGGCGTGGCTAGCCAGAGTTGACCCGTCTGTGGTTTCGGCCACGGCCGATGAAGATGCGCCCCGTCCGTCGGTTGCGTCGATTAGGACAGGGATTTTGCCCGCGGCCCGGATCCAGTCAGTGGGACTGGATCCACGGTTCATTGATTTGTTGGATGCTATTTATAGTAAACAACTAATGACCAAGGGTCAGCTCCCTGCGGCCTCCAGGGAGGTGCGGGCAAGGTGCCGTATTCCGCGGGGTGAATACGACAGGTATGGTGTAGTCCCGTCGGTCACGGAGGATGACCGATGGGTACTGGGCGTCCAGAGTGCCGGGTCGGGTGGTCCCGGTCCGGCACTAGTGGATAAGGCCCAGGTACACCAGGAAGAAGTCCTGGCCCTATGCGATGAGGGTGTGAGGGCAGCCATGAGCGCTGTCAATCACTCCTATCGTCTACTTCAGTTGGTGTGGGCTGAAGCGGGGGCAGGCCACCCTGTGCCACCTGTGGCGCTATCGTGCGTTAATGACGGCTTGGTGCTGTCAATGGACGCATTGGCAAGGGTGCAAGCGCGTGTGACGAAGTCCAGGAGGCAAATGGTCATTGACCATATGCGTCCGGCTACGGCAGTCAGGGAGCGTCTTCTTGGGACGCCCCTGACAGGGCCTAGCATCTTTGGTGGCCAAGCGCGGGACATCTTAGAGGACACCGCCAGTATTGCGCAGAATCGGTTAGCGGTAAATCTCCAGCTAGAGCTGGTGCGGCAAGCGCACGCACTAGGGGCTGTGGGCAAGCCGCTAACCGGACAGCCTTCAAAGAAACAGAAAAAGCATAAGGGCAAGGCGAAAGCCAGGCCTATTGCGACGTCTGTTTCGGCTGGGTTCTCGGAGCCGCCGCCGGCGAAGAAACCCAGGAAGGCTGTAGAGGTGCCTACCCTCCCCAATGTTGCTCCTGACCGCCCTAGAGGTGGTAAGGGCAAGGGGAAGGGTAAGGGTAAGGCCTCAAAGGGCGGACAGAAGGGGCCGAAGCGTACCTGAGGGTACGCAAGCTCCCTTCATATCCGCCTGGACCGCACCTGTGCGACAGGAACAGCGGTGCCAGTTATACCCGTCGTACCTAGAACGAAATGGTTCTCACTCTCTCTCGTTAAGAAAGGGGGGGGGGGGGGGGCTGACTGCGAGCCGGACAACCCCGTTAGACGTCGAGGCGTCTATGGTGGGTGGAAGGCTCATGCGTTTCGTCGAGGTTTGGCGAGGTGTGACGTCAGACAGTCTGGTCCTGGGATGGTTATCCCAGGGTTACATGCCGGAGTGGTGGGACTTTCCGCCACAAAATCTGTCTTTGGCACCAGTCTGGACACCCGTACCAAGGGAGCCAGACAAGTTAGAAGCCGTTCAAAAGGAAGTGTCGGGTTTGCTTCTGAAGGGAGCAATAAAACCAGCAAACCGGAACACTCCAGGCTTCTATTCAAACATGTTCCTTGTCCCCAAGAGCACGGGGGGATGGAGACCCATACTCAATCTCAGGCCATTAAATTGGTTTATCCATACGCCTCGGTTCCAGATGGAAACACCGAGGTCGGTAATGGCGGGATTGAGGAAAGGAATGTGGTGTGTATCGATCGATCTGAAAGATGCATATTTCCACATTCCGATCAATCGGAGTTGGCACAGGTTTCTGAGATTTGCGTCTCAGAATCAAGTATGGGAGTTTACAGTTCTCCCGTTTGGCCTGTCGACAGCTCCGAGGGTTTTCACAAGAGTGGTCCTTGCGGTGACAGCGTTTCTCAGAAAAGAGAACGTGGCGCTACACACCTACATAGACGACTGGCTGCTCAAGGCAGACTCGGCAGCCAGGTTGAACGTGGATACTGCTCTGACTCTGAAGTTACTTTCAGATCTAGGCTGGATAGTCAACAAGGAGAAATCCGAGTTGACACCCACTCAACATTTCGTTTATTTGGGGATGCGATTCGACCTCGAGGAGGGCAGGGTTTACCCGTCAGAGCCCAGAGTGGTGTCTCTGTTAGCCATCCTCGGGAGTTTTCGAGTGGGAAACCACATTCAGGCAAGGCGGTTCCTTCAGATGCTGGGCATGATGGTCTCCATGGAGCAGGTTATCCCGTACGCCGCTCTAATGCGAAGACCTATCCAGTTGTATCTGATGTCTCTGTGGAAACAGAGAACAGAACCCCTGTCAAAACTGGTGCCAGTTTTGGAGCCGATAATATCGCATCTTCTATGGTGGAAACAGCGTCAGAATCTCCTAATAGGGGTTTCGCTGCACCTACCCCACCCCCAGCTGTCCGTTTACACGGATGCATCGCTGGAAGGGTGGGGTGCCTGCCTGGGAGAACACCAGGTCTCGGGCACATGGACTCTCCCGGAGAGTCAGCTGCATATCAATCTGTTGGAAATGATGGCAGTGGAACTGGCGTTGGAAGAGTTCCTTCCGATGATCAGGGGCAAGGTGATATTGATACGGTCGGACAATTCGACAGTAGTATCATATATAAATCGCCAAGGAGGGACCAGGTCGCCCACCCTGTGCATCAGGGTGTGGCACTTGATTCAATGGTGCAGGAATTACTCGGTTGTTTTGAAAGCAGCTCATATTCCTGGCCGATTGAACATTCTGGCGGATGCTTTGTCTCGCAGACAGAGAATCCTGCCAACAGAATGGTCCCTCAACCCTCCAGTTCTACGACGGATCTTCGAGCATAGGGGCAAACCCAACGTGGACTTGTTCGCCACAAAGGAAAATGCTCAAATCATGACATATGTCTCGCCGATTCCAGATCCAAATGCCGTCGATACAGACGCTCTGGCGATAAGCTGGAGAGGGATGCACGCTTACGCGTATCCACCCACCATTCTTCTACCGAAGGTATTGGTGAAGGTCAGGGAGGAACCGTGTCTGGTCCTGCTAATAGCGCCGTATTGGCCGAGCAGGGCGTGGTTCACGGATCTTCTAGATCTGCTGGTGGAAAATCCTGTGCAGTTGCCCGAGATTCCGAACATAATCTCCCAGGCCAAGGGACGCTTCCTACACGAGCGTCCCGAAATGTTCAAATTGACTGCGTGGATGTTGTCAAACAACGTTCCACGTCGGAAGGCTTTTCTCGACAGGCTGCTGATTTCATCGCGGCTGCGAGAAGGAGGTCAACCTTCAAGTCATATAACAACAAGGTTAACAGATTTGCAGACTGGTGTGAAGAAAAGGGTATTGATACCTTTCAATCCACTATTCAGCAAATAGCAGACTTTCTCTGTGAGCTGTTCTTTACAGGACTAGCTCCCGTCACAATTGCTGGATACAAGTCAGCTTTGGCATCAGTTATCCCTTGTCTAGCCAACAGGGATAGTCCAGAGGTGGCCCAGTTAAACGTGATGTTGAAGGGAATGAGCAATCTCCGCCCGAGACAACCGGTAGTCATTCCAGCCTGGAGTCTATCTTTAGTGCTTAATGTACTGGCCAAGCACCCATTCGAACCGTTGCGTTCGGCTAGTCTAAAGCATTTGACTCTAAAGGCGGTCTTTCTATTGGCAGCTTCCTCAGCTAGAAGGCGCAGTGAGATCCATGCGCTTTCGGCAGAGAGGAACCGATTTATTGTTTCTGGAGAAGGTCTGCGTCTTCTGCCAAGAGCAGAATTTATGTCAAAGAACCAATCTTTGAGATATCCCGGCAAACCGATCATTATACCGAAGTTAACCAGGTTTGATCGTGATGCCAGTGTCTGGTGCCCGGTCCGTGCTTTGACTAAGTACAAGAAACGGACTGACTCGTTACGGTCGAACGATAGACATCTGTGGATCTGCCATAAAAAGCCTTATGGCGCCGCATCCATGGATACTATCTCTCGTTGGGTGGTCGAATGCATTCAGACTACTCATGAGATGGCGACTGGGCACCAGGTGCAGGGCGTAAGGGCACACGATGTTAGAGGAATAGCCGCCTCGACCGCCCTTTACAATGGTGTTCCGTTAGAGGACATCATGGCCGTTGCACAATGGCACTGTGAGTCCTCATTTACGGATTACTATATGAGGGATGTGTCAGACTCAGCCAATCCACTCGCTTTAGCTGTTTTGAAACGATAGTTAGTGACCACACTGCTTTTCCCCTTTTTTCACTTTGGTAAGAAAAGAACCTAAAGCAGGCATGGTCAAGCGAGAGGATGTCAACCAGATTGTGTCACTGATGGCCGAACCGGTGTATGGTTGTAGGCGGTACGTCTGAAGTCCTGTTATCATAAGGTAATTCAACAAGTGAGAGTTTTTTGTATTATGTATATGTATCATGTTCATTCATCTTATATATTCATGCTCATTCCCAGGCTAATACAAGCGATATGCAGGGAGTAGTTAACCCTCTTGGCATATTGGTGTTTCAGGCGAGATACATGTTCGTTAGTTCTCTCCCTTTTCTTAGGAGGAAAAAGGGGGGGGGGGCTGTGACGCGAATGTGATTCGGTTCCGTGAACTTGACGGTCCTTTTAGGTCTCCGTTAGTCATGTTTGAAGTCTAAAATCTTTCTCCAAGGGGCAAAATTAGCATGTATGGCTTGCCCCTTCCCACCAGGTTACTGATCAAATCTGGTGTATATCAGAAGTAACAGAATGGTGAGTATTGATCGAAGGAGAATGCAGGAAATGTCAATTTCCCTTTCTCCGAGATCTAACAATACTCACCATTCTGTTACGGACCCAGCCTCCCAGCCCCACGGAGGCAAGCCATAGTTTTCTCTTGTTTGGTGGCTATGCAAACAATATGAGCTCTATGGTAAACGGGTACTCGGCAGTGGGGAGCCGGGTACCCGGTTCCCAGGAGTCGGTAAAGCTTTCTAAGTCTATAATCCTAGAGCCGCTGTCTGGGCCAGCTGTATATCAGAAGTAACAGAATGGTGAGTATTGTTAGATCTCGGAGAAAGGGAAATTGACATTTCCTGCGTTCCTGCATTCTCCTTCGATCAATGCTCACCATTCTTATGGATAGCTGGGCCCTAGGACTATAGACTTAGTAAGCTTTAACGACTTCTGGAACCAGGTACTCGGCTCCCAACTGCCGAGTACCCGTTTACCATGAAGCTCATTCTTGTTTGCATAGCAACAAGAGACACATGCTTTTTTGCAGTTGGAAGTCTTGAGATTATTTAAGTCTTTTTTTCTGTGTAAATTGTGATAGCTTTGTGCGCTCTCTAAGGATATATTGGATTACCATGGATGCTGCCGATGATAACCAGGTTGTATATTTCCATGTTATTCCATAGTTAAGAAGACTTAGGGCTTCAAAATTTTGTCTGTGTCGCATGTTCCAATTTCTAACCCCAAAGAATCTTGGACGTGTGTTAACAACGAAATATGCCAGATGATCGCCTTCCTTTAAACCCCAACAGGCGATCAGCAGATATGAAATTAGGTGTTGGTTGACAGCGTTTTTTAACACGAAAATCGGCTGATGTCGTTCTCCGTAAGATCCGAGCGGCTGACGTCACACCCGTGTTACTCGGATGTTTATGTGAAGAAAATGTTTCATTAATTCACGCATCTGATTCTGGGTGCTGCGTACTTTATTGGTACCAGAAAAACTTTGGAATTTTTAAGTTTTGCGTGTGATCACGATCGGTTTGCAATGATCAGTGGTTTCAAAATTCTTGGTTTAGATCTGTGATCTGCGGTTTTACCGTGTACTACAGCAGTATGTTTTCATTTTGTTGTTTCTTCACATATCGTTTTGGCCTTCGTTATGAGTATAATTTATATTTATTAGTAAATATACCCTGAATGCTATGCGATATGATTCCTGGTTCCGTTATACATCCTTGAGGATCAGTGTATGGGTGTATTATTTCCCGCTTCGTTCTTGTCGTCATAGTCAATGCGATCTTTGCTGTAATGTTGCGGGATGGGGCGCGGGAGGGTTAACAGTTGATTTATGGCCAAAATATTTGAAAATTAATTGTCTGCCTTCCATGTTTGTTTTGCTCCGCTTGCTTATTGTAGGTTTGTGCCTATTTATAGGCCAAGCCAGCCCCGCCATCATGTGACGAGTGCCACAAATTCGTAAAGGTTCCGTTCAAGGACCATGTCTGTAGGTGTAACGTTTGCGCAGTGTGGTCGGTCGATATGATTCTTAAGTTCCTTGCCCAGAAGGACTTGGCAGGGTCTGACGTGGGGTCAGGCGGTCCGAAAGTAAATCGTGGAGCGTGCGTTTCGGCCCTTGGGGGCGTTCCACGTCTGTACCGGAGGTGACAGAGATGTCACCGCCGGCGTGGTTTGGTCCTGCTATGCAAGGGTTCTTGCATAGCGTTCTGCCCACGCTGGTGTCATTCCTACTGCCAAAAGTTGTAGGGCAGTCTCTCCCCATGTTTGATTTGGACCCTGTCCTTGGACAGTGTTCTGGACTGGCCACCGAGGGAGCCGTCTCGTATGGCCCGCTGGCAGTCCCGCCGGGCTCCGGCCTGATGGGCTCTGTCTCTCTGCGGCCACCTCCGGGTGGTCCAGTAGCGGTGGCCGGTCCGTCAGGCATGGGAGCCATCCGCCAGGATGGCTCCACGGTTTCCTCGGTAGAGCTCCCGCAGGGTCTGAACAGGTGGGAGATCATGCAGAGCAACAGCACCGTGGACACCACCTATGTGAACGATGAGTACCGAGTACTAGGTCCACTGGCTCGTCGCCAAACCTTCTATGCGAAGGGAAAGGGGTACTACGCTGTGGGGTGCAATGAGGGGTTCACAGAATTCAAACTATGGGCAGGTGTCGAGAAGCCCGTGGCAGTTCCACTCTTAACCCTCCTCGAGAACACACACGTGAATCCGGCTGCCATGCATGATAGGCTGTTCCTCCGGGTGTACACTGAGCAGCTCGCAGATGCGGCGATGAATGTTCCAAGACTTCATGTCTGGCATGGCGAGAATGACCAGGAGCTGAAGCAAACGGGTTCCAAACAGCGGATCGTGCATGTGGAGCGAGAACACCAGCAGGTCCAAGCCACAGCTAACCAACGGGTAGAGATGACATTGCATCGTGGTGCATCTGACTGTGTCACTGTTGCGGTCCTGGTTCAGAAGGGAGGAGCCATCGAGCAGGTGGATAAGCTAGACGCCTTCAAGCTTGTGGTTGCTGGGGCCAATGTTCTTGGTGAGGTACGCGAGCTGGCTGATTGCCAACTCTACAGACAGAAAACTAAGTCATATGCACTTCTGCGCCTAACCAGTGGAAGTGACGACCTCGAGTCGGCAGTCGAGGGCCGTCATCACCTCAGGGGCTGGGACATCCCACCTAATCAGGGCTACCGGCTCAGCTTCAACATCGGAACCCTCATAGCTGGGACTCGCTCATTAGGTGTGTCGGTACTTTACTTTGGCTATGCTAAGGTATGCGTGTCGAAAACATCAGGTATTCAGCTTGAGCATGCGTAGAGCATGACTCCTGTCGTCACCGCTGCAGCTGCCACCACTACTATAAGCTCTGCTGTCTTATGACCTGGCGATGCTTCATAGTCGAGCGTTGGCTCAGATATCTTTACAGCCTCGTAGTACTCATCGAGACTCATCTGCCTCTTTGAGTCTCTGGTTGGCCTGAGCTCGGAGTTGGCGTCGGCGTGCCTCCCTCTGGCACTTATGCTCGAGGGCTTTGCTGTTCATCAAACTTCTCCTTAGACAGCTTCTCCATCGCCTGGTTATGATGCTCACGCTCGACCTCTGCTGTCTTCTTGTCAGCGAAGCTGAGTCCCCAGTTCGCTAAGGCAAACACACCTGCATTCAAGATTGCGAAGGCCATGCTATAGACTACAGTTTAAACCTACTACATAACTGCCCCAGCGACGGATCCTCAGTGCGATGTATGAACCAGAGGCTGATCCAGTCGAGGATATAGATGAGGAGGACTATGATGAGGAGGATGATTATGATGCAGACGACTCCGATGTCGCGGAGACCACGGGTGAGTATGATGATGTAGAACCTGAATCCTGCAAGCTAGTACACAGAGCGAAAGGAATCTATCGCACTTACGTAAAAGGTTCTATCTGCCCGCTGGCAGCAGTTGAGGCTCTGATCGCTCTGTTCACAAGTAAGGCTGGCGAGATGGTCCGCAAGATCACCAACAATGCTCTCCATGGGGTGGAGAAGATTTCTGAAGCCATACCAGCCATCGCCTCAGGAGTAGGTACATTCTTCGGAGTTGGAGGCCCTTGGCTACCATACGTTGCCATAGCGCTCGCGGCCATCTGATGGCCGCCGAACATTTAAGCAGTGCTTTATAAGGATGGCATCTCTGTAAGACCTGGTCAAGTCCCTTAACTTCCGAGGGTTGGTTGATAAACTACTGTTCAGTGAGGATCCAGCAGAGACTAGACGCCGGTGTACGGAGGTGTTTGACGAGGTCTTCAGTGATAGTCGAATGAATGACGGCCGTCGGTTTAGAGTTCGCACAGGCCATGCGTGACAGGACGGGAGTGGACGTATGTGATAAAATCACCCAGGCCGTGCGTGACAGGATGGGATTGGACGTCAGTGATGAAATCCGGGAGTTTATCAATCGTCTTTCTTGAGGAACTCTACTATCAGCCTGGTGGATATTACCGTGAGCGCCCTCAACTACTCGAGGCTGCACGTCGCAAGGGCCACAACTTCACATTGGAGACAGTTAGCCAGTGGCTCAGCCACCAGGCGATGTGGCAGATATACAGACCTCGTCCACGGCACATCAGGCATGCCCATTTCGAGGAAACTGTCCCGAACCGAGTTCACCAGGCGGATGTTCTGTTCCTTCCACACGACTCGGTTGGTCGTAAGACCTACACGTATGCCCTCACCATCGTCGATGTTGCCAGCAGGTACAAGGCGGCAGTACCGCTCACAGGCAAGTCAGGTGGCCCAGGCATTCCAGGGTGTCTACAAGGCTTCGGAAAATCCCCTCCAGTGGCCGGAATTGTTGCAGGTGGATGAGGGTAAGGAGTTCAGAAACAAGGTGTGGCAGTTAGGCGAGGCGAGGTAGGGCATCACCGTGCCCAGGCTATCGTTGAGCAGTGGAATCGGACACTGGCAGAGAGACTGTTCCCACACCAATACGCCCAGGAAATGGCCGCGCCGAGTGAACGTTCTAGAGTATGGGTGAGAGGGCTGCCTGCTGTGGTGGAGAGATCCAATGCCGAGGTTACTAGGCTAATCGGGAAGAAGGCAGTAAAGGCTATCAGACACTCTGCTGGTCACAGCTCTAGAGGAGCGAACAAGGGAGAGGAGTGCCTACCCCCTGATGCTCTGGTTCGGTACCTGTATGAGCCTGGTGAGCTGGAAGGTGGTCGATGGCATGCAACAGATCCTAACTGGTCGATAGATGTTCACAGGCTTGACAGGTATGTGGAGGCGGAGGGATGGCCTACACTGTACTACCTGGCACACCAGCACGGAGTGCCTAGGTGACCATTTGTCGTAGAAGAGCTTCAGCTAGTCTCTGAAGATACACAGCTACCACCCCCTAGGGTTCTAACATGATACTCGATGGGCTGGGTATGGACCCCATCTGGCAGCACCTGGCGCTTATCATAGTAAGCGGAGAGTCCGAGTTTTTCCTGCGCATACGTCACCATACCCTGGTTGCAAATGTGTAGGCCTCGATTGGTGGCTCTGTCCGCTACACCATGGAGGGCACTGTAGAACCTCTGCCAGGAGATGTCATTCTGCCGTTTAGACATTCCCTTTGTTGAGCATTTCACTTGCAAGTTTCTGCTGTTCCAGCCGTCTGTATTCTCCACGTAGTAGCACTTGGAGCAGAGAGCAATACCACGAGTGCTTTCGAACTCGAGCTTGAACAATCCCGGAGTGCGTTTAGACCATTTGTCCCATGCCAACCAGTCCCGTTTGCAGGCCTCATACTCCGTTCGCATCTCTGGGTGTATCACCCCATCGAGGTTAGAGCCTGCTATGGCGATATAGGCAGAATCGGTGTCCATCTGCAGGTACTCGAAGCTGTCACGAGCTACGTAGCGGTTGAGGAAGTCATAGTAGAACTCCAGCATTCGCAGCTTTGCCAGCTCGTATACTGCTATACCCACCTGGAAGGGACGATGAATGGTGATTTTAGCCGTACGGCGCTGCAATTCGTAGGAATCACCGATCTCTAGATCCTCGAACCATGCGCTACGTAAGGCTCTGTCTACTGCTCGTTCATCCTTAGTGAAGCTCGTGTTGGGCAGACGTTCTAATGCCTCGATCAGCTTCCCATGTGCACTGTTGCCGAGGAGTTTGAAGAGATCAGCCAACAAGGCTTTACTTTTGTCAACATCCCCGGTACGACATGCCTCAGTAACAGAGTCTACAAACCATTCAAAAGGTTTCTGTGAGGTGTAGTCTATAGTGGGATAGATAGCAGTAATCTCTAACCCGTGGGCAAGGTACCACTTGAGAGTTGGTGCATACAACACCCTCTTCTTACCAGAGAGTGCACCAATGAGCTTGCTAGTTGTGGACTTTTGTCGACCTGTTTTATCAAGGTATGCAAGCATCTCCGAAGGTATAGCCGAACTTTGGCCATAACACTTTAGGTACCTCAATGTCGACCTCAGCAAACCCGAACCAACGATCCGCTAGCAGATCCTGCTTAAAGCATTCAATATCACTGCTTACACGCCCACCCCACCGTCGTACAGTTTCTTTTCCACAAGGCATTGCTTGGGCCATGGTTGACAAATACAGAGCATTTGCATCATAACCAAGGAGACGTTGACATACTCGCTTACCTTAGAGAATTCGAGTAACCCCAGACTCGTGTTATCTCGTGAACACAATGCTCGGACCCCCAACAACAGCACCCTTTAACATCTCATAAGCTTCCTTGCCTGGAGAGTAAAGACTAATATCCGGCTCATGTTCAGCAGTACCACGAAGTAAGTACTGAAGCGACACACCAGGAAGTGACACCGCATCCTTCAGAATGTCAATACCTCGTTCTGTGTAGAATTCTCGCATCTTCTCTAAGGCTTCAATGAATGGGCTAACATCCAAGTTGTTGTAATATCGCAACCAGTCAGCAAACGTCTTCATCCCCAGATCTCTGAAGGTCTGCTTACAAGCTTTCCACTCTGACAACTCAAGAAGGTAACCACCTTTGAGCTTGGACCACCACGCAGGATAATCAGGTAGTCCAGGATAATCAAGCTTCTCAGGTGAGTCGAACCATTCATAAGGTAACCAGCTCTTCTGTTGCATGCAACCGTAGGCTTTGATCCATTTCTCATAAGAAACCTCTGGGCCGAGGTAGTTGATTACATCGAGAAACCTCAGTTCAGGCGTAATGAGGAACATTGTCTGGCTAGCCTTCTTGGTGACTTTCACCGTTCCTTTGGACGAAGTACTTCTTGAGGAGGTTTGGGTTGTACCACCCAGAGTTGAACCCGAGCACAGGCACCTGGTCACACCACTCATTGATAAGTCGCTGCTGTCGTTTTGGTAACTTGTCCAAGTCTGCAGGTAGATACTGTGACCGAACCCTTGCACAGATCGTGGAGGCTCGTAGTTGGAATACCTGCATGAACTCTGAGATCAGCACTTTGGAGTTAGCATTGCAGAGGTGGGTTGGCGAGCTCGCGCTACCATCTAAGGAGCAGCCGACTGACACCGAGATTGGTATGTGGGCACTCTCGATCGTGAGACTCTGTAGGGTGGGTCTTGATCCCATCTAGAAGGGCTTCAAAGTCATAGACAATAAATAAAGTGTGGGTATGGTACTGTCTGCACAGGGGTGTGGACGCTTGGACAGCGTTTTATACAGCACTCCCACTGTACCACAAGCATGCGTCCAGATGCTCTCAGTTTATTGTCTCTCACGACCGTCTTGCGGTATCTTTGATCAGCATCCTCACCTCGCTGGTGTTGTCAACATCCATGCTAGTGACAGCCATGAAACTGGTATACTGTGTCGGTTGTCGGATCATAACCATCTACGGGAGCCCCCTCGATCCAGCGCTCACCACCGTGACCACACTTTGCATGGTGTATATGAATTCCACGCTTTCTCGACTCATATTCAATCCAACGAGTAGCCGCGGAACTGGCCGGTTGGTATGGATAGAAGGCCTTCTCGTATGGTGACTGCGGTGCCATTACCTTCTCCCAAGGGCATTCGATGGTCGTTTTTCCCCCTGTACAGCGGTCAGCATGGCGATGGAGACTTCATGCTTGGGTGAACTGCTGTTGACAGTGCCCACAATGCTGAAAGTCTGGGCCAGCTTGGAGATGTCCTTAATGAAGAAGGCGTGGTGGTCATATACTCCAATGGTCATAACGCTCAGATAGAGAGCAGGTTTCTTGGTCAGATGCCAGATGCCCTCTTCAGTGGGCTCATAAACACGAATTCCTGTCTTCGCAAATAACTCTACCTTGTCCAGCTGGTCTAGTGACGTCTTTGGTACGTCAGCCACAGGCCTGTTCAGGCCATAGAACTCTTTAACAAGCTCTCGTGCAGGAGCTGTACTTCTATCAGCTCTTGCACCCTGCTGGACTGCTAGACATCTCCAGAGGAACATGTTATCTTTGTAGGTATCGATTGCCACCATTCCCTTCCTCCATCGGAGCCAGACCGGGAGGGGGCCTGTCCCTAGCAGAGGCTGGCGGTCGATGACAACCTTTAAACTCAACGTTGATTGATCTGACGAAGGCCCATGTGGTATTGGGCCGATCGATATTGTCTGGGTCGAGGCGGGCTTGTTTTCTGCCCTCCACCCAAGTCTGGGTCTCGTAGTGTATTCATCCAGGGACTTCCTGGAGCATTCTTGTGGAAGAGCATTACCCTACCATCCTCGATGTGGCGGATTCGATAGGTGTGGGTATACCGAAGGTAGAAGGCATTCTGAACAGTCTGCAGCTTCTCCATGATCCGACCTGTAATGCCCCCTTCTAGCCCTCTGAAGAATGTCCAGCATACTGTTCGCTCTCCTCTGTCTCCCTCTCACCAAAACGCTCGTTGAGAATCTGCTGACCTCGCCTCATACTCCGGGCTAGGGGTTCAGATCTCAGTCCCCTCATTAATCATCTTCTGATTCGGTGTAGAAGAGGTAGGCGTTCTTGTGGATGGCTTGCCATCCGACTTGCTACAGCTTTGGTCCGTAAGCTGACATTCATTTCCTCATACAACTGACGACTCTGACGGAGCAGCTGTGCTTTCTTGTGAGGGTTCCATGGATCCTCAGAGGTGAGCGCCGGAAACCTCCCTGTCTGTTTTGCTCTGGAGAGTCGCTTTAGCCACTCCTCTGCAAGGGTAGGAGTCGCTTTCGCCAGTACCTGTGGGTGGTGTATATCCCTGTGGATGCCTGTCTCTAAATGGGTGTTCAGACCCTATTATGTGTGGCGATCAGTACCTGTGGGTGGTGTATATCCCTGTGGATGCCTGACTCTAAATGGGCGTTCAGACCCTATTATGTGTGGTGCTGGCGATCAGTACCTGCAGGTGGTGTATATCCCTGTGGAGGCTTGTCTCTAAATGGGCGTTCAGACCCTATTGTGTGTGGTGCTGGCGATCAGTACTTGTGGGTGGTGTATATCCCTGTGGATGTCTGTCTCTAAATGCGACCCCCGCATGCTTTACATAGTCCACAGTCTGTATAAATACCTGCCCCACATCCTCTGCATGGCTTCGGCTCAACAGCAGCCTTATGAAACTGAGCATTGTGTGTCGCACAATTTTCTCCAACACATTTCCTTAAGCATCGAAAAGGCTTACCTCGCATAAGCCATTTGCATGTATTATAATGCATGTTTGATAAAGTGTATATCAAGATCTTAAACCTTGGGCTGATGGGTGTGGTTCAGTGGGCCTGGGTATCTTGTATGTATTTGTGTGGCCCATGACCCTATGCCTCAGGAATTGAGATGGTGGTAGGAGCCACGGATCACGGAACGGTTGCTTGTGGAGGGAGGTCGTATTTTTCTACTACCGGCTATACTACTCTTATAACTTTTTCAACTCTACATAGCAGACATCTTCACATTTGTGACAATCGGCCCCGGGTTTATGGAGATATGCCACTTCAAACTTATTAGTCCCCTACTGGTAAAACCAAAACCCCCCCACAAAAAAATAGGCTTTCACTTCGTCTGTCCATCCATCTGTTGCAGTTGGTTTCCCACACTTTTTTCACAGTCCTTCAAGTTATTCAACTAAGAATTGGTACATCGCTTTGTTATGAGAAGTTACCGTACAGACCAAATTCGAGTTTCATGCGTATGCATCAATCTTTTATTGAGTTATGCCTAGAGTTGGGCGATATTGGCTTTTAGAAGACGATAATGATATCATGGAAAATATCGCGATATGATATATTGTCTAGACGATTGGGCTTGAGGATAAGGTGTATTTTAAAACTTGTAATAATTGCCACGAAAACCCAACCCTCAGTGTACCGTGGGTCACGGCTCATACCACAAACAGATCATCTACATGTACAACATTATTGATGGGCAGTAGCACAGATTAAATTGATCTCCAGATTCCTGATTAATATTAACCAAGCATAGACTTTGTATTTTATGCCATTTCCACCATTTTATGCAACTAGGTGACAAATCTGTTGTAAAACTGACATTCTCCATTTGCAAAAGGAAAATCCTAAAGCTCAAATCTGATTGGCTAAAACGGAATTAGGTCTACAGTCATGTTTGACGAGCCAAATATAGTTAACAAGCTATGTACTTTAGGATACGGCCAGTTATGGAACAGGCTAGTAATTGTGTTAGTAATTTTCTAGCTGTTGCAAGGAATTTATCTTTTATTCCATCCCCACCACCACCGAAGACCAATTAAAACTTGTCCATGCTTTGACATCGGCATGATCATAGATGTCTACCGCGAAGGCGTGAATATAACACATTCCACCCTAAACGCTGAAATGTGTACTGTTGAGATAATTAGTCCAATTTAAACTGATTAATTTGAATGTAATTTAATGGAAAGTTGTTGTCACAATAATAAAATCTGTCTTAAAATTATTTTCAAACTAGCTGGTCTTATTTTTTAGGCTTACATTTAACGCATTCGGCATAACAGTGTCTGTTGTTGTAGATTGTTGGACGACTAATGCTCCCAAGCACTGTATTATAGGGACACGCGTGTTGTGATTAGTGTTGAACAGATGTTAAAATTGAAAGGTCACTTTTGTGACTTCCTAAATTCTGATATATCTACATTATAGGCCATTAGGCCTATTCATCATGAACGATTTTTGCCATCAAATCATGAAGCGAGTTTATTATTACTGGCTATTGTTGCCCGTATAAAATTTTACGTCATATTGGAACGTAAACAGGGTATTCCAATTTGTTTATCCGGACCTGTTAATTTGTTGTTGGAAGGCCAAAGAAATTGATAAATTAATGATTACTGATAAGAATGCACTTGGCGCAAAAAAATTACAAATTATTTTAATTAGCCTCATAGGACAGGGAGTGGTTACAAATGTATGATCAGATATATATATCTTTTCTTGCGGTAATATTTTATAATTTCTGCCCGTTATTCTTTGAAAATCATAATTTCAAATGAATATGTTGCGTCGTAATATTTTATCTCATCGATTACAAGAGCCTATTAACTAGTGTAGTCTTGCAATGACTGGCCACCCAAGTAAAGAAGAGCCGATGAAATTAGAAAAAATACTCAAACCCTGAGAGCTGTAATCTCTTCTTATGGTGGCAGTTTGCTAGCCCATGATATCAGTTGGTGCCCGGGCCGACCACTGCTCTTACAACACCCTCATTATGGCTCTGATCACCTCAAGTTAAATTAATTTCAAATTGTTCTACATTCCTCTTTCTTACAGTGTGCAGAATTTGATATATCTCTGTTTGTTAGGGTTAAGACGGTTATTACTGGAAGAGATATTTAATAATTTGTTAACAATGGTTATTAGGTTTTTAGATATTAATCATGCTAATTTTTCATACATTATTCTTAGTTTACTCTAGAATACTAATTACTAACTGTTTCAGATTTCCAGAAGGCGGCTGCCTTCCTACGGGAATTTTTACTGAAGTTGAATGAAGATGTTGAGTGTGCAGAATTACGAGACTGTGTCAATCTTGCATTACTTCATATGCAGAAATATTACAGGTATAGACTCAACAGTTAACTGTCTGACTGCTGTTTTTTTGCAGATGACCTATTCCGGGGGTTATGTCTCTGGACCTGCTAAATATTTTGAAAACAATTTGACTGAAAGTTGTTGGTGTCCATGCCACCATGATCAACAACTTTCAGTCAAATTGTTTTCAAAAGATTCAGCAGGTACAGAGTTATTGCTAATGGAAATTATTGTCTGGTGGTCTGAGACAGTTAATACGTAATTATTACCCCTACCCCTTTAGGGGAGAAAGTCTTGCAATCAAGTCTGTCTGTCTGGCTGGCTGTGTGTTTGTCCAGACTGATATACCCCAAAAACATCTTTCTTGCTAAAATTCAACACAACAAAGGAAATTACCTTGCAAGAGGATTTATAGACTAGCCGTGATCTGGATACAAGGTCAATAGTATTTCAGATTTCCTGGATATTTTTCAGATTTTCTGAATTTTTTCGGGGTTTCCAGATTTTTCAGATCAGCCCAAAGTTGTGCTTACACCCTGTCGGAGGAGTTGCATTACAATAAATTTCAGGACCTTTTGACCCATCCCACACCCTGGGGGCAGGGCCAAATGTAAATGTGCTCATCTACTCCACATTGATATGTGTAACTGACAAACTAAATTTGGTTAAATTCTGTCCAACAGTGTCAGAGAATTTGCATTGCAATCAATTTTTTTACCTTTTAAACACCCCCCCCCCCCATCCCCCACCCCTGCCCTACCCCTTGTTGTGGGGCCAAATGTAAATGTGCTCATGTATTTCACATTGATATGGGTAACTTATATACCAAATTTGATTGAATTCTGTCCTACGGTTTTGGAGGAGATGCATTACAATCAATTTCTGCAGGTTCAAATTTGACCTTTTGACTCCTCCCATGATGTCACAGGATAAGTGGGGGAAAATAATTTTTTCTCAAATGGGAAATAAGATCAGCCTAAAGCGGACATATCTTCCACATTGTCGTCATCTGGAGTGGAGCAGGTGTGTACGTGGTCAGCACAATATAGGCAAGAGTGAATAAAGTTGAATGACAAAGCCACAAGTTTTATTTACTATAACATCAGCAATAACTCCCAGGCATACCACAGACTTCATAAACACAACAATACAGAATGAAAGTTGATGGCATTGAGATTCTATAGTAAGAATAATTAATGGACTAGTATATTGATGTAAACATATGTAACGTCAAAAGTATGCCAGGAAATTCTAACAAATGTAATGATAAAAACTCTATTGCATGGTAACAGAATTATAGCGTATTCTAGCGTAGTAATGTAGGGAGCAAAATAAATAAAGCGATGGGCAACTAGTTGTCACAGATAACTGAACAAACAAATCAATATATTAATATGGTAGTAAACCCCGTTGGACACAACAGATCATAAAACTAAGTGACAGTTGAAAAGCTACAGAGTCACAACTGTCACATATACAAAGGGACATTGACTTATGAGGTTGCACAGGAGGCGCTGTGTGTATGGAAGCGATTTCCGGTAGTATCAGAAGATCATGTGACAAATGTGACTCTTAGGATTGTGTTAAGAAACATAAAACCCTGAGACTTATGTTCAGATCTACAAATTACTGGTCGCTATGAATTGTTGATGGAAATGGGTCTGAATCGAACTATATGTCAAAGTCCTAACTTCGCCACACGCTCCCACTATTCTTACACACGGCTACATGATTACCAAAACGTCAAATTGACAAACGTCGTGACACATTATGGATTTTACATTTACAATTCAGAAATAAATGTGTTCACCACATTACAGCAAATATGTCAGAAAACAATAATCCATTGTAATAACACAGTACAATGTAGCACAAGGGTTTGAGTAGTGAACCCTGTATTAGGTATTATATGAATTTGGGGAACTGCTACATGTAAGTACAATCAAATGAGCATAGGTGAAACAGTAAAAGACAAGCTGGACAGAATGTGATGAAGGGTCACTAAAAGTAAGATCTATTTGACACCCGTTAACACATGAATTCAGGAGTAACTGGTTTTTTGTTATAGTTATAAACGGTGGCCAAAGTATGTGTACTGGGTTAATAAACACGAGTTCATGTATGACTGGTTTATGGTATTGATACAATTAATGGCCCAAAATGTGCATGCTGGTTTAATATAGGGGTGAGGTCATGGAAGCGCTTATGCGGTGTCGGTACCCCCCCCCCCCTCCCAATGTGTGTGTGTGCGTGTATGGGTTCATACATGTGTATTTTAAGTTTTAACGTTCGGGAGGTGTTGGTCGGGATAGTTCACTTTTCATAACAGCCACCCCTTGCTTTTGAAGTGTTCATATGCCAAGCCTATCAGGCGCACACTTGATGTGCGTCGAACGCCGGAGGGGTTGCTGGAAGGTCTTGACTGATCGTGACTCTTCAGGAGTATTACTGAAACATTTCTCACTATCCATACTGGAATGTGTTTCACCAGTGAAGTCCATACCACTCGTTTCGGGAGTATCGTCACGTGGCGGTAAATCAGTGGAGTTGGACAGAACATCATCTTTCAGCGGCGTGTCCCCATGTCGTGCCACGTGCTTGACTGACACTAGTCTCTAGTCCATCTTCATAACGGATTTGTGCATATTGAGGATTGGCATGGAGTAACTCGACTTTGTCTACAAGTGGTTCATCCTTACTGGAGCGAATGTAACGTTTTAGTAGTACTGGTCCAGGAATTGATAGCCAAGTGGGCACATAACTTCCAGTTGATGAACGTCGCTGAAAACTGAAAAGCCCCTCATGAGGAGTTGAGTTGGTAGTTGTACAGAGTAATGACCATATGGAGTGCAGGGCAGCTGGTAACACATTCTGCCAACATGACATTGGTAACCCTCACGTCTTGAGGGCAGTGGTTATGGCCTTCCAGACTGTTCCATTGTATTTTTCAACATGGCCATTACCTGCAGGGTTGTAACTGGTTGTCCTACTGGCTGCGATGCCCCTGTCATAGAGGAATCGACGAAATTCATCACTCATAAATGAAGACCCTCTATCGGAGTTGATTTATGCTGGCATCCCAAAAATAGAGAATAGCTGGTATAAACAGTTAGTCACTGTTTGTGTACTAACATACTTACATGGAAAAACGAAAGGGAACCTACTGTATTTGTCAATAACATTCGGGAAATATCGATTCTGATTGTTTGAGATCAATGGGCCCTTAAAGTCTATGTTTACGCATTCAAAAGGTTGTGTAGCTTTTATCAGATGAGCCTGGACTGGTTTGTCGAATTGTGGTTTAGACTCAGCGCATACCCTACAAGCTTCTGTCATCTGTCTCACTTCATCAATTGAATATGGTAGAGTATGTGTCCTCACAAACTGGTTCATCCGTGTTATACCAGGATGGCAGAGTGCACTATGAAGTTCATATACATGTAGATCAGACCCTGAGACTGTAGCACATGTAGAGCGAGAGAATGTATCTGGTGAAAAGTTCTCCTCTCCAGGACGGTATTCAATATCAAAAGTGTAGCATGATAACTCTATCCTCCATTGCATTATCTTATCATTTTTGACTTTGCCCCTATGTTTCATATCAAACATGTAGGTAACTGAACGTTGATCAGTCTTAATAGTGAAGTGTCTATCAGTACCAGTGAGGTAATGTTTCCAGTGACGAATACATTCAATGATAGCTAGTGCCTCCTTTTCTACTGACGCCAGCCTAATCTCTGGCCCATGGAGTGTACGAGAGAAGAAAGTCACAGGTCTGCCATTTTGGTTTAGGATGGCAGTAATGGCAAAATTTGAAGCGTCAGTCTACTTCAAATGGTATGTTCTCATCGATAGCAAGCACTATTGATTGTTCAATGTCACACTTAAGACCTTCAAAAGCAGTTTTAGCCTCTCCTGATATAGGAAAGTTAGTGGTAATAGTTAACGGCCTAATTTTGTCAGAGAATCCTTGAATCCATTTAGAATATTATGAAAGGAACCCTAGAGTACGACGTAGAATTTTCATATTGTTAGGAGGAGGAAGCTGCTGGAGATGACGTAGATGCTCTAATCTCCCCCTCCTCAATGATGGAAACAAGAATTGACAACTTTCGCGTAGAGAACACACACTTTTCTTCATTGTAGGTGATTTGCCGTCACGAAGCAGCTGCAAGGAATCATTGGCGATTGATGTCATGTTTGTTTTGATCTTTACCACAGATTGTCACATTATCAAGGTACATGTACGCAAAAATTGCTTGCAAGGATTCTTCGTCAATGATACCATCCACTACCCTTTGAAAACAGGCAACCCCATTGGTCACCCCAAAGGGTACACGAGTGAACTGATAGAGAGGTACCTGCTTGAAATGCAGTATACTGTTTGTCGGAGTCCTTTCTGCTAACCTGGTGGTATGCACTGCGCAAGTCAATTGTACTGAACACACGATACTGTGCAATGTTATTAATAGTGTCGTCTATACGCGGTAAGGGATACGCGTCAAGAAGTGTGAACCTATTTATGGTTTGTGAATAGTCAATTGCTAACCGCTTATGATTTTCCTCATGAGTAACAACTACTTGAGCCTGCCAAGGTGAATTATTCGGTTCTATTACTCCTTCCTTTAATAAGCATCGAGCCTCGCTGTCAATGAATTTTCTGTCATCACATGTATTTGCTAGATTTTGTAGCAATTGGATGACAATCCTCAGTCAGATTTGCAAAAAGTTTGGGCGAATATACCTTTAGAGTGCTAAGACCACAGATTACAAGTGATAGTTCAGGTCGTCCATGTTGAAAAGTAATGCTTTCATGCTTCCTCTGGAAATTTAAGCCAAGAATCAGATCGGCACACAAATCAGGAAGGATAGATAAATGAAAGTTAGAGTACTTCCTATCACCAAGTTCTAGATTCACCACACAGTAGCCAAGAGTCTTTGCTGAAAGTGAAGACTGTGCCATAGCAATATTTCTAGTAATTGAGTGCTTGTATAGCGCAAAAGAACTAACTAGGCGAGGGTGAATAAAACTCTGTACTGCCGGAGTCTATCAGGGCACGAACACCTACCCCATTGATCATGACCATGGAACTGGATTTTAGCAGAGATGCTGGTGTATGTGCAGTTATCGTCGCTAATGTAGGAAATATCGCAGCTGTAGTACCGTGTCCAGATCTGTCAGCAGGATTGGATCTGCATACCTTAGCGAAATGCCCTTTCTTTTGACACTTGTTGCATGTTGCCACCTTAGCTGGATATTTTTCCCGTGGATGTTTATTGTAACCACAGAAGTAACACTTGACCCTGATTGCCGCCGCAAGAGTGCTAATTGAGTGTTTATCTGGAGGAGAAGAGGGCAGAGATGAAGTTTCAGCTGCTGTTGGTAGTGGGAGATGTGAAAAGCTGTATGACTTGGAACTCTTTTGAGCAGATTCAAGAGAACAAGCTTGTGTGAACATAGAGTTCAAGTCAAGTGTCTTGTTCTCAAGCAGTCGCTGGCATATTCCATTTGACTGGAGTCCAGTAATGAAAGCATCATGTACCGCTTCATCTCGGTATACTGTCGCCGTAACATTCTGTTAGTTGCAGTCTTTTGAACTTTTCTCCACTCTGCTGGTGTGGAGTGGCAAGGACATGACGGGCAAAAACTTCATTGGTAGGTTTTACATACAGGGCCTAAAGAATAGTGATCACTTCATCATAAGAAGTACAATGGTCGATGCACTCATATATCTGCGCGCTAACATGGTTTGTTAATATGTATAGCTTGTTCAGATTCTCGGTAGGTAAGACAAAGAAAGTTTATGAAAGTTTGATGCCAGTGGAGCCAATTCTTGTTTGCTAAACTCGAGCTCGGATCAGTGTCCAGCTTCTCTGGACTTAGTAATTGCTCCATTTCTATGTAAATAAAATTGATGTGATAAGACGACTATGATGAATGATATGAGGCTATTATTTACATAGAACAAAAGGTGGGATCTGTAACGATAAAATAATAAACATAGATTAGAAATGATATAATAATAATCATAACATAATTAAATGTGTGTGTGTGCGTGTATGGGTGCGTACATGTGTATTTTAAGTTTTAACATTTGGGAGGTGGTGGTCGGGATAGTTAACTTTTCATAGCAAGCGTAAAGAAATTGATCAACCGACTGACAGACTTATGCTACCTTGTATTAGTCACTAGCCAGTCACAACTAAAAGTTTTAAAATAATTTTTAGATAGTTATATGATTTTTATTGATTCTTTAGGACCTTGCAGACCCGTACACATGAGAAATCTGTTCATCACAGTCTCTCTCTGTCAGCCCGTGGGCTTAGTCCTTTAACTCCATTTGTTGATGCTCCGGATAAGTTCCAATCGCGATGGATCAATCTAGATAGTACACGCCTGACATCATCTATGCCGATAGATGATAGCGTGAATTTTGTGGTGTTGCCACAGATAATTCAAGCGACGAAACAGGGTGACATTAAGCATATATTGCAACTTATTCAAAAAGGTGAGTAAAATAATTTTATAATTAATATTTGCTTTAATTGGCTTAAAGATTTAAGTAAAAATATATGCTTTGTAATATATATTATGAATTAGCGAAAGCTACGTGCTTGAAAATGTCACAACACAGCAACATTCCTTCTGGATGGCTACCCAAATTTTTATATGCCCGTCATAAGATGGGTTGTACACGTATTATGTCACGGGGCGTGGTTTCTCCTTCGATCAATACTTACCATTATATTACTCTTGATAATACAAGCTAGCTAGCTAGCTGCTCTAGGAATCCAGATTTAGAAAGCTTTACCGGCTCCTGGAACCGGGTACCCGGCTCCCAACAAAGTGGTACCCGTCTGGCAGTGAGGCTCATTCTTGTTTGCATAGCAACAAGAGCTATACATGCTTTTTGCTTTTGGAAATTTCTTAGCGTTTTCTGTGCCTAAGTTTAGCTGTTTTCGCTTCACGGAATATTGGATTTACCATGGAAGGAGCTTCTGAATCTCAGGTTGTATTCTTTCATGTTATTCTCTAGCTGTATGGAGACTTACAAATGTAGGTCTAAAATTTTGTGTGTGTCGCATGTCCCAATTTCTGACCCCGAATCTGGGACGTGTGGTGACAACGAAATATGCCAGATAGATCGCCTCCTTTTAATCCCAACGGCAATCGGCAGTAATATGAAATTGGATGTTTGCTATATGGTGTTTTAAACACGAAAATCGTCTGACGTCGTTCTCCGTATTATCCGAGCGGGTGACGTCACACCCGTGTTGTTTCTCAGATTTTTTATGGTGAAGAAAATGTTTCATTAATTCGCGCATCTTGTTCTGAGTGCTGCATACTTTTTGTACCAGAAAACTAGAATTATGTCACGTTTTGCATGGTAATCACGATCTGTTTGCATTAATCGGTGGTTTCAAAATTCTTGATTTAAGATGTGTGTTCTGCGGTTTTACCATGTTCTACAGCAGTTTGTTTTTCATTTTGCTGTTTTCTTCACATTTAGTTTTGGCCTTCGTTTGAGTATAATTTGAAATTTATTATTAAATATACCGCGATTGCTATGCGATATGCCATGTTATACATCCGTCAGGATCAGTATATGGGTGTATTAATGTCCGCTATCGTTCTTGTCGCCAGAAAATGCTATCTTTGTTGTAATGTTGCGGGTTTGGGGTGCTGGAGGGTTAACAATTAATTTATGGTCAAAATATTTGAAAATTATTTGTCTGCCTTCCGTTCCTGTTTCGTTCCGCTTGCTTATTTTAGGTTTTGTGCTTATTTTTAGACCAAGCCTACCTCTCCATCTTGTTCCAAATGCCATAAGTTCATTAAAGTCGCCTACTAAGACCATGTCTGTTTTCGATGTTCTTCCTGTAACGTTGATAATAGGTGTAATGTTTGTTCAGTGTGGCCGATCGAGGTGTTGGTTGAGTTCCTTTTTCCAGAAGGACCTGGCCGGGTCTGATGCAGGGTCAGGCAGTACAAAAAGAAATCATGGAGCATCTGTTTCAGCCCCTGGGGGCGCTCCACATCTGCAGTCGGAGGTTTCGGAGATGGCACCTCCGGCGTGGGTCGGGCCCGCTATGCAAGGCTTCTTGCATAGCGTCCTGCCCACGCTGGTGTTGTCCATGCTTCCTAAGGCTGTAGGACAGTCTCTTCCCGTATCCAGTACGGACCCTGTCCTTGGACAGGGTTATGGACTGGCTACCGAGGGAGCCATCTCGTATGGATCCCTGGTGGTCCCGTCGGGCTCTGGCCTGATGGGTACTGTCTCTCTGGCCGGTCCGTCGGGCATGGGAGCCGTTCGCCAGGACGGCTCCAGGGCTTCCCCATCTGGTGACGACTCTTCGGGGTCTGAAGATGAGGAGGCCGAGGAGGAGAGACTGTTATGGCCTGAGATGCTGCGGGTGGAGTGCATGGAGGTCGATTCCGTCCTGGACAGAACCGCCCTCCATCTGTCTGGCTTGGCACAAGCCAGGACAGTCGCTCCACCCGTGGTTGAGACCACACTGGTACCTGTCCAGTGCTGGTTTGTTTGCCACCAACCGACACGGTGACGGGTGTTGCTGGCCAGGCTTGGTACACGCCTATCTCGCCTGGTCCAGCGGCCACACTTGAGGTGCCATTGGCGCCCGTGCATGGCCACGGTTCCATAACTGCTATGGGTCTGTACGGTTTTCCGTGCGGGCCTACTCCATGGGTCAGTGAGATTCATGGGGTGGTGGCGGAACCGTGCGGTACTGGTGTTGCTGGCTTACCAGTGTTGGCTCCTAGCCGGGAGGCCACTGCTGGTAGACCCGTGAATACGTCAACGAGTGATGTATTCATGGGGGTGTCCTCTTTGGAGACAGACTGGTCCGAGGCTCTGGCTTGGCTAGCCAAGGTGGACCTGTCTGTGGTTTCGGCCACGGCCGAGGAGGACACGGCCCATCCGTTGGTTGCATTGATTAGGACAGGGTTCATGCCCACGGCTCAGATCCAGTCCATTGGACTGGATCCACGGTTTAAGGAATTGCTGGATGCTATTTATAGCAAGCAACTCTTAACTAAAAGCCAGTTCCCTGCGGCCTCCAGGGAGGTGCGGACAAGGTGCCGTATTCCCCGAGGGGAGGATGACAGATACAGTGTGGTTCCACAGTGTGGAAACAGAGAAAAGAACCCCTTTCAAAGCTGGTACCAGTTTTGGAGCCAATAATGTCGCATCTTGTATGGTGGAAGAAGCGTCAGAATCTCCTAGTAGGGGTTTCGCTGCACCTACCCCACCCCCAGCTGTCCGTGCATCGCTGGAGGGATGGGGGGGGGGCCTGCCTGAGAGAACACCAGGTCTCGGGCACAACTCGACAGTAGTATCATACATAAATCGTCAAGGCGGGACCAAGTCACCCACACTGTATGAAGGTGTGGCACTTGATTCAATGGTGCAGGAATTACTCAGTTGTTTTGAAAGCAGCTCACATTCCTTGGTGATTGAGCATTCTGGCGGATGCTTTGTCTCGCAGACAGAGGATTCTGCCAACAGAATGGTCTCTCAACCCTCCAGTTCTTCACAGGATCTTCGAGCATTGGGGCAAACCAAACGTGGACTTGTTCGCCACAAAGGAAAATGCTCAAATCATGACTTATGTCTCGCCGATTCCAGATCCAAATGCCGTTAATACAGATGCTCTGGCGATAAGCTGGAGAGGGATGCACGCTTACGCGTATCCACCCACTACTCTTCTACTGAAGGTTTTGGTGAAGATCAGGGAGGAACCGTGCCTGGTCCTGCTAATAGCACCATTTTGGCTCAGCAGGGCGTGGTTCATGTATCTTCTGGATCTGCTGGTGGACAATCCAGTGCAGTTACCCGAGATTCCGAACATAATCTCCCAGGCCAATGGTCGCTTCCTACACGAGCGGCCCGAAATTGACTGCGTGGATGTTTTCAAACAACGTTCCACATTGGAAGGCTTTTCTCAACAGGCTGCAAGCTTCATCGCAGCCGCGAGAAGGAGGTCAACCTTCAAGTCATATAGCCACAAGGTTAACAAATTGCAGACTGGTGTGAAGGAAAGGGTATTGATACTTTTCAATCCACTATTCAGCAAATAGCAGACTTTCTCTGTGAGCTGTTCTATTCAGGACTGGCTCCTGTCACAATTGCTGGATACAAGTCATCTTTGGCATCATTTATCCCATGTTTAGCCAACAGGGATAGTCCAGACGTGGCCCAGTTGAATGTGATGGTGAAGGGAATGAGCAATCTCCGACCGAGACAACCGATAGCCTGGTGTCTATCTTTGGTGCTTAATGTACTGGCCAAGCACCCTTTTCGAACCTTTGGGTTCGGCTTGTCTAAAGCATTTGACGCTAAAGGCTGTTTTTCTATTGGCAGCTTCCTCAGCGAGAAGGCGCAGTGAGATCCATGCGCTTTCAGCAGAGAGGGACCAATTTATTGTCTCTGGAGAGGGTCTGCGACTACTGCCAAGAGCCGAGTTTATGTCAAAGAATCAATCTTTGAAATATCCCGGCAAACCGATCATTATACCAAAGGTAATCCAGTCCGTACAAAAACGGACGGACTCTTTACGGTCAAATGATAAATAAACATTGTGGATCTGCCATAAGAAGCCATATGGCGCCGCATCCATGGATTCTATCTCGTTGGGTAGTAGAATGCATTCAGACTACCCAAGAGATTGCGACTGGGCACCAGGTGCAATGCGCAAGGGCTCACGATGTTAGAGGAATAGCTGCCTCGACCGCCTTTTACAATGGTCTTCGGTTAGAGGACATCATGGCTGTTGCACAATGGCACTGTGAGTCCTCTTTCACGGATTACTATATGAGGGACATGTCAGACTCTGCCAATCCACTCGCTTTAGCTATTTTGAAACGATAGTTTAACGGCCACACTGTTCTTCTCCCGTTTTATACTTGAAAAAACAAAAGTTATGGAACAGACATGGTCAAGCGAGAGGAATACAACCATGAGTGTCACGTATGGTAAAAAAAGTGTTTGGTTGATGGCTCCACATCTGAAATCAAATTTTCATAAGTTAATTCAAGTTTGACAGTTTTTTGTATTATGTTTATATATCATGATCATTCTTCTTATATATTCATGCTCATTCCCAGGCTAATATGTGCAAAGAGCAGTTAACCCTCTTCGCATATTTGTGTTTTCAGGCTAGATGCATGTTCGTGAGTTTCCTCCCTTTTTTGGTGTTGCGAATGTGATTCGGTCCCTAAACTAGACGGTCCTTTTAGGTCTCTGTATGTCAAGTTTAAGTCTAAGATCTTTCTCCAGGGGCAAAAGAAGCTATGTATGGCTTGCCCCTTTCCACCAGGTTGCCGACTAAATCTGGTGTTATCAAGAGTAATATAATGGTAAGTATTGATTGAAGGAGAATGAAGGAAATTTCAATTTCCTTTTCTCCGAGATCTAACAATTCTTACCATTATATTAGGGACCCTGCATCCCAGCCCCACGGAGGCAAGCCATAGGTATTCTCTTGTTTGGTAGCTATGCAAACAATATGAGCCTCACTGGCAGACGGGTACCCATTTGTTGGGAGGCGGGTACCCGGTTCCAGGAGACGGTAAAGCTTTCTAAATCTAGATTCCTAGATTGTATTATCAAGAGTAATATAATGGTAAGTATTGTTAGATCTCGGAGAAAGGGAAATTGAAATTTCCTTCAGTTTATCTGTGTGTTCGCCTAGGCCAGATCTCAAAAAGTTTTGAATCTACATTGTTCTGTCGACATATTACATGGAGACGAAGTGTCATGATTTCGTTTTGGAAAGATCTGTCCATGTTTGTGACTGTTACCCCCCCCCCCCCCCTGAAAATCTTAAAATGCATAAAAAATATTTTGTCCGGGTCAAATTTCAAAAGGTTTCGAATCAACATTTGAAATTTTCTTCTGTTATGTCTGTGTATAAATTATGTGAAGATGTAGTGTCATGATTTTGTTTCAGTGAGATCCGCCCATGTTTGTGAGAGTTATCCCCCATGATAAGCTGAAAGTTCATCCGGGGTAGATCTAAAAAAATTTGTAACCTACATTTCAAATTCTTTTTTCAGTGGACATATGTGGAATATTAGGTTGATATTCATAAAAGTTATCCCCCCCTGAAAAGCTTAAAATTAATCACGGATGTGAGTATTCGGGGTTGGGAGAAGGCACGCTTGTTTCCATGTGTGATCAGTTGCAGATGGCTGAAAGCTGGTCCTTGAGGAGATCACAGCCACCACATAGAGGCTATCATATACTTCATTCAGACATTGGGAACTTTATGTTACATATCTCTACAGGTGCAAGCATGCAATGCCTATATAGTCTTTATTTTTTTATCTCATCCGCTTTAACTGGCATAAGACATCTTTCACGAGAACTGAGGTTTAGATGATCAGAATGGATGATTCCAGTTTATCCATCAATCATATGATATCATAATCAACTATGTGATGTGTAGGCTGACATCATAATCAATTACGCCATGAATGACTCGATTTAGTCTGTCTTAAATGCTTAATAGTTGTACGAATTGTATGTCTTTACTGTTTAATAAACATTCTGTTGAATATTTTGAAACTAATTTTACTGTATAGTTTTCTGGAAATTGAGAATCAGAGAGTACAAGGATCGATCGATCCTAATGTGTGTAAAGCGTGGGTGGAGCTTACCTAAATGTGGGCGGGGCATAGCTAAACCTTGATTCCTCTATTCACCTCCATCATTTTCAGATTATCAGGATAAATAAAGGCAATCAGTTGGATAATCATGACCGACCTACCATAAATGGACGGATTAGATGAGAATTAATGATGGCCAATTATGCATTATACTCTACGTATTGAGTTAAATTCAGCATGATTCAAATGAGAGAAAATACATATGCATGTATGTTCCACATGCGCATAACATTTAGTGCTATTTCAAAACAAGAAACTTAGACATCTTTACCAATACCATAATGACAGTTATAGCATGGGGTGTCATGTGAATCCTGTGGGATTAGACTGAATAGTATGATGCAGAATTGGGCGTCATCTCGTCCAAATCTGTCTTATATATCATTGTGTCAAATTCCTTTTATTCCAATATGCTTTAGAAAATTGTATCATGAATTACCTCCCTTGAATTACCAGCGGCGCTGACATCATAGTGGAGCAATGGCTAAGCAAACCCATACAGACATCACTGTTTGGTCAAAGGTGAATTTTTTCTTGCATTACATTTAGCAATGAAATTTGTAAAAGACAATGATCTTGGGGATATTTCTGACATGGACATTAGTCATCAGTTACTAATAAGGCAATGTCGTATTTATATGCGTTCTTCATGAATGAATGAAAATTGTTGTGTGTTCTGCGAAAAAACATGTCAAGAACTCAAGAGGTAGGTGTGGTGAATTCTGGGCGTATAAAATTCAATGCAGGGCTATGCTAATGATTTCTAAGTTACAAGGATATTGCAAACGAACATTAGATTTCAATAAAAAGATTTTAATAATATTTTATTAATTATAAACAGTTTGACAAATTTTCACAACCTCATTCAATAATAAACTTCTTGATTTTGACATGCCTCAAAATTCAAGCTGTGAGTTCATCGCTTGAATCGTCAACCACGTTTGTCTGATTACACGACACATGTTTTCCAAATAGAAAAAACTGTCGTCTAATAAAGATAGGAAGTGAGGTATTAGCTCTGATTCAAGTACTAGTAGTATAACAGACACAGCAGCCGTGTTTGTCTTGCATCTCATTAATATAACAGTGTCAGAATAAGCTGTAGTGAGTGATCAATCATCAACGGCAAAATATAATTGGCACGATGACGTCATACCACAACAATCATTCATGTGATGGCATCACTGACAGATTATCGTGGAAAATGATGAAATTTAGCGACTCCATGGCGAAATTTGCTATTTAGAAACTAAAAAATATGCAAATAATATAATAATGTGTTTTAATTAAATTATACAAAATCATCATTTGGCTCACTTTGACCATTATCTGCTTGTGTTCCCCTTTAACCCTTTAACACTCATATCAGACAAAATGTCTTCTGCAGTGGTTTTGAGAAATGTACATTGATAGACCAAGAGAAGACTATTTTTGAAAATTTACTACTAGAATGACTGGATCGATAACCAAACCAGCAATAAATTTTCAAAAATAGGCTTCTTGGTCTGCAAATGGACATTTTCTCTTAGGAATTTGAAATTTTCTTGAAAAAATTTGAGTGTCAAAGGGCTAAGGGGCCAAGTGCCTACACTCTTCTGGGGTTTACCCCCTCCCGGCCCCCCCCCCCAACCCCATAATCTTAAATTACAACTTCAGACATGAATTTCATATCTCTTGTTGTAGACATGACAATGGCCCACTTAGCAAAATAAACACATGTTAGCACATGAAAGTGATACTCACTAAGGAGCCTTATTTGTGGCAACATCCTACCTGCTAAGCAGATCAATGGCTGTGAACATTTTTGAAGCATTTTACCTGAGAGCTGTTGCCATTCTAATTTGCAACCCCTTGAAGGAACACTAACATTATGGAAATGAACACTGGGTATTATTTGAAAAATTGAATGGAATTTAGGATAATAAGGGATTAGTGATCAAAGTGTTACAGGTCAAATTGATATTTTTGATCTCTTTATTTGTCACTAATGAGTTTCAGGCATGCCACATGAGCTAAGGCGATTAACACACTCGCACACCAATATTACTGTCCACCCATCCACCTTTTAAGCTTTTCAGGGAAGATGGCTCTGGTGAATATGGATAGAATTAGCCAAAATCATGACACTGCCTCTCGCCCTGATGTATCTGCTTAAAAAAGTTGTGCATAGGTTTAAAACCCTTCAAGATATGGATTGAACCATCGTACTAACATACGCCCACTCACATAGCTACACCGTTCGAGGCCGTACTTGCAGATCTGTGATTTCTCGCTATGTGAAGTAACATTACACTAGTGGGGTGGAGGTAGCCAATCAGATTTCTGCCTCCTTCACGCGATGGGCAAGAGTTCGTCTGGTGACCTGATTTACAATCACAAAAACAACAGCGATCGTGACGCTGTTGATCTGGAAGTAGACATTTGCAAAAGTTTGTAATAGTTTTGCTCTAAACAAGTTATCTGAGGAGGAGAAAATGTGTAGATTGGTTTTCGGTAACAAAAACCACTAGTTTAGTTTACGCACATGTGTAAATTTGTCTACTACCTGATTTCTTATCGAGCAATCTCATTGGCGCAAGTTGACTGACCCCAGTTCATTAATATGTGTGAAGCTTCGTGAACTTAGCACAAACGTCAAAGGCATGCAAGCACGGTACTTGATACGGGAACGTAGTGGGAGGACGAGGTGCGTGCAGTAGGGCGATGGGATTGGACAAGAATCAGATAATTGTGAGCACCATTACATAATTCGCCGCCACATTCAACCGGTATAGAAAAAGGAAGATTTCCAAAATTTAGGATTGGGTTTTTAGTCCAGTAGAAATGAACAGAAATATAGGCTAACCCGGACATTTTGTATAACAGACGATTTTGTGTTCCAAACACTTTATGACTGTCAAGAGTCCACACAAGAAATTCTCACAAATTCACACTTGGGGAAACCTGATTTTTAACCCTTTGAAGTTAGGGAACGAAATGTGAAAAATATTTAGCATAAATAGGTAATCTGTTGAGAATTTTATAAAATTAGACCTACTGACAATTGCTATTGTCAATTGTGTATATGACAACAGATCCCAGTCAAATTACCTGTAAGACATACTAATGTAAATTTAAATTAATCAGTGAAACCTGTCTATAACAACCATATATGATTTGATACATGAGTGTGAATTCCAGAACATGGTACATCAATGTATGGCCAGTTTTTTTTAAAGATCTGATGGAGAGAGCTACACAGATGGACAGCATGTTGATGGCAACTATGCAGTCAATGATATAAATATTCCTAACGCTATTATTCTTACTATTACAATAATATATAGTCCGGGGTAAATTTAGAAAATGTTACTTGAAGTAAGTTAAGTCGATTCAATTATAAAACGATAAATATATAGAGTCAAAATCACATTGTTCATGCTAATTAATGGTTTAGTACAATTATGTCTGACCCTACGCAAGAAAAAACATGTGTTGTATGTAATATTTACCATGATAGCAGCAGTTCTAGAAAACTTAGTCATAAAGGGCTTTCAACGCTGCTTGACGCTTCAAAGCTTCGTGGAGATGGTATTGATTTGAAACTATCTCCGTCGAACGAACATTATGTACACGATAAATGCTACAAAAATTACACGTTGCCTAGAAATATTGCAAAAGTGCAACAGCAAAACAGAAACGATGAAGGAGTGCGACCATCTACCCCTACACTGCGCTCCGAAATTAATCATTATGATTACCATACTCATTGTTTGATATGTGCTGAAGAGCTCGACTTTGATGCTGTCCGCCGTCACCCTGAACGGCATTCTCACATAAACAATATTGAATATGTTAGTATGGGTAAACTCAGTGTAGTCCAGGGAACCTTGTTAAACGTGTGTAGCAAAAGGCACGATTCGTTAGCGAATGATGTTAAAGCAAGAATACTTTTTGCAAGTGACCTATGTGCTGTTAAAGCCAAATATCATCGTCAATGTATGCAAGAATTCATCTCTTGTAGAAACATCAGTTCGTGTGGTGCTTCTGGAAGTAATGCCCGGAAGTTTGATGAAATGAATGATGTGGGCTTTAACCATCTATGCAATTGGCTAACAGCACCAGAACAGCAACAGCGCCAGTTCACTTTACATGACCTTCGTACGCAATTGACCACCTACTTGCCAAATGGTGTACCCGCATATAGCATAAAGCACGCCCAGCGTCGTCTGATCGGCCGATTTGTGACAGATGTGACAATATCCCAGGTTGAAGGCAAGACAAGCGTGGTCACATTGACTGATAGAGCATCTTCTATCATACACGAATCATATGCAGCATTAACCAGTGACGAGAGAGATGAAACTATGCGACTTGTTAGACTGGTGGGATCTATGATTAATCAAACAATTAAAGATATTGATCAACCATCAGATGTGTATCCAGAACCGTCCAGTTTAGACCTTGAAAAGCTTGAAATCGAGGTGCCAGATGCATTGAAACATCTTATTTCATGTATCTATTCTGAACCTCGTAGTGAATCTGCCAAGTTGAAAAATAAACTTAAGATGGTATCTGTATGTCATGTTATCATGCAAGCTGTTGGAAAGCAATCATTTGTATCACCACTGGTTCTGTCCATTGGTTTGTTCATCCACCAGTCTACCCGCTCCCGTGTTATCATAGATATGCTCTCATCCCTGGGACTCAGTGCTTCCTATGACCAGGTAATTGCATTTCAGAGATCTGCAGTTGGAAGCACATCTGTTGAAGACCTGTGTCCTGGGCTCGTGGAGAAGAAGGATGGAGGGGGTTTCTGTCAATGGGTAGCTGACAATTTTGATTACAACGAGGACACGATTTCTGGTTATGATACAACGCAATTGATGGGGATCATTTCGTGTCAAACAATGGCATCAACCGAAAGCAGGGCTAACCCAGTTGGGGCAATATGTCGTAAAACTATAGCTGCTGATGAGATCAAAGAAGCTGGTGATTTTGGGAGCTTCATGCTACCCTACACGTCTTCTAATAAATCCCTAATGGCAGATGTAAGGATAAAGACCATTAACCCCATCAGCTTACCTATTGCTATGCACAGTCAATTAGACACATTGTGGTTGTACTCTAGCCTTCTCACAAGTCAGCCACCAAACTGGCAGGGGTTCATGTCTGAAATAACGACATGTAACAATTTCCACTGCACGGCAGTAGTTTACAACCCCATGGTACCTTTGAATCCAGGAACAAATGAAGCTGTATATAGTACCATGATGTATGTGCAGTCCCAATCCCTAAAGGCAGGACTGTGTTGCGCAACCATAACATTTGACCAGCCATTGTACTTAAAAAGCTACAAACTTAAGCAAGACACTCATCCACAGTTTAGGAACATGTATATAAGGCTGGGTGGCTTCCACCAACTAATGTCCCTTCTTGGAGCAGGCTGTAAGATCATGGAGGGGAGTGGGATCGATGATTTGTGGGCAACCGTCTATGCTACATGTAGGAATTCCCTACCTAGGATAATGGAGGGAAAAGCTTACACAAAGGCATTAAGAGCATGCCTCCTTACAGATGCCGCATTGCATCTTGCTAATTCAACCCGATGTTGATATAATTTCTCTACAAGGCAGTGCCGCAGACAACACACCTAGCAGTACATATGGTGAATCTGAATTTGCAGAGCTGCAAGATGAAGAAAGTGATGTTGATCCTGATAGCGATGACGCTTTGGATGAGCAAACAACCGAAACAGAAATATGCTGTGAAAGTCAATGGATGATATGTGGTCAGAGCTGCGCAATTTATACGATGCTATTATGTCACATGATATTTCAGCAGACGATGTTTGTGACAATGACCATTTGCAAGACCTATGTAAGCAAGTTTATAATTTGAAGGAAAACATAGAGAAATCAAGAACTGGTAAATTGTGGTCGTTGTTCATGGAATTTGTCACCATTGTACGATTGTTCATCAGGGCTGAGCGTACTGGTAATTGGCTCCTTCATTTAAAGGCGACACAACTAATGTTGCCATTCTTTGCTGCTTGAGGGCACAACAATTACACAAAGTGTTGTCGCCTTTACCTCCAGGATTCTGATGATCTATGTACTTGTCTGGATGGTCCCAAGCACGAAGGGCACTTTGCTGTACGCCGGAATGCTAAACTGTATTGGAGTGGTACCTGGTCTGATATGACAATTGAACAGAGTCTAATGAGAGCTGGGAAGACACAGGGTGGATTGATCAATATAACGCACAAGGAATCCGCTAGAACAAAATGGCTTCTCACTGCACACATCATCGCACAGTACACACACGCTCTGCGGTCATTGACTGACACGTTCAACGGGACATGGTCGGAACAACACAGAGATGTTCACCCTGCAAATATGAGATGAGATGTAGAAGACATTAAGAAATTCACTCTGTTTCCCAGAGAACACAATCCATTCGCAGTTGAAGACGACCAACTGAGAAATATTGCAACTGGTTTGATTGCAGACCATCGTGTTACTGCCGATGATGCCATTGATATTGGTCGAAGAATTCATGAGAAGTTAAATGAGAAAAGGTTTGGCGACATTACGCTAAAGAAAGCAGATCAAGCTGTAACATTTGCTGTCATGCGAAAGGTAGTTAAAGTAGGAAATGAAGATGTCCATATGTCTTCCCAGGAGCTGTACCATCGCTTAATGTCAACTGCATCTGTTTCAGGACCTCCAGACAAAGTGATCTTTGAATACGAGCTTGCAACGGTATGTCCCGCCCTCTTCCACGATGACGGAACTATGAGGAAATCGCAAAAGTCACAACTGGCGAAGTATATAATTGAAATGAACACATCAATGCTACAGCAAGAGACAACAGAGCCAGCTGCAAGAGTATTTGATGGCTGCACACTTTTGCATCGGATACCATGGCCTAAGGTTGGCACAATGGAGACCATTTGTAGCTCCTTCGTAGCATCAGTAGTACATTATCAGAGGCTTGATGAGCCTGTATCCGTTATATTTGATAACTATCAAACTGAGACCACAAAAGATCAAGAACAGAAGCGACGACGGCTTAATCAAGTTGGCGCTCCTGATGCTGTCCAAGACAACACACCTGTTCCAGGAAACAAAACTGGATTTCTATCAAACAAACACAACAAGCAGAATTCCATAAATCTGTTGGCAAAACATTTATCAGATGCAGGTGTTGAGGTGGTACATGCAGTAGATGAAGGCGATGCTGATGTGGTGATTGTAAGGAGAGCATTAGAATTGGCAGGAACTGAAAGAACAACGATAGTTGTTGCTGACGATACAGACATATTGATATTACTCCTCTATCATGCAAGCACCTCTGCAAATATTTTCCTACAAACAAAGCAACATAAGCTATGCATCAAAGTGGCCACAGAGATCTTAGGCAAGGAATTGTGTATGTGCCTGCCATTCATCCATAGTATGTCTGGATGTGACACGACATCAGCTTTATATGGCATGGGCAAAGTAAAGCATATGAAAATGATCCAATCTTCACCAACCCTCAGACAAGATGTACTTGCATTTGGCGACATCTCCAGATCAAAGGCGGATATAATGGTTATTGATGAAAAGTACATTAAGTCTTTGTATAGTGCTGGATCAAGAAGTCCTGTCTTAGACAATCTCAGATACTTGACTGCCATCTCTCCTAAGCATGTACCAGTTGAAAGGATGCCACCCACACGTAGGGCAGCATACTTCCATAGCCTTCGGGTTCATCTCCAAGCAAGCACATGACGTCACCTAAAAACTGTGTTAAAGAAAGAAGAGTATGGTTACGCAGTAGAACAAGGATCAGTGACAGCGATCATTACGGACAAGTCAGCAGCGCCTCCGGCGCTACTTCTAAATATAAGGTGCCAGTGTAAAAGCAGCACACGTCTGTGTTCCTCGTGTAGTTGCTCCAAGAAAGGCATTCCCTGTAGCACACATTGTAAATGTGAAGGTCACTGCCTTAACAGCTCGAAATTTGAAAGTGAAAATGCATAGACAAATTTCAGCCATTCTGCCTGTTCGCTGTGTTTCACAACAGTCGCTCAGTTTGCATTAAATTTATAGTTTATCAAGTGATTTTGATGGTGACATACTTTAAACTGTGCAACACTTACCAAAACACGGGGTTTTAGAGTCAAAATACATATTACCTGGTTATTGGTCATCGCCTTGGTGGCCATTTTGAATTTCCTCTAAAAAACATATTTCCCCATGTGTGAATTTTGGAGAATTTTTTTGGGATGTATTTTGGGCCATACCGAAGTGATTAAAACAAAAATTTGTCTGTTATACAAAATGTCCAGGTCCATGTCAATTTCTACTGTACTATTTAGAGATATAAACAACCATAGTTTTCTATGCCATGGAACAAAAAGTGTATTTTGGGGACTTTTAGGACATTATTTAAGGTCATTGGAACAGGTATCAATTGTCATTAATTTTCATTAACCGTTATAACACTGTCATGACTGTCGCGTTGGCAGAAATCATATTTTTAAGGAGGACAAGTTACCCCTTTAATCTTCAAATTTGAATTTAATTTAAATAATATTTAATAATATTTAATATTTAAATCTTCTCTTAGAAAATCTCCATTTGCAGACCAAGAGAAGACTAATTTTGAAAATTTACCACTGAAATGACTGGCTCGGTTATGGTCATTCCAGGATAAATTTTCAAAAATAGTCTTCTTATTCTGCAAATGGACATTTCTCAAAACCATTGAGTAAGTCATTCCATACATTGATAAAGTTTCAAAAGTAACCTCTTCATCTGTAAATGGACATTTCTATAAGAAAGGTCAAATTCTCTTGTACAAATTTGAGGATTAAGTATAATTAATAAGTCATTATAATTAATAGATATATTTTTATAGTTTTTTTGCAATAAATTTGACACATGACTCTGATTACTCCTTCAAACCCTATGTATATACATGTATGTAAATGTAATAAGCTGTTGAATATTTTGTAACTAATTAGACTAAAACTAAAGGTGTTTTTGCCAGTCACATTAATTGCATAATTTGAAAATATATAGAACACAATGTTTCTTCTAGTACATGGAATTGTTCCTATCTGGTATGTGGGCTTGATATGGCTAATACATGTATTTAATGCTAATTTGTTTATTATAGCGATGGAGTTCATAAACTACTTTTGGATAGTTTATGTATTCATGTAATTAACCTGTGTCACGAACACACTTGAGTGCAAGCATTAATTATAATTATTTATCTTGACAGACATTTATATGTATGGCTGGTAATTATTCACCAGAAATGGGGGTTTTCAGAGCAGAAAATATCAGATCATAGTCATATTTAATACAGGATTAAACCTTTAATTCTCAAATTTGATAAAGAAAATTCAAATTTTCTCGTAGAAAATATCCATTCACATGCAGGCAGAAAGAAAACTATTTTTGTCCATCCCTACTTAAAGCGGAGTATGGCTCGACATAGTGATTCAGTGAAGGGTGTAATTAGCTAACTGTTACAGTTTTTAAGTGATATTTAATTCATCAGGAAACTACATGGCTAATCCAAGCTCAATACATTTTTTTGCATATTTGCTGTATGGCATCATTGCAACCGCTCACCTGGCATTATTAGGAAAACGTTTTTCAAATTCTTTCTATATTCTTGCGTGGTTTATTCGTGGGTGATTTGTCTGTCGATTTATGACATGTTTACGCCCTTAATCGTAAAATTTGATCAAGAAAATTTAAATATCTGCCTATTGAATGTCCATTTATAGGTGTAGCATGGATCGCTTCTTCACCTCTCTAACATGACCATAATGGTCTGTATGCATAGCACGTGTGTCATAACACGCTGAGAAAACCGTAAGAGGGCCTACCGCGCATGCACGATAATCTCGATAGGCCAGGCGTGCTGTACTGTATGTATGGAGCTGGCATCTTTTATGTATATATTTCCAGTGTTCTCAAAATTGTTAATGCATGTCCCTTTCACACCATCTTCAGGCAAATCTTAGCTAAAATTATCCGTGGAATCCGAATCTGCATTCCAAATTAAAATCAGATAAGGGATGGCAGTGATATTGTACGTCATAAAATAGGCGCATGTACTGCATACTCGCACTAAGAGTGGACCCCGTAGTACTTATGACGTCATAACCCGTGACTGCATAGTTTTGCCTGGTTGTTACAACCGCATGTGGATTGGCTGAGACGGAGTGCTGGAGCTTTTTCATTGGACACCATTAACTATAAAAGGACCTTAATCGGCCCATAAAAATCAGTCGAGATAGAGTGGTCATTCAGAACGTAGGCTCCAGGTACTGCGCCGAGCAGCTTACACGCATCTACACCGGCGCAATTTCTGCAACTCCTCGTGCCGATTTGAAGGTGCTCGAAAAACACCACAGCACTGAAAGCTACTTTTTGCAGCCTAAACTTGGGCTAAAATCCTATCTACAAAGTAATCTGCCTGAGTCAAACCCAGTGGCCAGGCGAAAGCGCACCAGAGCCATCTGGACAGCGCGTACGGCAAAAATACTATCTTCGGTAAAACTCATACTCTAGAACTCTTCTCAAATTGACTCGTCTCTACCACGACTGAAAGGTGGTTTAACTGCAATTTTATTAGTAGCGCCGAAAAACTGTGCTAGATAACTTCCGGCTTCTCAATAAGCCGAAACACTGTGGCAACTCGTTTCCGGTAAAGCCAAAATAACTGTATCGCTTGAACTAAGTACATCATCGAGCCGATTCTTCTCGGGCGTAAAGCGTTAATCGTGTTAAACCGTTCTTCGCTGTTCAGAACATTGCCTACCTTGCAGCACCCGAGCTTGCCGCATCGTTCGTCTTGTGCCGAACTCCTGTACTTGTCGCCGAAGTTTCAGAACTCCTTGTCGAACTCACACTATGTCCAACACCATCTAACTGATTCGTCCCTGCAAACTCCCATAGTGAGCGGACTTCTTCAACTGTAGTTTTTGATCATCGTTCTTCAACTGTTCTGCCTTTTTCTTAACTTTATATTGTATAAACCTTTTTGTACCATTTGTAACAAGGCACCACTTTTCCTTTGATGCGCTGATGACTAATAGGCCAGCTTGAAGGCCTTTTTGTTTTCCTCATTGTAACATCTTTCTCTCACGACGACTATTAAGCGTGATTACAGTTCAAGGGAACTTGATTGGGCAAAGGCATCAGCGGCCATCTTGGCTGATCTAGTTTTCACGAAAACCATCTCCAGAACCATTGAACGGACCGGTCCAAAATTTGGAAGATATGAATAGGGACTAAGGCCATTAAAGTTTGTTCAAGGGAAGTTGATATGTCAGAAAGCGTGGCTGCCATGGACCAATCAATATGTAGCGTGTTTGGCGGTCACATTGGAATTTTTTATTTGACAGGTGTTGAAGACGAAATTGGTTTTAAATACAATACTAAAGCAATCTGCCATCTTGGATGACCTAGTTTTCGAGAAATCTACTTCTCCAGAGCCACTGAACAGGTTGGGTTGAAATTCGCGAGATATGATTAGGGACTAAGGGCAGTTGACACCTAAAGAAACATGGTTGCTGTGTTCTTTTTACAATTCTGGTCAACTCCATAGGGGTCTACATCTATTTATAGGCTGAAGCATTTATAGTTGGAATGCATATGTTCCAGGTAAGCGATAGAGGCCTCCTGTTCAATCATGTCAATCTGATGTCAAATTACTAAGTGCTGTTATAGTATATAGATGTCAGCCATTACTTATAGCATTAGCATTTATAACATGTTAGTTAAGACGGCCTTGATGATTAACATGATTAATGCTTTAACCCTCAAATCTGTTCAAGAAAATTTCAATTTCTCTTAGAAAATGTCCATTTGCAGACCAAGAGGAGACTATGTTCGAAAATTTACCACTGGAATGACTGGCTCGATAATCGAGCCAGTCATTCCAGTGGTAAATTTTCAAAAATAGTCTTCTATTTAGAAGTAGAATGTAGTCTTCTAAAAGTAGTTAGAGGCTATTTTTGGCTGATATGAGGGTTAAAAAAAAAGGTGTTAAAATCATGATTTATTTTAATGAACCTCATACAGCTATATTGTAGTTCATCCTCATCCAAACCAAAATATATATATACTTACTCTTTGCTGGATTTGCAACACCCATTAAACAGAATAAATATAAATATTTGTTCCTTTTGACCAGACAGACTGTGTGCAACACATCTTTCAGGTTGAAGCTAGAAATATTTTGCTGAAAGATTTTAAATAATTTAACTGCGAGCAGTTATTGCATAAGTTGATTGGAAGGATGGGGCATGGGGACTATGGAGTGTTTTATGCTTTTTGTGACAAATAAAATGTTGATAGTTAAAGGTGTTGTCCACAGGTGTTCATAAATAAAAATTCCTTTTTGTATAATGTACAATTACAAGGACAAATTTGTCCAATACCCACATCGTTGATATGTTTTTCAGTCGGGCTACCGTAAGATAAAAAGTGACTACTTTGGAAACAATGTTGCTGACAGCTATTGTTGTTGCATTTTTGTTCTTGACTGTAAAATTGGCATGTATCTTCAGGACCCCACAGATACATATCAACCCAAGCTCAGAAAGGATCGCTCCATTAGAGTTATTGAAAATGCTTAAAAAATTTCTATTTGAAAACAATGTTGCTGAATGCTGTTGTGTTTTAGCTTTTGACCACAAAATTGGTATATCTGTTCCACACCATGGACAAGCTTCCATCCAAGTTTAGAGAAGATTGCATGAGTAGAAGCACAGTTATTGAAGAATGCGTAAAAATGTCTATTTTGAAAACGGTTGCTAGAAGCTGTTGCTGATGAGTTTTAGACCTGCAATGTTGGCATATCTGCTTGGGACCCCACGGGAATACTTCCCTCCAAATTTGTAAAAGATCCCTCCAGTAGAATGTCTTAAGAACAACAAGAAGACCCCAGTGCTCAGGACCACATGGACAAGCTTCCATACAATTTTGGAGAGGATTGCATCAATAGAACCCGAGTTTTTGAAGAATGCATAAAAATGTCTACTTTGAAAGCTGTTGCAAAATGCTTTTCCATTTTAGACCCCCAAAGTTGGCATATCTGCTCGGGACCGCATGGGCATACTTCCCTTCCATTTAGAACCAGAGTTATTAAAAATGTCTTAAGAAGAAGAATAAGAAGAAGCACTCCATGTTCGCATATATCCATGCGTCTCTCGCTGGGCATGAATTGGATGGCTATTTCTCTCCTTCTCTTCTATTAATCGAAGTTATTTTCCATTTTTCAAACTCATGATAATAGTTTATATGATGACATAATATGCATAACATCAAACACTTAGCATCTCTTCAACAGACATCGCAGAACTCACTATCTCTTCATAACAGCCTTTGATTGGACATACATATAGTATGGATGGCAATGTTCCACTATAATGAATACTGAATATATGGAATACATATAGGTTCAGTGATTACATTTTCCGTTTGCATTTCAATTACATACAGAGATAAATAAGGGGATAAAGATCAATGACTTAGTTAATATCTTTGTATAAATATGCTGATGGTTTTATGTGTTTATGATTAGGTAGATGTGTAATTATTTACCCACATGTATAATATGTAAGTTAAAGTTCTCATGTCCATGAACAGTGATGAAGATTAGCAGGGGCCCAGTAGCCCAAGGCTACTAGATTTTAGGCTAGGATCCCAAAATTTCAAACTCACTCGCCCAGGTGGCTACCAAAATTTTTCCATCCATATTTTTAGATTGCGAACAGAAAATCATTTTATGTCAATCTGATGAGTCTATTGCAGGTTAAGCCAGTATTATTAACCCTTTAAAGATTAAATTTGGTCATGAAAATTGAAATATTTGTTTATTGAATGTCCATTTGCAGGCCAAGAGATGATTCCTTTTGGAAATTTATCACTGTAATGATTGGCTCAGTTTTCAAGCCAGTCAATCCAATGGTAAATTAAAAAAAATAGTCTTCTCTTGGCCTGCAAATGGACATTCCTCTAGACCACTTCAGAGGCCGGTTTTGGCCGGCTTGGGCATTAAAAGGTTAAGCTTGAAAGCATCATATATAACACATTCTACATTAGCAAATCCTATGTTTCGAAATGTGGGAAAATGTGCGCCGATGCACCATAGCTATAAATTGGGCCCTTGAAAAATTGTCTGAGCCCCTTAAGTTTTGGTTTTAGGGGCCCAGATGGCTACCTACATAATGTAATTAAAAGGCCAAAGCTTTATCACTGTCCATGAAATAGAGAAACATTTGTATGAGATATGATGATGTCTATTGATTTCTGTGCATGCAATGCCCTGAATCCATATTTGTTATAACTATTTGACACCATATTAGTTGAGTGTACATGTCTGTACAGGCTTTCTCAAACAAAAAGTCCCTGGCTGCATGTGCGACTCGTCATTTGTCAACCAACTGTTGACATGGTTGAGGTATAAGCATGTAGGACATATTCATGGCAGTATGATTGACAGTGAGTATTTTCAATACTGTTCAGAGCAAGTGTATCAATTTCCAGGAGAAAATAGAAAAGCTGTTGTATGCTTCGACAATAATGTGCATAAAAGCTGTTGCTGTCAAAGGCAGCAATCATTCAGTTAAATTATTGTCAAATATTTTTTTGCCAATGTGAGTGATGTTTGCTATAAATTTGATACAAATTTGAATAAAAATTGTTGCTCCAACAGCTTTCAAGTCTACATGTGAATATTCTGAATAATCACCAGAGTTATCAGTTGACACTTGTTCCGGATTTGAAAAATAATTTGGCTATGTTGTTTGTGACTAACATGACTAAGGCACCAGTTACTTTATCAAATTGTTATCCATACAACCAGCTAGGCGATATTAACTTTCCCACTCTAGGAATAGAATCCAAGACCTGCCTTCCTTTGGCGTATTTACGTAGGAATAAGGTTATTGCACCAAAAGTACAGAATTTTAGTTAAAATTAAGAACGTTAGAACATGAATGTATTTCTGATTAGATTTTAGGTAGAGTAGAAAGTGGCCTGATACGGGTAATGCTGTTCACAGTTAAGCCAATAAGTGCCAATAGGTAAATGCCAGATAATAACTGACTGCCTCGAATTAACTTTGTCTAAGCTTTCTCCATTCCAGACATTCAGCAAGAAGCATAGCTGTTAGTTATTTGGATGTTTTGCATAGCCACAGTAGGACGTGTGTAATTTATCTATGCGGCCAGATCATGCGTAACAAAATAACTAAATGAATAAGCTAGAAAAGTTAGAGAAGGAAGGGAGTAACTGCCCTCTTACCCACAATAGAAGAAAAATAAATGTGATATGTTTGTCAGCCAAACGGGGCATCTCATGGTCAAACACCAAGTATGTTCCAATGAGAAGCAAGTGGCCCTGTACATATAGGAACTGGGACTTAGTAAAATTAGTCGGCCACTAGTGGTCTCAACTCATTCTCAAGTTAGATAAATGGCTTCCCTCGACCCCAAGCTGAGGAACAACTACATATATAGTCAAGGCAGAATATAATCCGAGCGAAGACTCCTTGGGATGCGGAGGTGTACGCATGACAAGATGCATATACACTGTTATTTTGAGGCAATAGCAACAATTAGATGCTATATACATTAACTCTTTCAATTCTATGTACATGTACTACCTTTGTTTAGGATGGCCATATACAAACATGACAAATGTTGAAACAATAGCTGAACAGATGGCCAATGTTGATCTCAATTGTCAACCAAACCAAGCTATCGCCAAAGTTATTCAATGTGTGGCGACATCAGCTGCTAAATATATCTTTGCAGCCAAAACACCAACAAAATAGATCCTGTGTCAGTAATCCACTTGTGAGAAAGTTGTCGAAGCAACCAAAAATTGATACCACATACATGTATAGCAAAAAAGTAAGAACGAAAACAACACTGAACTAAAAACTGCAACCAAAGCTTTAAAAATCAGCATGCTACGGTTGCAACCATTTGGTGTACACAACTCTGATGAACACTTCATCAGCACTTGCCATCGAAAAGCTGTGAGAATCAGAGAAATCTATATCGATGTAATAATCTATCTCTATTATTCTGTCCTGTAATTTCAACGTACTAACTTTGTTGCTTCAGGTTGTTAAGTTTACCATTTAGCTGGACTGATTGCAACACTACTATGAGAGATGATCTGTGTATTATGAGTGATGTTCTCTATACTATAATAGATGATCCATGTATTATGAGTGATGTTCTTTATACTATAATAGATGATCAATGTATTATGATGATGTTGTTTGCCTTGCAGATGCTGAGTGTGTTGATGAGTGTGATGCTTTAGGTAGGACGGCCCTCTTCTATGCTGTACATTTTCACCAGCTGGATGCTCTGAAGATCTTACTGCAGAATGAAGCAGAGACCAATATCTCGGCACATGGTGAATTATTATAAGTCGGATACATTTCCTTGTCAGTCTGCACATTTTAATGTCTGTAGCGATGATTGTCTGTCTGTCTCTGCCTGCCTGCCTGCCTGCCTGCCTGCCTGCCTGCCTGCCTGCCTGCCTGCCTGCCTGCCTGCCTGCCTGCCTGCCTGCCAAAATCATAAAATATTAGTGCAGGAAAAGATAGGTTTTAGACATTTTTAGCCATCCAATATCGTATGATGGTAATTAAAATAAGTTTTATTCAATTTTTTTGCAAGAAGTGCCTTCTTATAAGTAGGCAACTTTCGTAGCCGTAATCATTAATTTAACAATTACTCTAACACTGGCCTCAAACAACAATTTGACAGCTCTGGATAAATAAGAAAAGCGTAATCGGTAAATACAGATAAAATATCATTTTGCAGTACGAAGAGTAGTAACTGATATCGCTAGACAGCTATATACTATTGAAATATTACTAATGGGAAGCAGATATCTGCCTAACAAAATGTTATAGTGGTCTTATCTTATATCTCGATATTTCGGTATCAGCAAAATCATATCGGTATGATGAACGGTATAGCTATGATACTGGTATTCGAAATAATATCGGTATATCGTGAAGCCCTACTGCCTGCCTACCTGCCTGCCTGCCTGCCTGCCTGTCTGTCTGTCTGTCTGTCTGTCTGTCTGTCTGTCTGTCTGTCTGTCTGTCTGTCTGTCTGTCTGCCTATCCAGCTTAAACAATGGCTGTTTTGTTATTTCCAAATGGATTGACAATAACCATCAAAATGTTTATATTTCTTACACATTGGAGTCAATGAAAACATGTAATACTTCGGGAATATGTTTCATTGTATTTCTGAAGAGTTAATGACTTTTAATGTAATGTATGGGTACAATGTACGATTGGGCATAAGCTACCACCCATGTAATACCCTGGGAAATCTTAATTAGTTTCTTGAAAACAATTAGGTCAAAAGTCAGTTTCCACATTAAAACCAATAGCAAATTATTCAGTCATCAGGTTTTGTCATATTTTGGGTAATTTATACCTCAAATGTGGTTAATAATAATCGTAACTACAGTATCAGCATCGTCTTGATTGTGAAAATGAGTTGATGCCAAACCCAAGAGTTACATTTTTTCTACACTGTCTGTTCTTCATATCAAGACCACAGTTGGGAAATTCTAGTTGTTATTACACCACAAAAACACCTATACCATTCAATCACTACTTGCTAAATCAACTATGCATTTTGCCACCAGAAAAAGATTTTTATGCTTGTTAATACCTTCATATGCCTATTCCATTTCAATATACCCTCAAGCAGGCTACTGGTAGGGTACACCCCCAGTATATGCCCTGAAAGAGACTGGTACCAGTCTGTACTCACTCCTCACTACTCACTCCATGTGCAATGGAGCCCAAATAAGAAACAGATTCACTTTTCAAATATTCTGCAAGCATATACCAGCTGAAGTTTTTAATACTTTGCGCTGTGTTCCACTTTACATTTTTATAGTTCTCTACATCAGGTATATGCCTAACATGAAGTCCATTCTTCCTAAGTTATGTTTATTGAGTATTTCGTGATTTTGTTGCCTTTATTATACTTTTATGGCTGTGTTACCAGTTTTCGTGGTACTTCAGTTTCATGGTAGTCAAACATTTCTTCATCACCATTTGAAAGCCCTCAATTTTCTATCTGTTACCTTCGCTTATAACTCATGCTTTAGTGTTTTCGACGTATATCCCTAAGGATTTTCTCTGTTAATCTTTTTTCTCTAGGGATATTTGAATTTGATATTTCCCGACTTTTCTAAGCAGGTGTTTTACAATCTTTAGCTGAGACTCCAAAATTTTAGAGTTCTTTTTAAGTTCTTCGAAGCTGCTTCCTCTAATTCAGAGGCTATCATGGCTCTCTCTTTTTGGTCGTTTCCCGTCATTCGCGACTGTGTTGAATGTATTTCGACAGCCATTCGCGTGGCTAAGGACGAGTCATTAGTCGGACGATAACCGGAAGGTTACGCCCGCAAATGGGGGAAACCGACTTCCCTCACGTCCAGACAGGAGGTTCGGTCGCCGAAACCGAAACCCAAAGACTCTAAGAAAAAGCCCATAAAGGTGGTTTCGTGCAAGTTACCGGGCAAAACCACCTAAGCCGTGAGGAAGGGCATTACCCTCAAGCAGTGGTGTCGGCAATGGAAGTCCCCGATTCAGCACACTGCCAAGGTTCAATTTTCAGTGATACCGGTGGCTAGAAACATTCAGAGATCACCTGTTATTAATTTAGTACAGTCAGGAAGCTCGGTAGCTTTCAGTTTGACAAGCACTTCTGGTAGGTGCTCAGTAGATTCGGGTTTGCAAGACCCTGGTCTACTTCCGGTTTCTGTTTCCGGTTCTTCGTCTTCCACTTCCAGTATGGCTTCCAGTTTTGCCGGATATACGTGTCCTCAGGACCCTGTTTATTTTCTGATTTCCGGTAGGGGTTTCTCCACTTCCGTTTCCGTTTCTGGTGCTAGTACTTCCATTTCTAGTAGGGCGTCTGGTCTTGCAGGATATCCGGGTCCTCAGGACCCTGTGAATTTTCAGAAATCCGGTAGGCGCATTTTCATTTCCTTTTCCTATTCTACTTCCGTTTCTCGTATTTCCGGTTCCACTTCTACTTCCAGTTTTTACTCTACATCCGGGTCTGTATGACCCTGTTCAGTTTCAGGGACTTCAATTTCCGTGTTTGTTTTCTTAGGACCTAGTCATCATATGGCCTAAGAGTTAGTCTTATTTCCGTAATTGCTTTAAAGAATCGGAATATTTAATGACTGAAAATCTTCATACAGAAACATTGCCAGTCTTTTAGTCTTGAATTTATACAGTCATTCAGCATTTATTCTTTAGCAGTAACAGTATTTCAACGTAATTAAAGACTCTTCGGACTGGTTCCCATATTGGTTTCGCTTTTTTCATATGCGCCTATCGTAGGTTTAAATAGAACACTCAGTCGATAAGGCAGTTGTATTCTTCTGTCAAGCGTGTATTTTCAGTTAGTCTTAACGTTCCCATGCTTCGTTATTTAATATTTTCTTCTTTCGGATTTAGTATATTTTTTATTGATTTATTTATTTCTCTTTCTGTCTACGTTACTACACATCTTCTCTAGATACATAATTTTCTTTCATCCGCCTTTAGATGGCCAGTTGTCTTTGGGCCGTTCAGCCTTTTCTCTCGCTCATTTCTCCTCTTATGTTGGCAGGTTGACATATTTATTTTAACCTAAGGGAGTTAATTCGTTGCTCTTATTCTACCTGGTTTTTTATATTCTATATCTCGACTTTTATTCCTTCTTCTTTTAGTTTTATGGGTTATTTCTCCTTTCTTAGTGTCTTTTTATTTTTGTGGATATTATTCTTGCTTCCATTCTCTTCTCGGGGTTCCCTTTCTTGATTCTATTCCTTTTCAGTGACTGTCAGTTTTCTTCTCTGTCGTCATGGTTACAGTGAGTCATTTCGCCCTGGTTTCATGTTGCATCTTTGTCATTTTAGCATTTTTTCTTCCCTTTTCGCTATTATTTTCAAATTTTGGCTTGACTCTAGTTTTATCCTTTTACTTAAAAGCTTGTTCTTTCCTTTACTTCTCGGTGTCAGTTTCTCGGCTAGTAAATTTACATTTTTTGTTCTTTTCATTCTACTTCTGGTAGCTGTCAATCTTCGTCTTATCTGTCAGTTTGATTCTTACTTTCCTTTTCTTCATTTTCCCCTTTAATTCCTTTCATGATATATTTCTATCTTTTTGTAGTTTTCTGGGGGTTTTCTCCAAGATCAGAGTTTATTGTGCTGATCCTTGAAGTTGTCTTTATGCATGTTTATTTCATAGCTTTAATTTTTCTATAGGCTTTTCTGTATTATTCAGTTCCTTCTTGTCATTCTCAGTAGATGGATTTAGTTGTTTTTTCTATACCTTGGCTTTCTGCCTTGTGAGGGCGAATGTGTGAGATCAGGTTTTCTGTCATGTAAGTTTAATATCTTCTTAATAGCCTTAAGTTTCTTACTTTTTTCCTTATCTGATTAGTAGGTTCCTTGAATTATATTATATTTTCTTTCCTCTTTTAACTTTAGTTGTTCTCATAGCGGTCCTTCTTTCCTTTCCTTTTAGTTCTCCCCCTTCAAGACTGGGGGGAGGGGGGGGGGGGTTGGGTTGGGTGGTGTTGCTGATATTACATTTCATTCCATTACTCACATTTTGACGGTTGATTTACATTCTGCATCATGCAAGGCTGTATCTGAATACAATATTTTGGCGCAATTGTAATTTAGTCTTTGATCTTTATTACTTTAGTATTATAGGGGCAATCCCCTTTTTTGATTTGCTTAGCAGGGCATCATTTTTGACGCAAGCTATCACTCTCGCACTCACAGCTTGCCTAACTTTCATCCCAGGAGAGCAATTAATAGCTCGCCTTAAATCTCAAATCTTTGATCAAGGTTTAGATATTTTACTTCTTACATGTAAGCGCAGATTTTATATCATACAAATGTATTTGCAAATTTTCATTCTGCTAGAGGAGCGATCACTCGCCTAACACTGATCGTGGAGAGCAATTATTTAACTCACCACATTTTTCTAGAAATTAAGCCTGGGTTTAACATGAAACATTTCATGTTATGGAGATTTCACTTTATTCTTTCTTCTGTTGATAGAGTGGGAGTTCTTGCTCTATCGCTATTATATTTTTATTGTCCTTGTTCTTACTTCTATTTCTGGGTCTCTTATTATGTTGAAAGATTTCAGAAATGCTTTTCCATAGGGTTGCACGATTATTCACTTTTCATAATCGCGATCATTTAAGAAAAATAATCGCGATCATACGATTAATCATGAACTATATTAACTACATCAATGCTGCTTAGATGACGTTATGCTACTGCAGATTGTAAGATTATGGGTTAGGCACTTGGGTATACATCCATGGACAGAATACGCCAGTTGCTGATTGCAAACAAAGGAATGTATCAAGATTTTTCTAGACAGAAAACGGAAGGTACCGTATTTCGCTTAATTGTAGCCTATGCTCTAATAGAAGCCCACCCCCTAACTTTGACATATGAGCTCCAATGATTTCTTAGCAGTTTCAAAACGGCAAAACTCTGTATTAGAAGCCCACCCCCTAACTCAGCAGATTGTATAGGAAAATTGTTTTTAAGAGCAAATTTGTAAGAATAGCGTGTATAATAATAACAATCGTGTCACAGGGTGTGTCTACTTCAGACAGATCTCTGCCCTGATACATTTCCGGCCCCTCTAGAAGTCAATACAGGCCTCGGATTTGTAAATCTCGACCACCTATTAGATTAATACTAATAGTATGCCATGTATGTTCAAGATATAATAAAGTTTATTCCACACTTTTGGAGTCAAAATGTGCTTAAAACAGTCTTGGCATGATTAAATACCTTCCTTATAAATATATTTTAAGACCAAATTTATGTACCAAACAAGTACGGGAGAAAATGTGCATCAATTTCGTAACACCGATCAGCATTAAATGATCCAAATTGAATTATTACGAACGACAATATAGTCGGCTTCTTAAGTTGGCGAGCCAGCGGCTCTTTTGCGATGGGAGGTGGCATGTTCTCGCGAGATATTATGTGCTAACGGGAGTTTATCAAACGGGTACCCGTTATTCAGATCAGTATAATACTCAGTTCCTATCGCGCAATGATAATATGTAGAAATTCCCGAGTTCTGAGTCCCCGATTTCAGAATATTTATATCTGAGTACTCGCTCTAAAATAAACTCTTCAATTGGAGGCGAATCACGTGATTTGTATTTTTTCGCGACGCCGTATTATTCATAGAATCACGATGACGTCATCACAATCAAATTTCCCATAATACCCTGGGAGATACGCCATTTTCGGAGGGGATAATTTAACATTACGGGCAATGGGCCGTAAAACCTTAATTACATTTTCTTTAATATCTTGCAAAATTCTCTCATGATTTGATGTTTTCTGATACCTGGCGGGGTTATTACAGATTCTCAGATACAGGATTTAAGGGTTTGAACGTCATGGAAAATGTAAACAATGCGTTTGTATGGGCAGTCCTCTTTAGCATGTAGTAAGTTTTCCCCAACTTTAATGGCGACCGATCTCAAGATTCCAGGATGTGCGAAACTATGAATATGAAATTGTGGATTAATTTTGATGTAACAAATGACCGTTATTAAAGGATACGCAATATTTAGGCGCTCAAATCAAATAATTTCACTTCCCCGGCGATGTTTTGAGGTATACATTAAACATAGGCGTAGGCGGTGAGAATTTTTACTGGAGAAAATGCGTTGAATTTCTGTGGTATCAGTTTTAGAACTTTTGGGAAAACTGTTAGTGCATAACTATTCAGAGAATGGGGAACGCGGGATAAGCGTGTGTGATTACAACAACAATGACAAATAGCGACCAAGTAAACAATCTTTATTCATCTAAAACTAATCATGAGTCAATACAAACAAATCAGTTATTTATTTAGTTTATATAATCATTCAGACATTCGGCTGATAGCCAGATGTTTGTTTCCATGATTCATAACGCGAGCAGAGTTTCACAAGCGTAAAAGTGTCTTGACATAAATTTCAACATGGTGATTACACGATTATTAGCTCACCTGACCAGAATGGCCAAGTGAGCTTATGCCATGGCGACTGTCCGGAGTCTGTCCGGCATCCGTCCTTCCGTCCGTCCGTCAACTTTTTCCTTTAAACGACTTCTTCTCAATAACCACTGGGCCGATTTCAATTATATTTGGCAGGATGTATCCTTAGGACATAGGGATCCAAGTTTGTTCAAACAAAGCCGATCAGCCGATTTGGCCGGTGGCCATCTTGGATTTTGGCCGATTTTAGGAAATGGCTTTAAAAATCTTCTCCAAAACGGTTTGGTGGATTGATTCAAAACTCACGAAATATCATATAGGGCAAGAGCTGAACCAAGTTTGTCCGAAGGAACTTGATTGGCCAAATGGTTCGGTGGCCATCTTGGATGACTTAGTTTTCGTAAAAACGACTTATTCTGCAGACCTGCTGAACGGATCTGGCTGAAATTTTGGGGATATGATTATGGACTAAGGGCCATTAAAGTTTGTTCATGGGAAGTTGATAGGTAAAAAACATGGCCGCCGTGGACCAATCAAATTTTAGCGTGTTTGGCTGCCGTATTCAATTTTTTTATTTGATGGATTGTGAAGCCGAAATTGGTTTTCTTATCTCCGCTTACTTGTCAGTCAGCTATCGTATAGCGATAACCCTATCCGTCTTCTGTATGTCCTTCCATCCATCTGTTTGTCCGTCACCATCAATGACGGCTCATTTTGTTATTTCTTGACGGATTGACACCAAACTTGGTCACAATGTTAATGACGGCATCTAATATCTGTGTTGTGAAAATGAAACTGATAGGACGTCAAATGCCAGAGTTATCACTCCTTAAATATTTGCAGTCTCACTTTCATAGGGCAAATGGTTTGTTCCCACCGTCTTATCACCATGTCAGATGTTATTGCCAAACTAGATATTAAATTCCAATTAACAGATTAACCTTTCCAATACTGCAGAAATATTTAAGATATGTATTATGTGCTCTGACATCTATGCTCTTAAAAATATTTGAAATGTATTTAATTGAAATTTGTTGCTGCCTTTGGCAGCAATGAAAGTTGTTGCTGCCTTTCAGTCAAATTATTTTCTAAATCAACTCCAGCTCACCCTACCCCTGCTGCTAACTCGGTGATTCAGCCAGATGTGCATGTGTTAAATGGATTGTGTGGTGGTGGGGAATAACCTGCTATAAAGACCACCTACCTGCCTTTAGAGACCATTTTCTTCAAATTGTATTTAAACCTCTAGTAACCGTCTGACTGAGTTTTTGCAGACGACATATTCCAAAGGTTATATCTCTGAACGTGATAAATATTTTGAAAACAATTGGACTGAAAGTTGTTGGTGGCTAAGCCACCAACAACTTGCATTCGAATTGTTTTCAAAATATTCAACAAGTCGAGAGCTTTTGAAAATTGAAGTTATTGGCTGCACTGGCTTGCAGCAGTGAGACAGTTAAGAAACCAGCTGTTGTTAGCACTGATATCATCTATTTTCACTTAAACATTGTTCAAAATCACTAATGCAAAAAAAACCAGTCCAGAGATTGTTGTCAATATCTCGAAAACTACCGGGTAAATCATTTGACTGAAAGTCATTGGAAGTGACACCGATAGATGTAAAACTTAAGTAAGATTAGTTTGATATGCCAATGTTCCAGGTGAGCGATACAGGCCCATTGGGCCTCTTGTTTCATTTTATAATCGTCCACGATCATTTTGAATTATATAATCGCGATTAATCGAATAATCGAAAAATCGTGCAACCCTACTTTTCCATTTTCTTTCTTGTTAAAGGAAGAGTTTACAAGGAAATTTAGATCCAGGATTTAATCCCTCTGCAGAGTTTTCAGCTGCAGCAGGAATTCTTCATCATCTATCAATTCAGGCAATTTATACTTGGTCTTCCATTTCCTCGATTATAGTTTCTATATTCAATCTTTCAAGAATTCTCCCAGAGTTATGTAGGTTGTCATGCAGGCTAGGCTGGATTATAATTCTCAAAAAGTCAAGCCTAGTCCTTTCTCAAGTTTCACCCATTTAGGCGTCTCTTTCGACCTATCTCAGGGCTTAGTTTTTCCTTCAGAGGCAAGGGTGGAGGCAATCTTGTTGGCTATGGACATTCTGACAACGTCTCTCAGTCAGGGCAAGATTGTTTCTCAGGGTTCTAGGCTTGATGGTCAGCGTCAAGATTGTCATTCTCTGGGCGGCGCTGATGAAAGGACCCTTTCAAGTTGTCCTGATGTCCCTCTGGAAGCAGTCAGCTCATTTTATTTACCATCAGATTCCCATCAGAGAACACTTGATCCCTCATTTAGACTTTTGGAAGGATCGTTCTCTGCTTCCGATAGGTGTTCCATTAGTCAAGACGTCTCCTCAGGCGATTATTTTCACAGACGCTCCCCAGAAGGGGTGGGGAGCAGTCCGGATCTCCCTGTTGATTTCCGGTCCTTGGTCCTTGGAGGAGTTGACAGCTTTCATCAATATCTTGGAGTTGTGGACTGTCAAGAAGGCTGTCCTCTCATGGTCGGATCGAGTGAGACGTCTCAGGATCTCGATTCGATCAGCCAATTCCATGGTAGTTTCCTACATCAACAGACAGGGAGGAGCGAGGTCTTCACTTCTTTGTATGGAAATTTGGAATCTTTTGTTGTGGTGCCGCAAAAAACAAATCTTTCTAGTTTCCAGTCATGTTCCAGGCAGACTGAGCCTTCTTTCGGACCAGTTGCTAAGACCCAGCAGGTTTGTCCACTCCGAGTAGTAGTTTAAAAAAGTCAGTTTTCAAAGTGATTTTTCAACGGCAGGGTCGTCCCCACATAGATCTCTTTGTGACATGTCTGAATGCCCAGATCTCCTCTTTCATGTTTCCTTTTCTGAACAGTCAGGCACTAGCAGTGGACGCCATGTCTCAGTCCTGGACAGGAATGTTTGCTTACGCGGTCCCTCCAACGATCCTGATTCCTTTGGTTCTGAAGAAGGTCAGGGACCAGATCTGCGAAGTTCTTCTGATAGCTTCTTTTTGTCCAAAGCGGATCTGGTTTGTAGACCTTCTCGATCTCCTGGTAGATTTCCCATGTCTCCTTCCAGTCTCCCCAGATCTTCTCTCTCAAGTAAGGGGCACTTGTATCCATCTAAACCCAAGAATCGTCAATGCGTGTGTTTGGAGAATATCGAGTGTCCAGTCCCTGAGATCAAAGTTTCTCCAGGATCGCAGGAAATTATTGGTTCTGCAAGGAAGGAGTCGACCCGTCAAGTTTATCTTTCCCAGGTGTTAGATTTTTTTTATCCTATCTTTTTGACTCATTACATTTATCTGCTAACACAGTCAGGGGTTATAGATTTTCTTTGGCTTCTTTGCTTCCATGTCTTTTGAATGCTGGTGTCAAGGATATGAAGATTCTCAATGGTTTTATCAGAGGATTGGACAATATTCGTCCTCCAGTAGCTAAGCTTTTGCCTTTCTGGAATTTGGCTCTGGTTCTTAAGATTTTGGTGTCCCATCTGGGAATTAAAGGTTTACAAGCGCTGAACTGATTTTAAAAGATCTGATCCACCCCATTTATGGGTTCCGTACGTGGAGGAGGTAGCCAGACCAGTCTCTAAGGCCACGATTGCCAGATGGATCTGTGAGACTATCAAACTTTGTTATGATATTGCTTCTCCTGAATAAGTAAAATTATCTCATGTTAAGGCTCACGATGTTAGGGGAATGGCTACCGCTTTCGCATGTTTCGCTGGCTCATCTTTTGACGAGGTCATGCAGGTCGCAGGCTGGAAATCTTAGTCAACTTTTACATCTTTCTACTTAAAGGATCAGAGTAACAACCCCTAACAGACCCCCCTTGTGGGTTGGTCTGTAGTTTTATTAACCACTATAAAACATACTTAGCATTCAATCACTACGACCCGGCCTCAACCACCTGGCGTGGGAATGATTTGAGAATCTGTTTATGATATTTGGCAGTTAAATTTAGAAAAGTGAGTCAGTTTTCTATTTGGGCTCCATTGCGCATGCGCAGTGACAGGTGTCACAGGAGTGAGTACAGACTGGTGCCAGTCTCTTTCAGGGCATATAGGTGGGGTTTACCCTACCAGTAGCCTGGTTGAGCGTATATTGAAATGGAATAGGCATATGAGGGTATTAAGCAAGCATAAAAATGTTAATTCTGGTGACTAAATGCAGAGTAGTTGATTTAGCAATTAGTGATTGAATGGTAAGTATGTTTTATAGTGATTAATAAAACTACAGACCAACCCACAAGGGGGGTCTGTCGGGGGTTTATAGATACATCCATTCTTTTGTTTATATTTAAATCAACTTGAACAAGCAGTTTCTGTCCATAGACAGAGAGGTAGACAAACCCATATGCAATGTGTACCCTCTGCCCTATGGGGTGTAGATAAATATAACTAATCAATGAACTTGTGTAAATCCTCTTCTCGAGTACGTAATTGTTATCTCTAATACAGGATGGACCTTTCCAGTTTTAGCCCCACCCATCTCTAGCTACGCTCCACCCACACCTCGCTCGTGTTGAGATCGATCTATTCCTGAACTCCCTGACTATCAATTTCCAGAAAACTATACAGGTTAGCTATTGAATATTTTGAAACTAATTTGACTGAGTGCTGTTGCTGCTGCCTATGGCAGCAACAGCGCCCAGTCAAATTAGTTTCAAAATAATCGACAGAATGTTTATTAAATGCTAAAGACATACAATTCGTACAATGTGTCAGACTATTAAGCATTTATGATGGACTAAATCGAGTCATTCATGCTGTAATTGATTATGACATCACATAGTTGATTATGACGTTATATGATGGATGGATAAGCTGGAAAGGTCAGTTGCCTTTACCTGGACTTTTGTCTTTCTATCATATAGGCATTAACCCTTTCAAAACTACAGACCAATGTAAGAGATAGTCTGCTCAATATTTTGAAACTAATTTTGTTGTATGGTTACTTAGGAATTGAGACTGAATTTAGCAATGAAAGTTTAAAGCATGTAGTAGGGTGTTTGTTTCAGTCAAATTGCTCCATGTTTGCTAGATTTATGCCAGATTTGCTTCCCCTAATATATGTAACATTCAGCTAAGAGCTCTCTTCCAGAACAGAGCTCAAGGGAAATGGTGTGAATTCACCAGCTAACTGGTAGGTGAATAATGGTGGACAGGATTTGATTCTGTTTCAACAATATAATCCTTATCCACCAGTATTATTTCCCTTGAAACGTAAAATTTAAAACTTGTTAAAATGTGACAGATGACCCGTTACATGTCTTATCATTATTTGTTAACAATACTGTCAGATGGTGAGAATCGCACTTCCGGATCTCCTGATAAAGCCCATAACTGAGATTTGTTAGTTGTTCATCAATAAGATGTTAAAGATAGAGCAATAAAGGTCATATGATTAAATAATTCTTTCGAAATCATACAATTAATGAAAAGAATTTATTTTAAGAATTAATTTATGTAAGAATACCATGTATGTATGCACGTGTTTGTGAGTTATAGGATGTTTACTGCTTGTGTTTGAACAGATATTTGCATATCACACAATCGGAGGACCTTTTGATTTCTCTGTATTTGTCATAGTGGATATTTACATGTATTAGAAGCAGTTTCAAAGAATCATTCACCATCACTGTGGTCACACATGCTGACAAGTAGTACTATGCAATGTATATACAGCCGAATTGCTATTAATCAATATGTGCTACATGCATTTATTTATATGCATTACAGTGACAAATAAATGGCATCATTTATTTTTAAATTTTGAAACCAGATCTTATTTCAAAATTGTAAATGTCATTAATCTAAATTAATGACATTTAAAATTTTGTAATCGGCAAATCTGGTTTCAAAATTTGAAAATAAATGATGCCATTTAATTGACACTGTGACGTGTAAAAAGATTTCCTAAAAAATGTGATGATTATTGTGTTATATTCCATGCAGATGGCTCTACCAGTGTACATCAGGCATGCCATGACAATAACCCTATGGCTTTACATATTCTCTTGTCATTTGGTGGTGATCTATCTTTGGAGGACTGCCAAGGTAGAGCGCCAATTCACTGGGCTGTTACCACGACAACTCTTGACTGTCTCAGAGTAAGGAAACCATAATCACTAAATCATTTAGAGGTTCTAGATTCTGCATGTATTTCATTAACACATGGACAATAGACTGATCTATTTCCAGAGTTTATGCCCAGTCCATTTGTAGATAAACTATGCCAACTTTGTACACAGGTCTGAATAGATTTTAACACTGAACCATGAATTCCCAGTATATGTATTTTAAACTACTGTAACTATGCGGGTAAGCAGAGTTTGCATTTGACTCGGAACTGTTGCTGCCTATTAAATTGTCTGCTCACTAAAGACATGCAATTCAGATGGAGGCTGTTGGCCTTTGTGTCAGACCTACATCATTTATGACCTCGCCTAACAATTTACATAGTTTGATTATAATGTCAGATACTTGTGTGACAAATTAGATTCATCCCTTTTCAAGATGATGATGATGATGATGATGATGATAACATAAGTATACCATAATGCAAAATGTGAGAGTGAACACTTATGTATGTACCTAAGTCTCATTATGGCCTATCAGCCACCTACGTACCATGCTATGCTTGTGGTCCTAAGGTAAGGCTGTAATTGACTCATAAACCAAAGGTTTTTCAAATCCGGCCTCTACCGCTGAGCACTAAAAGCATGAAACCAGTTTTGGAGTGGATGAGTCTCATGATCTATGAATAAATCATGCATTTAAAATGCTTAATAAGTCAGCTATTTATCCCCCCCCCCACCCTCCCACTTAGAAAAAATGAGGTGATTATGCTTTTGCTTCTGTGCGTGCATGCATGCAGCTGTGCATTTGTTTTTCGCTCAATAACTTCAATTATAATGGATGGATTCATTTCAAATTTGGTATGTCACCTATTGACATGCTTTCTGTAGTAATTGTGTATAAGTGAAACGTGTCTAGATTCACTCTAGTTATTTCCCTTGAAATAAGTAAAATTCATCAAAATGTTTACATTTGTCTTTCACTCAATAACATCACTTATACTGGATGGATTCATTTAAAAATTGGTATGCCAACTGATGACATGCCCTCGTTGGTAGTGTTGGGAATTGGTTATATTTTTGTGATCAATCATTGGGTTAACAAAGTAATCGATGATCGACTAATGATCGATCATTTCAATTTACAGTTTCTGCCATTGTTATATTGAATAATGTATCTTTGATGCCTAATGATTCATGATAACAGATATGGAATGATAGAATAGTCGCCTACAAGCAGGAAAAGTTGTCTCATAGAGTGACAATTCATGAAAAATCTTTAATAAAATTGACCAGGTGGCTATATCATTGACGATATGTCTAAATAACAAATACAACCAATCATTGATTTTGAAAAATCATGATCAATGTGTTAATTGAACAATCAAACCGACCAAACATCACTCAAATCCAGCAATTGGAATATCACTACTCGGTGGGGATTGCACATAAGAGAACCGCGTACAGACTCATCGCAGTTAAATCTTCCTTAAGATACTTCAAAATTGCCAAGAATATCCATGCATTTAATCTCTGATCATTAACTTCACATATAATGGATGGAATAATTTCATTTGTTTGTTTGTCTATTTGCCTGCCAGTACAATCAATGTCTCAATCACTGTGGGTAACAGGGTTTTGTGACTGGCTGCCATTTGCTGTGGAGGGGGTGGGGCTATCATGTGATGTACATCATCTAATTTGTGTTTTATTTGTATTATATTTTCAGTTGCTGCTTCAATACAAGGCTGATATCCATGTGCGAGACAAAGATGGTGCTACACCAAGCATGTGGGCATGTCGTCTTGATCACATCTCTCACTTTGATTTGCTGAGCCAGTGGGACGATACCCGGCCTGGTGGTGATATTGAGAGGGACAATAGTGGTAAGACGTGGATGCACTGGTCTATTCGTCGAACAGAACCACTGGAATGTCTACAGGTCAGATCATCAAGTTGGATAGTATATATGGTGCATTTCGTTAGGACTATATTCTAAAAAAAAATAATGCTAATAAGAACATCAAAATATTGGTTAAGAAAATAAAATTATTTGCTTGAATGTCCATTGGCATGCCAAAAAATGCTATTTTTGAAAATTTCGCTTTTAGCGAGCCAGTCACTTCAGTGGTATATTTTCAAAAATAATTCTCTCGGCCTACAATCATGGCAATGGACATTCAATAAGCAAACATTTTGATTTTCTTGACTAATCTTGACAATTAAACGGTAAAATATTTATTCTATGTTCATGCATCGACATCAGTTTTGTCAATCATGACATCATTTGTTTCTGTTTTGTCAATTCAAAATGAACACTGTGTAAGTGGGTGAGACATAGAAAACAAATGTCGATCCATGTGGCTCATATTTTGTTTGTTATAGACCTTGCTAACAGCTGATACTGCTACTATACAAGATGATGAAGGCAAGACTGTGCTTCTTTCTGCTGCTGAACAGGGTAATAATATAATAATAATAATAATAATAATAATAATAATAATAATAATTTGAGGTGAGTGTGAGGTGGGATGTTTGACTCCTCCTCAGTCCATTTTGAAAAGTAGTGCGGTTGTGAAATACCTTTTGTCGAGCCATATACGAAGTGATCTGAATGATGTCTAGTGTCCAGCATCCAAGAATTAAGTAGAATGTTGAATTTTTCCCAGAAATAGCGATCTTAATTATCAGAAAAATTGATGCACTTTAAAAGTGTGAGCCACAAGTGTGCATGTGTATCCTCTTTTATGTGTGTGTATGATGTTATTGTCATAGGCCAATATCTGTGTGCTATACAGTTGCGAAGATGTATCTTCTCATGATTTTATGTCCCTACTTATTTCAGAAGTACTAAGGTGGAGGCTGTCTTTATTATGCAAAATATTTGTGCAGTAATGAAATTTGTCTGTATAATGTGATTTATGTAAACCATCATAATATTTTAGCTAAATAAATTCAACAATTTTGCATTCAAAGCATTTAAAATAACTTATCCGTATGCTTATGGGATTGCTATTAACAGTGTGCATGTGCTTTTACTATCATCATTGGTTGATATGGGCTATAGTTTTGACTAAATATTGTTCTTAGGTTCACTTCCTGCCTGCAAGATCATCTTGGACATTGCTGGAAAGACACGATTGAGTGACTGTGATGACCAGTCTCGGACACCACTTCACTTGGCATCAATTGGCGGACATGGTGATGTGGTGAACTATCTGCTGGAAAAAGGAGGTACTTATTTCATATGCTTGTATAATAGATACAGTTTACCATTTTATCCGCATAAACATTTTACCCCATGTGGATGCTAAACTGTTGACGATTTCAGGACTAATTTATCTACATGTAGAATCTATTTCTGCAGTTAAATTAGATTTTAAACATTCATCATGATATGTCTAACATTGTGAAGATTTGGTTTATCTGACCTGTAGGAAGCTATATGGATCAGTGAAAGAAAAACTGACCTATCTTTACAGTTATATGTGTTACTGAAAACTCTTAATGTACAAGATAGTGTCAGCTGGCAGCAATGTAATTTTTAGCTCAACTTTACGACGGTGGCATAGTCATCGTCGAATTTGCGTTTAGCTCAACTTTTCTGTTTATATGTCATGTTTGGTTAATATTACTGGACCCAAACTTGGACGCATGCTTTCTTGTAATTACACAGTACCACAGAATGACAAGGTTGCTGTGACCTTGGTAAAAACCTTATTAGCTCACCTGGTCAGAATGGCCAAGTGTGCTTATGCCATGGCAACCATCCGTCGTCAGTTCGTTTGTCTATCTGTCCGTTCATCCGTCAAATTTTGCTTTAGACCATTTCGTAGCTTGCTTGGCAGATTTTAACCAAATTTAGCTGAAAAGACACTATGGTGGCATTCTACAGAACTTCCATTCAGAATTTTGATTTATCAACTTTTTAGGCGAAAATCTTAGGTTTTATGCAAAATTTATCGGAAATTGTAAATGCACATCTCCTTAACCGCTTAACGGATTTCAACCGAATATGTCTGGAAGAATTCTATCGTGCTCGGGTCTAAATTTTTTATTCAGAATTTTGATTGGTCATCTTTTTGGTTAAAAATCCTAGATTTTATGAAAAATTAACCAGAAATTATCAAAACACAATCTCCTTATCCACTTGATGGATTTCAACCAAATTCAACCAAATTTGTCTGGAAGGATTCAATGGTACTAGGCTCCAGAACTTCTATTCAGAATATTAATTGATTCTACCGGAAATTGTCAAATTGCTGACGTCTTACTTGGCGATGGTTTCCAGCATAAGAAGTGGTGAGTGACCGGCCGTTTAGGCCTCTTGTTTTTTTAGCTTGACCGTATGGAGTAAAACGAGCTATTGCGATGCCCTGCATGTCGTCCCGTGCCGGAGGCAGCTTCCTTATAATGATACACCATCACACAATGACCATGCGGTCAAAGGTCAAGGTCACTGGTAAAAATCCTTTTTTTTCAACTTTCAAATTTTCTGTCTAGCTAAACTTTTCTATTTATATCTTATATTTGGTTAATTATACTGGACCGAAACTTGGGCACATGCCTCCTCCTTATAATGACACAGCATCACAAAATGATGTTGGATCAAAATGGCAATGGTCAAGTCACTGATGCGCATATCGACCGCCTGTCGTTCCTAATCCCATTTGTTTAAATACGCTACTCATTAACCGCAGGGCAGATTTCAAACTAATGTGGCTGGGAGGACCCTATGAGGGTAGGCTTCAGAATTTGTATACATAATTTAGATTGGTCAATTTTTTTTTGTTAAGACCTAGATTTTATGAAAAGTTTTCAAAACGGTACTCCTCATTAACCGCTTGGCAGATTTCAACTCAGTTTGGTTGGAAGGATCCCATGGGGCTAGACTTCAGTACATGTAGACAGAATTTTGATTGGTCAAGTTTTTTGTTGAAAATCTTAGATTTTATGAAAAGTTTACTGGAAATTGTCAAAACGCTACTCCTCATTAACCGCTTGACAGATTTCAACTTACTTTGGCTGAAAGGGCCCTGTGAGGTAGGCTTCAGAATTTGTGTACAGAATTTAGATTGGTCAATTTTTTTTGGGGGGTGGAGGGGGTGGGGTGTGTGTGTGTGTGTGAAAATCCTAGACTTTATGAAAAATTAACTGGAAATTGTCGAAACGCTACTCCTCATTAACCACTTGGCAGATTTCAACTTACCCTATCGCGGTAGGCTCCAAAACATCTGTTCAGAATTTGAATGGGTTAGTTTTTTGTGAAAATCAAATTTTATGAAAGATTTACCATAAATTGTCAAAATGCATCCCCTCCATAACCGCTTGGTGGATTTATTCAAATTTGGCTGGAAGGGTTATGTAGTGGTACAGGCTCTAGAACTTCTATTTAGAATTTTGGTTGGTCGATCTCTTTGATGGCCATTTGCATTTTTTTTTAATTTTCCAGAACCATTGAAGACGCTACTCCTTAATTAGTGGCCCAATTTCAACGAAACTTGTGTGGAATGATACTATCACCATAGGCTTCAACATATGAAACAAAGAATTTTTATTGATCATTGCTTTGGTGATCATCTTTGATTTTTGAAAATTATCCATCATGTCTACTGGTATTTAAATGCAAATTGTTCAAATGCTAATGGTCCAAGTTTGGTTAAGTGTACTGGACCTTGGACACACACTTCCTTATAATTGGAGGGAATCATACAATGACCTTTGGGTCAAAAGGTCATGGTCAATGTGATATTGGTAAAATCTTAGCTTTTTCAATAATAACATTTTGCATTTAGCTCAACCTAGCAGTTCATATCTCATCTTTGCTCAAGTATACTGGACCCAACCTTGGACACATACTTCCTTATAATTGGAGGGCATCATATAATGATGTAGGGTCAAAAGTGCAAAGGTCACAGTTATTGTAACGTTGGTAAAAACTTTTTTTTCAACATTAACATTTTGTGTTTGGCTCAACTTAGCAGTTCATATCTCATGTTTGCTTAATCTTCCTGAACCCAAACATGTATACATACTTTATGTGTTATGAGGAGAGGACACAACACAATGAGCTTTGGGCTAAATGGTCAAAGGTCAATATTATTGTGATATTGGTAAATGACTGTTTTAATCAGCATTAACATTTTGCGTTTAGCTCAACATAAAGTTCATATGTCTTGTTTGGTTAATCATACTGGTCCCCAGCTTAAACACATGCTTCCTCATAATGAGAGAGCATGACACAATGTCCTTCGGGGTCAAAATGTCAACTGTCATTGTGGTCTTTGGAAAATTCTTTTTTCAACAGTAATGTTTTTGCTCAACTTCACTGTCTATATCCCATGTTTGCCTAACCATACTGTAGCTATTGTTGGACACATGCTTCTTTATCATGAGTGGGAATGACACATGATACCTTGGAGTCAAATTGTCAAAGGTCAAGGTCACTGTGTCCTTGATAAAACCAAAGTTTTTATTAAAAGCAACATTTTACATTTAGCTCACCATAGCTGTTTATATCATGTTTGGTTAAGCATGTAGGGCCCACATTTGGACACATCCTTACTTATAATAAGATGGCATGACAAAATCACCATGTCATGAAAAGTTTAAGGTCGGTAGAATAATGAAAAAACTCATGGGTTTTCTCAACAATAACATTTTGTTTTTACCTTGACTTAGACAGTCATAGCTCATGTTGTGTTAATCATACTGCATCCAAACTTGGACACTTGCTAATGAGAGGGAATGAGACAATTACTTTGCGGTCAAAAGGTCAATAGTCATATTCATTGATAACAGTATTGATAAGCCTTCTATATTTAATTTATGTATGAAGTCATTGCAAAGTCATAAAGTCAAGCTTCATGGCTGCAATTGCAACCACATTTCTAGTTTCAAATGGGTACCACAATCTGGTAATCATGCAATAGGGAAGTGACCCATGGAATCTTCCATTTACATTAACAATTACAATTTTATGTGAATGCATCACACGTGACCCAGGAACATTTTATAATACTTGCTCGGGGAAACTGTCCTAGATTGTGTATCCTAATTAGGCTTGCGCTAGCAGTGCTTTGAGTGATCACGAGTGATTATATAAAAGTTACCGTGATTGCTCAATTAATCAGGAATACAAATTATACCCAGATGTAACACGTGCAAATCCTCGCCTGCTATTCATTGCTAAATTAATCCCCACTCAGCAATGACTGATAAAGCCATTCCTTTTGCTTTCGACAATACACTCAATCAAACAAAGTCCACTAACATGACTACTATAAGAAGAGTAACATAGTGCAAGCTCTTTGGCATTCAAGCTTTCTCTTCATTTATCATCTTAAGTTGGTCACTATTAAGCAGAATTTTACTATAACCAGGTTGTGATACTCGGTTAGATGTTAAAATATTAATTTTGAAGTTGCATCCTATTTTTTATCACTCGATATGCTGAAATTATACAATTTTATCACAAAAAAAGATATTTTAAATTTTTTTTTGCAATGTCCCTTCCTATGATGTCAACTAAAATAAGTTTGTCTTATTGGCAAAACATTTATTTAATTTCTTTAAGTATTCATAGTAAAGTCATACAATTATAAAGTATTTTATCAAAACAAGTTACAAAATATGTAATAAATATTATTTCACATCAAGAGTATACTTACCTCCCTAATACTTTTGATATTGCTAAATATCGGCTTTCACTCAATAAACACTCAGATTAAAACAGTTAGGTGCCCCTACTGGGCAGGGAGTCAGAGCGTAGTCTGGCGGATGCCAGCCCCACCACCGCGCATGCGCAGACTAGCACTTCCTCTTTGCTAATTTATTGGCAGAGAGTCTACACATGTTTTTGTGCTAAGTGCTTTTCTTCGCTCAATTCTTAGTGTTTTTGTGAAAATTTGGAAGTGTTTATCCCTGATAAAGATGGCAGGAAGGATGACTTCGCCAGAGGAGGGCCCAGGACCTTTAAATCAGGTGACTTCTAGTAAAATTAGCGAGTTTGTCCCCGGTGTAATGTGTTTCCGGGACTCGCGCTTACCGTGATAAGCGCCTTGTTTAGTTGGTTTATTTCAACTAGGTGCTATATCATACTAATCTCTCTTTGTGTTTATGTCCACAGGTCTGTGTGACGACATATAATGGACATCACATCAGCAGAGGGTTTGTTTCTCTCCACCATGGTTCCATTTCCTACTAATACTGTTAGGTTATCTAACCAAAAATTTTATGTCCAGTGAGTCGGAGGCCTAGTATAAAGGTCTTCTCACTTTGCCCTCTTGATCCAATTCCTTCCTCTAGAGGTGGAGAGAGTTAAGAGGCGTTCAGTTGGTGGAGTGCTCCAGTTCATCACGTTGGATGGTTTGTCTATACAAAGTGTCAGGTATCTAATTATTGATATGAGGTGATGTTAATTATTTAGAGGAAAGGGAGATAATTAACAGTATTTGCCATTGTTATCAGTATATATCTGATGGTTGTGTAGTCGAAATGTCCATTCTGCACATGTTCTGGTTAGAGATACAATTCGTCCTTGCACTTGGATGTTTGTTGGGGATCGATTTTTTCCTGTCATAGGATTAATGACGTCATAATCAGCCTTGCTCTTTATTAACAATTAAAGTTGTCCGAAGCTGGTTTTCTGATTAATATTGATCTTTATGATCATTTCCTTCTCTTGAGTTGGTGAGTTTCTGAGCTTATCTAGATTGCTCATTCTCCTCGTCCTTTGCCCTGTTTCAGAGACCTGGTTGTGCGTCCTGTGGACGGTTTTTGAAGGACAAGTTTGTGCCTCATCTCTGTTATCAGTGTAGCTCCTGTGGTCCCTTGCTTAATTGCGAGATATGTAAGCACTGGGGGGGCGAGCTAATGTCCGAATTCTTGTGCTTGCAGGCGAAGGACAAGGTGGTGGAGGAGGACAAGAAGAAGCAGAAAAGAGAGGTTGTAAGTAAGAAGGGTAAGAGGAAGGCCTCGTCCGCGGTGGACATGGAGGCCTTCCGGACCGAGATGTTGGGAGAGATGAGGAGGACAATAAAGGATTTGGTTCCAGAGTTGCTTCGTGGCATGCTTCCTGGACCAAATCCTTTGCTGGCCTCATCATCTGCTTCGGAGCAGGTAATCCCCACCTCTGAATCACCTTTCCTTAGTACGCTTCCGTTGTTCGAAGATTCAGAGGTGGCCCCATTAGAGGGGGCGTTCCACGACCCTGGCAGCAGGCTTAGTGCCGCGCCGAATAGGGACCGTGGACGGTTGTCGCTGGAACCCGCGGGCTGCTTATCAGTCCAGGGATATCCGCACGCCGCGGGTGCCAGTACCTCGTATGGCACCTTCCCTGGCCAGTCCGGGTTAGCTCTCTTTGCTGACCCGGAGTCTAATCTGTCTGGCCAGGAGGATGAGGATTACCTGTTGGGGTCGCCGTCTGAGGACGTGGCCATGGATTATGACGCCTGTGCACCCCTCGCGGGGAATACAGGCGACTTATTCCACGGTTCTACTCTCCCAGGGGTAGAATCCACGGATCAGACTGTGGCCCTGGGCGCTGAGGGCCAGCGTTACCGCATACCTCGGCTTGCCGAGAGTGTCGCTGGTGCTGGCCGGGGCCGTGGTGGGGCGGTATATGCCCCGCGCTCTACCACAGCGCCTGCTCCTGGTCAAGCCAGTGAGATTAGCATGCCGGTGTTATCAGGCCCGCATGCTCTCCCTGGCTTGCCAGGGATATCAGCGTATCCGCCGTCAAGCTCTGTTGCTTGCGCTCAGGAGGAAGACGAAGGCCCCCGTCTTGTAGAGCGCTCGCAGCTAGCCACGGAGGAGGATTGGTCTGACGCTTGCCAGTGGTTGGTGAGTGTTAGACCAGATCTGCCCGTGGAGCAGTCGGCTAGCCAGCGTGATCACAGGCCGTGGTTAGCTGGTAAGCCTACTGCTAACGCTATGCCTTCTCTGCCGCTGGCAGAGCATGTCGTTGACATGTTCGAGGCGGCGGAGACGTCCATTAAATCGAGTTGACGTCTCGCTAAGGCCCCGCGCGAGGTGGCCAGGCGTTGCCGCATCGTGCCCCTGGATTACCAGCGGTACGGCGTGGTACCTAAGCCGAGCGTGGATGACCGCGCGGCTTTGGGTGAGGATGCGCGGCCAGGCTCCCGTTCTGACACGGGAGTCTTGTGTTCGAACGCGTTGCGTTCAGCAAATACCGCGTTGCGTGATGCGGAGGAGAGTGGGAGGGCTTCGATTGCCGCTCTGTCCCACGTCTCCCAGCTGTTACAAGGGGTAGTAACAGCATCCGCATCGCGCCAGCCAAGTCTGGTCACAGTCCAGCGAGCCATCCAGGATGGTATCAACCTGGCTCTGGACTGTATGACGCGGGCGGTGACCAGGAGTGTCCGGGCAAGGCGCACATTTGCCTTGGACAATCTGTGCCCGTCCCAGGACCTGTATAATAGGCTACTGCGTACGCCTATGACAGGTCCTGGTCTCTTTGGAGGTGAGGGATGTAGGCACCTCCAGGAGACGGTTACTCTGGTCAATAACCAGAGGGCGCTGCGCGAGCAGTTTGAGGTGCTTCGTCGTGCTAACGTTCGCGCCGCACCCCCTGCGTATCGTCCCCTGCAGGCTCGAGGTGGTGGTGGCCAGGTCAGAGGCCAACCACCATCGCAGCGTCGGCCTCGGCCGCGTGCGATTCGGCCAGCAGCGAGGGGGGCGCAGGCTCCTCAGGCGCAGTCAGCCAGGCAGCCGCCCGCGCACCGAGGTGCGCGCGGTGCTGGTCGTGGCGCGCGAGGATTTGGGCGGGCTAATCGTTCCTGATGGGACGGTTACCGCGGTGAGAACCGCGCCGGTGTTTCTGGCAAAGGAGACAGTGCCGCTCTTGCACTCCTTATGTCCACCTCTATCCCTAGGTGGACCGGTGGGAGGCCGGCTAGCCGACCATATGCAAGAGTGGGAACGGTTAACTCAGGACCGTTTAGTCTTGCGATGGCTTTCAGTCGGGTATCATCCCGATTGGATGACAGGCCCGCCATCGCGACTGTCTCTAGTGCCGATCTGGACTCCGAATCCGAGAGATCCAGAGCAAAGGTTGTGTATCGAGGAGGAAATAAATTCCCTCATACAAAAAGGAGCTATTCAGCCGGCACAGAGGTGTCCGGGCTTCTATTCAACCCTGTTCTTAGTAACAAAAAACACCGGAGGGTGGAGACCAATTCTCAACCTCAAGCCATTGAACAAGTTCATAGAGACGCCCAGTTTCAAGATGGAGACTGTGCGCTCGGTGTTGGCGGGGTTAGAGAGGGGAATGTGGACAGCGTCGATAGATTTGAAGGACGCTTATTTCCACATCCCCATACACAGGAGTTTCCGTCGCTTCCTGAGATTTGCATTCCAGGGCAGACAGTGGGAATTCAGGGTGTTACCCTTCGGAATTTCCACGGCTCCTCGGGTTTTCACCCGTGTGGTTCTTGCGATCACCGCATACCTCCGCAGGAGAAGCATAGCAGTCCACACGTACATAGACGACTGGCTGTTGAAAGCGCACACCCAGGAAAGTTTATCGGCCAGTCTGGAGATTGTTTTGAAGACTCTCACAGACTTGGGCTGGATGATCAATTTCCCAAAATCAGAGCTGACTCCATCCCAGAAGTTTGTTTACCTGGGGATGTTCTTCGATCTAGAGACAGGATATGTTTTTCCTACTCAGGAGAGAGTTCAGAAACTCATCTCATTAATTCAGTCAGTGTGCGACAGTCGTCATGTCCTGGCACGGGTTTACTTGAGAATGCTGGGGTTGATGGTTTCATTGGAACCAGTCATTCCTCAGGCCGCCTTACGCAGGCGGCTGATCCAGTTATTTCTCATGACACAATGGACCCAGAGTACAGGTTCGCTGGACTCGAACGTGTCAGTGTTGGCGCCTCTGATTCATCACCTGCAATGGTGGTTGGACACAGAGAATCTCTTGGTGGGGGTTATGCTAACCCCTCCCCACCCTCAGGTGACTGTGTATACAGATGCATCGATGGAGGGCTGTGGGGCTTGCCTGGAAGAATCCACGATATCAGGGCTTTGGAATCCGGAACAGTCAAAGGAACATATAAATCTACTGGAGCTAAGAGCAGTAGTCCTGGGCCTGGAACATTTCTTACAGAAAGTTCAGGGCAAGATTGTTCTTATTCGTTCAGACAACTCAACAGTTGTGACTTACATAAACCGCCAGGGCGGAACGAAGTCGCCCAGTCTCTGTATGATGACATGGAGACTGCTTTGTTGGTTCCTGGATCACCAGATTACCTTGAAAGCAGTTCATATTCCGGGAAGGTTAAATCTGCTAGCAGACTCATTGAGCCGAAGGATGAGTGTTTTACCCACGGAATGGCAACTAAATCAATGTTTGGCTGATCGTCTGTTCGACCATTGGGGGAAACCCAACATCGATTTGTTCGCAACGAAGAAGAATGCGAAGATGACGACGTACGTCTCTCCGATTCCGGATCCAAGGGCTTTCGCAACAGATGCGTTAGCTATCAGCTGGGGGAGAATGTATGCATACGCATTCCCTCCAGCAATCCTGATTCCAAAAATTCTTCAGAAAATCAGACAAGAGGAATGCCAAGTGCTTCTGATCGCCCCGGATTGGCCAAGCCGATCATGGTATGCGGATCTGCTGGACCTTCTGGTCTGCAATCCGGTTCCTCTGCCTCTGATGGACGATATTATCTTCCAGGGCAAGGCCCTTCACAACAATCCGTCAATGTTCAGATTGACTGCGTGGATGTTGTCAAGGAATCTAGAATTAAGGAGGGCTTTTCTGAGCAAGCAGCCATGTTTATGGCCAAAGCCAGGAGGGGGTCAACCTCCAGAGCATATAATTATAAAATCAACAGATTTGCAGAATGGTGCTCAAAAAGATGTATTGATCCAATGGATTCATCTATTCAGGTAGTAGCTGATTTCCTCTGTCACCTGTATGATGCCTATAGCCTCAAGCCTAACTCTATTGCTGGTTATAAGTCAGCTTTAATGTCTGTTATTCCTTGCTTGGCTAAGAGGGGAAGTGATGAAGTAAATACATTGAATGTATTAATTAAAGGCATGGGCAATCTAAGACCAAGGAATCCCCCTGTGATTCCGTCTTGGAGTTTATCGCTAGTGCTTCAAGTACTAGGTGATAAGCCGTTTGAACCACTTAGTTCCATTTCTATGAAACTATTAACACTGAAGACTGTGTTTTTAATTGCTGCGGCCTCGGCTAGGCGTAGAAGTGAAATTCATGCCTTATCAGCCGAGGATGACCGTTTTGTGGTTTCAGGGGAAGGCCTTAAGCTGCTACCTAGGATTAATTTCTTGGCTAAGAATCAGTCGTTGAAATATCCAGGTCAACCTATTGTTTTGCCTGCTTTAACTAGATATGATCCTAATTCTAAAGCATGGTGTCCCGTCCGGGCGCTTCTCCGGTACAAACAACGTACATCGGAGCGGCGCACCGACCAGTCGGCGTTATGGTTGTCATATATTGAACCCCATGGCAGGGCTTCTAAGGACACCATTTCCAGGTGGATTGTAGAATGCATTCAGTTTTGTCATAAATCCGCCACCGGGAAGCAGGTTGACATGGCCAAGGCTCACAGTGTCCGCGGCGTAGTGACATCCACTGCCCTATTTAATGGGGTCCCTGTGGATGATATTATGTCGGTGGCTCAGTGGCACTGTGAGTCAAGTTTTACAGACCATTATCTCCATGACCCCTCTAATCCTCTCGCCTTGTCGATTTTGAAAAGATAACTAGGCTTATATTTTTGATGGGGTTTCCTCATTGCTTATATATTTCACAATTAATTGATGGAAACAACCACTTTTTTGGGACTGCATCGTTCTTCACCAATGGCAAGAGGATGTCAGCAGCCATTGCAACAAGGTCAGTCTTGTGTATGAGTTGTCCATTGTTGATTGTCTTGTCACGTTACCCGTTATTAATATGATGATGGTTTTGTGTATTTATGTGGTTCATTGTTGAGAGTATACGAAAATGGAGTTTTTTCGTCTCTGTCCTGTAGTACATGGCACTTGTACGTAGAGAGCGTATAGGACATTGAGGTCATTCGACTCTTCCTCCCAGGAAGGAGGGGGGGGAGCGCATATGACATTCGGTCATCTCTCATACATCGGTGGTGTTATCCGATGGTTAGTCAAATCCTGACTGTTTTTTCATACAGTTTCAGAAGTTTAAGTGCCTTAAACGCAGAAAAGCGTATAGGGATGAGCTGGTCTTTTGACCTCGCCTCCCTCCCGCCGAATTCACTGTCGAATTCTGGCAATATCAAAAGTATTAAGGAGGTAAGTATACTCTTGATGTGAAATAAACGAAATCTAGGATTTCTTTTTTCACGAGAGAGTTGATACTTACCTCCCTAGATACGAACCCGGCCTCTCCACCCCACAGAGGCTCGGTCTTCAGGCTCTTAATAGTTGCATGTGTATCAGCCAATAAATTAGTCAGAGGAAGTGCTAGTCTGCGCATGCGCGGTGGTGGGGCTGGCATCCGCCAGACTACGCTCTGACTCCCTGCCCAGTAGGGGCACCTAACTGTTTTAATCTGAGTGTTTATTGAGTGAAAGCCGATATTTAGCAATATCAAAAGTATTAGGGAGGTAAGTATCAACTCTCTCGTGAAAAAAGAAATCCTAGATTTCGTTTAAACTATAACTCATTCATGTGTGTTAGTTATTACGTAATACATTACCACTTAACATGCCGGTATCAAAATATTCTACATGTTTAACAAACACATGAATGGGTTAGCTTTTTTCGCCACACTTCAGATTCTTAACAAACATAGAATTTTTGGTGATTATTCGATTATTAAATATTTCATCACATAAAATGATGTTTAAAAACGTTGTTATTTTTTATTTGATCACATAGTCATGCAATCCTAATCCCAAATCATGTTTATTGATGTGCTATGCCATCCCTAAAAAATGAAGACTAGAATGCACCGTTGATGGCATGCCATCGGAAATCCCCAAGTCTCTAACAGTCTGTGAAGTTTTACAGTAGTAAGGCCAGTATCTCTCCAATGATCTCTTACCAACTCAGTCATGATTCTTATAGCGATGATGTCTTAGAAATCAATAGCTCTAAATATGATGAAACGTGCCAACAGAGTAATATCTGTCACCAGTGGGCCTGTTATATAACTGCTACCACTGATGCCAAAAATTTAAATTTTCAAATTAAATTAAAAGATGGACTGGTGTTAATTTTTTCAACAAATTTGGTGGTCGTAGACAGCAACATCGTCCACCAAAATTGTTGGAAAATGTACACCAGTTTCTGTGCTATTGACACCGTAAAAGATAGAATATTGACATCAAAGTGGTACGGGTTAAGAGAAGTCGTGAGAAACATTACTTGGGTAGTTTTGCATGAAATTGACATTTTCGCCATGCAGACACTAGGTGCCGAAAGGAACATATTAAACCATTGTGATCTAAATCCCCCAGAAATAATGAAATGTGCCACCATTGTGGTCATCAGGATGGTGCATGCTTGCTTTCGCTCGGCTAACTGATAAGTTAGCTGAACTAAAAATTTTGACAAAATTCTCTCAAGCGACCTCCTGCATTTCACTTCAAGAGTATACTTACCTCCCTAATACTTTTGATATTGCTAAATATTCGCTTTCACTCAATAAACACTCAGATTAAAACAGTTAGGCGCCCCTAGTGGGCAGGGAGTCAGAGCGTAGTCTGGCGGATGCCAGCCCCACCACCGCGCATGCGCAGACTAGCACTACCTCTTTGCTAGATTATTGGCAAAGAGATCACACATGTTTTTTTGTTCAATAGCTTTTTCGCTCTCTTAAACTGTTTAAGTGGTGTTTGTTTGGAGTGTTAGTCACTTTTTTGGATGGCGGATAGGAATACGTCGCCACAGGAGGACGGAGGACCTTTAAATCAGGTGACTTCTAGTAAAATTAGCGAGTTTTCTTCCCGGTGTATTGTGTTTCCGGGACTCGCGTTTACCGTGATAAGCGCCTTAGTTAGTTGGTTTAGGTCAACTCGGTGCTACCTAGGACTAATTTCTCTTTCTGTTTCTGTCCACAGGTCTGTATGACGCTAGGTTGTGACGTCACAGTACCAGAGAATTAGTATTCTCTCCACCATGGTTCCATTTCCTACTAACACTGTTAGGTTATCTAACCAAATGAAAAATTATGCCCAGTGAGTTGGAGGCCTGGTATAAAGGTCTTCTCACTTTGCCCTCTTGTTCCAATTCCTTCCCCATGAGGTGGAGAGAGTTAAGAGGCGTGCAGATGGTGGAGTTTCCGGTTCGTCACGTTGGATGGTTTGTCTATACAAAGTGTCAGGTATCTAGTTATTGATAATGTGGTGATGTTAATTATTGTAAACAATCAAAGGGAGATAATTAACATTTTTGCCAGTAAAGAGTTATCTATATGTATCTGATGGTTGTGTAGTCAACTTATCCATTCAGCATACAATTCGTCTTTGCACTTGGATGTTTTGTTGGGATCGAATTTTTCCTGTCACGGGATTAATGACGTCATAATCAGCTGGCTATGTATTTATTAGCAATTCAAGCGCTAGGCTGGTTTTTGATGTATATTGATCTTTATGATCGTTTTCCTTCTCCTTGAGTTGGATTGAGTTTCTAAGCTTAACTAGTTGCTCATACTCCTTGTCCTTTGCCCTGTTTCAGGGACCGGGTTGCGCGTCCTGTGGACGTTTTATGCATGTGAAGTTCTGGCCGCATCTGTGTTTTAGATGTAGCCCTTGTGGTCCATTGATTAATTGTGACATATGTAAGCACTGGGGGGGCGAATTAATGTCCGAATTCTTGTGCTGCTTACAGGCGACGGACAAGGTGGTAGTGGAGGAGAAGAAGATGAAGCGGAAACGAGAGGTTGTAAGTGAGAAGGGTAAGGGGAAGGTCTCGTCCGCGGTGGATATGGAGACCTTTCGGACCGAGATGTTGGGAGAGATGAGGAGGACAATAAAAGATTTGGTTCCAGGGTTGCTTCGTGGCATGCTTCCTGGACCAGATCCTTTATTGTCCTCTTCGTCGGCTTCGGAGCAGGTAATCCCCGCCTCTGGATCGATTTTCCTTAGTCCGCTTCCGTTGTCCGACGATTCAGAGGTGGCCCCATTAGAGGGGGCGTTCCACGGCCCTGGCAGCAGGCTTATTGCCGCGCCGATAGGGGACCGTGGACGGTTGTCGCTGGAACCCGCTGGCTGCTTATCAGTCCAGGGGTATCCGCACGCCGCGGTGGCCAGTACCTCCTATGGCACCGTTCCTGGTCAGCCCGGGTTAGCTCTCTTTGCTGACCCGGGGTCTAATCTTTCTGACCAGGGTGATGAGGATTACCTGCTGGGGTCGCCGTCTGACGACGCGGACATGGATGAAGACGTTTGTGCACCCCTCGCGGGGAATACAGGCGCTTTTTTCCACGGTATTACTCACCCTGGAGTAAGGTCCGCGGTTCAGGTGGTGGCCCAGGGCGCTGCTGATGGCCAGCGGTACCGCATACCTCGGCTTGCCGAGAGTGTAGCTGGTGCTGGCCGGGCCCGTGGTAGGGCTATATATACCCCGCGCTCTACCGCGGTGCCTGCTCCTGGTCAAACCAGTGATATTCTCATGCCGGTGCTGTCATGCCCGCATGTTTTCCCTGGCTTGCCAGGTGTATCAGCGTACCCGCCGTCTAGTACTGCTTGCGCTCAGGAGGAAGACGAAGGACCCCGTCTTGTAGAGCGCTCGCAGTTAGCCACGGAGGAGGATTGGTATGACGCTTGCCAGTGGTTGGTGAGCGTTAGGCCTGATCTGCCCGTGGAGCAGTCGGCTAGCCACCGTGTTCACACGCCGTGGTTAGCTGGGAAACCAACTGCTAACGCTATGCCTTCTCTGCCGCTGGCGGAGCATGTCGTTGACATGTTCAAGGCGGCGGAGGCGTCCATTAACACGAGTGGACGTCTCGCGAAGGCCCCTCGCGAGGTGGCCAAGCGTTGTCGCATCGTGCCCCTGGACTACCAGCGGTACGGTGTGGTACCCAAGCCCAGCGTGGATGACCGCGCGGCTTTGGGTGAGGATACGCGGCCAGGATCCCGTTCTGACGCGGGGGTCTTGTGCGCGAACGCGTTGCGTTCGGCGAATACCGCGTTGCGTGATGCGGAGGAGAGTGGGAGGGCTTCGATTGCCGCTCTGTCCCACGTCTCCCAGCTGTTACAGGGGGTAGTAACGGCATCCGCATCGCGCCAGCCAGGCCCGCTCGCGGTCCAGCGTACCATCCAGGATGGTATTAACCTGGCGCTGGACTGTATGACGCGGGCGGTGACCAGGAGTGTCAGGGCAAGACGCACATTTGCCCTGGACAATCTGTGCCCGTCTCAGGACCTGTATAATAGGCTGCTCCGTACGCCTATGACGGGTCCTGGTCTTTTTGGAGGTGAGGGATGTCGCCACCTCCACGAGACGGTCACCCTGGTGAATAACCAGAGGGCGCTGCGCGAACAGTTTGAGGTACTGCGTCGTGCTAACGTTCGCGCCGCGGCCCCTGCGTATCGTCCCCTGCAGGCTCGAGGTGGTGCTGGCCAAGTCAGAGGCCAGCCGCCGTCGCAGCGCCGGCCTCGGCCGCGTGCGATTCGGCCAGCAGTGAGGGGGGCGCAGGCTCCTCAGCCGCCGTCAGCCAGGCAGCCGCCCGTGCACCGAGGTGCGCGCGGGGCGGGGCGGGTCGCGCGAGGATCTGGGCGTGGTTATCGTTCCTGACAGGGCGCTTACCGCGGTAAGGACCACGCCGGTGTGTATGGCGACGGAGACAGTGCCGCTCTTGCATGCCTTGTGTCCACCGCGGTCCCTAGGTGGACCGGTGGGAGGCCGGCTAGCCGACCACATGCAAGAGTGGGAACGGTTAACTCAGGACCGTTTAGTCTTGCGATGGCTTTCCGTAGGGTATCATCCAGAGTGGATGACAGGCCCGCCGTCGCGACTGTCTCTGGTGCCAATCTGGACTCCCGTTCCGAGAGATCCAGATCAAAGGTTGTGTATCGAGGAGGAGATAAATTCCCTCGTACAAAAAGGAGCTATTCAGCCGGCACAAAGGTGTCCGGGCTTCTATTCAACCCTGTTCTTGGTAACAAAACGCACCGGTGGGTGGAGACCGATTCTCAACCTCAAGCCATTGAACAAGTTCATCGAGACGCCCAGTTTCAAGATGGAAACGGTGCGCTCGGTGTTGGCGGGGTTGGAGAGGGGGATGTGGACGGCGTCGATAGATTTGAAGGACGCTTATTTCCACATCCCCATCCACAGGAGTTTCTGTCGCTTCCTGAGATTTGCATTCCAGGGCAGACAGTGGGAATTCAGGGTGTTGCCCTTCGGAATTTCCACGGCTCCTCGGGTTTTCACCCGTGTGGTTCTTGCGATCACAGCATACCTCCGCAGGAGAAGCATAGCAGTCCACACGTACATAGACGACTGGCTGTTGAAAGCGCACACCCGGGAAAGTTTGTCCGCCAATCTGGAGATTGTTTTGAAAATTCTCACAGACTTGGGCTGGATGATCAATTTCCCAAAATCAGAGCTGACTCCATCCCAGAAGTTTGTTTACCTGGGGATGTTCTTCGATCTGGAGACAGGATATGTTTATCCTACTCAGGAGAGGGTTCAAATACTCATCTCGTTGATTCAGTCAGTGTGCGACAGTCGTCATGTCCTGGCACGGGTTTACTTGAGAATGCTGGGGTTGATGGTTTCGTTGGAACCAGTCATTCCTCAGGCCGCCTTACGCAGGCGGCCGATCCAGTTGTTTCTCATGACACAATGGACCCAGAGTACAGGTTCGCTGGACTCGAATGTGTCAGTGTTGCCGCCTCTGATTCACCACCTGCAATGGTGGTTGAATACAGAGAATCTCTTACCGGGGGTTTTGCTAACCCCTCCCCACCCTCAGGTGACTGTGTATACAGATGCATCGATGGAGGGCTGGGGAGCTTGCCTGGAAGAATCCACGATATCAGGGCTTTGGAATCTGGAACAGTCACAGGAACATATAAATCTACTGGAGCTAAGAGCAGTAGTCCTGGGCCTGGAACATTTCTTACAGAAAGTTCAGGGCAAGATTGTTCTTATTCGTTCAGACAACTCAACAGTTGTGACTTACATAAACCGCCAGGGCGGAACGAAGTCGCCCAGTCTCTGTATGATGACATGGAAACTGCTATGTTGGTGTCTGGATCACCAGATTACCTTGAAAGCAGTTCATATTCCGGGAAGGTTAAACCTGCTTGCAGACTCATTGAGCCGAAGGATGAGTGTTTTACCCACGGAATGGCAACTAAATCAATGTGTGGCGGATCGTCTGTTCGACCATTGGGGGAAACCCAACATCGATTTGTTCGCAACGAAGAAGAATGCGAAGATGACGACGTACGTCTCTCCGATTCCGGATCCAAGCGCTTTCGCAACAGATGCGTTAGCTATCAGCTGGGGGAGAATGTATGCATACGCATTCCCTCCAGCAATCCTGATTCCAAAAATTCTTCAGAAAATCAGACAAGAGGAATGCCAAGTGCTTCTGATCGCCCCGGATTGGCCAAGCCGATCATGGTATACGGATCTGCTGGACCTTCTGGTCTGCAATCCGGTTCCTCTGCCTCTGATGGACGATATTATCTTCCAGGGCAAGGCCCTTCACAACAATCCGTCAATGTTCAGATTGACTGCGTGGATGTTGTCAAGGAATCTAGAATTAAGGAGGGCTTTTCTGAGCAAGCAGCCATGTTTATGGCCAAAGCCAGGAGGGGGTCAACCTCCAGAGCATATAATTATAAAATCAACAGATTTGCAGAATGGTGCTCAAAAAGATGTATTGATCCAATGGATTCATCTATTCAAGTAGTAGCTGATTTCCTCTGTCACCTCTATGATGCCTATAGCCTCAAGCCTAACTCTATTGCTGGTTATAAGTCAGCATTAATGTCTGTTATTCCTTGCTTGGCTAAGAGGGGAAGTGATGAAGTAAATACATTGAATGTATTAATTAAAGGCATGGGCAATCTAAGACCAAGGAATCCTCCTGTGATTCCGTCTTGGAGTTTATCGCTAGTGCTTCAAGTACTAGGTGATAAGCCTTTTGAACCACTTAGTTCCATTTCTATGAAACTATTAACACTGAAGACTGTGTTTTTAATTGCTGCGGCCTCGGCTAGGCGTAGGAGTGAGATTCATGCCTTATCAGCCGAGGATGACCGTTTTGTGGTTTCAGGGGAAGGCCTTAAGCTGCTACCTAGGGTTAATTTCTTGGCTAAAAATCAGTCGTTGAAATATCCAGGTCAACCTATTATTTTGCCTGCTTTAACTAGATATGATCCTAATTCTAAAGCATGGTGTCCCGTCCGGGCGCTGCGCCGGTACAAACAACGTACGGCGGCATGGCGCACCGACCAGTCAGCGTTATGGTTGTCATATATTGAACCCCATGGGAGGGCTTCTAAGGACACCATTTCCAGGTGGATTGTGGAATGCATTCAGTTTTGCCATAAATCCGCCACCGGGAAGCAGGTTGACGTGGCCAAGGCTCACAGTGTCCGCGGCGTAGTGACATCCACGGCCCTATTTAATGGGGTCCCTGTGGATGATATTATGTCGGTGGCTCAGTGGCACTGTGAGTCAAGTTTTACAGACCATTATCTCCGTGACACCTCTAATCCTCTCGCCTTGTCGGTTTTGAAAAAATAAATCGGTTTATATTTTTTGAGGTGATTTCCTCATTACTTATATATATCACAATTAATTTATGGAAACACCCACTTTTTTGGGCCTGCATCAGTCTTTACCGATGGGAAGATGATGTCAGCAGCCATTTTCAACAAGGTCAGTCTTGTTCATGTGTTGTCCGTTGTTGATTGTATTGTCACGATTACCCGTTATTAATATGGTGATGGTTTGTGTATTTGTGTGGTTCATTGTTGAGAGTTACGAAAATGGAGCTTTTTCGTCTCTGTCCTGTAGTACATGGCACTTGTACGTAGAGAGCGTATAGGACATTGAGGTCAGTCGACTCTTCCTCCCAGGAAGGAGGGGGGGGGAGCGCATATGACATTCGGTCATCTCTCATACATCGGTCGTGTTATCCAATGGTTAGTCAAATCCTGACTGTTTTTTCTTACAGTTTCAGAAGTTTAAGTGCCTTAAACGCAGAAAAGCGTATTGGGATGAGCTGGTCTTTTGACCTCGCCTCCCTCCCGCCAGATTCACTTTCGAATTCTGGCAATATCAAAAGTATTAGGGAGGTAAGTATACTCTTGAAGTGAAATAAACGAAATCTAGGATTTCTTTTTTCACGAGAGAGTTGATACTTACCTCCCTAGATACGGACCCGGCCTCTCCACCCCACAGAGGCTCGGTCTTCAGGCTCTTAATAGTTGCATGTGTGTCAGCCAATAATCTAGTCAGAGGAAGTGCTAGTCTGCGCATGCGCGGTGGTGGGGCTGGCATCCGCCAGACTACGCTCTGACTCCCTGCCCACTAGGGGCGCCTAACTGTTTTAATCTGAGTGTTTATTGAGTGAAAGCGAATATTTAGCAATATCAAAAGTATTAGGGAGGTAAGTATCAACTCTCTCGTGAAAAAAGAAATCCTAGATTTCGTTTAATCTTCAGTCATGTCAGTGATAATAGGCCTTATTTTCCTTTCAAAAATCTAGTTTATCTAAATCTTATATAGGAGATAAAAAGCATCCCAGCTGGAGAGGAGTGTGAGGATATGTTGTTCTTGTGGGCACCCCAAGAAAAACTCTGTATCCATCAATTTTGAAGCTCTATCTCAGGCTGTTTTGTATTAAGCAAAGTTAATTAATGAAACATATAAAAATCTGCATAACTGATTTTTAGCTGACCTGAATGCTGTTGATAAACATGAAGCAACAGCATGGGACTACGCTCGTAATCGTCAGCTTCATTATTGTCAGCTCATTCTCATGTCCCATCAGAGGCAGTCTGTAGAGAGAAGCAATCCCAGCACACCAAATGGCTTTGGCTCATCTTTGCTGGACAACCAACGCTTCCTTAATGGTGATATTAACATGGATGATGAAAATGATAACTTCATGCAGGTATGTGCAGTGTATACACTATTGTTAAATACATACTGGTCTTATGCAGCTGTTGATTTATAAATAACCATGTAAGTGAATGGGAAATGTATTTTATAAGAGACTTTCATGTAAAAAAGATACATTTGTACATGTCATAGATCTTGAATATACCTTTAATAAGGATGTAAGCTATGTTAGCTTATGTCCCGTCGACAATATTAGCTTATATAAATGAATTCAGTTTTCAAAAATGTTTATACTCCCAACAGGTTTCTTTTTCTGTCATGTCTATAAGATGTATTACAGAAAAAGCAGCTAATTCTTATTCACAGAATGTAGCATTAGATACCAGCAAGGAGAAACATTTAAAAAAGGCTTTATTGATATGACTACATGTGAAAATGTTAGCTTTTAGGAAAACTAGATAGGATCATTGAACTTTCTCCTTCAAGGCATGACTCTATCATATATAGCAAATTAGTTGCTATTTCATACCAAATTAGTCACACATGTTTAGTATATCCGGCGAATGACTACGTATGCGAGTGTCAGTGTAGGACCCGAAGTCTGCATGTAAAGGTGGATTCTCACCCTGCTAGATTGATACCTGATGGTTCCATGGTGTGGAGTTGGTGGATCCAATGTGATTCTTTTGACCTCCTCCACGGTGTTGATTCGGGGTCTGAGGGGTCGAAGGAGAGGACCTGTATGATGCGGTACCCCATATGCGCTCGTATGTGGTTGCGATTGTTGAAGTGGCGTGGGACTGGTGTATCAAAACTTTCTTTTCTGTGGAGATTTGTTATGGATCGGAGATGCTCCAGTATCCTGATTTTGAATGATTTTGAAGCATTTCCCCCACATATTGTTTGTGGCAGAGTTTGCAATTCAGTAGATAAACGACATTGCGTGTCTGACAGTTTCCTATGATCTTGCATCTATAGGACAAGCCGGTATGGTGGCTCTTAAAGAATCTTGTTTTCTCCATGTTGTTACAGATGATGCAGTTCATGGTCTTCCATTCTGTAAAGGGGTTTCGGTGTGGGCGAATGGTGTTGTCTGTGTCAGGGAGTCTGGCACAGACTATGTGGTCCTTAATGGTCTGGTTCTTTCTATAGCTAAAGAGTGGTCTTTCTGGGAAAGCGTCCCTGCATCTTTGGCTGGCTTGAAGGATTGGCCAGTATTTGTTTATCACTTTTTTGAGAAAGGAGCCCGTGCGTGTGAATTCGCAGACAAATATTGGCCTGAATGTGGTTTTGGTGTGTGTGTGGTTGGGGGTGGTGGTGGTGGGTGGGGGGTGGTGGTTTCAGGAGGAGGGCTCGATCTTTTTCTCGGGCTTTTGCTTTGGCCGTGGTGAGGATCTTGGATGGGTATCCTCTGGCTTGGAAGTATTGTTCAAGGGCCTTGCTATTGGTGGCAAAATCCGTGATATTAGTGCATATTCTCCTTAGCCTTAGGAATTGTCCATACGGGCTGGCATCCTTACATGTCGTAGGATGCGCGGAGGTGTAATTGAGGTATCCGTGTGTGTCTGTTCGTTTAGAAAACAGATTGAATGTGATAGGGTGTTCATCAATGTTTTGGACCATGGTGTCCAGGAAGGATACTTTCTCCTTGGAACTTTCCATTGTGAATTTTATGCTCTGATGGCCAGAATTCATATGGGTGACAAATTCTGTCAGTGCCATGGGACTGTGTTCCCAGATCATGAATATGTCGTCTATGTAGCGAACATATAGGGTTGGTGGAAGGGGGGCATTGGATAGGAGCTTTTCTTCTAGATCTGCCATGAAGATGCATGTGTAAGTGCATGCTGCTTTGCTGCCCATGACTGTGCCTCCTATTTGTAGGTAGTTGTTGCTGTTGAATTCAAAGTTGGTGCATTCTAGCACTAGCTTCAGCAGGTTCAGGACATTTCTGGTGGAAATGGTGCCTGGGATGCCATGTTTCATGCAGTGTTTGGCCACTGCACGGAGCCCAAGTTTTAGAAAGCTTCACATATAAATTATATTAAGCGATTGTGATAAATATGAGGTGAAATGGCAACAAGTTTAAGATTAACAATTACGTAGAATGTTGATGCTTTAGAGAAATGTTCTGAGGACCTGGCATAAAGGCCGATGCATTTCGTACTTTTGTTATCTCTGTAACGGTTCAGTAATGGGAGTTCTGACCAATGCGTGACAAATACATCTTATTATTTTAGGCTTAGGCACAGACATAATAGTTGTTACTGAAAGCAATCAATACATTTCTTTAAAGGGGATGTGTGTATTTGTGAATGGATAGATCCAGATTTATCTATGCCCTACCCGTCTCTAGCTAACTCCACCCACACTTGATCCATGTTGTGATCAATCAATCCCTGAACTCCCTGACTATCAATTTCCAGAAAACAATACCGGTAAGCTGTTGAATATTTTGAAACTGATATTAGTGGTTGCGGGAGTATGTTTGTTAAATAGTAAATGACATACAATAAATACGACAACGCTTAATCCGTCATCAATTATGCATTCGTGACGAACTTAGCTACGTCATTCATGATGTATTTGATTGTGACATCAGCCTACACGTCACGTAGCTGATTATGATGTCAAGTGATTGACTAAGAAACTGGAATAGCATGTCTTATTTCAGATCTATAGAAATGACAGTATCAAGCCAGTCACGCCACCCCATCCACCAAAGCGTCCACGAACATCTGGCAGAACACCGATAACTCCACGACGAGCAAACAGTATGACAATGTCTCCACTCAATTCAAGACAAAATAGTGTGGAGGAGACTGATAGAGAGGTTGTGAGTGCTGGGAATGAAAGGCAGAAAGGCAGAATAGAGGTAAGATTTCCATCTGTATATAAAATAAATTCTGTATTATGATTGACAACAGATATTGGTCAAATTATTTAACCCTTTAACATGTTTAATGGTGAGCCGGTCAAAACTGACCTTTGCTGTGGTCTTGATAAATGTCCATTTTAAGGCCAAAAGAAGAATTGTCTTTAAAATATTCCAAAATAGTCTTCTCTTGGTCTGCAAATGGACATCTATGAAGCCAAATTTGTAATTTTTATGACGTCTTGAACAATGAATAGTTAGAGAGATTCCTCAACTTATCTGAAACATTGTATTTTATTGATAGATTTGCGAATAGCGATTTTGTATCATATGCTTTCAGACATATTCCTTTATTATGCGGACAATAATCTCCTTTTGAACTTCCCATTACTGTTGGCATGTTGCTGTCACGATTCTGTCTTTTTAAGTAGTACACTGTCATGTACATGTAGATGCAGCTGCAACAAATTGTTTATGATGTATAACTATCCTGTTGAATGTTGTGAAAATAGTTTAACTGAAAGTGTCTAAGGTTTATGTCAATTTAGTTTCATAATATTCACCAGCTTAAATGTATAGCTGCTTTTTGCATCACGTATGCAAACAGACAACAACATGCCCAGTTAAATTAGTTTCAAAATATTCAACAGCTTACTTGTATAATTATCTTTAAATTTACATTCTGGCAGTTCAGGCTTCAAGGTTTCAAGTCGATTACATGTATTAAAAGTGGGTGGGTCTCGGCTAGAAATGGGTGGAGCATAGCTAGAAATGTGAGGAGCATAGCTAGAAATGAGTGGAGCATAGCTAGAAATGGGTGGAGCAAAGTTAGAAATGTGTGGAGCATAGCTAGAAATGGGTGGCGCATATCTAGAAATGTGTGGAGCAAAGCTAGAAATGTGAGGAGCATAGCTAGAAATGGGTGAAGCAAAGCTTGAAATGGGTGGCTCATAGCTAGAAATGAGTGGAGCATAGCTAGAAATGAGTGGAGCATAGCTAGAAATGTGTGGAGCAAAGCTAGAAATGGGTGGAGCATATCTAGAAATGGGTGGAGCATAGCTATAAATGTGTGACCATATCTAGAAATGGGTGGGCATAGCTAGAAATGGATCCTTTCTGGAAGATTGCCTATTCAGATTAAAAGTGTTTGATCTCACTCAATAATCTTTATGTGAAATCCACCAAGACAAATCATTATTTGGTAACAGATGAAATGTTTCCTGAAATGTATTGGTTTGGTCTATCTGATTGTATACATTTGTTATTAATTGTGATTGTCACTCAGAAACTGTCTGCTGTGAACAATTTCACCATTTAACACTCAAATCTTTTCAAGAAAATTTCAATGTTCTCATAGAAAATGTACATTTGCAGACCAAGAGAAGCCTGTTTTTGAAAATTTAACGCTGGAATGACTGGCTCGATAAATGAGCCAGTCATTCCAGTGGTAAATTTTCAAAAATAGTTTTCTCTTGGTCTGCAAATGCACATTTTCTATGAAAACATTGAAATTTTCTTGGACATTTCTCAAGACGACTGCAGAAGCCATTGTTAGCTCACCTGGCCTGAAAGGGCAAGTGAGCTTATGCCATGGCGACCGTCCGTCCATCCTCCGTCCATCCATCTGTCCGTCAACTTTTCCTTTAAATGACTTCTCAAGAAGCACTGGGCCGATTTCAATTATCTTTGTGACAGGAAGCATCCTTAGGGCATAGGGATCCAAGTTTGTTCAAAAGAAGCCGATCGGCCAATTTGGCCTGCGGCCATCTTGGATTTCGGCCGATTTTAGGAAATGTCTTTAAAAATCTTCTCCGAAACTGCCAGTGCAATTGATGCGAATCCCCATTAAATATGATCTAGGGCAAGAGCTGAACCAAGTTTGTTCTAGGGAATTTGATTGGTCATATGGTTCGGCACCCATCTTGGTTGACCTAGTTTTAGCGAAAATTACTTCTCCAGAACCGCTGAACGGCTCGGGGCGAAATTTGGCAGATATGATTAGGGACTAAGGGCCATTAAAGTTTGCTCAAGGGAAATTGAACCGTAAAAAAACGTGGCCGCTGTGGGCCGATCAAAATATAGCGTGTTTGGTGGCCATATTGGATTTTTTTATTTGATGGATTTTGAGGCCGAAATTGGTTTTATGTGTTTTTGAGTATTCTGATCTCAAATTTGCAATTTTTGAAAAGGTCAGATAAATGGTTTGGCGGCCATCTTGATCATTTTCCTGCCAAAAGCTCCCATACTAAAGCAATGGGAAATTTAAAATGTCTGCTCGATAACTACTGGGACAATTTCAATTATATTTGGCAGGAAGCATCATTAGGGCATAGAGATTCAAGTTTGTTCAAACGAAGCCGATCGGCCATCTTGAATTTTGGCCGATTTTTAGGAAATGTCTTTAAAAATCTCCAGAACCATTTGAGGGATCAATTCAGAACTCATGACATATCATCTAGGGCAAGCCCTGCACCAAATTTATTCACTTGTGAACTTGATTGGCCGAATCATTCGGTGACCATCTTGGATGACCTAGTTTTCGAGAAAACGACTTCTCCAGAACTGCTGAAGTGATCGGACCGAAATTTGGGAGATGATATTGATGACTATGGGCCATTAAATTTTTTCAAGAGAAGTTGATACATAAAGAAACATGGCCTTTGTTTTCTTGTTACCAGTCAGCTCAACTCAATAGAGTTCTACTTATTGTTAATGACCATTCTAGTTGAGATACCTATGGTCCAGGTGAGCGATACAGGCCCCTTGGGCCTCTTGCTGGCTGATATAAGGGTTAAAGTGGTAAGGAGTATTATGTAACAGCTTGTATGCTTGACAATATAATCATTTCGTATCGCTATAAGCCATGTAAGCTGGACTGGAGGAATGTACATGGTGTGTTTCAGGTTTCTGTGCCTAGCAGGAATATTGATGGTTTTCCACTGCAGATACGCTCTGAAACCTTCATGTCTCTGGACAGCAGTGCAGGTAAGGTTAATAATATAGAACCAATGAACCTTCTCATTCAAGGCAAGACTTTGTATGAGCCGGTGGAAGGATTACTAGGACTTATTTTGAAAATGGTAGATGGCTGAAAGATATTGCCGTTGTGGCCAGGATGAGGTACATGGCTTTAAAATTGTACACCATACAATAGAAAACTGACCCATGCAAATGTGGGTAGTCATTCCATCCATACTGACCAGATTCAACAAGTTCTTTATGGTATAAGAAGCATGGTGTTGAATATATATGCCGCCATATAAATTTATGGAGGTTGTATAGCAATTGATTTTTCTTCATGCATGTGTGCATGCGTGCATACATAAGGGTGTATGGACTGCTATCCCAATTATTAAGGGAGGGATCTTATCCAAACTTGGATTGGATGTTGCCCTTGTTGCTGCAAAGAATCCTATAGATTGTTCAGTCTAAAGGCTTGCTGATGACTCAATAAAGAAAGTTTTACTTATATATGCATTGCCAGCCCAAGTTCTATTGAATGGATCGTCACCAACCTTGGGCGTGAGGTTGCTCTTGATGGTGAGAATAACCTCTTGACTTTTAACTTAAAGCTGGTCAAGATGATCCAAACAATTTTATTGTGTTTCTTGATGATAACTGAAGTTCTACTGAAGGGATTTTAGGGGTTGTAGGTTGCCCTTGGGCATCCAAAATCTTTGATTTTGAGGTCAAGAGGTCATGGTCATAGTGACCCAATTAAGGAAATTATTTCACATTTCTGGATTATAATTTCGGATCATAACCAAGTGCTCTTCCAGTCTGCCTTTATGTTCATCTTTAGTGTTCAACAAATGCTAGCGATTTTGACATGATCAGGTTCAATGTCATGGTAACCCAATTAAGAAAATTGTGTTACTGCCGATTGTGAGTTACATGACATTGTAAAGCTTTCAAATCTCTGATTGTCATTTTTGTTTGAAAGTAGTTTATCTGCAAACTTCTTGCTGCTTATAACAACATCAGCTTCCAGTCAAGTTAGTCTGAAAATGTTCAAGTGCATATGTGTATGGTTATTTTGAAAAAGATACTAAGAATTCAGAGTTTGTATAGTCAAATAAAGTAAAATAAATTGTTACTTGGTTACTTAATTTTCTGTATTTTTAATGCAATATCCTCTGTTTTAAAATTAGTCTCTGATCGAGGCTTTGATGTGCCGGAGGATGACGTTGACAGAGTCAGTGTCGGTGGAATGGATGTTTCAGATATTGATGATAATGATGATGAACCACCAACAGTACGAGAAGTTCATCGATCTACCGTCTCCACACCACAAAGCAGTGGCACATTGTCGGCTAGCATGACACCTCGGCCTCCAAATACACAGAGTCCCACAAAGCGGAGAGCACCCCACCCTTCCCCGGAGCGCCAGCCAAACTATGCACAACCTCTGGTAAGAATATCAATAGGGCAAAGTAAAAGTATGCTCACTTGTTGACTGAGATGACTCGCATAATACAAGAAAATTGTCTTGCATTTGGAGCTCTCTGACTGTCTGTCTAAAGCTGTACCTCGGGAATTACTGACTGATTTTAGCACAAGACTGGGTGTTGAGGAGCACTATGAATCCCTTGTTTGTCACCTGAGGCCCCTCCCCTCTGTCCGACCATCTGTTTGTCTGTCCATTCATTGCAAACAATTGTGACATGTTTAATTATTGGTGATTAACACCATCTCTGATCAATGTGTTCATATCAGCATCTAATATCTGCTTTGTGAAAACGAAACTAATTTGATCTCAAACAGTGAAACGCTTACCTCTTCACTTAGCTTACTGTTTAAATCACTAAATGCTGTAAGTAGATGTTACAAGATATTCGGCAGGAACCTTGAACTACGATCCCACATCCTATTTCTTCACATTGAGGACCTGATTCTATTCTTGCCATGCAAGACGATTTCCAGACTAGAAATGATCTAGATAAAAGAACACAGATTCAGATCGGATCAAATTCTGGATTTATGGATATCTAAGAAACTATGTGTCCAAATTTGGCTCAAATTTTAACAGGAAATGGTGTGACCATAAGGCATGGTCCTAACAAATCAGGAAAATCCGAAAAAAAATCCGAAAAACCCCTGGATAATCTGAAAAAAAATCTGAAAACTGACAATGTGACAAAAATGGGCGAACAACTGACTGCTCTTGTTTGTTCTGGTTTCTATTGCCGTAGCAATTTGAAATGAAAGCTTTATGGATGGTTTACTGTGGTCACAATGAGTACAGTAAATTAATGGTCAGTATGGACAACTGTGACGTGGAAGAGATTTAAGTATATGAATGTCCTTTGTTCTGTAGGACTGAATAATATAAGATGATCAGTAAAGTGACAGTTATTAACATCCTGACTTGTAATGTAGTTAAATCTTTTTCACACTGAAATCCCAATGTCCCAATTCCAAGGCAGTGTTACTCCAAGCTTGTTGAATATTCAGAAAATAACTTGATTGGAAGCCTTAGAGAGCATTGCGCATGAATTTCAAAATGTTCAACAAAATATTTTTTGCATCATAAAGAATTTGTCAGTTTTGTTCTTTTGTGTAGAAAGAGTTAATTCATCACTTAAAAGCATTTTTCTTTCTGACAGCAACCTCAGTACATTTCGCATCCGGCTGATGAATATATCGATGGACCTACACATATGGCGGAGATGGCAATTTCTGCATCTTCTTCAAAACATTCAAATACACAAGCTCAAATGACCTCACTCACTAGACCGACACTCACTCGTAAGCAAGCGCAGATGGATGGTCCAGTGGAAGCAATGCGCCTTATTCCCACACCTCCAGAGAAATCTGCTTTTCATAGAGGTTCTTCTCTAATGAATGCTACTATGCAGTACAGTGGCAGAGATGATGATGATGATCATGTTCTCAGTCCAGCAGATCATGTACACGATGCCAATAGTGGGTCTGTGATGCATGTGCCCTCGCCACCACCAAGAAAACAAACACCGCCTATACAACAAAATAATTCACACGCAAGTTATATAGATCAGGCTTCTCGCGATATGGTACACGAGTACGTGAGACATAGTCCTACACAAAGCCAACTTCGACATGCACCCTCACCACCGCCCAGACAGCAATCATTAGTTGGTGGACCTCTACCTTGGGACTCGAGTCATCTCCAACAATCTGCAGCTTCTCGACCTTTATCCAGACCTGGTTCAGGACCGTCACTCATAGAGCTTGCTACCGGATCAGTGCGACCTGGCTCTGGTAGTTCTGTTCGATCACTTCAGACTGATGATCTTGATGGGTATGGTGGACCTGCAGGGAGCTCATGGCAATCATCCACACAGCGGACTCACCCACCAGGTAACATTTTATATGGCTCTGTTATTAAAAATGATGTTAAGGATTTTCATGATAAAGAATTACAATAATATTAATACTGCTTCAGGGATGTGGCAGGAGCAACTCGGAGTCAAGTGACTTGCTCAAGGACATAACGCGGTGGGCTGACGGGAAAACAAACCTGTTATCTTAGCATCACAGGCGCAAGTCCATAACCACTCACCCACCGTGCCTCTAATATGTTATCTTTCTGTTGAAGGTCAAATATAAATGTTCAGTAATGTTATCTTTATTATTGATAAATATGGACTTAATTCATACAGACATAGTCTTTAACATTTCTTGAAATCCCTTTAAGCTATCATCTATTTACTCTGTAGCATTTATTTAACAGGTTGAAAATCTACATAGCAAATCTACCATAATCCTTGTGGTGCCTGAATGTGATAAGTACATTGACCTTGGTGAGAGGTAGTGTTTTTCAATTTTCGTGTCACAAAGTTCAGTGACAAGATAACTAATTAGTTTCCAATCTCTTCATATCTAGTCAGTCATATAAAAACTTGGTGTGTTTTCTTTGAGAAAAAGGTTCTTTCTGATTTTTGGTTCACATGGTCAAAATTATGGTCAAAGTTTTAGATCACTGCTCTTAGTAATATCAGCTTAGATGGGCACGCACAATCATGAAACGAGTAAACAAGTCATCAATAAACGTAGAATTCTTATTTTTGTTTGACAACTGAAATTCTGATATTCAACTTTATTTGACTTCATTCTGCATTAATAAATTGAACAAAACAATTAGAATTGTATTTCTATATTGTCTGCCATTAAAGAAACCATCTCTGGACATCTTTTATGCTCCCTGGAACAGTCAGGTAGTAATTGAGGTATCATATCTATCAATCAAGTATATGTTATCATAATCAATTGACATGTAGACTGACAGCACACGTATGATGGCATTTATAACTCCATCATGAAGATTGAAAAGTTTGTCAGGTGTATGAATTGTGTGTCTTTAATGAATTTACAATTTAATAAAAATTCTGTTGAATATTTTGAAACTAATCTGACTCGGAGCTGTTGCTGCCATAGGCAGGTAGTTTCAAAATATTCAACGGCTTATCTGTACAGTTACTTTGAAATTGGGGTTCTGGGAAATCATAGTTCATAATATATAAATCAATCCCCGTTCTAAGTGGGTGGAGCTTAGCTAGAAATGGGTGGGGCACAGCTAGAAATGGATCCCTCAATTATGACCAATAAAATATAGCTGGTATATAGCGTCTGATTTATCCATATATGTGTATGCCAGGCCTGTTATCTCTACTTGAAGGAACTTCAATACACTTGAGTGAGAAGTTGTCATTGGGGTCTGAAGAAGGCTTGATTTTAGGCTCAAAATGTCAAGGGGGTGGGGAGGTAATTAAGGAAATATCCTGTTAACTCCGGAGGATAATCTAATTTCTATTAAATGTATTTTCAGCTCACCTGGCCGGAAAGGCCAAGTGAGCTTATGCCATGGCGTCCGTCCATCATCCGTCCGTCATCCGTCAACTTTTCCTTTAAACGACTCCTCAAAACCTGCTGGGCTGATTACAATTATATTTGGCATGAAGCATCTTTATGACATAGGGATCCCAGTTTGTTCAAAAGAAGCCGATCGGTCAATTTGGCCAGTGGCCATCTTGGATTTTGACCGACTTTTAGAAACGTCTTTAAAAATCTTCTCCGAAACCGCTTGAGGTATTGAAGCAAACCTCAAGAAATATGATCTAGGGCAAGAGCTGAACCAAGTTTGTACAAGGGAACGTGATAGGTCAAATGGTTTGGCGGCCATCTTGGTTGACTTAGTTTTAGCGAAAATAACTTCTCCAGAACCGCTGAAGGGATCAGGCCAAAATTTGGCAGATATGATTAGGGACTAAGGGCCATTAAAGTTTGTTCAAGAGAAGTTGATCCATAAAAAAACATGGCCACTGTGGGCCAATCAAAATATAGCATGTTTGGCGGCCATATTGTATTTTTTTTATTTTATGGATTTTGAGGCCGAAATTGGGTTTTATATTGGTTTTTGCATATTCCGATCTCAAATTTACAATTTTTGAAATCGTCGGATAAATGGTTTGGCAGCCATCTTGGATGATTTTCCCGCCGAAAGCTCCCATACTAAAGTAATGGGCAGGCTGAAATTTGTGATATATGATTAGGGACTAAGGGCCATTAAACTTTGTTCAAGAGAAGTTAATCCATCAAAAAACATAGCCACAGTGGGCTAATCAAAATATATTGTGTGTGGCGGCCATATTTAATTTTTTTTACTTGATTTTGATGTCGAAATTGGTTTTGTATAGGTTTTTGGGTATTCTGATCTCAAATTTGCAATTTTCGAAACTGTCGGATAAATGGTTTCCCGGCCATCCTGTATCATTTTCCCACCAAAAGCTCCCATACTAAAGCAATGGGAAATATAAAATGTCTTCTCGCGAACTGCTAGGCCGATTTCAATTATATTTAGCAGGAAGCATCCTTAGGGCATAGCGATTCCATTTTGTTCAAATGAAGCCGATCCTCCAATTTGGCCGGCGGCCATCTTGGAGGGATCAATTCAGACCTCATGAAATATGATCTAGGGCAAGAGCTGACCCAAGTTTGTTCAAAGGAACTTGATTGACCAAATGGTTCAGTGGCCATCTTGGATGACCTCATTTTCGCAAAAACTACTTTTTCCCCAGAACCGCTGAAGCGATCAGGCCAAAATTTGTGATATATGATGAGGCACTAAGTGTTATTAAACATTGTTCAAGAGAAGTTGATCCATCAAAAAACTGACCGCTGTTGGCCAATCAATATATAGCGTGTTTGGCGGCCATATTGGATTTCTTTATTTGATGCATTTTGAGGCCGAAATTGATGTTATATATGTTTTTGCATATTGTGATTTAAAATATGCCACTTTCAGGACTGTCAGATAAATGGTTTAGCAGCCATCTTGGATCATTTACCCACCAAAATCTCCCATTAAAGCAATGGGAAATTTAAAATGTATTCTCACGCCGTCTTGGATTTTGTTTGCTTTTTAGAAATGTCCTTAAAAATCTCCAAAACTGCTAGGAGTGTCAATTCAAAATGCCTGAAGTATCATCTAGGGCAAGAGCTGCACTAAGTTTGTTCAAGGGAACTTGATTGGCCAAATGGTTTGGCGGCCATCTTGGATAACCTATTTTTTGCCAACTCAACTCCAGAATCACTGAGCGGATTGGGCCGAAATTTGGGCGATATGATTAGGCACCGAGTGCCATTCAATTTTTTTCAAGGGAAGGATCTGCGCCAGAAACATGGCGCAGTGGACCAATCAAAATCTAGCGTGTTTGGAGGCCATATTGGACTTGCAAAAATAAAAAATACTACTCCTAAACCACCGACCAACAATTTTGACAAAAATGCATAGTGCTCCAGGTGAGCGACACAGGCCCCTTGGGCCTCTTGTTTTTATAAAGCTGGTGCGTAAGGTTGCCCTTGGTGGTCTGAAGATCCATATTGATTTTGATGCCCAACCATCATGCTTATTGCGACCCAATTAAAGAATTTGTTTTGCTTCTGGATGATATCTCTTTAGAATTTGACGATTGCCAGCAATTGCTGGCTAACATGGCTAAGGTACAAAAGATCTATCTACATGGAAACGACCCTCAGGCATTGCTGGCTAATCTTGCTAAAATGCAAATGTTCTACCTATCATTGGATATAGATAACTCAATTTCTATTCTGGTGTTGTGGGGGGGGGGGGGGCGCGGGAGGGTTAAAAAATATTGGTTTTACGGTTGAAATGCCACGGTCCTGATATTCTGAAAGAATTAAGGAGTTTCGATTACATTTACAGATGATAACTAAAGTTCTACTCAAAGGACCTTCACCAACCTTGGCCTTCATGATCCCTCTTAAATGTTCAAAGAACCATATTGATCTTGACATTAATGGTCATTGTGATAAAGTTAAGGGAATTGTATTGCTGTTGATATGAGTAACTTTGATGATATTTTGGCTTCATTATGATAACTAGATGTGATGCCTTGATACCGGTAATAGATAGACTGGACTGCTTGTATAATTAGATATAACCTGATTAATTCTTGTTTACACATTGATACTATTGATGTATTTAAGGTGTTTTAGAAGGCAAAAAGATTCCTCCACCAGTATTGACGCCTCTGCGTAATGCGCCTAAGCCACCAACTGTAGACAACGCTGGTGATAGACCACGACACAAGCGACATAAAAAGAGGAGAAAAGCTGCAGTAGCCTCATCAAATAGCATGTCGCCTCAAGTTCCACCTGTAGAATCTGATCACATTTTGTACCCACCTCCAGGAGTGATCAGTCAAAGACAGCATAGAACTGGATCTACAGTGCCTCCACCTCATGCATCAAAGTCTGGCCCACAAAAGCATGAGCCAAGGTAAGATTTTCCAGCACATCTCGTATAATGGGTATTATGTGACATGTTGGTTTCACCTTTTAAACGTTACACACCGGAAATGGCAAATTGTTTATGATATATGGAATATTCTGTTGAATATTTTGAAACTAATTTGGCTGGCAAATTTAAGTAGTATGGATCAGATACATTAAATTCTATAAGGCATGTGGTTATTGCTTAACATTGTAAGTCTCTCCACCCAGCAGCAGCCATTTGCTTTTTTCGGAAAATATGATTAACAATGATCAGGTTAAATATTGTAATTAGTACCGTAAAAATAAAGAAATTAAATTAGAACTAATTAAATTTAGCTTAAATACTATCACAAATGCCTTTAAATCCGCAAAAAAAATGATGCAATTAATTGTCCAAAATTGACTATTAATGAACAGTAATTTATGCATGAAGTCTTGAAATATCTCTTGAATCATTACCCTGAACGTGAACATTAGTCAGAAAACAGCTTAAACATCAGAGATCTTTCTATTGGCTGGTGGAATTAGTTTAATACATAATCGACACACCTGAATGGGCACACCCTCTCTTCTAGAATACATGATGCCAAATGGTGACAAAAGTTCTCTAAGCAACATTTTTATGATGTCATATGAGTGCTGAGTAAGTTAATGAACTGGTCGCAATCTTGTGGTCCAATTTGTAATTTTATGAGTTATGATTAACGATTTATTCACACGCCATGAGACTCATCCACTCTACGCCCCATTTCACACTTCTTAGTGGTCATCGGGTAGAGGCAGCATATCGAGCCACTACCTGATGAGCACCAGAAAGTGCAAAAATGGCCATGGAGTGGACGAGTCTCATACCGTGTGAATAATCATTAATTGTGCTGCTTAAGTGTATTTATATCCTATGATGAGTACATTGTTATTAACCCTTTAATCCTTGAATTTGTTCAAGAAAATTTCAATTCTCTCATAGAAGATGTCCATTTGTCAAGAAAGAGAAGTGTTTTTGAAAATTTACCACTGGAATGACTGGCTCGGTTATCGAGCCAGTCATTCCAATGGTACATTTTCAAAAATAGTATTCTCTTGGTCTGCAAATGGACATTTCTCAAGACCACTGCAGAAGGCATTTTTGGCTGATATGAGTGTTAAAGGGTTAAAAGACCTGCTATGGTAAGCTCAGAAATAATGTAACTTGTTTCCAAAACATAGACAGACACATGTTAGCTAGTAAAATCTTCAACACTACATAAGATATTTTGTTGAATGTTTTGAATACAATGGACCTTTCCACTTTATCCATCCATCATATGACATCACAATCAATATGATGTGTAAGATGACGTCGTAATCAATGATGTCATGAATGACGTAGATAAGTACGTCACAAACGCATAATTGGTGACAGGCTAAGCGTTGTTGTACGAATTGTATGTCTTTACTATTTAATTAACATGCTGTATTTTGAAACTTATTTGACTGGCACTGTTGCTGCCATTGGCAGCAACAGCACCCAGTCAAATTAGTTTTAAAATATTCAACAGCTTACCTGTATAGTTTTTTGGAAATTGATAGTCGGGCAGTTCAAGGATTGATCGCTCCCAACACGTGCGAGGTGTGGGTGGAGCTTAGCTAGAGATGGGTGGGGCAAAGCTAAAACTGGAAACGTCTGTTGTATTAGACTTAGGCAGCAATGTCTTCCAATCCAATTATGTTCAAAATGTTCAACAGCATTTTATTTTGATTTGGAAACATATTAACATATTTATCAGCTGTACTGTACCGTTACTAAACACTTCTAGGTGTGCTCAATAAGGTGGTCACTTAACTGCCTCACTGCTGCAAGCCACCAGGCAATAATTTCAATGGCCAATAACTGCCCCTGCTGAATATTTTGAAAACAATTTGACTGAAAGTTGTTGGTGCCTTAGCCACCAACAACTTTCAGTCAAATTATTTTCAAAATATTCAGCAGGTCCAGAGCTAAACACCATGAAAAATGCAGTCTGCATAAATTCAGCTGGCAGACAGTTAAGAAAGTTTTGTTGCACTTCATAATAATAAATATATTTGGTGGATTGTTCATGGGCTAGGAATAAGTTTGTGATTAATTATCTTATTAATTAATCTCATCTGTAATTTTAGATCTGAAGAGAGCTGGGATGATGAATTTGCACCAGTAATAAGTGGTCATGCACTGTCTATCAAAGAGGTAACTGGTCGAGGGTCAGCCCGTCCACGAGAGCGTAGACAGCCAATAGAAAATGAGAAGGCTGGTTCTTCAGAATTGCCTAACCAGTCAGTAATCGTGGAAGTCGAGGAGGGTGCTGAACTGAATGATGATGAAGATGAACAAGATGATGGTGAGATTGGTCCACTCATTCCTCCACCACAGGCATTCCGAGGAAGCTCGAGTCATCCTCATGGGAGGGCACTTTCACACTCTGTGCCACAGGTAATTCTGCAGTAAATTATCAAATTATTAAAACTTGATGGAGATGAACCCGTTAACTCTCAAGTTGGCCATAAATGGCTTATGGGATAGTCTTGAGAAATGGTTACTTGCAGAATGAGAAAAGCATAATTTTGAAAATTTACCACTGGAATTACTGGCTCCAAACTATACATCAGCCATTCTAATGCTGACGAAAATAGCATTTAATCCCCTAATGGTCAAGATTGCCTAACATAATACAGATGTCTGCTTATTGAATGTCCATTTGCTGACCAAGAGAAGCATGTTTTATAAGATTTACCACTGAAATGACTGGCTCGTGTATCGAGCCAGTGATCCTGGTGGTAAATCTTCTGAAATAGTCTCTTTTCTTGCAAATAGACATTCCTGAAGATCATTATTGAAGCTGTTTTGTCGGGCTTAGTCATTAATGGTTTAACCCTTTAACACTCATATCAGCCAAAAACAGCCCCTGTAGTGATCCTGAGAAATGTCCATTTGCATACCAAGAGAAGACTTTTTGAACATTTATCATTGGAATGACTGGCTCGATAACCGGGCCTGTCATTTCATTGATAAATTTTCAAAAATAATCTATTAGTCGGCAAAATGACATTTTCTATGAGACAACTAAAAAGATTTAAGGGTTAAAGGGTTAAGCATCACTGTGATCAGGGTTAAAATAGTCAATGTTAAAGAGTTAAAACAAGCATCATTCTGTAAGTATTTCTGTGCACTTTCATGTGTTCTATTGGGTGAGATAAAACTATTAACCAACCACCCAAGGAGGCTACCAAAAGCGGGCTCTTAATATAGGTGGTCTCTTAATCCAGGTAGCTCAACAAGCTAAATAAATTAGCAAAAGTTCAGGTAGCACAATGTGTTTAAAGGTGTAAAAACTCAGAAAGATTAGTATAAGTGTGTAAGGCCTGTTATTCAATAACTTGATCACTCATCATGCTTCAGGCTTGATGATCACTCATCAGGCTTCAGGCTTGATAATCACTCATCAGGCTTCAGGCTTGATCACTCATCAGGCTTCAGGCTTGATCACTCATCATGCTTCAGGCTTGATGATCACTCATCATGCTTCAGGCTTGATGCTCACTCATCAGGCTTCAGGGTTGATCACTCATCAGGCATCGGGCTTGATCACTCATCAGGCATCAGGCTTGATGATCACTCATCAGGCTTCAGGCTTGATCACTCATCAGGCTTCCGGCTTGATCACTCATCAGGATTGATCACTCATCAGACTTCGGCCTTGATCACTCATTAGGCTTCAGGCTTGATGATCACTCATCATGCTTCAGGCTTGATCACTCATCATGCTTCAGGCTTGATGATCACTCATCAGGCTTCAGGCTTGATAATCACTCATCAGGCTTCAGGCTTGATCACTCATCAGGCTTCAGGCTTGATCACTCATCAGGCTTCCGGCTTGATCACTCATCAGGCTTGATCACTCATCAGACTTCGGCCTTGATCACTCATTAGGCTTCAGGCTTGATGATCACTCATCATGCTTCAGGCTTGATCACTCCTCATGCTTCAGGCTTGATGATCACTCATCAGGCTTCAGGCTTGATAATCAGGCTTCAGGCTTGATCACTCATCAGGCTTCAGGCTTGATCACTCATCAGGCTTGATCACTCATCAGACTTCGGCCTTGATCACTCATTAGGCTTCAGGCTTGATGATCACTCATCATGCTTCAGGCTTGATCACTCATCATGCTTCAGGCTTGATGATCACTCATCAGGCTTCAGGCTTGATAATCAGGCTTCAGGCTTGATCAATCATCAGGCTTCAGGCTTGATCACTCATCAGGTTTGATCATTCTTCAGGCTTGATGATCACTCATCAGGCTTCAGGCTTGATCACTCATCAGGCTTCGGGCTTAATGACTCTGAGGAATGACACTGTCTGTTGTAGTCTCTCATGACTCCCATAGAGTTCTGTCTCTAAGAATGGCCTCTCTGGCAAGGTTTTTGCCTTTATTCATTGACGTTGGTACAATCTTGTAGGATAGTTCTCCTTTCATTGATAATCTGTCCTTCACTCAGTGCGCTATGCACTGACCAGACTACACTAAACTTGCCTCTATGTAGTCTTGTCAGATCATATTGGGCAAGCAGAATTAATCGTACATGTTCTATGCTAAGATAGACAATAACAGAATATGATTTCTGAATACAGTAGCAATTGATACAATCTGGCAACATACTATTCTCGTGTGATTGGATGGGAAAAGAAAATTTTCACACTCTTACTGCAGCAGTCTTTAGAAATTAATGTAGGTAAACTTTGACATGTACAAATTCAATGCCCTTTCAACACACCATCTATTGATTGTTAAAAAGATCCCCACTTGCCTGAAGAGACCACTTTGGCACTAAGCTTCAATTTAATTGTCTATAGCTGAAAATGCCTGATATGTTACAAGAAAACTTTTCGGCTGACAAAATGTGTATATTTCAAAGCAATACTTACACATAGACACATGACAGAATGCCTGTTTCATTTATAAATGTCAATTTCTATCCATTTACACGCTTCTTTGATGTAAAGGAACTTCGTAAGTATTAGAATATTATAATTACACACATACACCCACTGCTGACACACATACACACACTGCTGACACACATACACACATAGTTATTACTACATTACAACCTACCTCCTTGCATTACTATTGCTCTTTCCTTCTCTGAAGGGAAGCGTAGTAGGATGAAATTTTTACCGCCAATGTTTGCTGTCTATAGTGGTTACAGAGTGACTGATGGCTTCTTCAGGAATCTCCATACTCTCTCCAATGATGAGATCCATAGCAATTCGCTTGAATGCTGTATCTCAGAATGAGGTAGAAAGAGGGTTAATACATAACCCAGAGCCATTGAATGAGTCATAGGGCACAATGATCATCTCATTGGCTGACAAACATCACATGACTTTGTTGTAGCAACCAAGTCTTCATTCCTTTTCCTACTAGTGAAGGAAGGGGTAGTAAAAGATTTTATAGCCAGTTTAAAAAAAGTTTTAAACTTCAATAATGCTGTGGGATTTTTTCAAGCGTTCAAAGGATCAACAAGATGTCAGACAAAAAGAAAAGACCGTAGATAAGTGGTTGTAGGTCTTTTTGATCAATATTGATCATTTTATTTTCGTGGTAGGCGTGTTACCAGTTTTGTTTTTTAGGCCTTTAGTGTTTTAGACATAGTTATTTTCTATAATTGCTTCTTCCTTACAGTAACTTGTTTAAGTTACCTATGTACATGCTTGGTTAGCATTTGAGCATGAAATCCATGATATTTCATAACATACTCTCTTAAAGAAAAACCAATATTAAATAAATTAGAGACTACATTGTAGTTTGGTCTCTATTGTTTATTGGGTTCCGCGCTGTCTGATCCCTTTTTTATCTTCGGGACCTTACCATATCAAATCTTTCTCTTTTATGATTCAGATTTGAAAAAGTCTCCAAAGAAGAGTAAAGTCAAGTCTAAAGAAAATGGGATTGCTCTTCATTCTATTAGATGTCCTAACACCAGCTGCCATAGATTCATCAAGACAGAACATTCTGGCCATGTGTGCCTTAAATGCACTTCATGGTCCCAGGCCTCTAGACTTGCCTTTTTCAAACCTAACACACCTGATCACTCTAAAGGGAATTCTTCTCCTTTAGGGTCTGTGATTAAAATAAAAGCCTAACCCGAGCCCTCACTTGATTCATCCATCCTTGAAAGGATTGTTTTATCAATGGAAGTCCTGCAGAAACAAGTGACCAACATAGATGCGTCGATCGATGGCAGGATTAACAAAATGATCCTGGACCAGTCAGCTTCCAACGTTTCATCTGCTGATATTGTTGAAGGGGAAACGTCGGAACTCACTGTTCCTAGGAAACGATTATTCAAGTCAAAGAGTGTTTAAAGCTTACTGATCTTCACTGTTTCAGGGGTTCAAAATCATCATTGACAGGAAAGAACAAGAGTATGAAAAATCCTCGGGTTTCGCCTCGTTCATCTCTTCAGAAGCCAGTCATTTCTACTGACGTATCATCTGCAGTCAACATTCCGCATCCTGCGCCTATGAGGACCGAGACAGGTTTATCCTTTCTCGGGCCTGAGCGGGTTGTAAGTCGGTCCGGGTCTTTATATCCTATCACTACTATTTCGTCACTGGCTGGTGTGAAGGACTTCCCGACCAGAGTTGTTTAAGTGATCTCCCACCCGCTGTCATCTACTAAACCAGTCTCGTCATCATATATTGTTTCGGCTTTGTCTCCGGCTAATCTTCCGGCCCCGTGTCCGGGTTTTCTCCCGGCCCCGGGTTTGGGGATGGACCAGCCTAGATTACTGGTTTCTCCCTTGGGGCCCGACCCGGGCGTCGATCCGGGTTCGGCCTCTGGGATAAATTCGGGTTCAATGTTGGTTTCGGCCCCGGGTCCGGGTTTTGTCCGGGACCCGGGTCGGGAGGACGGCCATCTCGGGTTACCGATTTCTTCTTGGGGGTCCGGACTAGGGTTGCACGATTTTTCGATTATTCGATTAATCGTGTTTATATAATTCAAAATGATCATGGACGATTATAAAATGAAATAATCGTATAATCGCCATGCTGAAATTTTTATCAAGACACTTACGCTTGTGAAACTGCTCGCGTTACCAATCATGGAAACAAACATCTGGCTATCAGCCGAATGTGTGAATGATTCCATAAACTAAATAAATAACTGATTTGTTTGTATTGACTCATGATGAATAAAGATTTTTCACTTGGTCGCTATTTGTCATTGTTGTTGTAATCACACACGCTTATCCCGCGTTCCCCATTCTCTGAATAGTTATGCGCTAATGGTTTTCCCCAAAAAGTTCTAAATCTGATACCACGGAAATTCAACGCATTTTCTCCCGTAAAAATTCTCACCGCCTACGCCTATGTTTAATGTATACCTCAAAATATCACTGGGGAAGTGAAATTATTTCATTTGAGCGCCTAAATATTGCGTATCCTTTAATAAAGGTCGTTTATTACATCAAAATGAATCTACAATTTGATATAAAATGGCGTCGCGAATAAAATACAAATCACGTGATTCGCCTCCAATTGAAGAGGTTATTTAAGAGCGAGTACTCGGATATAAATATTCTGGAATCGGGGACGCGGAACTCAGGAATATCTATATATTATCATTGCGCGATAGGAACTGAGTATTATACTGATCTGATTAATGCATACCCGTTTGATAAACTCCCGTTAGCGTATAATATCTCATGAGAATCCCATCGCAAAAGAGCCACTGGCTCGCCAACTTAAGAAGCCGGCTATATTGTCATTCGTCTTCTTCTTTTACATGCAGATTCCTCCAAGTGATGAGGCACCTCTGTGTGGAGTTTTAAAACAGTTTATATTGAAAGAAACACAATAACGATAGTTAATTATGACGCAAAAAGCACAACAGCAAACATGAATGAAGAAACATGTATGTGCAGTGGGTCAGTGGTCCTGACGTAGAGCTGTCAGGAGACAGGTTCTTTCTTTGTGACAGGTTAGAATCCAGTCTCTGCTGATTCGTTCAATCAAGGATATGGGTTTTACTGATATTAACGCTGGTATGCCAGGATGCAGTGGATGGAGCAGCAGCAGGGTCATGGTTTCGTCATTCGTCTTGCACTGGATTGCTCTGTACAGTTGGAGAGTGTGGCTGTCGAGTCTCTGCCAAGGCGGCGCAGGATACCAGGAAGTGTGAGGTATCTTCGTTGCCATCATTACATAGCCGGCAGACTGGAGAGATGGTGCTTTTTCTACGCCTATGTTTAATGTATACCTCAAAATATCACTGGGGAAGTGAAATTATTTCATTTGAGCGCCTAAATATTGCGTATCCTTTAATAAAGGTCGTTTATTACATCAAAATGAATCTACAATTTGATATAAAATGGCGTCGCGAATAAAATACAAATCACGTGATTCGCCTCCAATTGAAGAGGTTATTTAAGAGCGAGTACTCGGATATAAATATTCTGGAATCGGGGACGCGGAACTCAGGAATATCTATATATTATCATTGCGCGATAGGAACTGAGTATTATACTGATCTGATTAATGCTCCAATCAGTCTCTGCTGATTCGTTCAATCAAGGATATGGGTTTTACTGATATTAACGCTGGTATGCCAGGATGCAGTGGATGGAGCAGCAGCAGGGTCATGGTTTCGTCATTCGTCTTGCACTGGATTGCTCTGTACAGTTGGAGAGTGTGGCTGTCGAGTCTCTGCCAAGGCGGCGCAGGATACCAGGAAGTGTGAGGTATCTTCGTTGCCATCATTACATAGCCGGCAGACTGGAGAGATGGTGCTTTTTCTGTCCCATTTTGCCAAGGTAGACTGGAGTTGATAGGTTCCGGTCAGGAGTCTGGCCTTGACGATAGCCTTCTCGGTCTCCCGTAGAGTTGATGTGGACTCGGACCAGATTGGAGCTGGACCATTCTCAAGTGTGATAATTGACTGCGACATAAACTGCATGGTTGACATTCCAGATGCTGTGTCCCATAGGTGCGTGGCCCAGAAGCTTGCTATTCCTTTGTTGACCTGATGTTTCCATTCTATTTTTGAGGGAGGCTGTGCTAGGAGATCATGGGCTGATGGTAGACAATATTTGAGAGATTCCATTGCAAGTTGTCGCAGTATGATTGTATGCTCTCGACGCGTTGAGTCTGCTACCAGATTCCTTAGAAGGGTGAGTGCCTTATTGTGTATTTCACCGGTGACAGGTATGATTCCGAAAAGCCCATATACAGCTGGGTTTGCTGTATTTGGAGACAAGCTCTGTAACTGCCTCAGGATTGATCTGGCAAAATTCTCTAGTGGCTCGGTTTCTTTGGCAGTCAATTTCCAAAGCTCGGATCCATGAGTTAGCCTTGGCAGAATATATATTAACCAGTTTTTCCGACAGACAACTGGGTTCAGGCCATTTTTTCCGTGTAGGCCGGCACCAAAGAGACTGTATGCTGCACTTCGGGCTGAAGCAATTTTCTTTTCCACCCTTTTCTGGTTCACCTTGCTGGAAGTGCTCATTAGAGTGTCGAGGTGTGTGGTCTCCTCAGACACTGTCAGGTTCTAGTTCTTGTAGCTCACGTCAGATTCTTGCGAGGGTGTACCGTAAATGATAGCACTGGTTTTAGCCATCCCTATGACATACCGACGGTCACTTGCAAAATTCTAAGTTGCTGTCAATGCGACTTGAGCGTCTGGGTACTGGTGTTTTGCTAGGAGGGCGACATCGTCTGCACATGTCATAATTCAATTTGGATCATTTAATGTTGATCGGCGTTATAAAATTGATGCACATTTTCTCCCTTACTTGCTTGGTACATAAATTTGGTCTTAAAATCTATTTATAAGGAAGCTATTTAATCACGCCAAGACTGTTTTAAGCGCATTTTGACTACAAAAGTGTGGAATAAACTTTATTATATCTTGAACATACATGGCATACTATTAGTATTAATCTAATAGGTGGTCGAGATTTACAAATCCGAGGCCTGTATTGACTTCTAGAGGGGCCGGAAATATATCAGGGCAGAGATCGGTCTGAAGTAGACACACCCTGTGACACTTGTTATTATTATACACGTTATTCTTACAAATGTTCCTATACAATCTACTGAGTTAGGGGGGGGGCTTCTAATACAGATTTTTGCCATTTTGAAACTGCTCAGAAATCATTGGAGCTCATATGTCAAAGTAAGGGGGTGGGCTTCTATTAGAGCATAGGCTACAACTAAGTGAAATACGGTACCTTCCGTTTTCCGTCTAGAAAAATCTTGATACATTCCTTTGTTTGCAATCAGCAACTGGCGTATTCTGTCCATGTATGTATACCCATGTGCCAAACCCATAATCTTACAATCTGCAGTAGCATAATAACGTCCTCTAAGCAGCATTGATGTAGTTAATATAGTTCATGATTAAATGTATGATTGCGATAATTTTTTTAAACTGATCGCGATTATGAAAAGTGAATAATCGTGCAACCCTGGTCCGGACCCGGATTTCTATCCGGCTCCCAAGGATTCTTCGGGCTTGGTTTTCATCTCGGCTCCGGCCCCGCCCCCGGGATTTTTCTCGGGTCCTGGTCCGGATCCATCTCTGCTTAATCATTCTCAAAAATTTCCCGCCCCTTCTTCGGCTCCGGCCCTAGTTGGGACAGGTAATTCTGATCTTCCATTACCTATTTTGAATCTTTCTCCTGGTCTACCCGCCCCAGGTCCGGCATCGGCTCCAGCGTGGCCTGGTTATTCCGGGTTATCTTAATTTGATTCAAAAATTGTTTCGGATTTTGGTAAGGCTTCGTGTGAGTTCTCTCGGATTTCCCCAGTTCCGGGACCCAGTTGGGCTCCGGACCCGGGTTTAGTTCAAAATTCCCAATCATCAATCTTTCTATCTAAAGATTTTTCTGGACGATCGGCTGGCCCTCTCTGGGATCCTGCTATTAATCCCAGGGAGGCCCAGGGATCGCATCCAGAGTTAGTGAATCCATGCTCGGATCCCATTGGAGACCCGAGCATGCTTAGATCTCATCTTTCTCCCGGTAGTTTTAGATCTAATATTCAACCTTCATCTCTGGATCATTATTCTTCTCATGATAGATTTTTCCCTACTACTCATCTAGCGATCATCTTTCTTGCTCTCATTCTAAACCTAGTGTTGCACGATTATTCACTTTTCATAATCGCGATCATATAAGAAAAATAATCGCGATCATACGATTAATCATGAACTATATTAACTATGTCAATGCTGCTTAGAGGACGTTATTATGCTACTGCAGATTGTAAGATTATGGGTTAGGCACATGGGTATGCATACATGGACAGAATACCCCTGTTGCTGATTGCAAACAAAGGAATGTATCTTGACAGAAAACGGAAGGTACCGTATTTCGTTTAATTGTAGCCTATGCTCTAATAGAAGTCCACCACCTAACTTTGACATATGAGCTACAAAGATTTCTTAGCAGTTTCGAAACGGCAAAAACTTTGTTATAGAAGCCCACCCCCTAACTCAGCAGATAACAGTGTGTGTCTACTTCAGACCGATCTCTGCCCTGATACATTTCCGGCCCCTCTAGAAGTCAATACAGGCCTCGGATTTGTAAATCTCGACCACCTATTAGATTAATACTAATAGTGGGCCACGTATGTTCAAGATATAATAAAGTTTATTCCACACTTTTGTAGTTAAAATGCGCTTAAAACAGTCTTGGCGTGATTAAATAGCTTCCTTATAAATATATTTCAAGACCAAATTTATGTACCAAACAAGTACGGGAGAAAATGTGCATCATTTTTGTAATGCCGATCAACATTGAATGATCCAAATTGAATTATTACGAACGACAATATAGTTGGGTTCTTAAGTTGGTGAGCCAGTGGCTCTTTTGCGATGGGAGGCGGCGTGTTCTCGCGAGATATACGCTAACGGGAGTTTATCAAACGGGTACCCGTTATTCAGATCAGTATAATACTCAGTTCCTATCGCGCAATGATAATATAGATTCCAGAATATTTTTATCCGAGTACTCGCTCTAAAATAAACTCTTCAATTGGAGGCGAATCACGTGATTTGTATTTTTTTAGCGGCGCCATTTTATATCAAATTGTGGGTTAATTTGATGTAATAAAGGACCTTTATTAAAGGATACGCAATATTTAGGCGCTCAAATCAAATAATTTCACTTCCCCGGTGATGTTTTGAGGTATACATTAAACATAGGCGTAGGTGGTGAGAATTTTTACGTGAGAAAATGCGTTGAATTTCCGTGGTATCAGTTCTAGAACTTTTTTGGGAAAACCGTTAGCTCATAACTATTCAGAGAATGGGGAACGCGGGATAAGCGTGTGTGATTACAACAACAATGGAAATTACGACCAAGTGAACAATCTGTATTCATCTAAAACTAATCATGAGTTAATACAAACAAATCAGTTATTTATTTATTTGGTTTATTTAATCATTCACACATTCGGCTGATAGCCGGATGTTTGTTTCCATGCTTGGTAATGCGAGCAGAGTTTCACAAGCGTAACAGTGTCTTGACAAAAATCTCAACATGGCGATTATACGATTATTTCATTTTATAATCATCCACGATCATTTTGAAATATATAATCGCGATTAATCGAATAATCGAAAAATCGTGCAACCCTATCTAAACCTATTGGGGAAAATCCTCCTAGCTCTCGGCTCTTCCTCTTCCCCAGACTATATTTTCCATGATAATCCCGCCCAGGTTCTAGTTACCTGTTATCTTAATGAATCATTGGTTAATGAAATCACTTTTATTGGATTGTCAAATAAGGATTTTTCTTTGTCTAAAGACAGTTCAGGTAACTCCAATATCACCGCTTTTAAAAGCGCTATTGATTTCCTCCCATCATTCGGATCTAGTTTGGTTCCTAGAAGCATGCTTCATCAGCCTCGTCCCAAAGTCAAATTTGCCAATTCTCTATCATCATCTTCATTTCATCCTTCTTTAGTGTCGGATATCTTATCTAGTGATGTAGAAGTTTCTTCCTTAGTGGATGACTCTCAAGATCCTATTCCTTCTCAGGATCCTATCATTCAATCTTCTCAGGAAGCTTCTCATGGTATTCCTCCTGATTCCAAGTTTCTTCTTTTAAGGGCTTCTGATAATGATTGGTCTGACACCCAGCAATGGATTGCTGATACTCTTCATATTGATTTACTACCAGAACGTACCAATCTTTCCTCTTGTGATTCTCCTCTGGTGGCGGAAGATAATGTTTCCTTTAATCGAGTTATTCCCATCAATAACTTCTCCGCTGATATATTGGATCATTTTTCCCAACAGGCCTGTTTTTCAAATTTTTCTCTATATCCGTCAGAATTAGCCTCTTCTGTTAGAGTCCCTATTTCAGATTTTGACACAGCTATCAGGTCTAAGTCTTTATTTGGTGATGCATGGGACCGGATCAAAGACACAGGTAGATCGGTAGTTTCTGATTCGGCCATGATCAAATCTTTGGAACAATCAGTTAGACTTAGGTTTAAGTTATCTAACCTTTTGGCTCTTCTGTCGGAAGCTATTTTCAAGATCCTCAGTCTTCCTTAGCTTGCATGGCAGATATCTCTAGATTTAATCTTAACCTAGATGCTCGTCTGATAGGTTTTCTTAATAACTATCGTAGGAAAAGAGCTCTTGGTCCTTTAGCAATATCTCAGAAACTTAAAGATACCCTCATTACCACTTCTTGTTTTGGTAAAGAGTTATTTGGCCCTGAGTCTTCCAGTCTTATTATGAAGGAGGTGGAAAGGCTTAAGCGTATTCAGGAGATTTCTGCCAAAGTGGGTTTGTCTCAGCCCTCTGAGAAACGATCTTTTACTCCAGTTCGCTCTTTTCCCTCGTCATCTCCACCTAAGAAATCCTCTCGTCCGGATTCTCAGTCACCCTTCCCGTCTAGGACTTTTGTAAACTCTAATAGATCATTCAATAGATCTAGATCTCCTTCTCCGGTTAGATCTTCCTCGAGGGTTCACTCTCCTCGAAAGTCTCCTTCTCGTTAACGTAGATCTCCTGTTCAGGACAAATATTCTGACATAGTTTCTAACAGGTCGAGAGCTCAGATTCCTTTTAAGAAACACTCTAGAGGTTCTCGTGATTCTGGTGGTCGTTATCAATCTCGTTTTTGACGCTATAGGTTCAGAAGATGGCCTTGTTCATTCTATTCCAGTAGAGTTAGATATTCAAGGCCCCACCATTTAAAAGTTCCCAATTATCCCAGTAGGCAATCGCTTATCAAGAATCATCAATTATTGGGAGCTTCTTATTTAAGACCAGTGGGTTCTAGAAACCATTCACCAAGGCCATCATCCTCGTTGGAAGGTAAACCCTCCTCTTTCTTTGTCCCCTCGTTGGACTCCTATTCCTTCATGCCCGGAAAAGCTATTAGCCCTGGTAAACGAGATTCTTTCCCTCATATCAAAACATGCTGTGGAGGAGGTTTTGGATTGGCAATGCAATCCAGGATACTTCTCGACCATGTTCCTTGTTCTTGCTGGAGACCGATCATAAATCTCAAAGCTCTCAACCTCCTCATAGTATTACAGCCCATCTTTCAATATGGAGACGGTCGAATCCATCATTCAATCTCTTCGGATAGGATTGTGGACGGTCTCTATCGACCTCAAAGATGCTTATTTTCATGTTCCCATTCACCCTTCCCCGTCGCAAGTTCCTTCGATTCACATACCAGGGCAGAGTTTGGCAGTTTTGCAGCCTTCCCTTCAGCTTGACCACATCCCCTTATGTATGCACTCGAATAGTTTCATCAGTAGCCTCTTGCCTTCACCTCCAGGGCATCTCAGTCCATGTCTACATCAACGATTGGCTATTCAGGGCTCCAGATCCTGCCTCTCTCATTGCAAATGTTTCAGATGCCATCCAGGTTTGTCTTCACCTGGGTTGGATTATCAACATAGAAAAGTCTCGCCTGTTCCCAAGTCAGATTTTTACCCATTTGGGGGTTACTTTCGACCTGTCTCAAGGGAAGTTATTTCCATCACTCCCAAATGTTCAAACTGATTTCTACAATACAATCTCTCAAAGTGGGCCATTTAGTCATGGCCAGATCTTTTCCCAGAATTATAGGCCTCATGGTGTCAGTAGAGAAAATGATCCCTTGGGCTCCTTTGATGAGAAGACCTTTCCAATTTTATCTCATGGCCCACTGGAATCAGTCTCTAGATTCCCTGGATCATCATATTCTCATCAAATTATCTCTCATGACTCATTGCCAGTTTTGGTTAGACCGTCAATTCCTTCTTCTAGGAGTACCTCTCCATCTTCTAAATCTGCAAGCTATCTTCTTCACAGACGCTTCTCAGGAAGGATGGGGTGCCATCTGGGATTACAAGAAGATTTCAGGAACCTGGTCCCTTGTAGAGTCTTCCCACCACATCAACCTTTTAGAACTGTGGGCTTTTTTCCATGCCCTAGTTCATTGGAAATCCATGATTTTAGGGAAGTCAGTCCTCATAAGATCAGACAATTTCACAGTACTCTCTTTCGTCAGTCATCAGGGAAGAACCAGGTCAGTTTCTCTGTGTCGAGAGACCATGATCATTCTCCATGGGTGCAGGTCTCGAAACATTTCCCTTAGGGCTTCTCATGTCCCAGGCAAACTGAACTTTCTGGCCGACCAGTTATCTCGCCCTTCAAAGATTCCGGAAACAGAATGGGAATTGAAAGAGGCTGTAGTCCAATCCATTTTTCTTCAATTCGGTCATCCCCATGTAGATCTATTTGCTACTCTCAAGAACAGAAAGATATCCACTTTCATATCTCCTTTCCCGGAATCTCTGGCTCTGGCAGTAGACTCTCTAGCTCAATCATGGGAGAACATGTTCGCCTACGCCTTTCCCCCTGCGATTCTCATTCCGCTGGTCCTCAGAAAGATCAGACAACATCCCTGCATAGTCCTATTAATAGCTCCGTTTTGGCCGACAAGATCGTGGTTTCCGGATCTCCTGGACCTTCTTGTAGATCTCCCTCTACTTCTTCCGGTCTCTCACGATCTTTTGTCCCAGAACAGAGGCAGGATTCTCCATCAGAATCCAGAAATATTTCACCTGTCAGTTTGGAAACTGTCAAGTTGCCCCCGTCTTCGACAGTCCTTTCTATCAGATCTCAAGAATTATTGGAGACCTGTCTCAGATCTTCCACCAGAAACATTTATAAAGCTAGATTTGAATTTTTCAAAAGATGGTATTCAGACCATTCTATCTTGCCCATTGAGGCCTCTGTAACCCAGGTCACTGACTTTCTCGTTTTCCTCTTTGATCAGAGGAAACTTTCAGCTAACACTATTAAATCCTATCGTTTTGGTCTGAACTCTTTCGTCAAGTGCTTAATTGACCCTTCAGTCCAAGTTCAGAAACACTTTCACGACCTTATTAAGGGTATGGGTAATTCTCGCCCTCCGTTTAAGAAACCCCTCCCTTCTTGGAACCTCTCCTTGGTATTATAGGTTCTGGTGGGAAAACATGCTTGAAACACCTTACTCTTAAAGCAGTATTTCTTCTTGCAGTAGCTTCAGCTAGTCGTCGTTCGGAAATTCATGCTCTTTCAGCTGAACTAGATAGGTTTCAAGTTACAGATAATAGCATTATTCTCTATCCTAGGGCTGAATTTCTATCTAAAACTCAGTCTGTAAAATTCTTTGGTAAACCAATCATAATTCATAAACTTTCCTCACTGTCATCAGATGATTCTGTCTGGTGCCCTATTAGGGCCCTTAATATGTATAAACTTCGTACAGATTCTAAACGTTCACACAATAGACATCTTTGTGTTACTTTTGCAGATGGTGTGAATCGTCCTGCCTCTTTAACCACAATCTCCCGCTGGGTCGTAGATATGATTAAAATTTGTCATGAACTTGCATCTCCAGGTGATAATGCATTAGTGGGGGTCAAGGCCCACAATTTTAGGGGCCTTGCTACTTCTTGTGCCCTTTTAATGGTTCATCATTAGATGATATCATGCAAGTAGCTAATTGGAAGTCCGAGAACACCTTTATTAACTTCTATCTTAAGGATTCTGGTCCCTCATCTTTCTTCTATAAAAATATTCATAGAGTAGCTTCTGGGACCATGAGTCGCATTCCTCATTCATCATCTTCCCTTAATTCATCATCTTCATTCGCTTAGATCTTCTCATTAGGGTGAGTGTGTATTCATTACTTAGTTCTCATGTGTGTGTGTTTCACCCTTTTTTTCATATCATCTATCCTATCACGGATATCATTCAATTATTATCTGCATGTTAATCTTTCTTTCTTACCTTTTGAGAGCCTTTTATGTCTCTCATTATCATTGTCATGATTCTGCACCTCTATTTGTAAGATGCTTAACCCTAAGGAACCTACGAGCCGTCTAGACGGCGCGCAAAAAGCGTACAAATAAACCTACGAGCCGTCTGGACGGTTTTCAACAAGTTGACGTAGAGAACTACGCGCCGTCTGGACGGCTTTGCGAGCACCAGTTTTCGATCGCTAAATACATAAGCATTACGGACGTTTTATCCAATCAAACGTAGCGTTACATTACGTCAGATGACTGAATTTTATAAATCCACTGTTGATTGGTCAATTCAGTTTGTTTACAAATTTCTATGGGAAAATATAAATAGTTTTCTCTGAATGAAATTCCTAGCGTAAAATCGTCAACGATAGCGTATCGATTCCTTTATTTAACCGAGTACTCGATTCCTTGATGGCCGGAATCGCTTAGTGAGAATGCCTAACCTAATTTATAATTGCGTCGGTAAAATATTACATACAGCTGAATAGCTACACTGACGCCTACAAGATTTAAGGTGCATCCTTACATAGCTTGCCCATTAATACCATTATATCACACCCGTCATTTAGCTTCTAGGGAGATATTGTCGTGCGTCTACGGTCTAATTTCTGTTCCTCAATCATCTATCATGATACCGCATGTTACGGGGCCGCTACTGGGTCAATACTGGCCCGTAACATGCATTATTAAAGTAATGCGAGTCATTAGACATATTAGCTTGCTATTGCCATTTGAAATCACCTTTGTTGACTGTTCCAGTTTTATTTCCATTTTCTATTGTTCTTTCATCTTATAAATGTTTCTCCTCTTTTTTTCTTCAGGATCATATGGCGAATAGGACAGTTATCTGGTTGAGATTTCATGAAAATGATGATTCTGTAATTCTATCTTCTGCACTATTTTATTAACCCCTACCATTCTGTCAAAATTTAAAATTTTCAAATTAAATTAAAAGAACTGGTGTTCTTGTCTCAACAGATTTGGTGGAAGATGTTGCTGTCGTAGATAGCAACATCATCTACTAAACCAAAGTTGTTAAAAAATGTACACCAGTTTCTATTAGCAGAAGTAGAACAGTACCAGTTTTCCAGGCTATTGGCACATTAAAAGATAGAATATTGACATAAGAGTGGTAAGGGTTAAATCTGATGCGCTTGATGTAAATCTACTGTACCATTTTATTTCGAATCACTTATTGTATAAGCTGCCATTGTAAACTACATGTATGCCAAATACAGTTTCTTCTATGTAAGAATGTCATATTACTTAGTAGGACTGGTGATTAAATTGTTGAATATTTTGAGATCGATTGGACGGGAAGATGTTGCTGCATTAGGTGACAACATGTTCCAGTGGTAAAGCTTGCATATTAAAGGGTTGAATACTGTATTATTTGTAAGCTATCGGTGTAAATATCAAATAAAGTTTACTCAAAGTGAGAGGGAGAGAGAGAATCTCATCTTAGGTAATCAGACTGGACTATGTATAGTAGATTTGTTGAACATATCGAGTCCAATTTGATTGGAAACTGGTGTTGTTTTGGACAACAATAGATTCCAATTAAATTTGTCAAAATATACTCAACAGATTGTTTCTTTAGATTGCAGGCACTTTTGATCTTTATTGCTATTCATTCCTGGATTATTACCCTTGCCCTATGGGGAAAGAGGGTATTATGTGTGTGCATGCGTCCAGTATTGCATCTAAAAAACTACTGATCCGATTCGTTAAAAATTTTAACACAACAAACCAATATAACCTAAACAAGGGTTTCCAGACTTTGGCTGTGATCTGTGTGATCATACATAAAGATTTAACAAATTTGGATATGACAAAAACGGTAGGATGGTCTCGGCAGTGGTTTACAATCTCTGATTACTCCTGTTCATAATGTTATTTATCAAGCATCAAGTCTTCGACAATGATGCTAAGTAGTGATAACTAGATTGCTTGGTCGATGACGCATTATAGCAAATCCCCATGCTCACCACTTTGACCTCTTTACCCATCCCATCCCTGGGGGCGTATCCTCTGCACTCCATAATCACATACCAAATTTGTTTGAATTAGTTTCATTACACAGAGACTGGAGTGGATTGATTTGAAAAATCTGGATGTCATCAGAGGAAGTGATCTGTGAGAGGAGTTAAAATTAACATGAGCCAGAGGCTAGTAGAAATTGACCAGGGTTAATACAATGACCAGCCCAATGGTAACAATTTCATTTGTCAACCCTTTAATGGTCATGGTGGCTAATGAATGCCTCTGTTGTGATCTTAAGAAATGTTGATTAGCAGAGCAAGACTTTTTGAAAATTTACCACTAGAATGCTCGGTAATTGAGCCAGTCATTCCAGTTGTAAAATTTCAAAAATAGTCTTCCCTTGGTCTATATAGAAAATTTGAAGGGCTAAAGTAGAATCTAGTAATCACTAGTCCTATCTGAACGTAGTGGCTCATTTGGCTTAATTTCAATTCATGGAGAGGGTGTCAACTGGTGTGCGAGAGTGGTCTATGAAAAATCCCGAAATCTAGATAAATCTGGAAGACTCCAATCTCTGCTTACAATAAATTTCTTGACCTTTTAACCCCTTCTCCAACCCAAAGAAATAAATGTCAGGCAATCCACAATTATATGGGCAACCCACACACTAAATTTCTTTGAATTCCACACAACAGTTTGGGAGTAAAATATGACAGACATTTTTTTTGTATATTTGAACTTTGGACCCCACCCCCTGACCTTCAGTGGGCAGGGCCAAATCTAAATGTTGTCTTGCAAAGCACAATCATATGGGTAACCACCATACCAAATTTTGTTGAAATCGACCCAACCGTTTGGGAGGAGATAGCATGATGGACATACAGATAAGTGGATGGAGGCAATTATATCCCCATTTTTTCAAAACATGGAGATAATGAATGGACTCGAGGAGACAAGGTAGGTATGGGGATAATGAATGGACTCAAAGAGACAAGGTTGGTAGGTATAATTAATTCAGTCATCATACTAGAATGTAATTTTCTTTCGGATTGAGAAATTAGGCTACAACCATCATTTGCCATGCCACATTGTTTTCAGGACTTGTCACGAAAGGGTTAAACATAGTAAAAACTGGAATTGACAAAAGGAAGGACAGAGCAGAAATTTAGATTTTTTAATGGATAATTTTTTAGCTATACCCCGCCCATCTCTACATAAGCTCCATCGATGATTTGCGCGTGTTGGGATCAGTTTATATACTTTGAATCCTGAATTCCAAATTTCATGGTAACCATAGATACCGCTAACTTGGTGAATATTTTGAAACCAATTTCAAGTACTTTGATTTGACTGAAAGCTGTTGCTGCCCAACTCACCAGGTCAGCAAAGGCAAACTAATTCTAAAATATTCACCAGCTTTCCTTTATAAATTTTATTTTTTCCCATTAAAATGAGATATGGGCAATTCATCTCTTACCTTGATCTTGTGCACATTACATTGTGTAGATTTCACTCTGCTGTCGCTGCTACTCACATAACAAATTCAGTTGACGTTTTGCCCCTTCCCCCATCAGCCTCTTCCGACCTGAGCAGTGTCACAGCCTAATGTATTAGGTTACCTCACATTCTACACCCATAGGGCCATGATATGGTAAATCACCAGATTTGGTTATATTCCTTTAACTTTGTGACAGTCTTCCATCAACCCTACCTACCCCCCTACCCCCGCCCCCATATCGGTAATTTACACAATAATTTTGATTGAATTCTACCAAAAGCTTTCTGAGGAGATGGATGGACAGACAGACAGATGGAGGCGATTGTAATATCCCTGCAGTTTTTTCAAAACGTGTGGGTATAATTAAGAGATTAAATTTAATTTATTGATATTTGATTCAAATCCCACCCAATCTCAAATGATACATAGAGCTTATGTGAGATGCACATTAGCTGAGCCCTCAGGAATACGGTTGATAACAGTCGGCAGTCGATCCAGAACAGCCGCCGGCATAGCTGTCAGCCATTGATGTGTGTAGTAGCTGATCATGTTTCGAACGTACATCATCATGTTTTAGTTCAAATATACTGTTTCCATACAAAAATTAGATTATAGAGTAACACAGGTCATCAAATTTTTATTTTTTATAAAATCCATGTTAGTAAATCCATTAGGCGTAGCAGGAAAAACTGAGTCCGTTTAGAGTTTAGAAGCCATCGCCCATCAGTCACCTGCAAAAAATAGGAAGGATAAATTAGAAATATCCAAATTCTAGAAGTGTTATAGTAAGACTTTAACAATCAAATTTTTTCATGAAAATTTAAATTTTCTCATTGACAATGCCCATATGCAGACCAAGAGCAAGTCATTCCAGTGATACATTTTCAAAAATAATCTTACTTTGGTCGGAAAATTTACATTTTCCTCGACAACTGCAGCAGTTTTGGTCTGACTCAAATGTTAAATGGTTAACAATATACATGTACGGTGCAAGGTCATAGGGATATATAGTCTGAGTCTGCTCTGACTCAACCCGTCACAGTGACAGATATTTGGACAGACTGTCACAGACTGACAGTCTGTCCAAATATCTGTCACAGGGGCAGGTTGAGTCAGAGCAGACTCAGACTAAGGGATATACTGGTAAACATTATGACCCGACAATGGGTGTTATGGTCATACACCACCCTCAGTTTTTAGCGCATAAATGAAATGAATAATATAATAAATGGTGGGCATATATCGTTCAAGGAAGGAGTATGACTACTAGTTACTGGATTAACCTTTTCAATCGACAAGAGCGAATAATAAATTTGCTACGAATGGTTCAAAATTCTGTTGAATATTTTGAAACTAATTAAACTGGCTAAGGCAGCACCAGCATTGGATTCAAAATATTCAACATCTTACATTTATAATGACTGTAAATGTGGAGTTCTGGAATTTCAGGTTCAAATGTAACAATTGTTTTTGATTTTGGGCACACAAGTTTATTTCAGGGCCCCGGTTCTCTATATCTTTGATCAGAGGATACTGGCCACACAGTAAATGGTGATAGATTTGTAACCAGGGCAATAGTGAAATATTTGTTTTCTAAGGAATTATTAGTAAGTTCCAGTCATCAATGATTATTAGTAAATGTGCTGTTACTTGTAAGTTTTCAGTTACTCAATGACTAATTTAACCGAGAAAGTTATAGATTGTGTTAAGAGAGCAGCTGAACCAATAATATATAAATCAATTTCGTTTACCTCTGGTCGCGAAATCACAATAAGGTTATAGATAAACAATCCGATAATCTCAATCATCGATGCGTGTCTTTGTTTACAATTTCCGAGATAACTTACTCTTCAAATTACTAGCATTAATTAGGCGAGTTGAGATGCGAAGGTTGTCAAATATATCGGCATCCCACTTCCCGATTGGCAATATCGTTAATCTAGTCATCTGTCTACTTTTTAGTTTGTGGCGTACAAGAAATATGCATAGATTGACATATTTGAACACACAACTATTTTGAAAAACAGCTGATCGTGTCGCCATCTTGCCGGAAAAATTAATATTCATGTATTCCCGACCAATCAGACGCATCAATCTTATAGTACGTGATACGGTGTTGCCAATAACGGGTAATGAGCTTGGTACTCGTATATTAGAGACGGGTACAATTCTACAAATTCCTGTCGTTCTCTCGCGATATTTCACGATAAACGATTCCTATTTGGGACGACGCTACGAAAAAATGTCCGATGCTATAGAATCTTAGCGTAAAACATTCACGTTCGCTTTTTAAATGGCTGAGTGCACCCAGCAATGCTACATAGCATAAAATTTGCCATTTATTCGCTGTCAACGCTGAGAAACCCTGGTATGTGTTCGATTATGTATAAAGGAATTATTCAACATTGAATGAGGCCTCCCCCCAAAATCATGACCGGAATTTCCCGAAATTGTACGGTACCATGACATAATATAATTGTCATTTTCACATCTTATCGGATGAAAACCTTCACGAAACTTTGGTATCTGTTAGTTTTAATACCATTGTGATTAAATTTATCAATGGCATTTGTAAAATTAAAAAAAACTTCGATAAACTTTGCAAAAATAGACCATGTATTTATCCTACAAGGTGTAGCCATTTTGAGAGGCACGTTGACTAACTAAAATTTATTTTATTCATACAAATTTTAAATGTACTTAAAGGTATTTTATTGCCCTTTCTAATGATATATAGTTTTATATATAGTGATCTGTTACTTTGCTAAAAAAATAGTTAATATAGTTGGCATGGTAGCACTACGCCTCTATCACTCCACTACCGCTAACAGGCTAGGTTTCTAAGCAAGTTTCTAGCTTTTGGCTGTAGGGTTTCTAGCACTTTTTTGTAAATTCTTGGTAGGGCCCAGAGGGTTAAGAAGGCAATTCTTAGGAATTTCCGTCTGAGTATCTTTATCACTCATTATTACTAACTGTGTGTTAAATCTCTATTTTTACATCAATTTTGCACAAAAATTCGCCTCCCTCCGGGTGTTGTGCAATGTTGAAATCTGTATTTGAGCAATAGTAATGCAAGGAGGTAGGTTGTAATGTAGTAATAACGACTAGAGCGGAGGGTCTGGTCTTATGTTTTACTAATTACATACACCTACTTCCTTGCATTACAGCCCACCTCAAGCCTCCCCACTGTCAAATCTTTTTTTTTGGGGGGGGGGGGGGGTTGAGGCGTTCTTTGGTCATATCTTGTTAGAATAGTTATATTCAGTATAAGATATTCACTATATCTCTCAGCCTTAGAGTATACCCAGATATGTCAGTTTTTGACATATTTGGGTATTTAGTAAAGAATTTTTAGTCATATAATGTTAAGTAGTTAGGAAAATTCTTAATTTTCAGCTTTAGTTGGATTCAGAGTCGAATAGTGATAGGATCATCTGCCTCTTTATGAATCTGCACAAAGCTGGATTATATGACTGGATTCGTCAAGGAATGAAGACTTGGTTGCTACAACAAAGTCATGTGATGTTTGTCAGCCAATGAGATGATCATTGTGCCCTATGACTCATTCAATGGCTCTGGGTTATGTATTAACCCTCTTTCTACCTCATTCTGAGATACAGCATTCAAGCGAATTGCTATGGATCTCATCATTGGAGAGAGTATGGAGATTCCTGAAGAAGCCTTCAGTCACTCTGTAACCACTATACACAGCAAACATTGGCTGTAAAAATTTCATCCTACTACGCTTCCCTTCAGAGAAGGAAAGCGCAATAGTAATGCAAGGAGGTAGGTATATGTAATTAGTAAAACATAAGACCAGACCCTCCGGATCGTCTGGTCGATACAGATGTACTGCGCAAACATTCCATTAAATCTTGACACTATCATATCATACCAGTAGGTTGTGCCTTCACTATCAGCGTGTGTTGAGTAATTAACACTTAGTTCTACAATAATTTTACTCCAGTGCCTAAGAAGTGCAATTTTTATCCAGACCATAGGCTGGCAGAATAAGTGTCTGCAGTAAGAATGGAATAGCCACATAGAATACCGTAATATTTAAGTGATCTAAAAGTCAGTCAAAACATTTTATTGTGTTGAAAGCAAAAACACACCAAGAGGAAGTAAAAAATGTAAATAAAATACCTAAGCACCAACCCTAACCAACTAATTAATAGATGTATACATTTTGGCTTCTAAATACTTTCCCATTTGTTAACAAGAAATTTAAAAGCTTTGCATATGATGGTTGATTGATATTTAGGTATTATAATTTATAAATTCTGTTTGTGTAGGACTCACGTACTAGTTCCAGTCATCACTACCATCGTCCCAATCCAGGAAGTGCCAAACCACCGATTCCGAAACCTCGTCGTGATCAAAGTGGCAATGGAGTTATGGCCAGTTCTGCTTATCGACGAGGTGCAAGAGGACGGCCATACACTGGCAGGTCAACAAACTACTAATCATTCCAACAGAGCAGATGCAATAAGTCATTATTACCGGTATAACACTGAGAAAATATTCAGAATGCACATGAATAGAGGGAGCCATTTCTAGCTAAGCGCCACCCACTTTATTGGAATAGATTTACTTACTTTGGACCCTGGATTCCCAAAATCACAATTACATAGTAATTATACCGGTAAGCTGGTCAATATTTTGAAACTGATTTGACTTGAGGCCCATTAATCTTAATCTTATCCCAGGAACAGGAATATTCTGAATGAGAAATTTAGCCGTTTAGTTCTCTTATTCTATTATGCAATGAATGTGTATTAATTGCTTATGCCTAAACCGTTGAACTTCCCGGGACTCAATTTGAAGACAACATTACATGAATGATGTTGAATATTTTAAAACTAGTTCGACTGGAAATTGATGACTAAATATGCTAAAGCACATCAGAACAAATTTCTGTGTTGGTGGTTTGTGAGGTTTAATGTGTTAAGTTCATATCGGTTTCTTGTTCATTGATTGCTATTGCGGACATTACAAGGAATTTATCATAAATCTTGTCGAAAGAGTTACTATGTGCACAATATTTAGTACCTATATACAAGCGCTAGAAATGTTAGAATGTTTGCACTGAGAGAAATGAGATCATTTCTGTAACTAATTTGACTGTAAGCTAGAGCTGAATTCAGTTCCAAAATATTCATTAGCTTTCCTATATGTTTGCTTTGAAAATGAGATACCTGGATTTGAGATCCGTTGTAAATGTAGTTTCATACACATAACTCGCATTCACTCAATATCCAGGGGAGGTAAATCAGTAATGTAAAAATGTCTGGTTAACTGTTTAATCGGCCAAAATGGTCAAGAAAATTTCAATTAATGTTTTTTTTAAACTCCACTGGAATGACTCATGCTTATTCAGCCAGTCCTTCCAGTGCTAGATTTTCAAAAATAGTCTTTTCATCTGCAAATGAACATTTTTCAAGCCCACTGCCATGACTGCAGAAGCTGTATTTGGAAAGCTTTATCATTAACTCTTTAACCCCTTAGCAAGAAGACTATTTCTGAAAATGTACCATTGGAATGACTGGCTCGGTTATCGAGCCAGTCATCCCAGTGATAACTTTTCAAAAATATTTTTCTCTTAGTCTGCAAATTAACATTTCTCAAGACCACTGCAGAAGCCATTTTTGGCTTATATGAGTGTTAACCCTTTAAGCCTCAAATTTGTTCAAGAAAATTTCAATTTCCTCTTAGAAAATGCCCATTTGCAGAGCAAGAAGACTATTTCTGAAAATGTAGCATTGGAATGACTGGCTCGGTTTTCCAGCCAGTCGTCCCAGTGGTGAATTTTCAAAAATAGTTTTCTCTTAGTCTGCAAATTAGTATTTCTCAAGACCACAGCAGAAGCCATTTTTGGCTTATATGAGTGTTAAAGGGTTAACACTCAAGCTGTCAAAACAGATTCTACATTGCTCTTGAGTAATGTCCATTTTCAGACCAAAGAGAAGCATATTTGTGAAGATTTACCAGTGGAATGACTGGCTCAGTAACCTAGCCAATCCTTCCTGTGATAAATTTACAAAAAATAATCTCTTGGTCTGCAAATGGAAACCTTTTATGAGAAAATAAAAATTTTTTAAAACAAATTTGAGGCTTAAAGGGTTAACACTCATATCAGGCTAAAATGGCTTCTGCAGGTTATCTGTAAATAAGGCTCAATTTGATACATCTATCTAAATATCTGTGATAAGCTTTCCAATGAATCTCAATTAAAATGGATCTTTTACTTCCTTTCTCTATATTAATTCTCAATTTTCAGTTCTACATGATATGCTTTTAATGGAGGAATCCAGTTTATCAGTTAATCATATGCTGTCATAATCAACTACGTCACATGGTGATGTCAGGTTGTATGAATTCTATGGCTACTATTTAATAAACATTCTGTTGAATATTTGGAAATTAATTTGAAAGGGCTCTGTCATAGCCAAATTAGTTTCAAAATATTCAACAGCTAACCTGTACAGTTTTCTGGTAATTGAGATTCAGAGAGTACATGGATCGATTGATCCCAACATTGTCAAAGCGTGGTTGGAGCTTAGCTATAGTTGGGCGGGGCATAGCAAAAACTGGATTCAGAGATGAAAGTTCAGGTTTTTAGAAAAACATTTCAGGCTAATCCTACATGGTTAAAAGTGTGTTCAAGTAGGATTTTTTCTACTATGTCATGTATAAAATAAATTTTCAGGTTTTTAAATGTTTTCCTACTTTCATCTCTGTGGATTCATCCATTGAAAATCAATATACTACATTACTCGAGTCCACTTCCTGTTCCAAGATTGTCAATAGTTCTGTTGTTTATCATACTCTTGTTTAAATTGCATAAATCTTAAATACTGCTAAATCTGTTACTATTGGTAAATCTGTGATTATTAATCTTTATTTCTCTAGACTGTGATATGTATAGATTGTATTAAATTTTATATTTATTAGACAGCTGCTGATTTGTCATGTAAAACATATGACGACTTGCTATAGATTATGTATATTGCTATTATCAATGTATATATGTTTCTCATGGATGAAAGGACGTAAGGCAGATCTTCAATAGATTTTCATGTTATAAATGAGAATCTGTAAGATGTATTCTGTTGGACATGTCATATTAATTTTGAAATGACATTCCATCAACCATCATCTCTGCCAAATGATAATATATTTTATTTGCATGGATATGCGGTAAATTACAAACTAGGATATTTATTGACTGAGAGTGTTTGGATATTGATTTGATCAGGGCTGAGAGTGCTTCATATCACACATTGTAATATATAAGGCAATATAAGGCAATATTTCAATTGCTTTCTTCGATGTTCATCTCATGTGGACAGAAATTGACCATTTAAAGCTCAAATTTGGTACAGAAAATTTCAATTTTCTCAGAAAATGTCCATTTGCTGGCCAAAAAAGACTAAAATTTACCATGAATAACAGCCTCAACGAGCCAGTCATTCCAGTGGTAAAATTTCAAAAAGTTCTCTTGACCTGTAAATGGACATTTCGCAAGAGCACTGCAAAGGCCAATTTTAGCCGCCATGAACATTAAAAAACTAAAGCCTAATCGAGCAATAGATGTGATGTTTTTTTTATTAATTTTATGCAAACAAATCCAATAAAAGGCCTTAAATATGATATTTTACTTAATTGTCAACATGCTGTTTATGACTATAATAAAGTTATAGCAATCATGATAATGTACTGGTTAAATTTTCAAGACAATTTTTTCGATTTTGATGTTTGACTGGGTTCAATACTTGATAGTAGATTGAAAAATCGTTGAGGCAGCTTTGCACATGTGCAACCGTCAAAAGAATTGTTGCTGCCTATGTCTTCTTCTTTTCGTTCGCTGATTATACCGCCAGTCCTGAAAGTGACTATCGACATGATCATAAGCGTTAAGTGCGTGGATCCATGGTTTATTAGAGTGCGCCGTGCGGCCTGGAACCTCCGTCTTCAGCACTCGAGGTTTCTGTCAGGGTTACCTCACCCTTACCTCCTGTAGTCGCCTCTTACGACACGCAGAGGATACGGAAGGTGTATTCTAAGCCCCACCTACAGGGCAATTTTCTGCCTATGTCAAATGGTTCTAAAAATAAATGTGGTATTTAAGAATTTAACCTTTTAATAGTCAAGCTGGCCAAAAATGGCTTTTGCAATGGTCTTGATAAATGTCCATTTTCAGACCAAGTGAATATTTTTTGAAAATTTATAACTGGAATGACTGGCTCAATAACTGAGCCAGTCATTCCAGTGATAAATTTTCAAAAAACATTCTTCTCTTGGTCTGAAACTGGATATTTTATGAGAAATTCTTGAACAAATTTGAGGGCTAAAGGGTGAAAAGAAGAGAAATGTGAACCATCAAATGCTGATGACTAATAACTTAATATAATAAGAAAATACTAACAACTGTAAAAACTGGAAATAAATTGGATTAAATTGAGCAAAACAATTAGAAAATTTAAATATCTGCCTATTGAATGTCAATTTACAGGATAAGAGAGTACAATTTTTGAAAATTAACCACAGGAATGACTGGCTCGGTTACCAAGCCAGTCATTCCAGTGGTAAATTGTCAAAAATGGTATTTTCTTGGCCTGGAAATGGACATTCCACAAGACCATGACAGAGGCCGGTTTTGGCCGGCATGACCATTTAAGGGTTAATCAATTAGTGATGATGCTGGCCCTTCCCGCTCTGTCATGTCACCTGTATGAACAGGTACTGCAGACCTGAATATAGTCTCACGAGAACTACAAATAATATTCTATACTGGTGCCGATAGTGAGCGATTAGTTCATTATTATTAAATCACTGCTGATAATTTTTGAAAATATATTTGAATGTCAGTTTCTGGTGTTTTGATCAAAATGTTTTCAAAATACATTGCTACTTTCCAGGGTCGTAATATGATACCTGCTGAATATTTTCAAATCAGTGTGACTAAAAGTAGTTCATGTCGCGTGAAACAATGGATTTTTCTATTTTTACCAGTAGGACAATACTGGCTAATCAGCTTAGCACAAATTTAACAGATTATATGTTATATGATCATCTGTTAAGGATATTAATTATTTGCCCAGCAGCATCACTAATGGACCTTTCCATTTTTAGCCATGCCCCGCCCATCACTAGCTAAGCTCCACCCACCTCGCCATGTTGGGATTGATCGATCCCCGAATGCCCTAGCTATCAATTTCCTGAAAACTATACCGGGAAGCTGTTGAATATTTTGTAACTAATTAGACTGGGTGCTGTTGCTGCCATAGGCAGCAATAGCGCCCAGTCAAATTAGTTTCAAAATATTCAACAGAATATTTATTAAATAGTAAAAGCAAACAATTTGTACAACAGCCCATAGACCGTCATCAAATATGCATTCGTAACGTACTTATCGACGTCATTCATTATGATGTCATTGTACACACCACGCAGTTCATTATGACGTCATATGATGGGTGGGTACTCTGGAAAGGTGAATTGGGTCCCGCTTCAGCAAAATGGCTCCGCCAGTTAGTGGTGCATAAATAGTATTTAGCTGAATGTGAAGTGCTATGTGCAATTTGTATTGAAATCCTATGTTCATCAGGATGACTTTTTCAAGACGTATTTGCTTACTGTGGATGTTGAAAGTGCAATGATCCATTGCACCACAAGCATTGCTTTGCGTTTGTACCAGAAATATTCACAGAGTAAGGCAGGAGATGCTAAAGACAAGGCCTCGGTTAGTTACATTAAATAATGTCTCTTAAAGGAAGTCTCAAACCTGACATCATATCACACAAAGATTCTGTCTATTTAGTGTATTAGGCTGACCTGGTGAAATCTTAACCTAGCTTAATCTTTTCACCCTTTAACACTCAAATTTGTCGATTTTCTCTAAGAAAGGAACCATTTGCAGATCAAAAGAAGACTGTTTGAAAAAATGTATCACTGGAATGACTGCTTCATTACAGAGCCAGGCATTCCAGTGGTAGATTTTAAACAAGAGGCTCAAGGGCCTGGGATGCTCAGCTGGACCATTAGCATTGGAACCATTTGCATTTAGATAGACATGGATAATTTGTTTAAAATCCAAGATGGCTACCCCCAAAAATTGGCCAATTTAAATTTTCGTTAATATGTTGAAGTCTACCACCATAGGATAATTCCGGCAAATTAAAAATAATCCACGATGGCCACTAAAAAATCTACCAACCAAAATTCTGAATAGAAGTTCTAAAGCCTACCCCGATAAAGTCCATCCAGCAACAAGGGTTGAAATCTGTCAAGGGGTTAATGATGAGTAGGATTTTGACAATTTCTGGTAAATTTTACATGAGATTTCACCGAAATAATTGACCAATCAAAATTCTGTATACATATTTCGAAGCCTAAACCCATAGGATCCTTCCGGCCAAATTAAATTGAAATCTGCCAAGCCGTTAATGAGTAGCGTTTTAACAATTAAATTTTCACCAAAAAGAATAGACCAATCAAAATTCTGTATACAAGGGTCAAGTTCGACTGGCTAACCATAGTTATCTATAGCTAACTAGATCCCAGTCAAACTTGAAATAGTTAACTAGCTAGTCAACTATAGTCGACCAAGCACCTGAGCTCAGTCACAAAGGGTTAATATGAAATTGCCCTCTCTTGCTACGAATAAATGCATGTAAAAGCAAATATTTCACTAAATAACTTAGGCGTGATGAAATTATACTTTCCCATTGTATGTCAATGTTCTCAAGTCTCTATTTCTTCCCACTTTATTTCATATGTACGCCTTTTGATGTCTTAATGGACAAAAAGAACCCATCAAAACAGAGGACAGAGAAAGGGTTAATGGAGACTGGTACCCAGCTCCAAATTTTCTGCAATAGTAGTTCAATGGGGAATCGGGTACCAACAAACTATAGTTAACTATCCAGTGTTTGGCTGGGTATAGCAACTGCGCATGTTCAGTAAACCAGCAAACTGACTGGTTAGCCAGTCGAACGTGACCACATCCTGAAGCCTACACCCATATAATAGGATACTTCCAGGCAAATTAGGTTGAAATATGCTAAATGGTTAATGAGATAGCGTTTTGACAATTTCCAGTAAATTTGTCATAAAAGCTAAGATTTTCACCCAAAAAATTGACCAGTCAAAATTCTATATACAAATTCAGAAGCCTACACCCATAGGGTCTGTCCAACCAAATCAGGTTGAAATCTGCCCAGCTGTTAATGAATAGTGTTTTAAGAAAAAGTTGATGGACAGACATATGGATAAACGGCTGGCCAGATGACTGACGGTCACCATGACATAAGCTCACTTGGCCGTTCTGGCCAGGTCAGCTAAAAATAATCTCTTGGTCTGAAAATGGGCATTTTCCAAGAGGCCTTTTTTGTCTGGTTTGAGTGTGAAAGGGTTAATGACCAGGTTTGGTCAAAACAATTAAAATTTTCTCATAGAAACATTCTTATGAGATTATCTTTGAGAGTTGAACACTATAATGACCACTATAGTGTCTATCAAGTCAGTCATCTGTTGGTCTGCAAACAGTCATTTTTCAAGACCACTGCAGACATTGTTTTTGGCTGGCTTGACTACTAGAGGGTTAAATGTCTTAGAAAGTGTTAGTTAGATGATCTGAGATTTAGCACTAGAGCAGGGTAAAGCACCATTGTGTAAAAGATGTCTGGATACTGATAAGTAATCACATAATATCATGCAATGAAAGACTATGCATTTTATCTCAAGTGAAAAGCTTATTAATCTGGCAACAAATTTACTTAGGAAGCCCTTAAATGGTCGAGATGGTGAAAATCAGCTCTTGCAATGGTCTTGATAAATATTGAATTGCAGCTCAAGAGAAGACTGTTTCTAAAATTGTACGACTTGAATGACTCGCGCGATAAATGAGCCAATCATTTCAGTGATAAATGTTCAAACATAGCCTTCTGTTATGTAAATGGGCATTTACTAAGTAAACATTTCAATTCTCTTGACAAATCTTGACCATTAAATGTTTAAACAAATACATGATCTGTAACACGGTTGAACATTTCATAACACAGTCAGTGTTAAAGCACCATTAGAATTAGAACATCATTTGTGTGGGTTTATGCAATATTAACCCTTATCTGGCCACCTGCATCAAAATGAGATAACAACTACTTTTCACAATCCACAAACATGAACACATGTATTTTTGTAAAGCTTGCACTTACTGTATATGATTAGATTCAAGAGTTTTTTGAATACATTTTTGAAGATAATTTGAGTGGAAGATGTTGCCTGAGGCAGCAACAGCTTCTAGTCTGATTGGTTTAAAATATTCAACAGCTTAAATCTGTATTAAGCTGCTCTGAAATTCACCTTTTCAGAGTATCCATCAATGATCTGATGTCATATGATGTCATAATCAGCTAAGCGGCGTGGCGGATGACGTCATAATCATTACGTCTTAAATTATTCTATTATACCCATCTTTAACTCTTAATAGTCTGACGTGTTGTAAGAATTGTATGTTTCTACTATTTAATAAACATGCTGTTGAATATTTTGAAACTAATTTGACTGGGCGCTGTTGTTGACATAGGCAGCAACAGCACCCAGTCAAATTAGTTTCAAAATATGCAACAGCTTACCTGACTGTATAGTTTTCTCGAAATTGACTCAGGAAGTTCAGAGCTCGATCGATCCCAACACAAGCGAGGTGTTGGTAGAACTTAGCTAGAGCTCGGCATGGATGGCTAAAAATGGAAAGGTCCATTGAGGTACTTGAAGGTTCAAGGGATCTGAGAGTTTGTTTTATTAGGAGAAAGTTTTCTGAGGTACATCTATTCCTGGCATAATTGGCAATTTATAAATCATATTATGAAACATGTGACCAGTAATGTGTTAATTTGATCAAATATTCGATATGTCAGTGATTTCCAAGATCTGGCCAGAATTATTTATTTCATTTATAAATATAAATATTGTTACATTTCTATATACAAGTGTAAGGTATGTATATTATATACCTAAACTCAATGATATTCGTCCATTGTCTGTTATGCACAGCTGATTTTTTTTACATTTTTTTTGCATCAATTATAATGAAATAATATTACAATATTTGTGTTACCAAACAGTCACCTGGTCATGTAGACTATAGTATACACAATAATACATGATTTTGCAGTGATCTTGAGAAATGTCCATTTGCAGGCTAAGAGAATATTTTTGAAAATTTACCACTGGAATGATGCCGAGCCAGTCATTCCAGTGGTAAATTTTCAAAAATAATCTTGGTTTGCAATTGTACACTGTCTAAGCAGATATCGGAATTTTCTTGACCAATACACTCTTGATGAATGTCCATTTGAAGGATAACCAAAATCTTTTTTGTTGTAAATTTTTGTTATAAATCTACAAAAATACTCTTTTTGGCTGCAAAAATCAAAATTTCCTTGAAAAGTATTGGCAATTAAATGGTTAATTGAAATAAATATTATTTTGAGCGCTTTAATGCGCTGTTGACACAAGAGGGGTTAAGCAGTTATATTAACCCATTAACGATTGAATGTTCATTGTCTCATTTTTAAGACAGGGAAGCTGTTGAATATTTTGAAACTAATTTGACTGGAACCTCCCAACAGCTGCCAATCAAATTAATCTTCAAATGAATATTCTTTACATCATAAAGAAGTTGTTGTTTATGGTTTGTAAGGGTTAAGGCTGAAGTGACATTTAATAGATTTAATACTAACCGATAATATTGTGGTACGAATGCTTGTCTGTGTATGGTAAATGATTCCGCGTGAAGTTGGATAATGTTCCATGCTGAATGTAAAAAGCTGCATGTTGCACACTGAGCTTCTCTTTTAGAAAGCAGATCTTTAAAAGCAGGTTCACAGTACACGGTGACTGGACAGTTAGCAAAATCAGACATGCATTGACCTCTATATTAGTGGTAGCGCTTAGTATTCAGGATTTTCCGTCATGTTATTCACCTCTTAAATACGTAAGCCATTTAGCTTGCTGTTATGCCAATGATGTGGACTTCATAGATGAGGAAAAGAAACCCCTTGATGAAATTCTCCCAATAGCTGCAAGCAAACTAAAAATGGAGAATCTCTATGACACCCACATATACATACAAAGCATGAAGCTAAATAAAATGACGATCCATTTCGTGGCGGCGAACTATGGAGGAAAAGTAAAATCCTGGGCTCACTGCTTTGCAGTACTGCTGACATTGCTGCACGCTGGGGAACATAGGTTTCCCAGTCCTTCTGGAAGCTATGGATTCATAGATCAAAGATGCCCTTGATAAAAAGGCTACATTTATACAATGCAACCTGTGTACCTTTGATGCTGTAATAGCTGGGCAGCTCCAAAAGCAGCTCTAGACAAACTCGATGCCTGCCACCGCAAACATCTACGTACCATCACTGGACACTGACGGCCAGACAGCATAATTTCCAATGATGCACTATGTAAGATGTGTAATACGTCGCCGCTGTCTGTAAAACTCGCCCAGCAAAGATGATCCATGTTTGGCCATGTGCTAAGGATGCCAGAAGAGACACCAGCACAGGGAGCCTTGGAATTCGCTCTACTCGGAGCCAGCAAATACAAAGCCAGGAGAGGACGTCATTGCATAAATCTGCTAAGCATGCTATGAGGTGACCTAAAAAAAGCAGGATTTGGTACACTCAAGTCAAGAATGGACCTGAGGAAGCTAAGGATTTTTGGCTGAGGACAAGACACAGTGGGTAAAAGCAAAGAACGACTGATTGCAGCTGTAGGATGTTTCTATTACTACAGCTGCAGAATACAGTAATCATACATTATGACGTGAAAATAGCTTAAATTTCTCATAAATTGATAACATATGTGTATTCTAATTAAATTTAGGACTTTGTTACTTTAAGGACACGTTAAGAAACTATGTTACAACCTACATTGTGGCAGAAGCTTCCTCTTTAACCAGCTTCCACAACATTAAATCAACAGTAACTCTTTTAACTGATATCCTGAATCAGAACTGTATTTATATATAATAATTCATTCACTCTGGTGCTGAACAGTGTTTATGTTATTATTATTGAACTGTATTCGGACAATATATTTAGCTAATTTAAAATTTGCGGACTAAAATTATAATTATATAGTGTTCATAAATCGAACTGTAGTCTACGTAACCACATCTGTGAGTGCTCATATCAAGAGGAGGGATATACGAACAACAGCTGCCATTTTGGTTAGATATTTGTGGGTTAAATTATTTCAAATACTATTGTCTTTGCCTGTGTGCCATTGTCGGTATACATGCGCCTGTGCACAATTGTCAGTATAAAAACATTCTCGTAATGGTAATGCTGGTCATTGTTCTGCTGGCTTCCAATGGGAGTGCATAGTAAGTGCACAGCCTAGTTCAGCTATAGCAGCAACAGCTTTCCGTCAAATTGTTGACAAAATAATCAGCTGATACTACAATTGTTAATAGGTAAAGATTTGATAGTGATCTGGCTGAAAACCATTGATGCAACAACTTTCAATAAAATTGTTCCCAAAATAATCAGCAGAGCAAACTAATCTTGCAAGACTTGCTAAAGGTATTTCGAGCAACTTTATTGAGTCGCTGCTGATTAGGGCAGTAACAGCTTTGTCAAAGTTTTCTTAGAGTAATCAGCAGGCTTTCAGTTTTAGTCATGGCCAAATGCATGTAAACGTAGTTAGGTCTATATGATATATGGAATCGATACCCAGTATCAGATATGCTTGAAAATTCTGTTCATTTCATTGTCAATCAGAAGGTAAGCTTATTATCCTATTTACTGTACTCTTTGCGAACAGATTTCATACGACAATTCACATATATGATATAGATCTATCTAAAATGGTGGCTACACTTCTAGTTAGTGTCCATAAAGTAACAAATTGTCCTAAATTTATTTAGGATACACAGCTTTAATCAATTTATGAGAACTTTAAGCATACCCCATATACTGGTATTGTCCAATCTTGAGTATGATTTACAATTAGTCTTGCTATGGCTAAACTATTAGGCGTGTTGTAACCAAATTTCTTACTAGCCTTAGTAGTGGATCTCTAACAATACAACAATCATTTATAGTGTTCTTGGCTACATTTTTCAGCTTACAGACTATAATTTCAGGTTACATGTTACGTATACAGTTAAGATGCTGCATACATTTTAATGTTGTACTTTTAGTTATGTTATCGCTGAACTATCAGGCCCAAGGTTTATTTTATAACATTATTATTGCACAGATATCAGTGCTAGTGCATTCATATTATTGTGCCATGCAATTTGAACATAGGGCCCTTGTCATTTCACATAGTTTTTTGCCTACCGTATTTACATGGTTTAGGCAATTAGATCATTTTCCGGAATCAGCGCCATCTCTTAAATTGACGCTTGGTCCTCTAATGGTCACGATTTTTCCATAAAATTAAAATTTTTACTGTTTGAATGTCCATTTGCAGACCAAGATAAAATTTTTGAAAATTTACCACTGAAATGACTGGCTCGATTATCAAGCCAGTCATTCCAGTGGTAAATTATCAAAAATTCTCTTATCGTGACCTGCAAATTGACATTCCTCAAGACCATTGTAGAGGCCGGTTTTGGTTGGCTAGACCATAAAAGTGGTAAGCTATGTCTTACTCCACCATAGCATTACATCCTTGTTCAATGTATTGTATACATGGGACTTTGTAATTTCAGCATCCTTATAAATTGTTAATGGTAAAAATAAGTTAGTGAGCCTTCTGCAAATAACAGACAAGTAGAATATTATAAATCAGAGCAGCTTCATGTTTGCAACAACCTTTGTGGGAGCGCTTTGCCTGCGAAGTAGAAAGTGAGACAGATATCACTTTTCCAATAATAACAACATAATATCATGGGTTTTGCATTTAACCATGCTTTGCAAAAACAGATGAAACAATTAATTCGGTAGAATATGTATTGACCCTTGCCATCATTTTCTTCCTACCCATGAATATTCATTGTCGAGTAACATTAGAACATCTATATGGATTTGGGGCAAATTTGGTCTGGTGATATCCCGAGATAGGTTTGTGATTATAGGAAATTAATATATATTATGACCAGAGCTTGTTGGGTTTGCATATTCACCAAGGTTGTCTCCCTTGAATAATGAACAATTTGTAAAAGAATCTTATGCGAAGACCTCAAGGGATTTTGAGTTATTTGGTACGCTATGTCAAATGGCGTTATTTCTCTTGAAAACTTAGGAAAATTTGTACAGAATTTTTTTGCTGATAACTTAAAAATGCCTGAAGTCATTAATTTACTGTCATTGCCTTTACCATAGTAACTGGCCTGCATTAATTCGATCTAATTGTCTACCATGGTAACTGGCCTGCATTAATTTACTGTAATTGCCTTCTAAGCATGCTACGAGGTGACCTCAAGAAAGCAGGACTCGGTACACTCAAATCAAGAATGGACCTGAGGAAGTTAAGGATTTCGGCTGAGGACAAGACACAGTGGGCAGTAGCGAAGAAGGACTGATTGCAACTATAGGATGTTTCTACTACTACAGCCGCAGAATACAGTAATCATACATAATTGCCTTTACCATGGTAACTGGCCTGCATTAATTTAAGGTCATTGCCTTTACCATCATGATGGTATCTGGGTGTTGATCTTGGCAAAAAATATTTCTGACAAGTGTGTCTAAGATGGTAGCAATTTCTGCAACACCATATAACAACTGAAAGCCAGTCTTCCTGTATGTAATCGTCAAATATTGCAGATAGTTTTTCTAAGAATAATTATCTACCTCTCGTGTATGATGACTGTTTGAGTGTAGGTTTCATGACTATGTTGGTCACATCTTCAATGCTGAACACAGGGACGGAGATGGTCACAAAAGCTAGATATAACCCTTTAATGGGCGAGATCTGTAAAAAACAACACCTTAAAAGTTTGCTTTGTAAGCGTTCATTTGCAGGCCAAGAGAAGACTATTTTTGAAAATTTATCACTGGAATGACTGGCTTGGTTATCGAGCCAGTCATTCCAGTGGTAAATTTTCAAAAATAGTCTTCTCTTGGCCTGCAAATGTACATTTCCCAAGAATACTGCAGAGGCCACTTTTGTCCAGCTTGAGCATTAAAGGGTTAAACGAGCTCAACCAGTCAGAGGTAATCAGAGGTAATCAAGTTACTTTATTGTAAAATCCTTGTATGAGGACCAATATTTTCTGAAATACATTGAGAATCTCATTTAAAACCAGCATAGCTGTGTATACAGTCAGTATTAAATAATTGTCTCTATTTCAGAGCTCATGTCAATACTCAGATAAACATGAACCTTTTAAAACCTGTATTCGCAGAATCTATGTTTCAAGTTAACGACACAGGTCAACTGTTGAATATTTTGAAGCTAATTTGACAGGAACCTTTTGCTGAACAGCTCTCACCAGTCAAAATTAGCTACAAAATATTCACTGGCCAAGTATAGCGCTTTGTCATTTTTGGTATAGGTCAGGCTTTTCGGTTTGTAAGAGTTAATACTTTTGTTATCATTGGATGATTAGTTATATGCATTTAACCCTTTAATGGTCAAGCCAGGAAATATCAGTCTATTCAACGGTCTTGTGGAATGTACATTTTTCAGGCCAACAGATTTTGAAATTTCATCACAGGAATGAAATTTTCAATTTTCAATTTTCGTGACCAATTTTGACCATTAAACTGTTAAAAGTACATCTACAGTGTAATAAAGAGCCAGATCTTGTCCAGTCCCAAACATGCCAAATTGCCTTGATTTTCACTCGCTTTTTATTTAAATTTATGATTCACTTTTAATATTAAGCTCATCATAATTGATGGTTTCTTATTTATTGTTAAGTTTAAAGATAAATACATAATTATTCATATTTATATTTATAAGATATCTGTATACTAGATCGTTGCCATAATTTACAAATATATGTAGAATGCATAAACATTCCGTCCCGTAGACTTAGCTGACTGCCAGCATCAGTCGATTTGATGATTTTAATTAAAAACAATCTCTAAAAAGCTGTTAGTCTTGTCTACTGAAATAATTAGCCTCAACCCTTAAGGGGAAGAAGGTATTGCATTCGAGTCAGTATGTGCGTGGGTGAGTACATGCTTGTTTGGAGCGGTATCTAAAACACTACTGATCTGATTTGACTCAAATTTTAACACAACAAAGGATCTTAACTTTTACCACACTGATGTCAATGTTTTATCTTTTAGTGTGTCAATAGCAAAGAAACAGGTGTACATTTTTCAACAATTTTGGTGAATGATGTTGCTGCCTACGACAGCATTGCTGTCTATGAAAGTAACATCTTCCACTAAATTTGTTAAGAAATGAATACCAGTTCATCTGTTAATCTAATTAAACAATTACAAATTTTGACATCCTTGGTAATGGTTAACATGAAATATGATGTCCAGACATTGGCCATGATCCGGATCTAAAACCCCAAATCTTGATAAGATGAAATCTTGGATATTGGAAACTACTGATCCATTACGTAACTGTGCACTAGGATTACACACCTTTGGTCATGCTCAGAAAATAAGGTCTGCAATCTCGGATTGCTCTTGGTATAATTGAATTTCTATTATGCACCTAGAACAGTCACACAGACCAAATATATCCAGCAAATCCTTTATCATCATGTAAGAAATAAGTTTTTGAATATTAAAAAAGTAATTTGACTTGAGATTGTTGCCATACGCATTAATAGTTTCCAGTCAAATTAGTTTGTACATATTTAACCACTTGTCTGATTAAGATACTAAGATATAATGGATGAAATCATTAGTCATTGTAATGCCTCAGATTTATATTTCCTTCAGATGATCACACAACTCACATCAATCTCCATATACCAACACTTGAAAGATTTTAGTCCAGCACTATTATAAGGGTTAAAGTATGCACCATTTTGCCATCCAAACTGGCAATAGAGAGATCTGATCTGTTGTTCAAGTATATGACATCATAATCAATTACGTTATATGTAGGCTGATGTCAATCGAAATGTGTAATTAAAGACGTATCTAGCTCCACTATGAACATTTAAGTGTACGAATTGTTTGTCTGATGGATTTGCTATTTAAGAAACTTTCTGTCATAGGCAGTAACAGCACCCAGTCAAATCAGTTTCAAGGTAACAAATAAACAGAGACCAGTATCGCTCACCTGGAAGATTGGCATGTCAAGTGTTCTACAAGTAGAGAGCCATATACATTTTTGCTACCAGAAAAATTGACCAATCAAATTTCTGTTTACTTTTTCTGCCTACAATGCTATGGTATCTCCAGCCAAGTTTGGTTGAAATCACCCCATTGGTTAGTGGGAAGTCATCTTACTTGATTTCCTGGGCATTTTTTTAAATTCATGATGGCTACTGAAAAATTTACCAATCAAATTTTTGTCCAGATAAGTTCTTTTAAAATTAGCCCAACACTTAATGAGTAGTATTTTAACCAATTTCGTGGACAATTTATTAAATCCAAGATGGCCACTGGAAAGATAGACGCCTAGTTTCATCTATAGATTGCCAGTGGCGTTGGAGGCCCAAGCATGCTCTTGGGCGTGCTTATGGTTATGCGTAAGATCACCGCCGAAAAGATTTCTGTACACTAAGTTGGCAGCCATGACCATAGATCCTTGCAGCCACATTTGGTTGGAACAGCCTGTAATGATATTCTGTAAATTTTGAGACATGCGGTTTTGGAGATGTTTAAATGCGCTTCTAAAAATAACGTAAAATGCAAGATGGCCACTGAGCAAATCCAACAATCTGGTTCATATATCAATCCGATTTCAAAATATCACTTATTCAACAGCCACCAAAAGCTATATCATGACCCTTATGGCTGATTGCACATGTCTGGCTCACTTAAGCAGGAGTTACCTGTTTAGCAGCGGCTTAAGTCTGGCCTCAGCCGAGGTCGACTGAGAAGGATTTCGCTTGTTGACCAGAAAAATTAGCTCGGCTTGCATAAACCTATGTAATGTCAGACTTGAGTCTGATTCAATCTTTTTCTCAATATCTTCGAAAATGAAGACACGAAAATGCTCCCACAACAGATAGAGTTTGGATGATGATGCCAGTTTCCACGGAGATGAAAATGTTACTGAAAGAGAGAGAGGGGAGGGGAGGGGCCACCCCTGCTCCTGCTGCTGCTTCTTTCTTATTTCTTAGCCTAGATATTTGACTGTGTGATGTCAAACCTATTTCCCCTAGCCGTCTAGAATAGGTATGCCAAATTTGATGATTCTACCAGGTATACTATTATGATAATGTCTATTATCTAGTCTAGCTCAAAATAAACAATTAAAACTGCATTCTCCATGGTCCTGCCCATACTGTCCGGGAATTACCATAGCCTCCAGGTACTGAGCCAATTCCCAACTACAGTCGGATTCGTCTGTTTTGCGCAAAGCAGTCGCGTGTTTTTTAGCTCCAAAATTGTGTTAAATTTTGTGTGTCGAGACTATTTGGACAATTGATTACTGGCATCATGGAAGGAAAAGGAAAATTGTCTCAGGGGCAGGTTATATCAATCTAGAATTTATACATTCGTGCCATAATGCCTGTTTGAAATTTTCTTAAATTGGCACATTATTTTAAAATGGTAGCCATTGTTGGAGTCGTTACCCGTCAACTTTTTAATCTTATCTGGGTACTCGGTTAATTTCTCTTGCGACTAGATTCCTTCTAAGATGGATGCGCCTGTAGCCAAGATGGTGGCGCCCATGATTAGCGTTTTGTTTTGGTTTGCCGTATCTATGCACTCAGTTTTATTACTCGCTTCATTGTCGAGGGTGTTTGTAGTGATCAGTCTTAATTTCTTGGTTATTTTAACGTTAGTTAATCTCCAAGGTGTATTTATAAAATTTTCTCTAAAAATTTTTTCAAATAGTTTCCTGCCTAAACTTGATTAACATTAATCTAAGAGAAAGTTAATGTTTTTAAAGTAATTTAATGATTGCAATCAAGTTATTGTGCACCTTGCTCATTTTTATGTTACTAAACAAACATGTTCACAGAAAGTCAAGGGGTAAAGCAAGGCCCCGCTAGATACGCTGTGCTCCTGCTGCAACCGCTTCATGAAACTCAAGTTTGCAGGACATCACTGTGTCACCTGTACAAAGTGTAAAGTTGGAGCCCCTTGCGACGTATGTGGTAAGTGGTCGTCGGAGTTAGCGGCCGAGTTTAATCGAGATCGATGTGCGCACGCTGAGAGGATCGCAAAGGACAAGGTGGATCAGGCGTCAGTCAAGGGATTGGAGGAGCATTTGAATTGAATGAGAGAATGGACTCGGCCTTGGGTGTCTAGGCGGCCCAGTTTAAGGCAATGTTCGAGTCAAATATTTCAGTCTTTGGTCCCGGCGATGCAGTCTGGTGCAGGACAACCAATCGGTGGTCTGGCCAGTTCTGAGGAGGGACAAGCACCCGCCCCTTCTGTCATGTCGACTCATGACCTATGGTGGAGGAGGAAGATTTCCTTATGATGGAGGATTCCGGCATGCCAGAACTTTCTCAAATGGCAGATTCCAGGCTTTCCCATAGGTCTCCCCCGGGATTTGTACGGGTCTGCCAGCCGGGTTGTGATGTCGATGTTCCATCGCGCATTTTCCACCCAGATTTTGTTCCGTCCGAGCCGTCTTTTGCGGTTCCCGTTGGTATCGTGGATGCGGGAATGCCGGTTCCTCTCGGAGTCTTGCTATGTTAGTGGACATGATTCCAGCTTCCGTGCTGGAGCCGATGGATTGCTGGGGTTCCGTGTCTGGCTAGACACTGGAGCCGCAAGTAGCCGAGTTACGGACCCGCTTCGATCTGGAAGTTTGGTCCGTAGCTCTCAGCATGGATCGTCGGTGGCCTTCTCATCCAAGGGTGAGGAGGACGAAAATGGCAGTCCTTTGATGGACGAGTCTTCGTTCTGTACCAAAGCTGAATGGGTGCAGGTCCTTGCTTGGATGTCCGACCATCTCAGGTTGCCATCTGACCAGGGATCTCAGCGCGATCCGGGAATGGAATGGATGTCAGAGCATGTGGCTAGCACTCTGTCAAGTGGCTCTTCAGCCATGCCTACCCTTCTGCTTGATACGCAGTCTTCTGATATGTTAGAAGTCGCACGCTTGATACGCAGTCTTCTGATATGTTAGAAGTCGCAGCGTACAGTTTGGTGCAGCCAGAGTATACGCTCCTGAAGGCCCCTAAAGGGATAAGGAGTAGGGTCTGTTTTCCGGAGCAGGCCTATCATCAGTATGCCCGTGTTCCTCATCTTTCAGTCGGGGAAGGTGAAGCGCTGAATAGGCCGTTGGCTGGGATATCCAAGGGTTGTTCTCAACCATTGGTTTCGCAGACCAACAAAGACACCTTCAATGAGCTCGCGCTTATTGAAGATGCGGCGAGGGTGGCTATTGCTGCTCTCTCGCATGGTTGTACCATCCTGCAGGGGATGCTGACCTATGCGGTGGAAAGTGGGGAAGTGCCAGAGGCTGCTCCCGGAGATGTCCGGGACACCATGCGCTTGTCCCAGGATTGCCTGGCCAGGGTGATCACTAGATCATTGGTGGAATGGAGGAGAATGGTTCTCCATTGCGTAGAACCAGGACCAGAGATGAGAGCTCCATTATCTCCTGTGCCCTTCATTGGTCCGGGCTTGTTTGGCGGTTCGGCACAAGCTCTCTCTCCAAGGTTGTGTCCATAGTTGCAGAACAAGAGGTTGTCGGCAAGTAGTGGAAGTCGACTAAAAGGACTCAGCCGCAACAGTCCTACAAGCAGTATCGACAGGAGCAGCAGCGACAGCACCAGAGATCACCCTTCCGTCCGTCTGGCCGTGATGCCCATCGGGCATCCGGTTCTCAGGGACCTGGCCATTCATCGTCATACAAGTCCTCTAATAAGAGGCTGTATGAGGATGATAGCAAGGGTGGCGGCTCAGGACATGCCGGCTACCACAAGGATAGCGGGGGTGGTGGTTCCGGGCCGCCATTTTCCAAGAAGCTGCATTGTCCTGATGGGCTGCCGGCGAGACCCATACCGGTGGCGCCAGGAACACAGGGATTAAAGAATCTTCACCAAAATGAATTAACGTCTTGTCGCGCAACATCGACCACGAGCTGTGTGAAGATTCCTACCATTGGAAGCAGACTTCAGCTGTCCTCAAACCAATGGGAACAGGTCGTGCAAGATTGTTTGGTCTGTCATTGGCTAAACGGCTACGAACCAGACTAGCTCATCCGTCAATCGTTAGTTCCGTTAACTTCGACTCCTGTATGGACTCCCGGTCCAAGGGAATCCGATTGTCTAGAGGTCATTCGCTCAGAAATCAAAGATCTTCAGCAGAAGAATGCGATTCATTTAGTCCGCGATCAGTCTGCCCTGGGCTTCTATTCCATAATTTTCCTCGTTCCGAAACACACTGGAGATTGGAGACAGATTCTCAACCTCAATCCGCTGAACAAATTCATTCTTTCACCAAAATTTCAGATGGAGACTGTAGCAGCGGTGATGACAGGCTGAGAAAAGGCATGTGGGCAGTATCGATAGATCTGAAGGATGATTATTTTCATATTCCGATGTTAATTCCTTTTCAGAAATACCTTCGCTTTGCGTTCCAAGACAATGTTTGGGAATTCAATGCGTTACCATTCGGTCTGACCACAGCCCCGAGAGTCTTCACCAAAGTGGTTCTCGCCACGATTTCTTAGCTTTGCAGGAAAAACATAGCTGTTCATCTCTACATAGATGAATCCAGTCACTCTGCGCAACAATCTTCAGGTAGTCCTGCTGGCCTTACTAAAAGACCTTAGATGGATTGTGAATCTAGAGAAATCAGAATTGACTCCATCCCAGTAGTTTGTGTATCTGAGAATTCTTTTCAATCTCAGGGACGGTGTGGCTTTTCCGGCAGAGTCAAGAGTTTGCTTGTCAATTTCTCTAGGAGCCTATCTGAGGTTGCGCCAATTTCTCAGAGTACTGGGTTTGCTAGTATCCCTGGAGAAGGTGGTGCCTTATGCGGCACTCAGGCACAGGCCGATTAAGATGTATTTAATGTCATTCTGGTCTCAGAGAACGAGTCTGTTATCTCTGAGGATTCCGGAAAAAGAACCATTCATATTCCATCTTCAGTGGTGGTTATCAGAGCAGAATCTCCTGTGAGGTGTTCCTCTACAACCTCCTCAACCGCAGATGTCCATTTTCACGGATGCATCGGCGACGGGTTGGGGGAGCAGTATTGGACGATCTGTCAGGGGAATGGGATCGGACCAATGCGTAGAAACACATAAATGTTCTCGAATTATTAGCGGTGACAATAGTACTTTGAAAATTTGAGAACTTATTCCAAGACAAGATTGACCTGATAAAGACACAACTCCACAGTGGTGTCATATTTGAAACGCCAGGGCAGGACAAGGTCACCAGAGTTATGCATGATGATGTGGAATCTTCTGCTGTGGTGACAAGAGAGGAATGCTATTCTTCGGGTAGCACACATTCCAGAAAGATTAAATATCCTAGCGGATGCGCTCAGTCGAAGGACGGTTTGTCGTCCGACGGAATGGCAGCTCAACCAATCGGTAGCCGAGGTTCTATTCAAACATTGGGGCAAGCCAAATGTGGATCAATTTGCGATGAAAGGAAATGCAAAGATGGTCACATATATGTCACCAATCCCGGACCCACTAGCCGTAGCAGTAGACGCACTAGTGATAATTTGGGAGGGAATGTACGCTTACGCATATCCTCCAACAATTCTCATACCAAAAGTTCTGGCAAAATAAAATAGGGCTCATGCCAAGTACTACTGATAGCTCCTCATTGGCCATGGTTTACAGATCTGCTGGACCTTCTGGTCTGCAATCCAATCCCTCTTCCAGACAGAAGGGATAAGATTTTTCAGAACAGAGGTCTGTATCCCCACGACAGACTGGAGATGTTCCAATTGACTGCATGGATGTTGTCAAACAGCAAGCAATTGAGTGTGGCTTTTCTGAGCAAGCAGCGAAGTTTGTCGCTTCAGCCAGAAGGGGTGTGGGTGGTCAACCCCCAGAACATATAATTATAGAATCAACAAATTTGCAGAGGGAAGAGATATTAACCCATTTTCTGCATCTGTTCAACATGTAGCAGATTTTATGTCATTTGTACGGGTTGACAAACTTGTACCTTCAACCCTAGCAGCATATGTCTGGATTAGCTTCAGTCATCCCCAGTCTGGCCTTAGTAGGAGTGGAGAACGACACTAAGTGAAGTTATTAAAGGAATGAGCAATCTGCGGCCTAGACAGGCAATTCCTATCCCAGCATGGAATGTATCTCTTGTTCTTCAGGTTTTAGGGCATGCTCCCTTTGAACAAATTAGATCTATAGATATTAAACTGTTGACTATTAAGTCAGTTTTCTTGGTTGCAGCAGCATCGGCGAAGAGAAGCGAAATTCATGTGCTTTCTGCCGAACAAGACCGTTTTGTTGTTACAAGTGAAGGTTTAAGACTATTACCATGGCTTTGTTTCCTGGCAAAGAATCAGTCACTTAAATATCCAGGACAGCCAATCAATTTGCCAAGTTTAGTTAAGCATGACCCAAGCTCTTCTGCTTGGTATCCTGTCAGATGTCTGAAGATGTATAAGAAACGTACTGAGGAGTGGAGAGATGCCCCAAAATCTCTGTGGTTATGTTTCAAAGCTCCTCATCTTTGCACCTCGAAAGACACTATTTCTCATTGGATAGTCAATGCTATTCAGATGTCGCATAAAATTGCAACAGGAAAGCAGATTGATCGTGCGAACGCCCATCAAGTCCGAGCAATAGCAGCAGCATCGGCCCTTTATAACGGTGTCTCATTAGAGGAGGTGATGTCTGTAGCACAGTGGCAAGCCCGAGTCGTCATTTACTGATTTCTACCTTCCCGATATCTCCAGCGCACTTAATCCGGTAGTCGTTGCCAATTTGTCGAATCTTAGTTAGGCCACATCCGACCACTCTTAACACATACTTTCACAGGCACTGACACAGGTGATGCATACGGAGTGTGAATGACCATGGATTGAGCAAGCTCCTGCAATGATCAAGAACGACCAAGCACTCAGAATGGTGAGTGTTTCATAGTTTAAGTGACTAATATTATTATTGTTTCACTTAGTCAAATTCCCAGACTGATTAAGTGGAAAAGTCTGGTTCAAGAGTATTATTCATTGCAACAGACAATAGACTCATTCAAATTTGAAAATCTAATCAAATTATTGATAGTTTTTTCATAAATAGAAGTTGTAGTATCGTCTTTGCACTCTCCTGGACTTCCCTAGCCGAGACTTGGGGCTGACACGGGTCTGGTGGGTGTTGCCTCCCTTTTGACAGCCCTCAGGAATTTGTGCGGACAAATGACGGGGTGGGGGAGCGCAGTGTAGACCATGGGCACTCTGAGTCAGATGACGGGAACCAAGCGTATGCTAGAGTTCTCAGTCTCTTCACAACCTTCTCTGTCGGATGGTAGATGAGGTGTTTTGAGCCTCACATCCTCCCACCCGAGTTTGTTGGCTGTCGAAATCCTGAGTTTATCATAATAGTACATTTGATAAGTATTATTCGAAGTAGAATAAAAAAAGCATCTGCTTTTGTTTCTACGAGAATTGTTAATACTTAACAGATGTACTATGGCCCACCTCAACTGTCCCGCTGAGGTGAGGCTGAGCTGCTCTCGCTGTTTGTCAAGACATGTAAGACGAATCTGACTGTAGTTGGGAATTGACTCGGTACCTGGAGGTGATGGTAATTCCCGGACACAGTATGGGCAGGACCATGGAGAGTGCGGCGTTTTAATTGTTTATTTTGAGCTAGACTAGATAATAGACATTATCATAATAGTACATCTGTTAAGTATTAACAATTCTCGTAGAAACAAAAGCGGATGATTTTTTGAGACGCCACTAACTGCAATTAATTTTCACGCCGCCCTTTGACGGTCTGTGTAATTATAATAGCTGGTGTTTGTTTTAGAAGCAATGTTGCTATACGCTGTTGGTGCTTATAACATCAACAGCTTTAGGCAACATTGTTTTCAAATTCTATACAAGTTTTTATCAGTCTGGCAAAAACAAGTCCCTAACATCAATTAGCTTGAAATAATCTGCCATATTTAACGCTGACCTCGGCTCTGAGCCTGCCCTATAGCAGGTTGATATTTTGCAAGCGATCTGACTGGCGTTTACACGGGCCTAGCTGGTGTGCAAGCAGACATGAATATCAAGCCAAGCTTAAACCCACAGCTTGAACTAGACATCTATTAGTCCCTAATCGTATTTCCAAATTTGTTACACTCCCTTTAGCAGTAAATTGTCATGAAGTCATTTTTTTTAACGAGTTCTAGGTCATCCAAGATGGCCACCAGAAATATCGACTGATCAGGCGCTCTTGGACAAACTTGGTTCAGTTCTTGTTTTCTTGATTTTCAAATCAAGCGGTTTTGGGAATGTTTATACATGCTTCTAAAAATAGAGCTAAATCCAAGATGGCCAACCCACAAATCGACCAATCAGGCTAAGTTGAACAATTCTGCATCAATATACTGTAAGGATGCTTCCTATGCAGAGGCCAGGTTTGGTCGGCTTGACCATTAAAAGACCATTAAAGCTTATTAACCCTTTAACTCATAGCAGCCAAAAACGGCTTCTGCAGTGTTCTTGAGAAATGTCCATTTGCAGACCAAGAGACTATTTTTGAAAATTTACCAATGAAATGACTGGCTCGATAACTGAGCAAGTCATTACATTGGTAAATTTTCAAAAATAGTCTTCTCATGGTCTACAAATGGACATTTACTTACACATTTTCTTGAACAAATTCGAGCGTTAAAGGGCTAACCAATACTAGTTTACCAATACATCTTTGCTTTCAGTAATTCTACCATGTCAATGAACCATTTGAATGCAAAAGGCCAGAATTCAGGCCTCAGATAGTAAGTGCAATAAGGCCAGAAATGAGGCCTCGGCTAGTAGATGCAATAACTCGACAGGCCACAATACATACCTCAGCTAGTTAAGTGCAATAATCTGAAAGACCAGACTTCATACCTCAGCTAGTTAGGTCCAATAATCTGAAAGACCACAATTCATACCTCAGCTAGTTAAGTGCAATAATATGAAAGAAACGAATTCAGACCTCAGCTAGTAAGTGCAATAACCAAATTGCTCCCACAACAGATAAACAGTTTGCATAACCTATATGATGATGACACCAGTTTCCACGGAGATGAAGAAAATGTTACTGGGAGAGGGGAGCATGAGGGAGAGTAAGTGCAATAACCTGAAAGGCCAGAATTCAGGGTCTCGGCTACTAAGTGCAATAGCCCGAAAGTTAAAAAATCTGGCCATGCAAGTACATGCATATAGTTTGACATCACACAACAATACCCATGTTGTTGATATTTTTAAACCCGGCCGCTGTGATGTCAAAGTGTAGATTTTGGAAACACTGTTACTGAAAGTTGTTGCCTTTTAGCCTCAAAATTTTCACGTCTTCTGACCTCATGTATAAACATCCACACATGTTTGGAGACCGCTCCAATAAAACCAGACGTATTGAAGAATGTGTCAATTGCATCCATTTTGGAAACAATGTTGCTGATAGCTGCTGTTTTAGCATTAGACCCCAAAATTGGGGCACATGTTTGGGACTATGGACAAGCTTCCAGCAGAGTTTGGAGAAGATCCCTTCAGCTGTACCAAAGTTATTGAAAAATGTCTTAAGAAGCACCCCATGCCCACATTGACCCTTACATCTAGCCACTCAGGTAAAAACAAACATATACACTGAGCCAAAAATGTTTAGCAACAGTGAAGGTTGGTTTGTTGTATTAAAACTATGCGTCCATTTATAACCAAATTTGCAGGCATGTTTCGTCAATGTAATGTCTCGCTGATCATGAAGAAATGCAAATCATCTCTTGCATTTCTCGGCCGCACGCTTACTGCATGTGAAAATGCATTTTTCATGCACTGGCCCACATTGGCGGGTAGCGAAGGCAAAAATTCACCATATTGCAAAAGCAGATAACGAACATTAACAGAAAACGCTTAAAAGTTTACCCTACCAAACATGGGCCGCTGCCCAGGGCTACCCGAAAATCAGCGCCATGAAGCAATGGGAAGACTAGCTGCTTGGCAGAGCGCTCTCGCTGTTGCTCGACATTTTAATGTTCACGCCTCAACCATTTCTCGTCTCCGCCAACGTGAGCAGGAAACTGGACATGTTAATAACCGACCACGATCTGGCAGACCGAGAGCAACACCACCACGAGAAGAACGCTACTTAGTGACGTCATCACGACGTCACAGGTTTGAGACTGCGCTGCGGCTGTCCCGTAATTTGCACAAACTGCGAAACAGACTCCATGATGCTGGACTGCATGCCCGTCGTCCATTTGTTGCTGTTCCGCTTACAGAGCGTCACATCAAGAATCGGTTTGCATGGGCAAGAACTCATCAGCGATGGCGTGCTCAACAATGGAGCCACGTTTTGTTCAGTGATGAGTTGAGGTTTTGTGTGGATGTGGCGGATGGTAGGCAACGGGTTTGGCAACATTTAGGAGAACGGTATGATGCAGCCAACATCATTCAGCACGACTAATTCGGTGGCGGCAGTGTCATGGTGTGGCCTGGAATCCATGAAAATGGCAAAACAGATCTTATTGTGATTCGCGGAAATTTAACGGCTCAACGTTACTGTGAAGAAGTTGTCGCCCATGTTGTCATCCCTTTTATGCAGCCTCATGCAGACTACGTTCCAGCAAGACAACTCCCATCCTCATTCAGCTAGGGTCACCTATGATTTCCTTGAGGCTAACAACGTTCCGGTGTTGGACTGGCCACCGCGATCAAAGGACCTGTCTCCTATCGAACACGTGTGGGACATTCTTGGCCGTATGGTGCGTGAGAACGTGCGGGAGCTGGAAGCTGCACTGCTCCAGGAATGGGATGCGATTCCTCTTCGTGACATCAGGTGCTTAATTTGAAGCATGAGAAACCGATGTACGGCGGTGGTTAATGCGCGCGAAGGTCACAACCGGTATTGACAGCTCAGTGTCATTATTTAAATTGGACCCTTCCGTTGAATGATGCCGTGTTAAAGGCGCGATGCTAGCATTACAGTAACAAGAGACTGTTGTTCAAATTGGAAAATGACCTATCAATTAAATAATATATTTGAATCGATTTATTGTTTTTGTTAAATAACATTTACACAGTAATATTCTCAGTGATGCTAAACTTTTTTGGTGCAGTATATATGGTTCAGGCGGGCTTTTCAGGCTTTCGTGGTTATTGTACTTACCTACTAAAGCCAGAATACCTTTGAACTGTCAGTGGGGGGGTTACAAGAGCCAGCCATATATCAACTTTCAAAAATTCATTTATGTGTTCCCATATCTGTCTATTTGTATAGCATCAATATGAACACGCTTTAAACCTTTTAGCACTCAGGCCAGTCAAAAACAGCTTCTAGACTGGTCTTGAGAAATGTCAATTTGCAGACCAAGAGAAGACCATTTTTGAAGATTTAATACTAGAATACTTGGCTCAATAACCGAGCCAGTCATTCCAGTGGTAAATTCTCAAAAATAATCTCTTGGTCTGCAAATAGATATTTTCGATGAAAAAATTGAAATTTTTAACCCAAATTTAATTGTTAAAGATCTCCTGCTCCATAGTCTAGTAGATTAAGTAAAACTCGTTCAAATTGTGAAACAATTACTAAATTTGGCATGTAAGAAGTTTTAAGTATACGCTTTCATATAAAAGCAGGACACACGCGATTGGGCCCATCAGGAGCCATCATCTTGCAATCTTGTAATAAAGTGCCCGGGGTAATATTATAAAGTTTTGTTTAAAGTAAATTTGAATTTGAAAATTGGAAACGAAAATTTCTCGGCTTCAATTATACACAGATAATTGATTCAAGAGTCTTTAAACGTCTAAATAAATATGTATCTGTAAGATATATTGCAGATTTAGCACAACTACTAATTATACTCTACAAGACAATCAACTCATTGCCATTTTCAAATAATCCGCCTCTTGCACTGTACATCGTCAGCACCTGCCCTAGCCATAGTTAACAGTCTTATGCTTTGTAGTGTATGATAGTTTGTGATTCTTTATCGGCATACACAATGTCTAAAACATGTAAGATTGTAGATCCTAGTGCAGGTACCGCTCAGTGTTTAGAAAGTCTGGACTCGTCAAATGTAACAAACTGGCAGCTTTGTGTTCTGTCAGACAGAAACAGATGAGAGATTAATTGATCCTGGACTATGTATATATAAGGGGAGTGATAAGGACTGTGGCTATAAATGTATTGCTGAAAACCTGTATCAGTTCCACAATCTCAATTGCTTACCCATGAAAACAGATATTTCCAGAATGGACACTGGTGAAGGTATTGAGTCAACTCCCGAATGGACACTGGTGAAGGTATTGAGTCAACTCTTCGGACAAACAAAGCACAATGGCATAAAAGCTGTCGAAATAAAATTGATAAGCAAAAGCTTCTGCGTGCTCAGAAAAGAAAAGCCAAAGAAGATGAAGACCTAGAACAAAGTCCAGTTAAAACCACACACTTCTGTAGCAAGTTCAATGAAAAGGACAGAAAATTGTTTCTTCTGTGATGAAGAGGGCACTAATGAATACCTTCGCAGTGCATTGACATTAGCAGTTGATCACCGTGTTCGAGACTATGCCTACATATTACAGGACAGAAAACTTCTAGGCAAGCTTTCATTAGGGGATATGTCTGCTTTAAATGCAAGATACCATCTCAGTTGCCTGACTGCTTTGCACAATCATGTCAGACAGCACCCGACAGCAAGCACTAATACTGACCTAAATATGATGACTGATAGTCTAGTATTGGCAGAATTAGTTTCATACATAGAATTCCAGCAGGACAAAACACTTCCAATTTTTAAACTCTGTGATTTAGTAACTATATGAAACACGACTGAGTGAAATAGATCCTTGTTTTTCAAGGAAAATGAACAGTACTAGACTGAAAGAAAGATTGCTATGTCTAATAGCAGATTTGAGAGCTCAACCTCAATGGCGAGATGTCATTATGATGTTTAATGCAGACATTGATGAAGCCATCAAAATCGCGTGTTCATATAATTCTGATGATGTCGCAATTCACTTGGTACGCACTGCGCAAATATTGAGGCAAGAAATCCTACAACATGACTATTCCTTTAATGGTAACTTCGAAAAGGGATGTGAGGTTGAAGCTGTCCCGGAAAGTGTTCTCGCTCTTGTGAGAATGATTTTGCGAGACAAGTATTCAAGAGCAAAAGGAGTCGCCAGATGCTGTAACAAAGGTAGCATTAGCACTCTCACAGTTGTTAGTGTTTAATACCAAGAAAACGTCCAGCGAACAATATAGAACTCATATACATCATGCTAAGTCACGAGATACAACCCTTGCTATATACACTGGACTGGTTATTCATGCCAAAACAAGACAAAGAGAGCTAACTGATAAGTTGTCAAGCCATGACTTATGTATATCATATGATAGAACAAAGGAAATTTCTACAATCCTTGAAAATAGTGTTTGTGCACAGTTTGAAAGAGATGGTTGTGTCTGTCCCTCTACTCTGAAAAAGGATGTCTTCACTGTTGGAGCAGTTAATAATATCGACAATAATCCATCTGTAAGGAATGCTATGGACTGATTTCATGGAACTGCTATATCCCTGATTCAGTTCCCATGTCAGAAAAATCCTGGAACTGAACAAGACCGAATAATGATAGATTCAAATGTTAGCCACCAGAAAACATTATCTCCACTACCAGCTGAATATTCAGAAGTGATTCCTGTGGAACTATCAACAAAAGATCTTATTGCACCTGTAACAGAGGGACATGTTACAGCACAGACTACTGTATTAGCCACATCTAAAGAAGAGGAATATGGCTGGTTGGATTTCATGGCGCAAAACTTACTTGAAAAGGAGACATTAAACCCTGGAGAGCTTGTGTCATGGGCAGCATACCATGCTAAGAGGTAGCCAGATAACATTGGCTCTGTCTAACAAATTGCACTTATGCCTCTTTGTAGAGCCAGCAAACAGTAGCAATGATACTACATGCAATGAAGCTTGTGGACAAAGCTACTCAGAATTTACACCCCCCGTCAAATTCCTGTAATAACTATGGATCAACCATTGTTTTCCATTGCCAAGAAGCTCCAATGGACATGGCCAAATGTCTTTGGTGAGAACAAATTTGTGGTAATAATGGGTGGTCTCCACATAGAAATGAATTTGATGGACGGACACCTATTGTTGTAGAATCAGATGTCACCACCCCAGGTCGAGCTGACGCAATACTGAAAGGGTCTCATGTAACTAGATCAAGATGTTATATATATGTTATTGTTATTGTTATTATATGATATCAGGTAACAGCAGCAGCCTTACATTTGTTGCAACTCTCTGCATATGATACATATACGAAGTCTCTTCCTTGTCTTGGCCAAGCCATTGATTTCAGCACATTGTGTAGTTTGAATACTAAGGAGATTCCACAAGTCGAATATTGGTCTATGGTTTTGGAACTTGAACTACTCGCTATGCAGTTTATTTTCTCAGTGTGTGAGTGCAATTTTAATCTCACATGTTCAGTGCCTTAGGATAATAGTACCATGGATGTTCTCTTTGAGCCACACAAATTATGCCAGATGGCTGCCAATTCACATAAAAGATATGGTTCAGCTACAGCAACAAGCAACATCAGTTCATGCAGAGTTCATAAGAGGACATTTTGACGTACAGAAAACAGCACATATCTTTTCTGCTATGTCTTTAGACCAAGCTCATGAACAGATGAATGAGAAGATCAAAGGTGATGGTAGCATAATAGGAATAACAAATAATCCATCTGCCTTGATAAGATGGATCACAGCTGGTCCAGAAGTGGCTAGAATTGTTCATGAGTTTGAAAATTCATTTCAGCTGCCTACTAAGATAATAACACAAAACCATGATCAGTGTCTCAATTCAGTCTCAATTTGTAGAACATGTCAAGGCTGTGGTTGCTAAGTTCGAATAATATTGTAACCCCTTCATTGAGGACAGCAAACATTTGATAGTGTTGCACACCAAAGTGGTAATGGGAGAGAAGTCAATATCCACTCTTCAAAGCATCAGACAAGTAGGACAGTCACACTATGAAAAGTATGTTGATGACAGACTGGTCAAATGTTCAACCCCCATTTCTGACATCATCGCAAAAAATGACATGTCTCTTTTCCAGAATACACCTCCCAAAAGACAATCAAAGACTTCATATCAAATGAGCACTCTAAAGAGTAATTGTGAATTGTTCTCCAGAATGTACATATCGTGTCAATCCAGAAATGGAGATATGAATTTTTCAGGCACGAGAACCAAGCAGCTCCACCTTCTTTATCAGATGTGGAACAACTGAGAGCATGCACCAAGTCAGACCTTATTGGATGCTTTGAAAGAGTGATCCCCTACTACCAGTGGTAGTAACCTCGATGTTGATGCAAAGATTTTTGATGGTTTTGTCATCAATATGCTGCTCCCCAAATCCTGTTCTACTTTTAGTTACTATGCCGAGAAAGTATTCATTCCATATCTAATGAGGAATCTTGAATCTTCAAAGCGTCTGGATGTGGTATGGGATCAGTACATTAACAACAGTTTGAAAGGATGTACCAGGCTGAAGAGGTTCAGGAACTCGAATTGTTGTTAATGCATCCACACAGATCCAGAAGAACTGGCAAAGTTTCCTTTGTGTTGATGAAAATAAGAGAGCTGCACAATTTCTTAGCAAAATGTGTTACCAAGCTGGTTACTCCAGGAAAACAGCTGAATAGCACATTCAAAAATACAGTTTTGTCTTCTCATGAGTGTGACAATGCACTTAATCTTGCAACATGTAATCAGACACAAGAATACTGTTACATGTACTACGTTGTGCACGACATGGCTACCGCAGTTTTGATCAGAACAGTCGACACAGATGTGGTTGTCCTAGCTATTGCTACATTTCATTCCCTACCACTTGATGAATTATGGATCGCTTTTGGTGTGAAGAAAAATTATAAAGTGATACTAGCCCATACCATTGCAACCCCACTTGGGGAGCAGAAGGCTAGGGCATTGCCATTCTTCCATGCCTTCAGTGGCTGTGATACTTCATCCTCCTTCAGCAGCATTGGGAAGAAAACGGCTTGGGACACATGGACATCATTTCCTGAAATCACGGAAGCATTTGTCAACCTGTCAGCCTCACCCGTTACAATCTCTAATGACCTAATTGACAAGTTTCAACGTTTTGTCATTCTACTCTATGACAGAACTAGTGAGTGCAACCAGGCAAGAAAAGTCCTATTTGCAAAGGGAAGGCAGCTAGATCACAAACCCCCAACTAAGGCTGCGATTACTGAGCATATTAGATCAGCATAACAATGAGCACACTGTTGGGGATAGGCACACACGGCTCAACAGCAGTTACCAAACCATGTGATTGGGGATGGACAAAGGATGCAAATGAATACTGGGTACCTTACTGGTTAGCCCTTTCTGAGGCTGCAAACTCTTGCAAAGAATTAATCAAAAAGCTTGTAAGCCCCCTTGTAAATGCATTAATTCTTCCCTTTCATGCACTGAACTTTGCACTTATGGTGGCTCATGCTATAGATAGAGTGGTATTAATACACAACGAGTGCACAGATCAATTGAAATATGTGATCCCGCCAATGAAATTCAAAATATAACAATTTCGTTGTAACTCCTGCTTTTTGCTTGTGCTATATAGAATATTGATATACGGAAATAAGTTATGTATTCGTAAATAATCACATCAGCTTCTTTGGATAGTAAAACACAAAAAGTCACCTTATTCATCTATACACCTGTGCAAAAGTTAGGCACCACCCTATTTTTACGCACATGCGAGGGTATATTCATGTGCTATGAAGAAAGCAATAGCATAAACATTTATGTACCCATCCATCTTAGTGCAAGAGGTAATAATGCAACTAGAGGAATGCTGATTATGATGGTGGGGAAACACTGTATGTTTTTGTTTGAACTTGAAAACGAGGCCTGAATATGGTTACGTTGACACAACTGACAACTATTGCCCTACAGTTGACACACGTGGCTAGATTGTCATTAATGGTGTCTGAAAACGAAGTTTAACATCTGTGCACGAGTTTGAGACTGTCATTATTAATACCGGGTATATCCACCTTGTGCCTGGATGACGGCCTGGACACGACGTCTCATGCTGGTCACCAACCGACTGATACGCCATTGTGGTATTCGTTGCCATTCAAGATGGAGTGCGTCTGTTAATTCCTGTAGGTTCTGCACAGGAGGATCCCTCCTTCTCACCATGTTTCCCAGAATGTCCCAGATATGCTCAATAGGGTTCATGTCAGGGCTCCTTGCTGGCCATGGTAGGGTTTCGATGGCATTCTGGCGGGGGTAGTCATGCACAGCTCTAGCACGATGTGGTCGGGCGTTGTCATCCATGATTATAGGGTGGGTTCCAGGTGCATGATTTACAAAATGAGGGACCACAACTCTATCCAGTATGGAATCTTGATATCTTTGTCCATTTAGTGTTCCAGGTACAGTCAACAGATCCAGCTTACAATCAAATGAGATGCACCCCCATATCATAACGGAACCTCCACCAAATGGAACTTCTTCCATGATGTTACGTTGGTCGTACGCCGTGCGTCTGGACCTCCATACACGAGTTCGACCATCTGTGGCATGAAGCAGGAACCGACTTTCTTCGGACCAGTGTACCCGTCTCCAGGATCTCATGTTCCAGTGTCTTCTTTCGTTGCACCACCTCAGACGCTCCTCTTTGTGGTGTGCAGTGAGGAGAGGACGTCTGACAGGTCTCCTAGCTTTCATGCCAGCAGCATACAGTCTCCTTTTGACGGTAGACATTGACACTCTATTGCGCGTTTCCCATTGCTGGCTGAGCACTCTGCTGTTGGTGAATGGAGATCTCCTAGCAAGGCGTACTAGGGCTCGATCATCACGGGCAGTAGTCTTCTTCGGTCTTCCAGATCTAGGCCTGTCCTTCACCTCGTTAGTTTGCCCATGTTTTGCAATCAAACGACTGATTACAGTATGGTTAATGTTCAGCTGTCTGCCAATCTCTCTGCATGACATACCAGTGGTATGCATGCCTATGATTTGCCATTTCACACGATCACTTAACCTTCGTCTTGCCATAGCAGTTCACAATCAAGAGCTAATTCTCTTTGTACAAATAAACCACGGTCATGAACACAAAATTCCTAATCTTGTCGCCTAAATCTGTATGTAATGTTCTACACCTCAAACTGGACTTTTACATAACTGAACACGTGTGCTGTTTCCCGCCACGCACGGACATCAAGCGGCGTGAAGTCATGCATGCATGTGCATTTCGTACTTGGAATTATGTCAGCTAACGCGGGGACAAAAAGTATGGCAGCCTAGTTGTACCATCATGTTTCTACGTTCTATTGTTTTTGCTGGTGCTTAACTTTTGCACAGGTGTATATATGTGTCCTAGAAGATAGGGTATTATATAAATAAGTTTCGAAAGCAGCCATGATGACATTCAAAATGGTGGCTAAAATATGTGTCTGATCATGTGTGTCCTGCTCTTATTGGATACAGCATACAAAAATCTATAAGTAAGCCAATTTTCGTGCTTGTTTCACATTTTGAACGATTTTGGTCAGTATTCGACTTAACCTACTAGACTACCACAAGGAGTAGCTCTACAGTAGGCTGGACTGTGTGTATCATTCCATGATATGCATGATAAGATAACAACACCAAGACGATAACATCTGAAATCATGGCTTTTATTCCATAGGAACAAATAATGAGTAATAAAATACATGTTATACAATGTGAATTTGCATAAAATAAAGTACAATATACCTAATATAGGTACATAATAATGATAGATACAAGCTCATATATACATGTACTTAATATATTTAAGCGATTCTGTACAATGCAATATTTTGAAACTAAGATAGCAACAGTTTTCATACAAAATTAATGTAGTTTATAAAATTCACCACCATATATATTATTACCACAACGACAGCAAAATGGTTTACAATGTACCTATTCTAATTTTGTGTCATTTCTCAAATATCACTTATCAGCCAGATACATGCACATTTATTGGGAAAATGCAAAAATCCTTATTTTCTATTTGTCATTTATTGAAAATCCTGGGCTCACTGCTGTCATCGATGTAGACTGTGCCATGGGGAACAAATGTTTCCAGTCTTTCTGGAAACTTTGGATTTGTAGATAAAAATGCCCTTGACAAAAAACCGATGTTTATACAACGAAACCTGCACATCCTTGATACTGTATAACTATAACAGGTGGGCAACTCGAAAACAGCGCTAGACAAACTTGATGCCTGCCACCGCAAACCCCTTCAAACACCGATGGCCAGACAGCATAATTTCCAATGATGCACTATGTGTAATACATCGCCCCTGCCCGTAAAAAATCACCCTGCAAAGATGGTCCACCTGTGCTACGGATGCCAGAGGACACACCAGCACAGAGAACCTTGGAATTCACCCTACTGGGAGCCAGCAAATATAGTCAGTAGAGACCGTCATTGCATAAATCTGCTAAGCGGGCTGCGAGGTGACCTCAAGAAAGCAGGCCTCGGTACACTCAAATCATCAAGAATGGACCTGAGAAAGCTAGAGATTTTGGCTGAGGACAAGACACAGTGATCAAATGCGAAGAAGGACTGACTGCAGCTTTCGGATGTTTCTACTACTACAGCTGTCGAATACAGTAACCATACATACATTGATACAACCACGTGAAACTGATATTTAGTTAACACCGGCTTGAATACTGATACCAAGAATGTTTTTGGTTTGACCCACACTGCCCAGCTCTTATTGTAATGGGATAGCATATGTTAACTCTAAGCTTCTCTGAAGTCTGTAAGTAAGACAACAGACATGGAAGTCCAGCCATGATAGATGAGAATCAGCTAATACAGTTATATATATCGTTAAAGGTCACGAATTGCCAGAAACATGTAAACGTTTTTAAAAGCATTATCAAAATCTACACACATAATAACATGAACAGATCACTATGCAAGAGCCTCTATAACAGAGCTAGACCAAAAAATGATGATTTCAGCAAGACCAACACATTTATGGAATTGCAATACACAATCAAATATTAAACCTTCAACACTCAAATCGGCAAAAACGGTTTCTGTTATGTCTTTGGGAAATGTCCATATGCAGACCAAGACAATATATTTTTGGAAATTTATCACTAGAATGACTGGCTCGATAAACCAGCCAGTTATTCCAGTGGCAAATTTTCATATATACTCTTCTGTTGGTCTGCAAATGGATATTTTGTATGGAAAAAATGAAACTTTCTTTAACAAATTTGATGCTTAAAGAGTTAACAGCAAAATCATTTAATCCTTTAACCCTCACAAACAGTGAACTAGAAATAAGAAATTATTTATGACGTGGGAAATACTCTGCAGAATATTTTGAAAAAAATTTGACTGGGACCTGTTGCTGCCATAAGTTCCAGTCAAATTAATTTCAAAGTATCTAACTTATTTCTTGTATAGGTGTTTTGAAATTCAGACCCTGGAATTTCATGTGTCAAAAATTTAAAGACAAAACATTTTGTAAATCTTTCCTAATAGACAAATATCAAATAACCTGTCATACGTTTTACCACTAGAACACCATATAAAGGACATTGCCCATATCTGTGCTGTATGTGTCAGTGCATATATGTATATATTATGTGCATATGTATCTTAAATGGCATAAATGCAGATGAGGTTTGGTTCAAATCGAATGAATCTATTAGTTCAAATATACTAAGTTTAAGGATTTACTAGAAAGAAATTTACGGATTACAGACACAATTAATAGCAAGAATTCCGCAGAATATGTCCCATAAACATTCCAGCTCAGATCAAAGCCACAATGTAAGAATTTCAGGCCCAATGGCCTTGATGCTCAGCTCCCTGAGACAGTAAGTTTAGGCACCTAGCAGAGTAGCTAAACAGCTAGAGTACATACCCTAGTACCTACACGAGACTACCCATCTACAAATAGGGTTAGTTGAGTGAGTTGTGTTTGTATTGAAATCAATGTAATTTAAACATGTGGTACTAGGCTTGCATGATTGTTCGATTTAATCGTGAAGTTCGATTTATTTTGAAAATCACGATTTTTATGTAATTGAGGAAAAATAGGAAAATCAACACAAATTTCATGTTTGTTTAAATCTGAAGTGTGTACTTTCCGTCGCATTTTATCAGTACATGAGTACAATTATAATCGATTCACGCCTGTGTTCATTGTGTTTATATCCCGCCGTGCCATGCACGTGTCGAATAATTACTAATCACAACACAAAGCGCTACGATAAACAAGCTAACAATAGCGAGGTAACACCTTTGTCATTGAGAAAACCAGCTAGTTACTCCGTCGAATTGCCATATAATTTTCTTTCTTTCGCTGCAGACCCCGAGTCTGTCATGAAATACCAAGTATATACTTAGTTGCAGAGTGTTAGGCAATAATCAGTGAACATAATTCTTTTTAACTCTATAGTTAGCAATTTCAGGCGGTGTAATAATTTTTCCTTTTTGATTCGGTTGTCATGTCTAATTAAAGAAAATAAAGCAACAGCACTCCAGATTGTTGTATTTTGAACTGTGCATTCTGTTGATTACTCTTAAATGTAAATCTTACATTCTGAAAGCAACTATAAACTGCACTATAGGATGATTTTACGCCGTTACACTCGTACCTACTCAAAGCTAACGTCCACGCGTATGTGGATTGTGCAGTATTTCTTCAGGTACTAATATTAGCGTTTTCCTGTTACTCCGGTAATGACCTAAATTCATCCTACAAAGGGAGGCTATAAGCGGAAGCTGATACATCACGTAATTTATATTTTTTCTCGACATTTTGATGAAATAAATGATGTTTATTAAACTATACGCAATATTTAGGCAGTCCCAATTAATAATTTCACTCCCGCAATGATGGATATAAGGTACCGTTAAAATTCGACTAAAGGACGCAGTTTTTTTGGTCAAAACACATGTACTAGAAGGGGGGGGGGGGGGCGTACTATAATCGAGAACATTCCTTCCGCACATTTTTGGGTCGAAATTTTTCTTAAAAAGTCACAGATTATACCATGGAAATTGAACTAAATGTTACCCTAGCCAATTCGCGCCGCCTGACGACTATGTTTAATGTTTAAGCCAAAAACATCAAGCGGAAGTGAAATTATTAAATTGGGGCGCCTAAATATTGCTTATTCTTTAATACATATCACTTATTACATCAATATTAATCCAGAATTTGACATAAAATGGCGTCGAGAAAAGATACGTGTATAAATCACGTGATTCGCCTCCAATCGCAAAAGATCTTTATTCTAATTAGAACGAGTACTCGGATATAAATATTCTGGACTCGGAACTCGGAAATTGCTATATATCATCATTGCGCGATATGAACTGAATGTTCCCGTACCTGTTTGATAACCAACTCCCATTAGCGCATAAGATTACACAGCGCCTCCAATCACAAAAGAGCCAGATAACCAACTCCCGTTAGCGCATAGGATCACACAGCGCCTCCAAATGCAAAAGAGCCATTACAATCTGTTTCTATCACACGATTTCGATGTTTTCAAGGAGACATTTTATGCCAAAATTAGATTGATTTTGATGTAATAAACAATCTTTATTGAAGATACACGATATTTAGGCGGTCCTATTTAATAATTTCTCTAACATCATGATAATTTTTAGTCATGCATTAAACATGACGCGGAGTCATGGTTATTTTTTATACCAATTTTCGATTTTTTAAAGGTACGTTTTTTCTCAATTTAACAGCGTCTTATACTTGAATACAAGAGTTTTTTGGGCATATTTTGGTCAAATTTGGGACAGCGTCCTATATTCGAGGGCGGCCTTTAGTCGAGAAATTACGGTATACATTAAGCATAGACGTAGGATGGTACAAATTTGTCGCATTAAACTGTGTTCTTATTTCGTGCCATTTTTGTATCATTTATTTCAACTTTTTCTAGAAATTCTAAGTCTCAGTTTTCGTGACTCGTCACGTTATCCCGGTTTATACTTTTGGGAAATTGGACCTACGATTTAATCGAAAATCGCAATTTTTTTTATAAAATCGATCGCGACGTTTCAAAGCAAAAACCCTACGTGGTACATCTACCATCGTCCAGTCAAGGGTAAATGATTTACCCATGTGTATGTACAGGTTTTCACCTAAACTCATTCTTAAAATCTCTTGAGCCTACATGTATGACATGTACTAAAAGTCCAAAGTGATTTCAACATATTTGCTCTAAATAGCTGGAAATAATATATTTACAAAATATACTGGCTGCTTCTCATAAGGAAATTAGAATTTATTGATGCACCGCCTCACAGATGAGACCCCTGCACCAAACTGAAGTAAATATTTCTGTAGTATTGGGTGACCCATGAAAGATACACACCTCACAGATTTAGCCTAAGATGCAGCCACATCCCATGTTTGGTGACCCTCAAGGTTCAGTGTTGAGAATGCAGACTGAACAACAATTTATTTGATTTTTATTGAACTGTGAAGGGTAGGTCAGTGACCTATTTTTGATACATGTTTTGTATTAAGGTCAATATGACCACATTTTACCGTTACATCACACTGACAAATACGATCAACTACTTCTGAAGTATAAACTGTCTTACTAAATGAAAGAAATTCCAGTTTTGTCACAGTGACCTTGATCTTTTGACCGCAATGTCACGGGGATGTAAGAGTATATCTAACTACGTACCCAAACTTACACTCCAAAAGGCTTAAACGATCATGCAAAATATAAGCTGATAAGTTTTGCTAAAAGTCGTTCGAAAAGTGATACCTATAGATCACCTTTCTGCATCACAGGCATGATAAATATGAGACCATGAGCTGGCTATTTCAATATCCCAGAACATGATAACGCTTCCTCCTGCATCATACACAGTCAAAATGGGTGGACAGTGTCCAGAGAAGACAACAGTATCACATTGAATCCAGAAGCATACTGAATGCATTAATGGATCCTCAGGGAATTGATGCAGACCTTTTCCTTCCCACCATTCTCCCGTCATCCTCTGACGCTGTACGCTTGTCATCCATTTGATGCGCATCTATTGATTGGTAAATCAAGAATCATATTGTAATAACCCCAGCCAAACAAAATCAGTCTCTTACAGGAAAATATGGCATTTGATGCTATGCCATCTTATACCAGTTATGGTATAGCGTATGAGAGTAAATGACCGTTTTCACTGTATCCACCCATCATATGATGTCATAATCAACTATGTGATGCATAGAATGACCCATGAATGATAAGTACATTACGAACGCATAGTTTAAGACAGACTATGCATTGTTGTATGAATTGTATGTTTTTACTATTTAATAAAAATCCTGTTGAATATTTTGAAACTAATTTGACTGGACGTTGTTGTTGCCATAGCAACAGCACCCAGTCAAATTAGTTACAAAATACTCAACAACTTTACTGTATACTTTTCAGGAAATTGGGTTAGGGCAATCGGGGATCGATCAATCCCAACACGGTGAAGTGTGGGTGGAGCTTAGCTAGTGATGGGCGGGACCTAGCTAAAACTGGAAAGGCGCAGTTTCATCATTGGTCAACTGCACAGCACATAGTGATGATCAGAGCTGCTGAAGACACCACTGCTGAGCTCAAGGTTATGCAGACACACCAATACAGCCACTTTCTGTACTTTAGAGAAGCGCACATTTTTCCTCAACTCATCCAGAATGTGTAGGTAATGGCAACCTTTATCCAAATCTGAAAGTTGGACCAAAATAGGGAACTATATTTTAGTAAGCTGTAGTAATGAAGTATATGTTTGAGATTAACCATTGGACACTATTATCTGCAGGCATTTATATAATTGTATACACCTGTGCAAAAGTTAAGCACCAGCAAAAACAATAGAACGTAGAAACATGATGGTACAACTAGGCTGCCATACTTTTTGTCCCCGCGTTAGCTGACATAATTCCAAGTACGAAATGCACATGCATGCATGACTTCACGCCGCTTGATGTCCGTGCGTGGCGGGAAACAGCACACGTGTTCAGTTATGTAAAAGTCCAGTTTGAGGTGTAGAACATTACATACAGATTTAGGCGACAAGATTAGGAATTTTGTGTTCATGACCGTGGTTTATTTGTACAGAGAGAATTAGCTCTTGATTGTGAACCGCTATGGCAAGACGAAGGTTAAGTGATCGTGTGAAATGGCAAATCATAGGCATGCATACCACTGGTATGTCATGCAGAGAGATTGGCAGACAGCTGAACATTAACCATACTGTAATCAGTCGTTTGATTGCAAAACATGGGCAAACCAACGAGGTGAAGGACAGGCCTAGATCTGGAAGACCGAAGAAGACTACTGCCCGTGATGATCGAGCCCTAGTACGCCTTGTTAGGAGATCTCCATTCACCAACAGCAGAGTGCTCAGCCAGCAATGGGAAACGCGCAATAGAGTGTCAATGTCTACCGTCAAAAGGAGACTGTATGCTGCTGGCATGAAAGCTCGGAGACCTGTCAGACGTCCTCTCCTCACTGCACACCACAAAGAGGAGCGTCTGAGGTGGTGCAACGAAAGAAGACACTGGAACATGAGATCCTGGAGACGGGTACACTGGTCCGATGAAAGTCGGTTCCTGCTTCATGCCACAGATGGTCGAACTCGTGTATGGAGGTCCAGACGCACAGCGTACGACCAACGTAACATTATGGAAGAAGTTCCATTTGGTGGAGGTTCCGTTATGATATGGGGGTGCATCTCATTTGATTGTAAGCTGGATCTGTTGACTGTACCTGGAACACTAAATGGACAAAGATATCAAGATTCCATACTGGATAGAGTTGTGGTCCCTCATTTTGTAAATCATGCACCTGGAACCCACCCTATATTCATGGATGACAACGCCCGACCACATCGTGCTAGAGCTGTGCATGAATACCTCCGCCAGAATGCCATCGAAACCCTACCATGGCCAGCAAGGAGCCCTGACATGAACCCTATTGAGCATATCTGGGACATTCTGGGAAACATGGTGAGAAGGAGGGATCCTCCTGTGCAGAACCTACAGGAATTAACAGACGCACTCCATCTTGAATGGCAACGAATACCACAATGGCGTATCAGTCGGTTGGTGACCAGCATGAGACGTCGTGTCCAGGCCGTCATCCAGGCACAAGGTGGATATACCCGGTATTAATAATGACAGTCTCAAACTCGTGCACAGATGTTAAACTTCGTTTTCAGACACCATTAATGACAATCTAGCCACGTGTGTCAACTGTAGGGCAATAGTTGTCAGTTGTGTCAACGTAACCATATTCAGGCCTCGTTTTCAAGTTCAAACAAAAACATACAGTGTTTCCCCACCATCATAATCAGCATTCCTCTAGTTGCATTATTACCTCTTGCACTAAGATGGATGGGTACATAAATGTTTATGCTATTGCCTTCTTCATAGCACATGAATATACCCTCGCATGTGCGTAAAAATAGGGTGGTGCTTAACTTTTGCACAGGTGTATATATAATTATTTGCTTAAAGGTAACAAACATGTGCAGCTTGGATAATATAAAACAAGAGGCCAAGGGGCTTGTAACACTTGATCACCTGCAATACTGACCAGTATTTGAATTAGAAATATTATAAATTATTTTTGTAAAATGTCATATGTCAAGAGGTTACAGAATTTTATACTTATGCTTGTGCAAGAAGAGGCTTTGTACTACAGCGTAGCGTTTTTGGCATTTTTCTTTTCCGTCTATATTAAAATGATATACACCTAAATCTTGCACATAGGAAACATGGTATTTTCAGGTAACTCCGGTGTCAAAGAATTTGGAAAAAACCCATTTACTTTGACGACAGACCTAATACTAAATGCGGTTTTGTTTGGCTTTCTTGGCAGGAATGCTGTTATATGGCAGGAATGCTGTTATATATCTGTTAATCTTCTTAAACAATCAAACAAGTGCATTTGAGCGTATGGTATAGATTATGGTTGATATATGTAATATCAGCATGAAAGCTGTGATGTGTAAATGTAATTCTGCTTACATTTTGGCTTAGTACTGTCTATATTAATGATGTCCACTATCGCAGATTCCAAGTGACAGCCACTGCACAACACCTGCAAACAAATGTTACTATGGTGATCCTTGTAGAGCTTATTCCTTTAATGCTCAAGAAAAACAAAATGTCTTCTTCTTTTCGTTCGCTGATCATACCGCCAGTCCTGTAAGTGACTATCGACATGATCATAAGCGTTAAGTGCGTGGATCCATGGTTTATTAGAGTGCGCCGTGCGGCCTGGAACCTCCGTCTTCAGCACTCGAGGTTTCTGTCAGGGTTACCTCACCCTTACCTCCTCTAGTCGCCTCTTACGACACGCAGAGGATACGGAAGGTGTATTCTAAGCCCCACCTACAGGGCCTAAAACAAATGTTGTCTTCATGAATGTTCATTTGCAGGACACAAGATCTTTTGAAAATTTACCACTGAAATAATTGGCTTGGTTACCGAGCCAATCATTCTAGTGGTACAAATTAAAAAAAATAGTCTGTTGACGTTTGAATTTCTCATTTCCTAAGACCACTGTTAAAGATGCTCGGTACCAATGACAGCAACAACTTTCAGCAACATCAAAACAGACAGCAGTCTTACTTTCACTAACTCTTGTAAAGAAGTAATTTTTGGGTAAAGTAGAATACAAACTATTGCACACAAGAAAGCATTTCAACTCAGATCTGGCAGTATGCATTTGTCTACAGACACAGGTCACTGTTTATAAAGAAAAATTGTGCACAGCTATGGAAGATTGAACAGTTAATTAAGTTGGCAGGTAATAAACAACATTCCTGTATGGTTGCTTTGAAATTAAGCAGGAAGCAAGGATCATAATTTCATGTAAATCAATGGAGGGATGTGATCTGTCACTCAATTATATGATGTCATAATCAATTATGTGACATGTAGGCTGACATCACACTATATAGTGACATATCTAGGTCTGTCATAAACATTGAGAAGTTAGTCAAGTGTATGAATTGTTTGTCTTTGAGGGAGTACGGATATTTGAAACGAATTTGACTGGACGACCGCACCCAATCAAATTAGTTTCAAAATATTCACCATTTTGTATCATTACCTTGAAATCAGGATTCAAAGTATATACATTGGTTCCAACACATGTAAAAAGTGAGTGTAGCCTAACTAGGTATAGCTAGAAATTGATCCCTGACATCCCTCTATTAGAAAACAACAGGCCATTAACTATAGTGATTCTTCATCCTGTGATATTGTAGACTGCCAGTTCAGGTCAGTAATCATCTTGGTGATGCGGCCCTGTGTAAAGCAATGGTAGTTGGTATTGACAAAGAGGGTGCTCTCCATTGAACATGTTCAGTGGATGTAATGTAGTTCTTGTGTATAATTCTTGCTATCGAGGTTCCATAAAGTGGATGCATATTCAAGTGATGGTTTGACAGTGGTTTAGTAGACTGTTATTCCGATATTAAGGTTCATATCACACAAATTTCGCTTGGTAAATCCAAGTGATCTGCTAACTTTGCTGTTGATGTTATTTATGTGGTCAATCCATCATAAGTCCTGGCTGATAGTGACACCAAGGTACTTGCTGCCTACCTCTATTTTGAGTATGTGTCCATATAGTTGGTAGCCGAAGGTGGTTTTGCAATGGCATTAGCTATGTGTAGGACAGTACATTTTTCAGGGTTAAATGCCCTTTGCCAATCCGTTTCCCATCATTGCAGATGTGAAGAACCTTGCTGTAGCATATTGAATCTGCTGGTTTGCTGATCGTCTGAAAAATTTAATGAGTTATCTGCGAATAAACGGACCTGTGCCTGTGTTACTTCAGGCTTATCATTTATGAATGCTAGGAATAGGAGCAGACTAAGTAGTTTCTTGAGAAATGGTGGAGATGACATCGGCAGTACTGGGCGGCTTACTCTTTAGAATGTTGCTTTGCATTTGATCTGTTAGGAAGTCTTTAATCCATTTCAAGGTGTTTTTTCTTATACGATAGTAGTCAAGTTTGTGCATCTGCCATTACTCAGGCACTTTATCGAGTGCCTTCAAAAAATATAACAGGATTTCTTCAACTTAATGTCCTTTTTTTAAATTATAGTTCTAGACTTTCAGCTATCTGTGATGGTGATGATGAGCCGTGTCTCAAAGGAAGTTTCGAAATGGACGCCATTTTGTTGGTCAGATAGGATCTTGTGTTGATCAAAGTGGTCCATGATGTTGCTATGAATGATGTGTTCATAGTTTGCTGATGATTGATGTTAGCGAATGGTCAATAGTTGGATGCCAGATGTCAGTCGTCCTTCTTAAAGATTGCAACAATTAGGGCTGGGCAGTTTGGTCTAAAAGAAAACCGGTGACAGTATCACTAATTAAACCGGTATTAAACGAAATACCGGTTTAATGGGTTAGAATGATCGAAAATAATTTGAACTATGAAAATATGCCGTTTTCATTAGCTACAGTACATGTATTTTGCGATTTGACAACTGACGTAAATTGCCACGAAATTAGAACGGTAACTATGTACGACTGCTCACTTCGACGCTATCTATCTCAAAATAGTAGTTAAAATAAATAAAATAAATAAAGTCTGGTTCATGTGATGTCGTGAAAATAATACTCTAGCTACTAAAATGTTGATTTTCAACACTTATTAGGGAACTAATTTCGAAAGCGTAGTAAAATCTAATGCGTGTAAGTAGGAACCCGGATATGAGAGCGAGTTTAGGCTCCCAGTAGAGTACCGCACATACGGTTTGAGTTCGCATAACCACCTACAGTATGATCTAGTCTAGTAAGTCATGTGTTTGTATTCGAGTACTCAGTATTTAGTAATACTCCTCAATAAACTGTCGTTCAAGCGGGTGAATGTCATTCAGCACGTAACTAAAGAGTAGTCATTTCCCGGAAATTGCGGCTCAAGAATTCTCACAAAAAATGTGTTTGACTATTTTTCGAGGTTCATATGTCATATAATAAAGAGATTATGATAATTTGACAACATAAACGCAATGATTCGTGAATCTAACTTAAATCTACTTAAATCAACACTCTGTACTTGAAGATATACGAAGACAAAAAAGACCGGGCCGTAAAACAAAACGATGTGATTCTAACGCCTATCGAGCAGAAAAGTCACGTGATAAAAAGTACTACGAATTTCATTCATAAAATCGATAGTAGTGAATATCCCGTCAGAAGAATTTGTTAACAACCAATCACATTACGCCTGCTCGTATTTTACTTGTAATTACTCCGCCAACGTAAGAAGCCACTTAATCGTTTTCATTTCTCGGGCGTTCAAGCAATTTGTCTCGTATGTCTTAGTCCGTGATGGATCATTTTATGTTTGTCGAAATCTAAGGGAAATAATGATTTGTTTGGATTGGGAGTTCATTGTATAGTGTTGTTGTTTTCACAGCGCGTTTCTTGATTTTTTCTGTATCATGTCACATTTGGAATCCTAATTAAACATAGTACAAACTCGAATTGAAAAAAGGATTATTTGTTGCAAAGAAATTTATTTTTTCAAATTATTCAATCTTACATTGAACCCGCAGAGCTTACGTCATGTAAAATTCATTGCTGGCAAATCAAATCATATTTGCCAAGGGTCATCCTCGGCCGATTTGTTGGGATGTCACCAACACCCTTGCTTTCCCACGGCTAATAGTTATAGATGACTGTATTTTATGTCTCTAGTAGCAAATGGTTACACTAGATGATAATATTTAACTGCAAGTAAAGAACAAACTTGTCTAGGACAGTCACCAGATTTTGCGCAATGGCGATCTTACGGCCGGTTTTTCGGTTTTTTATTTTCGTAATGGTTTTTAAACCGTCGCCATAAAAAAACGTGAGACGGTGTGAAACCGGTATACTGCCCAGCCCTAGCAACAATGGTGGATTTTCTCCAATCATCTGGTATCGTCCCACTGTCTAAGGAGCACTGGAATATTTTGGCTAGAGCCCGAGCAAATTCAATAGCATATTCTTTGAGTAACCTAGCTGCAATGTTGTCTGTCCCTGTAGCTTTAAGTGGTCTAGGCCCATTCAGAAGTTTATGCATGTCCTTGAGATTGACAGTTATTACTGGCATACTAACATGTGAACTATGGTCTTTATTTGGTATACTTTTCTGGTCTTGTTCAGCATAGAGAGCGTGGAATAATTTATTCAATACCTCTGCTTTGGTGGAGGAATCACTGTATGTGAAGTCATCTTGATGCTTGAGTGGCACCACTCCACTTGAATCCCATTTCTTACGCTTCAAATAAGACCAAAACTTTTTTGTAACTGTCCTGATGTTGTTTCTGAAATGTTGACGTTTGGAAGATTTGGCTCTGGCATGATCCCTGAGGACGGGTGAGTGATGTTGCAGTTTTTCAAAGGACGGGCGTGTCGGTTTGCTGTTTTTGAGGGCACATGGCTTTCAATGAATTAAACGAAATCATGGATTTCTTTTTTCACGAGAGAGTTGTTATACTTACCTCCCTAACACTCTATGATATTTCCTAAATATCGACCTTGACTCAATAACCCCAGATTAAAAATGATAGGTGCCCTTAATGGGCAGGTAGACAGGTGACAGTCAGCCGGATGCCGGCCCCAACCTCATGCATGCGCAGACTGTCACTGCCTCAGCTTGACTATTGGCTGACACATGCAACTTAAAAGCCTGAAGACTGAGCCTCTGTGGGGCGGAGAGGCCGGGTCCGTGTTAGGGAGGTAAGTATAACAACTCTCTCGTGAAAAAAGAAATCCGTGATTTCATTTATTTAACTTCAAGAGATATACTTACATCCCTAACACCCTATGATATTGCCAGAATTTGTATGAGAATTTGGCGGGAGGGAGGCGAGGTCAAAAGACCTCCTCATCCGTTGTACGTTTTTGCACATGAAGCACTAACATCTGAAATTGTGTGACACACCCAATCAGGCAATGATTTGAACATTGGATAACACAACCGATGGTGAGAGTTATGACTGTATGTCAAATGTGCTCACCCCCCTCACCTCCCCCCCTCCTTTTGGGAAAGGAGAAGCTATGACCTCCATGTCCCATACGCTATCTAAGTACTGGTGCTAAGTACTACAGGAAAGAGATGAAAGGCTTCATTTCATATATACTCTCAATAAATGAACCACATAACACACAGGTATCATTACCTTATTGATAAATAAGGGTAATACATCGTGACAATAAATTATGTAACAACGAAAGGCAGTACTGACCTTATGCATGAAAGCTGTATCCATCCAGTCCACATCAGTGAAGGTAATATGATACACGAATATGCGGTTGTTTCCACAATCAAAATGTGCTGTCTGAAGACACCAAGTGCAACTTATCTACAATACATACACCTGACCATCTTTTGAATATCGATAAGGCAAGAGGATTAGTGGTGTCGCGGAGGTAATGGTCAGTAAAATTTGACTCACAGTGCTACTGAGCTACCGACATAATGTAATCCACCAGCACCCCGTTAAACAGGGCGGTGGATGCCACTATGCCATGAACACTGCGAGCCTTGGCTAAGTCAACTGGTTTACCAGTGGCGGATTTGTGGCAAAATTGAATACATTCCACAATCCACCTAGATATAGTGTCTTTTGATGCCCTGCCATGGGGTTCAATATAAGACAACCATAACGAGGATGGGTCCGTCTGCCATTCCCGTTTAATGTGTGGACTGGATACCATGCTTTTGAACCTAGTCAAAGCTGGTAAAACAATTGGTTGACCTGGATATTTCAAAGACTGGTTCTTAGCCATAAAATTTATCCTAGGTAGAAGCCTAAGGCCTTCCCCTGTAACCACATAACGGTCTGCCTAGGTGGATAAAGCATGAATTTCGCTATGTATGTGTGGACTGTTATGCTTCTCCTGCGGAGGTATGCTGTTATTGCAAGAACCTCCCTGGTGAAGACCCAAGGAGCCGTGGAAATTCCGAATGGTAAAACTTTGAATTCCCACTGTCAGCCATGGAATGCAAATCTCAGGTACCGACAAAAACTCTTCGCAATTGGAATGTGGAAATAAGCATCCTTCAGTTCAATGGACGGCGTCCACATTCCAATCTCCAACCCCGCCAACACCGTTTTGACTGTTTCTAATTTGAAACTTTAAAATTTTGCGCCAGTTGAATTGCTCTTTTTTGTATGAGGAAATTTATCTCTTCGTCTACACACAACCATTGATCTGGATCTCTTGGAATTTGAGTCCAGATCGGAACCAGAGACAGGTGCGATGGTGGCCTATCACCCAGTCAGGCTGGCACCCGGCTGAAAGCCATCGCAAGACCAAGCGGTCCTGGGTTAACTGCTCCAACTCCTGCTTGTCGAAGGTCAATCGACCTCCCACGGGTCCGCCTAGGGAGAGAGGTGAACATAAGCAGTGCAAAGGTGGGACTGTCTCTGGTTCTAGCATTGGTGTGGTTCTTGTGGAAATCGGCGCACCAGGCACGATTACCACGGCTTGCGGTGTCCGCGTCATGGCTTGCGCCGAACGCACCCCTCATGCACCTCAGTGCGCGGGTGGCTGCCTGGCTGGCTACACTTGAGGAGCCTGTGCACCCCCATCCCCCTGCAGGCCAGTGCTGGCGTGGCTGTGGCCTACACTGCGCCCGTGGCTGGCCTTTCGTGTAGTGCCCTCTGATTATTGACTACAGTGACTGTCTCTTGGAGGTGTCTACATCCCTCACCCCCAAAGAGACCAGGACCTGACATAGGCGTCCGCAGCTGCCTATTGTACAGATCCTGAGATGGACACAAATTATCTAGTGCAAATGTGCGTCTCGCCCTGACACTTCTAGTCACTGCCCTAGTCATACAGTCCAGAGCCAGGTTAATACCATCCTAGATGGCTCTCTGTATTGAGACAGGGCTTGCTTGACACGATGCAGACGCTATTACTACACCCTGTAACAGCTGTGAGACATGCGAGAGCGCCGCTATGGATGCTCTTGAGCTCCCCTCTCCATCGCGCAACACGGTGTTTGCTGAGCGCAGTGCACTCGAGCAGTGCTCCCATGTCAAAACTGGAGCCTGGCCATGTGTCCTCGCCAAACACTGCACAATCATCAGCACTCGGCTTTGGCACTGTACCGTATTTCAGGTATTGGTCAGCAACAATACGGCACCACCTCGTGGGGGGGGGGGGCCCTTCGCAAGCCATCCATTAGGCTTAATGGACGTCTCTGCCGCCGTGAACATATCCACTATATGTTCTGCTAACGGCAGAGATGGCATGGCGGTAACTGCCGGCTTTCCAGCCGACCACGGGTGCTGGTCCCGCTGGCTTGACGACTGTTCTACACAGACCTCTGGCCTAACGCTTACCAGCCATTGGCACGCATCAGACCAGTCCTCCTCTGTGGCCACCTGTGAGTGCTTGACAAGGCGTGGGCCTTCGTCATCCTCTAATGCACTTGCAGGTGTAAACGTGGCTGGAGCCGTGGATACTGCTGGCCGGCCGTGGAAAACAAGCGGGCCCGAGAGAGGCATATTTTGTGCCATGGCTGAAATGATAGGAGCCGGCACCATGGAAATGTGCGGGGTGTAATCAACCACACCATGGCCTGGACCAGCCGCCATCATATCCTCGGCAAGCCGAGGTATACGGAAACGGCGGTCATCAATGGAAACAGTCTCTTATATGGCATCACCGAAAAATCCCTTGATAAACTGCAATATGTGCAAAATGCTGCGGCTCGTCTGGTAGTCAAGGTCGAAAAGCGTCATCACATAACACCAATTTTGAAAGATCTTCATTGGCTCCCCATCCGGAAACGGATTGAGTTCAAGATTCTGCTCTTGACTTGGAAATGTCTAAACAACAACGCTCCCGACTATTTGCAGGAACTTCTCTTGACATATGATCCATGTCGCAGACTTCGTTCTGTGGATAAGCTATTGCTCCAAATTCCGCGATCGAATTTACGCTCCTGTGGGGACAGAGCCTTCAGTGTTGTGGCTCCGAGACTATGGAACCAGCTACCTGTCCACATCAAATCCATCCAATCAATTAATGATTTCAAACAAAAATTAAAAACACATCTCTTCACAAGCGCCTTTGAAAATTGACATTGACACATGGCGCTTTACAAATGCTGTATTATTATTATTATTATTATCCGCTCCAGCATGGTCCACCCTTTGAGCCATGAAAGCTACCCCTGCGCGAGTAGCTCCATGGACAAAATCGGCCGTGCTCCCCGCGAGGGGTGCACGATCATCTATTTCCATGTCCACGGCTTCAACGGGTGAACCCAGCAGAAAATCCTCTTCCTCCTGGCCATTATAAACTGCCTCTGGGCTAGCAAAGAGCGCTAACCCGGGCTAGCCAGGGAAGGTACCATAAGAGGAGGCGGTACCTTTCAGACGTGGACACTCTAGGCGCGAGCCTGTGTCCAGTGGCCCTGGTCCAAGATCTAACAGCGTGGCAAGCCTGCTGCCATGATCATATAGACCTGCTTCAGGATTCATTGGCAAGGCAGCGGGCCTTCCAAGTTCCAAGATCTACTGAAGCCACCACTGATTCTGAAACATTTTCGGACCACGGACCACGATGGACACCAGAATCAGCGGTGGGGATTTTCTGCTCGGGAGCAGATGAAGAAGACAATAAATTACTCGGCCCAGGGAGCATGCTGGTACCAAGTCTTTTATTGTCTTTTTCATCTCCCCCATCATTTCCAATCTGAAAGTCTCCATTTCCGAAGAAACAGAGGCCTTTCTCTTACCATTGCCACTTACACTCTTCTTCGCACCCTTCTCCTCCTCCTCCGACGCCTTATCCTTCACCTGTAACGACAAGAATTTAGAGAATAAGTTGGGCACCCCCCCACTGTTTACAGACATCACATTTTAATAATGGTCCGCAAGGTGAACATTGTATACAGAGGTGAGGAGCAAACTTTGATTTGATAGATCGGTTACAGTCGACACAAGAAGGATTCTGAAAAAAGGGACAGGACGATGACAATGAGTTAAAGATTCTTTTATAATTAAATAAATTAAATAACTCATAAAGAAGAAAGAATTCACCTATAGGCCTAAACAGGATGGTGAGAAAGATAAACAGCCAGCCTCAAAGACGATATTAATAATAATAATAATAATAATAATAATAATAGTAATAATAATAATAATAATAATAATAATAAGGTTGATTATGATGTCATAATTTGCAAATAGAAAACAGACGAACAACATCCAGGTGTAAGACGAATTGTATGACCACAAGAGCACGCTAAACAGTAATGTGAACACAGTAATAGCTCATGCTTTTATACTGATACAGATAAACAGTATGACTGAAAAAATATTGGCAGCAAATAATTACAAATATTATAATGTGCCATAAAGCATAACTAGAGTACCCGAGTCTTTAGCAAAAGCATACCACCACGTCCAGCTCTTGGAAGCTCCACCAGACAACCACTCTTCATCCCCACTCACTTATTATTAAAGGGAAGGGTGGGACCAGAGGGCAGAACGACACGCTCTCTCTTATGGGAGCCTATATCATTCTGGATATAGTTTTTTTGCTAACATTTATAGGGAAATAGTGAGACAAACCACTTTAGATGTGAACAAACCTCCTTACAGAAACCTGTGGACACAATCATAGAGATATTAGCATTTTATGGCGCCAGATAATAAAGTTTTCTTAGCGCCTATAACGTCTATACCACGAAACAGGTTACACCGTGTAATTTAGACGTAATTAAAACATAATTGAAGTGGCTTCAGATGAATTATGATGATCAGACATGATAATCAACACTCTAGAACAACTTCTGATAGATAATTGAGCAAAAACTTAGCAAGTATTAAATAAACACTAGCATGTGCTTCAGGCCAATAGTCAAGAAAAAGGCAGTGACAGTCTGCGCATGCGCGAGGTTGGGGCCCGCATCCAGCTGACTGTCACCTGTCTACCTGTCCAGTAAGGGCACCCTTTTTTTTATCTGGGGTTATTGAGTCACGGTCGATATTTAGGAAATATCATACAGTGTTAGGGAGGTAAGTATATCGCTTGAAGTGAAATCATGATAGACCTTCTTAAAAGATATTATCAATGGCATTAAAGTCTGGTTTGGTGAAATGTTGAACAAATTTCCTGATCCAGTATTTGATTTCATTTGTGTTAGTTTTGTTTCAAAGATAGACTTTCCACTTTGTAGGTCTTGATTAAGACAATGTCATCATCACCTTTCCCAAGACTCAGTAATGACTGACATCACTCTACTAGTGTGAACTAAACACTCATATCAGCCAAAACGGCCTCTGCAGTAGTCTTGAGAAATGTCCATTTGCAGACCATGAGGAGTATTTTTGAAAATTTATCACTGGAATGACTGTCTTGATAACTGAGCCAGTCATTCCAGTGATAAATTTTCAATAACACATTTCTTTTGGTCTGCAAATGAACATTTTCTATGAGAAATTTTTTCTTATTTTCTTGGAAATATGTAAGGGTTAAAGCGTTAATGGACAGGTCGTCAGCTCTATTGATGAGTTACTCAGACTGGTGCCCTTGGTAGTGATGACCAGTAACCTGTCTGCTAGGTCATTCAATATCTGGTAGATTGAAATCGCTGCCGACAATTAAGTTAGTTTTTAGCTCACCAGGTCAGAATGGTCAAGTGAGATTATGCTATGGCGACCGCCAATCTGGCCGTCAACCTTTTCTTTAAACGACTTCTTCTCAAGAACCACTGGGCTGATTTCAATTATATTTTGGTAGGAAGCATCCTTAGCGCATAGAGATCAAAGTTTGTTCAAACAAAGTCGATCGGCCAATTTAACCGGTGGCCATCCTGGAGTTTGGCCGAGTTTTAGAAACTTTAAATTCTTCGAAACGGCTTGGGGGATCGATTCAAAACACATGAAACATCGCCTAGGGCAACAGCTCAACCAAGTTTGCTAAGGGAAGTTGAATGGCCAAATACTTCGGCGGACATCTTGGATAATGTAGTTTTTGTGAAAAGGACTTCCTCTTCCGAACTGCTGAATGGATCGGGATGAAATTTGAGAGATATGATTAGGACTAACGACAATTAAAAGCTGGCATGATCCTTGTGGATAAGGTGAGTGAAATTTGAAAGATATGATTAGGACTAAGGACAATTAAAGCCTGTTCAAGGGAAATTGATACATCAAAAAACATGTTGGCTGTAAACCATTCAAAATATAGCATGCTTGGCGGCCATATTGGATTTTTTATTTGATGGATTTTGATGCCAAAATTGGTTTTATATAGGTGTTTGGGTATGCCGATTTCCAATTTCCACTTTCAAAACTGTCAAATAAACAGTTTGACGGGCATCTTGGATCTTTACCTAGGTAAAAATTCCCATACTAAAGCAATAAGAAATTTAAAAGGTCTTCTCAAGAACCGTTGGCCCGATTTCAATTATATTTGTCCAAACAAAGTTGATCGGCCAATTTAACTGGCAGCCATCCTGGATGTTTGTTGATTTTTAGAAACCTAAATTATTCTCCGAAATGGATTGGAGGATAGATTTAAAACCCATGAAATATCAGCTATAGCAACAGCTGAACCAAGTTTGTACAAGGGAATTTGATTGGCTAAATACTTTAGGCGGCCCTCGTTTAATGAGGTAATTTTTGCGAAAAGGACTTCCTCTCCAGAACCACTGAATGAATCAGGACAAGATTTGGGAGATATGATTAGGACTACGGGCAATTAAAGTTTGTTTATGGGAAACAGATACATAAAAAAACATGGCTGCCGTAAACTAATCCAAATATAGCATGTTTGGCAGCCATTTTGGATCTTTTATTTGATGGATTTTGAAGCCAAAATTGGTTTTATATAGGTATTTGGGTATGCCTATTTCCTATTTCCATTTTCAAAATTATTGAATAAACCGTTTGGCGGCCATATTGGATGTTTTTCCTGCCAAAAACTTCTATCCTACAGCAATGAGAAATTAAAAATGTCTTCTCGAGAACCACTGACCCAATTTCAATTATATTTGGCAGGAAGCATTCTTAGGTCATAGAGTTGATGGATTTTGAAACCAAAATTGGTTTTATATAGGCTTTTGGGTATGCTGATTTCAAATTTCCAAACTGTCTGATAAAATCATGTCCTTGATTTTATATACCTCAGACTGTTCATAATCAGCTTATCAGTGTACATCAATACATATACCACCAAACCATGATTATAACAAATGAATTCGATCACTTGTTTGCTTATAATTTAGACACTAACCTGATAAGATACAACACACCCACACAACATCTTGCAGAGAAATCCATCCTCTTCAAGTTGCTGGATACATATTGCAAGCAGAGACTTCAGCTTGTACTTGGACTGTCAGGACATTAAAAAAATCTAATAATCTTGTGTAGACATTGAACCTAACAAAAACTCAATTTCAAGGCAATACTATAAAAAGACTAAGCTGTTGAATATTTTGAAACTAGTCATGTAATTCCTGTCAAATTTGACGTTCAATCTTAAATAGAGTATTTTTACAACATATGCAAAGGTTTGTGTGAAAACTCTGACGTGTACATGTACATGTAGCTACTCTCTGGTAGATGAGTTGATGTGGCATGTTCTATTCAATTCAATGCAACGTAACATTCTCGACTAACTCCACCTCAGGTGAGGGTTGACATGAGTATCAATTTGAGTACAATGTTTTGGTGCTACTCACTCTCGTAACGCCTGTAGCGGCCTACGACAGTGAGGACCAAAAACTCACTCATAAAGAGTGTATAGCATAAATGGTTAGTAGGGTCAAAGAGTAGTGATTATCTAATATAGCTGACGTATCATATATACTAGTGACTGTCACATTTCATGGTGTAGGAGCTGGTTTTACAGGCAGATATTGTCATTATTGTCCTATTTACTTTTTAACAGTTTACTCCTTTCAATCCAAATGATCAAAGTATTGAAGTTTAATGGTTGAGAGTAAATCAATCATTAAATATGGCTAATGGATGCACATTGAATATTACTGTGATATAATTCACAGAGTGAAACCTTAGTCAAGCAAGTATAATTAAGCTGATTGAGGTACAAGGTAGTCCAAGAGTTATTCATCTTGATAGGTGATGTTTTCATAGCATCTGCTATACAGTTATGGAATGCAGGGTAAACAAGCAGCATACCTAACTAATGAAGTAATGAAGCAGTCACCATCCATATACAGAAATCTGAGTATTCTAAGCCAACAGCCGTTCAACTCGCATGATTATTCCAGCCAATCATGGTAGATTCTACATAGTCCCAGTGAGGTAATCATGTTAGTAGCTACTGGACTTGGCTGCTTCAGTCAGTTTCTCAATGTCAGGCAGTCAACATCTTTCTAATTTTTCCTACCAAAGTTGACAGTAATCAGCAATATCCTCCAAAAGTCTACAGTATCTTCCAAAAGAAAAATTTACACTATTTAGGCAGTGGGCAGTACCCAATAAAAGATTACGGTAATCATGTATACCAAGACATTTGCCAGACTGAGTATATCATGCAGCATAGAATATAAATATAAAGGCATTATCAATATTCATATAACATGCAAGTATCATTTATTAAGCAATCTGGGCCTCAAGCGTCGTGTTGCCTGCCAACCAGTACATTAAACATAAGTGCAGGAGCGACCGGCTTATGTCACTCGTCTCAGGGTTCAGTGTTATGTAGCCACCAGATGCTTGGCTAGAAAACATGCAATACACAGAGAATAGTTGATCTTTAAGATTATTAATGATATATTCATGATAAATTCATTTTGATGTAAGATATATGCTGTTGAACGTTTTGAAACTAATTTTTCTGGGAGTTGGCAGCAAAATATTCAACAACTTCCCTCTATTTATTTTGAAATTGAGACATTAGCATTTCAGGTGTTGAAGGGTTAAATCAGTTGATTGAATCGATACTCACTCATCTGCTTAACCCTTTAATGGCCAAATTTCATCAAGAAAATTTAAATATCTGCCTATTGGATGTCCATTTACAGGCCAAGACAATACAATTTTTGCAAATTTATCAATGGAATGACTGGCTCGTTTATCGTGGCAAATTTTCAAAAATTGTGTTCTCTTGGCCTGTAAATCGATATTCAACAAGACCATAACAGACGCTAGAGATCAACCATCCACTGTCCACAAAACACATTTCCTTCAGCAACCGTCCTGTAATCATTAAATAGCCGATCTTTGATTCAAGCAAGAGACTGAACTTGTTATTTATCACTGACCTTGTCAATGTTTGGTAGTGCTCCATAGCTTCTTTTGATTTTACAATTCTGTATTAAATCCTCAAGACACACCTCTGTTAAACCTCTGTTCTGCAAATGGCCTCTCACAGTTTTAGTCAGCTGCTTAGCTAATGTCCACTGTATTATCAAACCGATAACATAAAACACATTAGATTAAAATGGATTGCATTAAAATTCAAATGTAGGGACCCGCCACCTGCTCCCAAAAAGTTAAGGCAGTGCAACAACAGATTCCACTCAAACTAACTTTGAAATAATTGTGTCATGTCTGTATATATTTGTTGTCAAATTGAGATGAAGCTGGTAGTGGTAGGACTACATAATTATTTTTGTATATCAAAAAAGCAAGGGAACAGTAAAAAAATTTTGGCGTGGATGATCACAACATGAAACTAGAAATGTGGTTGTAGTGCAAACATGCAGCTCGCCTGTTAGATATCTTTGTACATATATAAGGCTATAGATGAAGCTTGGTTACTATAAGCTTGATAATTTAGCTGGAGCTGAGCTAAGCAGAAAGGTTAACTATTATGGACTAAGTCGTGGTAAACACAAAGCATAACCAGAAATAACAAAGTCCCTGAGCAGAAAATATATAGAGGAATCGGATAAATACATTGTACTATTGATAGAAATGCAGTCATAAAGCTATAATTCAAGTTTGGTTAGCATCGCCCATACAGAAAAGTTAACAGGTATGGATTAAGTCAAGGTAAAAAAACTGATTATTATGCGAAGAATTTGATAAAGTTGGTGCTCCCTTACGGCCAGTTTTCACAATCAGATAATTTGATCACATTTGTCAAATTCGATAAAATCTGAAGACTGATGTCTGAAGTCTGATGTCTGGAGGCAAATCTGACGGGTCTTCAGATTTGTCGAATTCGATAAAATCTGACCGTGTAAACCAAAAATCTGAAGTCTGAAACTGAATCTGAAGTTGGATGGGTTCAATTTCTTCAGGTTTTGTCTGAAGGCGTGGCCAATCAGAATACGTGCTTTAAATACGTCATCAGCCAGCAAGCAAAATGCACTTCAAATGTGTGGTGATTTTAATAAGAGGTAAAATCAGAGGTTCATAATTGAAAGGCAGGAGATTTGTTTGTGGGACTCGTTAAACAGAGAAAGCAGACGGTGATACTGTCCATAGCAGGTGGGCCATATTGTCTGCTGCCACCTTTGGCAATGCTGATTGATGTCATTACCCACTTAGCAATGTCAATGACGCTATATTTTTTCTTCAGATTTATTCATTAGATTTTTTCCTCAGATTTGTCTGATGTCCAGATTATTCTGACAGATTAATCTGATCATCTAAACGCTATTCAGATTCTCACTACGGCATCAGATTATTTCATCAGATTTGTCTGACAGATTAGTCTGTCAGATTAATCTGATGGTCTAAACACTCATCAGATTTGCGCTACAGCGTCAGATTTTTGCTTCAAATTTGTCTATCAGATAAATCTGATCGTGAAAACCTGGCTTTATTCAGCAACGACTGTAAATTGAATTGTTCGATTTATATTCAGAATGTGTTACTACATTGAAAGTCCTGCTGATTATTTTGAAAACAATTTGACTGAGTTGTTGGAAAGCAATTTTCCGTCAAATTGTTTTCAAGATGTTAGACAGTGGCACTTGCATTACCTGCTGATCATTTCTCAAATAATTTGATGGAACGTTGTTGCTCCTATAGCCAGCAACTATTTTCAGTCAAATTGCTATAAGAATATTTAGCCTAGCACATTTCACATAGGTAATACACAATTAAAATCAAACTACTATACACTTACTACATGCTATACAAGTAGATCCGCTCATCTCAGAGGCCAACAGTACACTGACTTTCATTAGCGTTATCGGAATAGTTTTATACTGGGCTTTGCATGACAACAATAGAATCCCAAATAATGGCGGCTACCAATATCAAAGTATAATGGTGGCTCAGAAGACGACGTTCATCACTGAAATTTTCAAATACTTTCCTAATCTTATTGCTTCAGGACAACACTAAATACAAACCTTGTTTTTACCACATTCTGTCGAACTGAAATAAAAACTAGCATTATGTCAGTGTAATTTCATATCTAAACTCAAAATGTAATGCAGTGACGCCTGCGCAGCTCCAATGAAATTCCAGATTGATGAGGCTTTCATGTTCTCTAGAGATCTTATGGCTGACTTTAGTAAATCCCTAAAATCCTCATGAAACAATTGACCCCGAGGACAGGGATTTGATAATTAAGACGTTGAATGTGTGGTAAAATGACCTAAAGTGTTGATATAATTACAAGTTGAAATGACTTTAAATAAGACATGAATGGTACAAGACAATGAATGAAGATCACTGACTCTACCAAGTCATCAGCGAAATTAGAACCGACACACCTGACTCCTGCAGTTCCAAGTTCCAACAAATCCAGAATTTCATTACAGACTAGGAAGGTATTTTTTGCAAGGAATATTTCGAACTTTGTTGACACATGGTAAACTTGTCCACAAACACATTAAGTTTGACATATCATTCCACCGCGCATTAGGCCTGGCACTGTAGCCAGTTCGGTATGACAGCAGGTTGCCTGTCTTAAAGGGAAAGGCTCCTAATTTATTCTGCATTATAGAACCAGCTCGATATAAGATTTTATACCTAAAGTGGTCTTCATGGGAAATATTCTCCTGAAGTAAGATGGGCTAGAAATGGATTCCTCTATGGATAGGTATGAGCTGTCACTGGAGTATATGACGTTATAATCAATTACGTCACATGCAGGCTGACACCGCAATCAAAATGCTTAATCAATGATGCATCTACATGTCGGTACATCGTGTACATTGAATAGTCCATCAAGTGTACGAATAGTATGTCTTAACTATTTAATAAACATTTTGTTGAATATTTTGAAACTAAATTGACTTGGGGCTGTTGCTGCCACCTCACCAAGTGAAATTAGCTTCAAAATATCCAACAGCTAACCTGTATAGTTACCTTGAAATTGGGATTCTTGAATTTAGGATTCAAAGTATATAAATTAATTTCAACATGGGGAAAAAAGTTAGCGGAGCTTAGCTCTAATTTCTGTTTAATACCAATTTGTATGTATCTCTAGCTGTATGTTTATTAAAAGCATAAATATTTTACCTGGCTAGTTTGGCCTGGAATATCATCTTGCTGATTTGCCAACAGTTCTCTAGAAACTTTATGAGGAAGAGAGAATGGTCGATCATAGACAGCATGATAGATGAGTGGGAGTTCTGTCATCCTCAGCACCTGATACATCTGGTCAGTCACTTTAGCTGAGAAGCTTAGATTTAAGGAACATGGTAACATGCAATGTATCGACCAACCACAACCAGCTTAGCTCATGCACACACATTTTGCGGGACTTAAGTCGATGAAAAAATGCATATAACTATAACATTGTTATCTGGTGTTCTCAGATACTTAATAAATTAGACGGATTGCATCCTGCATGTCAAGCCATTTTGCTTTGTCACATTCACACATCATATGTGATGGTGTCATGAAATAAGTATTACTATCATATGGTACGGTATGCTAACATATCGTTTAAGGTATGGTATAGCCTTGCATCACATAGGGTTGGGCATTTTATTGAGATCGGGTAAGCCATTTATGATTTAAATGTACATTGAAAAACCTTGAAGTTCTTGTTGCACACAGAAATAAACTAAGTCTAAACCATCCAAAATAGAGATAGATTTTGAAATTCATTTCAATAATGATGCAAACTGAATGCGATGATGATAGAGAACAAATCTCAAGTTTTATTGAGATCAGATAAGCCATGATAGATTAATTGGCTATTGAATAAATGTACCATTTTTCTAACTCTGGTACAAAATAATCGAAGTTGAAATTGCATAAAAGTATGGAAGAAATTTGAGAATCATCTTTATTACGACGGAGACTGGATGCAATAATGCGATAGAACAAATGTGTAAAGTTTTTATTGAGATCGGATTTAAGGAACATGGCATGTTCTGAATGAATGTCCATTGAAAACACTAATATTTACCTAATTCTTGGTGAATGCTGGATGCCATTTCGATCGCTATGTTGAGTCATGCTCGACTTGACATAGGGATCAACAAAAATCATAGCCATCCTTTCTCAAATAATATCACAACAAGAGGCCCAAGGGGCCTGCATCACTCACCGGGAACATAGGCATTTCAACTAGAAAGGCCATCGCCTATAAGTAGAATCCTAAGGAGTTGACCAGAATTGTAAATAGGACAGTGGCCATGTTTCTTTACGCATCAACTCCTCTTGCAATTTTAAGGGCCCTTAGTCCCAAATCATATAGCCCAAATTTCAGTCCAATTCGTTCAGTGGTTCTGTAGGAGTTATTTTCACTAAAACTAGGTCATTCAAAATGGCCGTTAAAGTTCCTTTGAAGAAACTTGGTTAGCCTAGATAGCCGTTATAAGTTTTGAAACGATCACCTAAGTAGACTCGGAAAAGAAGATTTTAAAAAGCTTTTAAAAAAGTCAGTCAAAATCAACGAAATCAAGGATTTCTTTTTTCACGAGAGTTGATACTTACCTCCCTAATACTTTTTGATATTGCTAAATATCGGCTTTCACTCAATAAAACACTCAGATTAAAACAGTTAGGTGCCCCTACTGGGCAGGGAGTCAGAGTGTAGTCCGGCGGATGACAGCCCCACCACCGCGCATGCGCAGACTAGCACTTCCTCTGACTAATTTATTGGCTGACACACATGCAACTATTAAGAGCCTGAAGACCGAGCCTCTGTGGGGTGGAGAGGCCGGGTCCATATCTAGGGAGGTAAGTATCAACTCTCTCGTGAAAAAAGAAATCCTTGATTTCGTTTATTTCACTTCAAGAGTATACTTACCTCCCTAATACTTTTTGATATTGCCAGAATTCGACAGGGAATTCGGCGGGAGGGAAGTGAGGTCAAAAGACCAGCTCTTCCCTATACGCTTTTCCGCGTTTAAGGCACTTAAACTTCTGAAACTGTGTGAAAACACAGTCACCATTTGACAAACCATCGGATAACACAAACCGATGTATGAGAGATGACCGAATGTCATATGCGCTCCCCCCCCCCCCCCCCCCCCCTTCCTGGGAGGAAGACTCGAATGACCTCAATGTCCCATACGCTCTCTACGTACAAGTGCCATGTACTATAGGACAGAGACGAAAAAGCTCCATTTTCGTATACTCTCAATAATGAACCACATAAACACACAAACCATCACCATTTTAATAACAACGGGTAACGTGACAATACAATCAACAATGGACAACACATGAACAAGACTGACCTTGTTGACTTGGCTGCTGACATCATCTTCCCAGTGGTGAAGACTGATGCAGTCCATAAACGTGGTTGCTTCCATTAATTAATTGTGAAATATATAAGCAATAAGGAAACCTCATCAAAAATGTACACCTAAATTATTTTTTCAAAATCGATAAGGCGAGAGGATTCGAGGTGTCACAGAGGTAATGGTCTGTAAAACTTGACTCACAGTGCCACTGAGCTACCGACATAATGTCATCCACAGGGACCCCATTAAATAGGGCAGTGGAAGCCACTATGCCCCGGACACTGTGAGCCTTGGCCATGTCAACTTGTTTACCTGTGGCGGATTTATGACAAAATGGAATCCCTCAACAATCCACCTGGAAATGGTGTCCTTAGACGCCCTGCCATGGGGATCAATATATGACAACCATAACGCTGACAGGTCCATCCGCCATTCCTGAGTACGTTGTCTGTACCGGTTTAATGCTCGGACTGGACACCATCCTTTTGAATTAGGATCATATTTAGTCAAAGCTGGCAAAAAAATTGGTTGACCTGGATATTTCAAAGACTGATACTTAGCCATGAAATTAATCCTAGGTAGAAGCTTAAGGCCTTCCCCTGTAACCACAAAACGGTCTGCCTCGGCTGATAAGGCATGAATTTCACTTCTAGCCTAGCCGAGGCCGCAGCAATTAAAATTACAGTTTTAAGTGTCAACATTTTCATAGAAATGGAACTAAGTGGTTCAAAAGGCTTATCACCTGGTACCTGAAGCACTAGAGATAAACTCCAAGACAGAATCACTGGGGGATTCCTTGGTCTTAGATTGCCCATACCTTTAATTAAAGTATTTAATGTACTTACTTCATCACTTCCCCTATTAGCCAAGCAAGGGATAACTGACATTAAAGCTGATTTATAACCAGCAATAGAGTTAGGCTTGAGGCTATAGTCAGGCCCATCACCCTTTAATGTTAGGCGATGTTTCTATTGAAGTCTAGCATAGACAAACCATCCGATCTGATGAACTGGAAGCTCCACCAACTCTATGACCTCTTAACTCTCTCCACCTATAAGGGGAAGGAAGTGGACCAAGAGGGCAAAGTGAGAAGACCTTCTGGGCATAGATTTTTGGTTAGATTACCTAACAATGTTAGTAGGAAATGGAACCTTGGTGGAGAGAAAAACAAACCCTCTGACGATGTCCTGTCTTATACAATCATAGATAGATACCTGTGGACATAAACACAGAGAGATTAGTATTTCATAGCGCCATAATAGAAATAAACCTGTTTTTTAGGAGCTTAACACATTAAACGTGAATCCCGGAAACACATTACAATGGAACAAAACTCGCTAAAGTGTAGTAGAATTATTCGGTCCTGGGCCCTCCTCTGGAGATGAAGCATGCTCAGACATGATTTCTTGTAATAATACACTTGAACTTTTCTATTTTAGAATGAAAATTAGCTTAGAAATTCTAAAAGCCAAAAGTCGCATGTAGACTCTCTGCCAATAAATTAGCAAAGAGGAAGGACTAGTCTGCGCATGCGTGGTGGTTGGGGCTAGCATCCGCCAGACTGTCACCTGACTACCTGCCCAGTAGAGGTACCTATCTTTTTTAATCTGAGTTTTTATTGAATGAAAGCCGATATTTAGCAATATTAAAGAGTATTAGGGAGGTAAGTATACTCTTGAAGTGAAATAAGCTCACTTAGCCAGGCCAGGTGGGCTAAAAATGTTAGCCATAACTCCAGATCACAACGCATGTTCTTAGTGATACGCAGGTGAAGGTGTGGCTTGGTCAAACCATAAATTGAATCGATCAGCCTCCTGCAAAATGGCCTACCCGGTACCACTACTTTACATGCAAAATTTAAAACTCCTATCAATTATTGCATCGTTCGTAACCTCAGTTTCTCCTTACTTAACACTGTGTCAATTTTTGTGATAATTTCTGCTACTTTACCCATGGGCAATTTAACTGTCATCTTTACTGAATCAACTAAAGCCTTAAAAAAACCACAGTTTGCGGATCCATTGTCTTCTCCTCTGCAATTGGTACGCCAAAACTATCCATGCATGAACGAAAGACCTCCATTACATGTTGGCAATCAAGTGTATATTTTGCTCCACCAATAAAAATAATCGTCCCAATGATGTATGATCCGTCTATGTTTCGCATACCTTTTCACAAACAAGTCTAAAAAACAAGCACATTTTTCAAAAGTACTACAGCTTATGGAACAGCCAAAAGGCATACACCTATCAAAATAATATCTTTCGTCAAATTTAAAACCAAGTAACTCAAAATCCTCAGGAGCCACTGGTAGCAGTCTGAAAGCTGATTTTAAATCAGACTTTTCAAGTAGGCACCCTGGACCCAGATCATATGCACTGCCTCATCAAAACTAGTGTATCTAACCGAGCACAATAGCGGATCAATATAATCATTTACAGACTCTCCCAATGGGTGTGACATATGGTGAATTAACCTAAAATCCCCAGGCTCTTTCTTAGGGACTAGACCAATTGGTGATACGCGTAAGTTTGTAAAAAGAATAGTTTGAAATGGACCTGCCATACGACCAGCACCAATTTCCTTGACAATATGTAGGTGCATCTTTGCAGACTTCAAGTTATTAGCCTCAAAATGATTTCTTGGGCCAGTATGTTTCAATGAAAAACTTAAAACCTTCAAATATAGAACTAGCATCCGAATGTGCATAAAAGGATAATTCCTCATGCAATTTTTTCAAATTAATTGATGTTTTAGCCAGCTCAAAATTATTTTCATTTTTCCCCCTTGAATGATGTGGCGGGAGTGAATTGTTCCTGGCCCAACTGGTCCATTTGTCTACCTCCCTGAAATTTACAAAAATAGCCACCCCGGGATTGGGTAGGTGTGCTCGATTGTGACTGGTAACACCCCCACTTCCCGTGACCATACACACCACATCCGATACAAACATGCTGGAATCTACATGATCTCCATGTATACACACCCTTATTGAAGTCAAAGCATGGGCCAGCAGCGAAAAGCTTTGGCCTCTGCTGATCATTCATACCACCCTGAAATGTCATTACATGCAACCACAAATCTGCGTTGATTTTTCTCCATGATTTTGAACCAAGTGCCTGACAAAGACGCAAAACCATGGGTGCGCTGTGCTGCTTCGCGGATAATACATACATACTGTAACAAATCGGATATAGTGTCTGGGTGTTTCTTAATGTATATGGCAATGAAAATTAAAAACACATCTGTCCACTTTTCGATACTTGGCAACTTAACCACCATTTTTTGCTTATTTTAATAGCCCGATCATCATTGAGATACAGTACAGTACCTGATGATAATTCGTCCAACTCTAAAGCGCCTTTCAATAATAATGATAAATTGATGTATTGACAATTTCAAATTTTTTGACGAATAGACTGGGGAACCTGGGCTGCCACAATCTATACGCTCTAAATCCCAGCAAAAATCATCAGAACACGATAGCTGTGATGCGTCCGTCTGTCCCACATTAGTGGTCGACGACACCACGTGTGTGTCATCCGGATTAATTATTCCAGAGGCCTTTAAGGCCTGCTGACAATCAATAAAACCACCCCTACTCTCACCAGGTGTATTCGTCGTCCCTCCAGAACTTGGCCCTGCCTCATCCACATCCAGACATAGCGTTAAAATCTCAGCTTCGGGCTGGTCGTTTGACACAGTCACATTCGCCACCGCACGAGTTGCGTTAGAATCGGATGGCATCTGCACCCGGGGCTGCTTCCTCTTCCGTTTTGAAACCATCGACGAACTTGGATTAGCCGGGTGCTTGCACTTTCCTCTAGCTGACATAATTTAGACTGAATTTACGAAACTTACGCGTAAAATAACTAAAAGATTTTTAAAACAAATCTTCTTGAAACTATTTTGATGAGGGACGGAAGTCAAAAGGAATTTGCTTACACAGCAGTCTATTTCCTGCGTAAAACATCACTATTCTGTGAGTCGAGTAATGTTAAAACTGGGACTTGGAACTCCGGAAATGGAACCAATCTCTGATATGCGGAAATAAATATGGGTTATTACCGAAGGCACTAACCCCGCTTATATACATATATTAATCATTATGTGACAGTCATAGAGTATTATACATTCAATCCAATCGACAAAGCATGAGACTATAGAAAATGACGACCCACTTCGTGGTGGTGAACCATGGAGGAAAAGTATAATCCTGGGCTCACTCATTTGCAGTACTTGCAGTAGTATAGCCGGTAGTAGAAAAATACCACCTCCCTCAATTGGCCACCGTTCGGCAATCCGTGGCCCCCAGCGCCCTCTCAATCCCTGGGGCATAGGTTGTTGAGAGGGAGGTAGTATCACACTACTACTACTACTACCAGGGTCTGAACGCCCATTTAGAGCCAAGGTCTTGACGTGATGTCATGCTTCTCGGGTAACGACGGGTAAAGAGTAACTGACATGAAACACATTTTTTTTTTATAAAACTCCTGCGCCACCTCTTCAGGAGAACACCCGCTTATTATCGCCAGCCCTCTCTGGCCGGCCTCTCTCTCTCTATCTCTGCAGGGTTTTTTCGGTGGTTCTCCGTTGCTCAGTACCGTTGACTTGGTACCACCATCTTTTTACTATTTACTTTTGAGAGTTGAACCATGTTTTTTTTATTAGAATTCAGCGCTGTTATCAACTGAGCCAACGGAGAACCGATAATTAGATTACAAAAAATGATACTAATTGTTGTGCAATAATAGCAAACAAATCAATAACACACTGGTAACTACACTTGTGCAATAATAGCAAACAGATCAATAACACACTGGTAACTACAAAATTACAGTCTATAATATATACGTTATCTCGAAGTGACGTCAAGATCTAGAGGGACTGATAAGCGCAGCAATACAGCAATGAGAACACATAACTTATCAGCTATAATTACTAATGCATACATGGCCGAGGTAGTTAAGGCATGAGATCCTTGTTTTGTGTTTATTAGCAAACTTAAAATCACAGGTTCAAATCTCGCTATTACCATTTGTGGAAAACTCTGCCATTTCTGGTCCGATTTTAAAATGGTCAACAGTTTTGAAATTCTCGCTTCATTCCAGTCCTAATCGGTGCCAAGAACGCCGAGAATGAAGTGATTTCTCGGTACAATATAAGCATACACTCTTACTTACATGTGGATCTGACGCATGTGCATGCATGCTACGCATTAGTAGTAGTGTCAGGGTCAAAAGGATACCACCTCCCTCAACTGGATTTCCATTTAGACAAATGAGCCCCCACCGCCCTCGCAATCCCTGGGGGCTGAACGCCCATTTAGAGACAAGCCTCCACAGTGATATACACCACTGATCGCCATCAACCACAGGGCCGGCCTCTCTCTATTCTGTGTAGGCTCATACAAACAGGTAGTCTCTGCCAGAGTCGCATCACCATGATGGGACCACCCATAGGAGCTTCCATCTACCTTGACAACGCTCACCTGGGAGGAGGCTAAAGTGATTAGCATGTGAACCACGGCAGACTATGGCATGTTCACATGTTACGCAGAGAATCTGGTGCTGAGCAGGGGTCTCCAGCAGACAACCACGGCCTACCCTCTCCACCCCATAGAAGTGGAAGACAGACTCGATCTCTTTACGTGGGTGAAAGCGGTTGTAAATGTTTCTCCGCAAGGGGTCGACCCAAGGATTGTACTGGGGGGTCATCCCGGAAGTGGGTCCACTTGGGATCCAATATCATGGCAGTCTCAACGCCCTGTGCCACTGCTGTAGACGCCAGCACGAGCAGTATGATGAGAATCATGGCTATATATGAAGAGTTAACCTGAACAGAGTGAACCCCTCGAGAAATATCTGTGCCAGATCAAGCCCTGTTCCATCCGGATTGATAGTTATCTTCATCCCCTCAGGGGCAGGGGCTAGCTGCTTCACTCTGCCACCGGTTAAGAAACGTAGCTCTAGGACTATATGAGTCGTTTGCGGGCTAGTGAGTCCAACTCGCTGAAGCAGTTTAACAGCACCCTTGACTTTGGAGACATGTGACACACCATCTACCCGTAGGGTGCCCTCCTGGAGGTTAACAGCTTCTTCTGGTCCATCGAATGGATGACGCAGCAGGAGCGTTCCACCTGTAACCCCGATCCGGTGACACACCTTCGTCAGGGAGACACCTTCACCTATGTAGGTGAGGAAGGATGATCGCCGATTGTAGAGCTTTCGAACTTTCCCATCCTTTTTCACAACAGTGGAGAGGGGAGTAACCTCTATGTCAATGACTGCGGGAGGCCTATATATGGGCAACAATGTTTGCCAGTCACCCCCAGGTCCAGCGCGGTACCACACTTCATTCTTCTCAAATATGAACTGCAGGTTTTTTGCCATGGTCAATAGCAGGCCATCATGGGCCATCGGCGGGGCACCGCTCGAATAGGGTTTTATCAGATGAAAGCTGAGGTCATTATTTAGGGTGTTGATGTCTGCCACCTCTGTATCCGAGAGCTCAATCAACGGCTCGAGGATGTACTTCCTCTTTGGGAAATCGAACCGAACACGATCTTGTGGCCATCTATGTTGCGACCCAGCCGCTCCTTCGTCACATCGTTGAGGTCTGTGAGCAGCTCCACCCCATCACCACAAATGCTTCGTACTGTAGGGCGAATGACTTGCCATCGCTCTCTTCTACCGTGGCAGCATCAACTGTGTACACATCTGCCAGGTCAGCAAGACCAGTCGAGTGAGCAAATACGGGTTCCATAGCACGCTATAGAAGGGGTTTAAACAGGAAATATAACCATGCCGATTGTCCGACTGCTGCTCTCCGGTGGTGAGAACGTAATCTCATCCTCTCTAGAGGGGAGACGGGTGGTACAGTACCGTGTAGAATGGGTCCTCTTCGAGGTGCCAAAGCGGGGCACAACATACATACACACCGATGTGCTACATCAACCTCCGGGCAGTGCACACAGCAGCTCCCTAGTAGAAATCGGCCGGGACGTGATAGAGTATCTCCCAGGTGCCAACAGCAACCTATGGAAAGCTATCAGTCCTAGCCTGTTCACACATGTAAATCACCTGTTTGACAGTCCCTCCATTAACATATATGCCAGCACGGATGGGATATCGGACACCCATTTAGAGTTTACACTCTTATTACTCATTGACCTGGCATGATATCATACCAGCATTATCTGAACTTGGCCGAGATGATGAAGAAAGAGGTTCGACCCTTCATGACCCTTGCACAGATAAAGACCTTAAACGAACAGAGGCTCGCACTGCAACAAGAAGGAGAGCGACTACAGCGGGAGAAATGGTATCAACAGAATGCAAGCCTTGCAAGGAGGCGAAGGAACAGTGAAAAATTCTGATACTGGCAGGCCCTCCTGGAGGAGAGTAAGCGGGATGCAGGAGTCTTGACAGACGACGATGAGCTAGATGTCTTCACAGATGAGGATGAGCCAGGTGGCTTCTCAGACGAGGCTGAGCCAGATGTCATACAGTGGAAAGAGGAGATGGCGCAGAAGTGTAAGACCAAGAAAACCATTCAGTGGCGGACCTACTATCTTGGTGATAAGGTGAAGTTCCAGATGTCACGTCTCAGAAAGCTACTGGCACCCGACATAGTGCTACATGACCTCTGTCTAAGAGACGTCTGTCTTGAAACCAGCAAGCTGGCACGGTTCGCCAGGCTCTCCAAAATGAACCCTTCTATGACTCATGAGCAGATTCTGCAGGTGATGCAGGTTTAATCTCCAGGTATAGAATGGCAAAATCAGTGGCGGAAGCAACCAGAAATATACCCCTCCCTGACGGCTGATGAGGGGGGTACAGTACACGGCTGGCGACTCCAGCAGATAGATACCATCAGACAGAATCTCGTCTATGAGGCAGAAAAGTACAGCAGAATGCGCAGGCGATATAAGACAGCCTACAACGTCCTCGGGTATACAACCACTGCTGTGGGTGTGATTGGAGCCAGTGCTGGGGTGGCCGCTGTGGCCACTCTCGCTACAGGGGTGGGGGCCATCGTCACCGTCCCGCTGGGTGGCGTGGCTCTAGCCGCCACTGTCTTGGCCACGGGCTTGGGGGTGGGGCAGTGGCAGCTCACAAGGAGGCTGGAGAAGCATGCTAAGTACGTGGCACTGGCACAGAGTATGCTACGGACTATCGACGAGTCTGTCAGCAAAGCTCTTGAGCATGGCCAGGTCACCGATGAAGAGTACCACCATATATTGAAGGTCCAAGCCCTGTACCACACGGAGAAACCTAAAGTGCGACAGCAATAGCTCAAAGGCTCCAGCGGGCAAGTTGATATAGAGGAGTTAAAAAACGAGATGTTATGGCGAGGTCACCTCGCTGGTCTCTGGAGTCGAGATGACTACAAATAGTGTGCTGCGGTAGCTTTAAGAATACCAGTATAGATGGCCTTCCCACTGAACCTCACGACAGTCATTCGGCGCCAACAGCCCCTCCTGGGTACACCCTTGACTGGCCTGAGAGGCCTACTGGATGATATACCACAGCTAACACCGTTCTCCATCACAGTGGATGGACGGTCCCGAACCAGCTTCTCCGTCAACCCACGACCGCTGACCAACCGCCCGATCACCATCAAGGATGCGAAGCAAGCTCATACTTGGATGGCTGCTCCAAGCCTCTCATACTGCAATCAGCAGCTGAACTTTGCCGTGTGGTATGCCACGGCAGGATGTGGAGTAAGTTCCACCCTGCTTCACTCCTATTCCGGTACACTTGAAGCTGTGCTCATCGCCAGCTGTCTCAGATTCCATGTGTACTTCACGGTGCGACGAATCCTCCATGAGCTGGGTGCAAGCCTCCCTGATACAAACGCCTTCGACCCACAGCTCAACAGTCATAGCGTCTCAGCGGCCAGCAGACTACAGAGAGAGTTCAGCGCTCACCCAGACTATCGGTGGCATGGTGGTGACAACAGTGGTCTAGGGGTTATGTACGGTGACCCGAGACGTGACTACTCAGGAGATTCCCCTATCCCTATCGAACACACACACCCCCCCCCCCGACAAGTAGGCCGTCGGAAGACAGCGACATTCTCATTCGGTCGGGACTCCGACCCTGGAGCGCTGGTGCAAAATATGCACATTACTGGCTTGTGGAAGTACTTTGTCCGACACACCACCTCAGGCCTCACACCAGCAGGGATCGTTCGGATCAACCAGTCCCTGGAAGCACTGTGCTACTGCCTCCTTACGGCACAGACCCAGCTTCGGCATTCCATAGATGGTGTCAGCGGAACAGAGGTCCAGGCCATGTTCATCAGTCTCGTTGAGAATATGATCATCGTGGCAGACCCCAGTAGTCTTATTGCCAAATTCCAGCAGGGGTTGCAGAAGGCCCGTAGCAAACTTGACTTTGCTATTTCGCCACACCTACGGTTGATTCCGAGCAACATGATTGTGAACATCGAGGACCTCCAAGTCAGGGGCTATAACAACATGATAGTCGAGGGGAGTTCCCCCGGTGTCCATTTCGGCTTCAACACTGCCATCAACGCACCTACGCGTAGTATGAGCCATACAGGCGTTCCGACCCTGACACTGCAGCCAGTCGACATGGCAGCTCCAGGCGCCCCGACACTACAGACAGTCGACACGATACCGCTTACCATGGTAGCTCTATGTGTGGTGTCAGGCCTAGCTATCATGGCGCTCGGGATCAGCCTACTCCGCCGCTAGAACATCAGCTATAAGACTATCCTGACTCTCTACAGTAGCAGTGGGGACCACGGTGAGACACTCAACCAGCTTGGCATGCCCTACACCCCCTATACCCAATGCCAACATGCACATGCAAGGGCTGGATGGTTCCACAGCCCATCCTTTTTCCAGCTTGTAGTATCGCAGAGCCTTGTTCAGCTCTGAGTCAGGTGAGGACATGGAGGTCTGCAACTGCTGGAACACATCTGACAGATACTCCAGATCCTTGTAGAAACCTTTAGGTCGCAGGAGCTGCTCGACGATACTCCCACCCATGATAAGGTATTCGAGGAAGCAGATCTGTCCCTTACCAAATCCTAGATAGAGCTTCACAGCTGTCAGCTCCTCTGTCAGCTCAGCACCGGAGAGCTGAGCGAGTTCATCTGGTGTCTTCTTCTTGTAGTCCTTCAAATCCCACCGGAAGACACCATAGTACTTCTCGCATAGCGTGAGCCCGGACATGTTTAACATGTCTAAATAGAGATTAATATTCCTGAGTACCAACCCGGTCACCTGGCAGATGCAGACTGGGAAGATCTTATTAGCTCTCTCGACAGGGGACGCACACGTTTACCCACGTTGTATACTCAGTGCTTAAACAATGACGTCAATGGTACAGATCGTGAAGCAACTGCCCGAGAGCCAGTCGAGTCTTCAGAAGGTGGAGAACCAGCTGCGAACCAAGACACAGAAGTTACTGACCAAAGCAAAACCTCTGGCAGTCCATGTCGCCAGTAACGTGGCGGCGAATGTGGCCGTGGTGAAGATGACAGGGGGAAATGAGGTTCTTCCTGCCGCCACTGCGGCTGTCCTCGCTACAGTGGTGAGTGGGGTGGCCGGGTACTGTCTCGGAATAACTCACCCCATCCCAAGGATCGCCCTCAGTGCCCTCCTACACTGTTGCCGCCAAGATCATGGGTGAACGTGTTACACTAATGGAGGCCGCGGTTCTAGGGCTAGCAACGAGTGCAATGGCTGAGATTATCGTCGCCTACGTTTAACCCCTCTGAATAGTGAGATGGATCACGAAACCCCTGCAGCATATGAGGCATAGCGTGCCGGAGGGTGGTGTGTAGCCCATAGTCGAGCACGCGGACTGAGGATTGCCAATGCCCGGGAATGGTGGACCGCCCACAAGGCGTGCCCCTGCAGAGAGGGCCAGTACTCTGAGCACTGCTACCTATTCCCTTGGCCGACTGCGTGGTCCTCCTATGCCCAACTATTTCACTGGGGGTATGACTAGTAGGTTTAAGCCGTCTGTATATGACTATGACTCTGTCACTCACAGACCTAGAAAGCAAAGACCTAGGCGATCTTGCTCACTTGGGCGAGGCATGCCTCGGTTCAGAGGACACTGTTGCCCCTATCTCCTTCCTAGACTTCGATGAGAAGGGAGCCCCGCGGGAGATCCGAGGTACCATCCCAGCCCGAGATCTCATCGGGAACACTCATACGGTAGGACAATCGGCCATTAACAAGGCCAAGACTGTATACAAGGGGATGGGCATCAAGGAGAGGGCGACGATGCGAGGTATGCTCGGAGTTGATGAGGCTGGAGCCATCAAGGTTATGGCTGAGTCCTATGCACAGGACCTGCTTACGGATCTCCTGAAACCACGGAGCTCATTCCGACAGGATGGAGATAATCTCAAGATAGGCACCCTCGGCCTGAGCCATATCACTGTCGACGGCCAAACAGGTGCTACCGCCAGCCTCCGGCTACCAGAGGTGAAGAAGACAGGGTTCTTTGGTTTGCCGTTTAAGACCACAGGATAGTCATGGCTTCCTGTGCATGTATCATACAGATACTAGCCACTGTGGGTGCTGACATAGGCCCTCTATGCTATCTTCTCAGCTGCTGCAGGGATTTCATTCTTGACGCCGCCATCGCATCCTTCGTATCCGCCGGAGGTGCAGGATTCCCCGCTCTGCAGGCGAAAGAGCTGGTGCAGGAAGTACTGCCGTTTAGTCTCCCAGATATAGATGAGGCTACCGCCGACCAAGTGCTAACCATCCTCCGCACGCATGTCTGTACCATTCGACAGTAGGCCAGCCGATGCTGGCCAGGTGGTGCTGATCATTGCCCCGTCAGGACACCGGAAAAACATCTTGCTGCGGGCTCCCCTGACCGAACATCTACAATCTCAATACATCCTTCTGGTGTCTGACTCCGCCGCTGAGGCTGTTGACAGTAATGATCAATGGTACAATAGCCCAATCACCAAGACGCAGAACCTGCAAGCACTGATGGAGAAGCTGCTGGCAGCCCGACTGACAGAACCACTTGTTCTAGTCATCGATGACCCTGCAATGGACCAGAAGACAGTCACCTACCTCAGCAACATCACCAGGTGCATCCGGCACACAAAGATAACTGTGTTCATCCTCTTTCAGAAGTACACCCACGAGATCTCACCAGACATCTGTCACAATGCCCGGTTGCTATACTTCAGCTCCAAGTGTGGACGTGCCCTGCTCGAGACCATATACGACAGCCTAACCCTCAAGGAGACCAAAGGGGACTTTATCGCAGGTGTACAGAGGGCAGCTGAGGTGTACCGCTTCATCTTCAGCAACAAGGAGACATTTGAGCTGTCACACTTCAAGCCATCTCTGGAAAAGGCGCAAGCCTTCACCTACAAGCTGAATCCAGCCAGGAAACTAACCTGCTCTACGTGTCATCGCTGATGGACTGTCGCAGCTTCGGCAACTTTTTTCATTCATCAGAATTCGTCCGTGGTCTCTGCTACTTCGTCAGAAGCTTGAGGAACTTCGTCAAATGCTTGAGGAACTTCGTCAGAAGCTTAAGGAACTTCGTCAGTTTCGTCAGAAGCCTGTCGCTTAAACTCTACCCACTGAGGGTCAGAGTCTAGGGCTTTCTTCCTCTGGAACTTCTCACGGAAGATTCACTTTGTCCATGCGCGACGAGCATCTGACTTGCGAGCGGATTTGATGAAGTAGTCTTGGTAGTTATCTGGGAATTTCAGAAATGCTGCCAGATCCCTGGCCAATCTCATGCGCCCTTCTTTGTTGAAGATGTGCTCAACAGCCTCCTTGCGGCCAACAGTGAACCCGTCATGAGTACCTTCTGCATGACCGGTGGCATGGCTCTCCGCTACAGCGGCACTGACCTCCTCCCTGAAGTAGTTATTTGCTCCAGACTAGAGGCTATCCAGCATATCTCGCTCTTCCTGGCTATGGAGGCCAAATATGGCAGCCCACTTCCCGACCATTAGTAGATCTTTGGGGTCGACCCTCACCTTTTGGAGAGCTAAAATAACAGGACTGTTGGTTTGGGCCACAGGAGGTAGGTCGAGTGTCCTGCCCTGGGTGCTGTCAAACTTCCGGTAGAGTAGCCGAGTCAGGAGTTCTTTTGTACTACGAGCTGGCGCTCCTTCCTCTATGGCGGCCAGTATCTCTGCATCAGACGGAGGTGTGACCTTGGCTCGCTCGTGGATAATGTTGATGTCACGAAGCAGTCCTCGGACCCTGTCACAGTGGGACAGTGCATGCCGTGGATGTCGTGCCGACTTGTCCTGCTGCCTATAGACAATCTGCTGGAGAACTTTACCAAACATGGCAGCCGTTTAACCCCTCTATATACCCAGACCTTAGTATGTGCAACATCCAGATAGGGCCATTGAACCCGCGACATCGCACTGCACTGATCCTCGGAAGGACTGCCTGATGGTCATTCGACCCAGTATGCACGATGAGAACCCGTTGTCCGCTGCTGGGAAGTACATTGACTTTGCAATCGCGGCACAGATCCATGAGATCAAGAGCATGACACTCGAGTTCAAGCTTCAGAGCACAATCGAACAGACGGCAGAGCTCCTGCAGGTTCTGAACAGGTGGGAGATCGTGCAGAGCAACAGCACCGTGGATAACACCTATGTGAACGATGAGTACCGAGTCCTAGGTCCGCTGGCTCGTGGCCCAACCTTCTATGCGAAGGGAAAGGGGCACTATGTTGTGGGGTGCAATGAGGGATTCATGGAATTCTAACTACGGGCAGGTGTCGAGAAGCCCGTGGCAGTTCCACTCTTAACCCTCCTCGAGAACACACATGTGAATCCGGCTGCCATGCAGGATAGGCTGTTCCTCCAGGTGTACACTGAGCAGCTCGCAGATGCGACGATGAATGCTCCAAGACTTCATGTCTGGCATGACCAGGAGCTGAAGCAAACGGTTCCAAACAGCGGATCGTGCATGTGGAGCGAGAACACCAGTAGGTCCAAGCCACAGCTAACCAAAGGGTAGAGCTGACATTGCATCATGGTGCATCGGACTGTGTCGCTGTTGCGGTCCTGATTCAGAAGAGAGGAGCCATCCAGCAGGTGGATAAGCTAGACGACTTCAAGCTTGTGGTTGCTGGGACCAATGTTCTTGGTGAGGTACGCGAGCTGGCTGATTGCCAACTCTACAGACAGAAAACTGCCCTGTAGGTGGGGTTTAGAATACACCTTCCGTATCCTCTGCGTGTCATAAGAGGTGACTAAAGGAGGTAAGGGTGAGGTAACCCTGACAGAAACCTCGAGTGCTGAAGACGGAGGTTCCAGGCCGCACGGCGCACTCTAATAAACCATGGATCCACGCACTTAACGCTTATGATCATGTCGATAGTCACTTACAGGACTGGCGGTATGATCAGCGAACGAAAAGAAGAAGAAGACAGACAGAAAACTAAGTCATATGCACTTCTGCGCCTAACAAGTGGAAGCGACGACCTCGAGTCGGCACTCGAGGGCCGCCACCACCTCGGGGGCAGGGACATCCCACCTAATTAGGGCAACCGGCTCAGCTTCAACATCGGAAGCCTGATATCTGGGACTCGCTCATTAGGTGTGACGGTACTTTACGTTGGCTTTGCTAAGGTATGCGTGTCGAACACATCAGGTATTCAGCTTGAGCAGGACAGGATCCTGTCGTCACCGCTGCCACCACTACTATAAGCTCTGCTGTCTTCTGACCTGTTCATGCTTCATAGTCGAGCATTGGCTCAGATACAGCCTCGTAGTACTCATCGAGACTGTCATCTGCCTCTTTGAGGCTCTGGTTGGCCTGAGCTCGGAGTTTTCATCGGTGTGCCTTCCTCTGGCACATATGCTCGAGTGCTTTGCTGGACTCAAACTTCTCTTTAGACAGCTTCTCCATCGCCTGGAAATGATGCTCACGCTCGACCTCTGCCGCCTTCTTGTCGGCGAAGCTGAGTCCCCAGTTCGCTAAGGCAAAGACACCCGCATTCAAGATTGCGGAGGCCATGCTATAGACTACAGTTTAAAGCTGCTATATAGCTGTCCCCCTGCGACGGATCCCCAGAGCGATGTATGAACCAGAGGCTTATGAAGATGCAGTCGAGGATATAGATGACGAGGACTATGATGAGGAGAATGATGCAGACGACTACGATGTAGCGGAGACCGCTGGTGAGTATGATGATGTAGAGCCTGAATCCCGCAAGCTAGTACACAGAGCAAAAGGAATCTATCGCACTTCGTAAAAGGTTCTATCGGTCCGCTGGCAGCAGTTGGGGCTCTGATCGCTCTGTTCACAACGAAGGCTGGCGAGATGGTCCGCAAAATCGCCAACAATGCTCTCCATGGGGTGGAGAAGATTTCTGAACCAATACCAGCCATCGCCTCAGGAGTAGGTACATTCTTCGGAATCACAGGCCCTTGGCTACCGTACGTTGCCATAGCGCTGGTGGCCATCTGGTCCGCCGAACATTTAAGCCATACTATATAAGGATGGCGTCTCTGTACGACCTGGTCAAGTCCCTTAACTTCCGAGGGTTGGTCGATAAACTACTGTTCAGTGAGGATCCAGCAGAGATTAGACGCCAGTGTACAGAGGTGTTTGAGGTCTTCAGTGATGGTCGAATGAATGACGGCCATCTGTTCGTCTGTTTAGAGTTCACCCAGGTCGTGCGTGACAGGACGGGAGTGGACGTCATTGATGAAATCCGGGAGTTTATCAACCGTCTTTCTTGAGGAACTCTACTATCAGCCTGGGGGATATTACTGTGAGCCCCCTCAACTACTCGAGGCTGCACGTCGCAAGGGCCACAATTTCACATCGGAGACAGTTAGCCAGTGGCAGATATACAGACCTCGTCCACAGCACATCAGGCATGCCCATTTCGAGGAAACCGTCCCGAACAGAGTTCACAAGGCGGATGTTCTATTCCTTCCACACGACTCGGTTGGTCGTAAGACCTACAAGTATGCCCTCACCATCGTCGATGTCGCCAGCAGGTACAAGGCGGCAGTACCGCTCACAGGCAAGTCAGCTGGCCAGGTGGCCCAGGCATTCGAGGGTGTCTACAAGGCTTCGGAAAATCCCCTCCAGTGGCCGGAATTGTTGCAGGTGGATGAAGGTAAGGAGTTCAGAGGGGAGACTGCAGTCCTCATGCAGAAACACGGTGTGGCAGTTAGGCGAGGCGAGGTAGGGCATCACCGTGCCCAGGCTATCATTGAGCGGTGGAATCGGACACTGGCAGAGAGACTGTTCCCACACCAATACGACCAGGAAATGGCTGCGCCGAGTGAATGTTCTAGAGTATGGGTGAGAGGGCTGCCTGCTGTGGTGGAGAGATCCAATGCCGAGGTTACTAGGCTAATCGGGAAGAAGCCGGTAGAGGCTATCAGACACTCTGCTGCTCACAGCTCTAGAGGAGCGAACAAGGGAGAGGAGTGCCTACCCCCTGATGCTCTGGTTCGGTACCTGTATGAGCCTGGTGAGCTGGAAGGTGGTCGACGGCGTGCAACAGATCCTAACTGGTCGATAGATGTTCACAGGCTTGACAGGTATGTGGAGGCAGAGGGGCGGCCTGCACTGTACTACCTGGCATGCCAGCACGGAGTGCCTAGGCGACCATTTGTCATAGAAGAGCTTCAGCTAGTCCCTGAAGACACACAGCTACCACCCCCTAGGGTGCTAACATGATACTCGATGGGCTCGGTATGGACCCCATCTGGCAGCACATGGCGCTTATCCTAGTAAGCGGAGTCCGAGTTTTTCCTGCGCATATGTCACCATACCCTGGTTGCGCATGCGTAGGCCTCGATTGGTGGCTCTGTCCACCCCACCATGGAGGGCGATGTAGGACCTCTGCCAGGAGATGTCATTCTGCCGTTTGGACATTCCCTTGGTTGAGCATTTCACTTGCAAGTTTCTGCTGTTCCAGCGGTCTGTATTCTCCACATAGTAGCACTTGGAGCAGAGAGCAATACCACGAGTGCCTTCCAACTCGAGCTTGAACAATCGCGGAGTGCGGTTAGCCCATTTGTCCCATGCCAACCAGTCCCATTTGCAGGCCTCATCCTCCGTTCGCATCTCTGGGTGTATCACCTCATCGAGGTTGGAGCCTGCTATGGCGATATAGGCAGAATCGGTGTCCATCTGCAGGTACTCGAAGCTGTCACGAGCTACGTAGTGGTCGACCCCCATTCGCAGCTTCGCCAGCTCGTATACTGCTATACCCACCTGGAAGGGGCGACGAATGGTGATTTTAGCCTTACGGCTCTGCAATTCGTAGGAATCACCGATCTCCTCTAGATCATCGAACCATGCACTACGCAAGGCTCTGTCTACTTCTCGTTCATCCTTAGTGAAGCTTGTGTTGGTATGACATTCTAATGCCTCGATCAGCTTCCCATATGCACTGTTGCCGAGGAGTTTTACAAGGCTTTACTTTTGTCAACAACCCTGGTACGACGCGCCTCAGTAACAGAATCTACAAACCATTCAAAAGGTTTCTGTGAGGTGTAGTCTATAATGCGATAGATAACAGTAATCTCTAACCCGTGGGCAAGGTACCACTTGAGAGTTGGTGCATACAATACCCTCTTCTTACCAGAGAGTGCACCAAGGAGCTTGCTAGTTGTAGACTTTTGTCGACCTGTTTTATCAAGGTATGCAAGCATCTCCGAAGGTATAGCCTCTTCCGGAATCTCACGATTATAGAAGATGGGAGACATCTCCTCAAACTTTGGCCATAACACTTTAGGTACCTCAATGTCGACCTCAGCAAACCTGAACCAACGATCCGCTAGCAGATCCTGCTTAAAGCGTTCAATATCACTGCTTACATGCCCGCCCCACCGTCGTACAGTTTCTTTACCACACGGCATTGCTTGGGCCATGGTTGCGAAATACAGAGCATTTGCATCATAACCAAGGAGACGTTGACATACTCGCTTACCATGGCGAATTCGGGTTAACCCCAGCCTCGTGATATCTCGTGAACACAATGCTCGGACCCCCAACAACAGCACCCTTTAACATCTCGTAAGCTTCCTTGCCTGGAGAGTAAAGGCTAATATCCGGCTCATGTTCAGCAGTACCACGAAATAAGTACTGAAGCGACACACCAGGAAGTGACACCGCATCCTTCAGAATGTATATACCTCGTTCTGTGTAGAATTCTCGCATCTTCTCTAAGGCTTCAATGAACGGGCTAACATCCAAGTTGTTGTAATATCGCAACCAGTCAGCAAACGTCTTCATCCCCAGATCTCTGAAGGTCTTCTTACAACCTTTCCACTCTGACAACTCAAGAAGGTAACCACCTTTGAGCTTGGACCACCACGCAGGTTAATCAGGTAGTCCAGGATAGTCAAGCTTCTCAGGTGAGTCGAACCATTCATAAGGTAACCAGCTCTTCTGTTGCGTGCAACCGTAGGCTTTGATTCATTTCTCATAAGAAACCTCTGGGCTGAGGTAGTTGATTACATCGAGAAACCCCAGTTCATGCGTAATGAGGAACATTGTCTGGCTAGCCTTCTTGGCGACTTTCACCGTTCCTTTGGACGAAGTAGTAAGCTCATCCACGAAGTACTTCTTGATGAGGTTCAGGTCGTTACGCCCAGAGTTGAACCCGAGCACAGGCACCTGGTCACACCACTCATTGATAAGTCGCTGCTGTCAATTTGGTAACTTGTCCAAGTCTGCGGGTAGATACTGTGACTGAACCCTTGCACGGATCGTGGAGGCTCGTAGTTGGATCTCCTGTATGAGATCAGCACTTTGGAGTTAGCATTGCAGAGGTGAGTTGGCGAGCTCACGCTACTGTGTAAGGAGCAGCCGACCGACACCGAGATTGGTATGTGGGCACTCTCGATCGTGAGCCTCTGTAGGGTGGGTCTTGATCCCATCTAGAAGGGCTTCAAAGTCATAGACAATAAAGTGTGGGTATGGTACTGTCCGCACAGAGGTGTGAACGCTTGGACAGTGTTTTATACAGCACTCCCACTGTACCACAAGCGTGCGTCCAGATGCTCTCACTTTCTCGTCTCTCACGACCGTCTTGCAGTATCTTTGATCAGCATCCTCACCTCGCTGGTGTTGTAAACATCCATGCCAGTGACAGCTATGAAACTGGTATACTGTGTCGGTTGTCGGATCATAACCATCTACGGGGCCCCCTCGATCCAACGCTCACAACCATGACCAAACTTTGCGTGGTGTATATGAATTCCACGGTTTCTCGACTCATATTCAATCCAACGAGTAGCCGCGGAACTGACCAGTTGGTATGGATAGAAGGCCTTCCCGTATGGTAACTGCGGTGCCACTACCTTCTCCCCAGGGCAATCGATGGTCGTTTTTCCGCGGTCAGCATGGCGATGGAGACTACATGCTTGGGTGAACTGCTGTTGACAGTGCCCACAGCTGAAAGTCTGGGCCAGCTTGGAGATGTCCTTAATGTGGTGGTCATATACTCCGATGGTCATGACGCTCGGATAGCGAGCAGGTTTCTTGGTCAGATGCCAGATGCCCTCTTCAGTGGGCTCATAAACACGAATCCCTGTCTTCGCAAATAACTCTACCTTGTCCAGCTGGTCTAGGGACTGCTTTGGTACATCAGCCACAGGCCTGTTCATGCCATAGAACTGTTTAACAAGCTCTCATGCAGGAGCTGTACTTCTATCAGCTCTTGCACCCTGCTGGACTGCTAGACATCTCCAGAGGCACATATCTTTGTAGGTATCGAGTGCCACCATTCCCTTCCTCTATCCGAGCCAGACCGGGAGGGGGCCTGTCCCTAGCAGAGGCTGGTGGTCGATGACAACCGTTACCTCAACGTTGATTGATCTGATGAACGCCCACGCGGTATTGGGCCGATCGATATTGTCTGGGTCGAGGCGGGCTTGCTCTCTGCCCTCAACCCAAGTCTTGGTCTCTCCTAGTGTATTCATCCAGGGACTTCCTGGAGCATTCTTGTGGAAGAGCATTACCCTACCATCCTCGATGTGGCGGATTTGATAGGTGTGGGTATACCGAAGGTAGAAGGCGTTCTGAACAGTCCGCAGCTTCTCCATGATCCGACCTGTAATGTCTCCTTCTAGCCCTCTGAAGAATGTCCAGCATACTGTTCGCCGTCCTCTCTCCCCTGTGTTACTCTCACCGAGACGCTCGTTGAGAATCTGCTGACCACCTCGCCTCATACTCCGGGCTAGGGTTTCAGATCTCGGTCCCCTCATTAATCGTCTTCTGATTCGGTGTAGAAGAGGTAGGCGTTCTTGTGGATGGCTTGCCATCCGAGTTGCTACAGCTTTGGCCCGCAAGCTGACATTCGTCTCCTCATACAACTGACGACTCTCACGGAGCAGCTGTGCTTTCTTGTGAGGGTTCCATGGATCCTCAGAGGTGAGCGCTGGAAACCTCCCTGTCTGTTTTGCTCGGGAGAGTCGATTTAGCCACTCCTCGGCAAGGGCGGGGAGTCGCTTTCGCCACTCCTCGGCATTGGGGTGCGCAATCATCTGGAGCAGGTCGGCTTTGTGGGCCTTAGAATAGCCTCTAAGACCGAATTGCTTTGCTATCACTCGAAGCTGTGTTACAGTAACCATGATGCAAGGTCTATACTATATTAGATCTTAAACATTTCTGACCATCTTCGAGGGTGTTACAGTAACCATGATGCAAGGTCTATAAATATTTCTGACCATCTTCGAGGGTGTTACAGTAAGTGGCGATCAGTACCTGTGGGTGGTGTATATCCCTGTGGATGCCTGTCTCTAAAGGGGCGTTCAGACCATATTATGTGTGGCGATCAGTACCTGTGGGTGGTGTATATCCCTGTGAATGCCTGTCTCTAAATGGCCGTTCAGACCCTATTGTGTGTGGCAATCAGTACATGTGGGTGGTACCTATGCCTGTGGATGCCTGTATCTAAATGCGTGGCATGACGCGTTAAAGTTCTTCCATAACTGAACTTTCTCCTGGCACAGACCTTCTTGTAGTTCATTCTGTTGGAATGTTTACGCCCCCTGCATGCTTTACATAGTCCACAGTCTGCATAAATACCTGCCCCGCATCCTCTGCATGGCTTCGGCTCAACAGCAGCCTTCTGAAACTGAGCATTGTGTGTCGCACAATATTCTCCAACACAGTTCCTTAAGCATCAAAAAGGCATACCTCGCATAAGCCATTTGCATGTATTATAATGCATGTTTGATAAAGTCTATATCAAGATCTTAAACCTTGGACTGATGGGTGTAGGGCCTGGGTATCTTGTATGTATTTGTGTGGCCCATGAACCTATGCTTAAGGAATTGAGAGGGCGGTGGGAGCTGCGGATCACGGAATGGTTGCCTGTGGAGGGAGGTGGTATTTTTCTACTACCGGCTATACTACTAACTGCTGACATTTCTGCATGCTTCATCATGGGGAACATAGCTTTCCAGTCCTTCTGGAAGCTATGGATTCGTAGATCAAAGATGCCCCCTGATAAAGAGGCTATGTTTACACAATGCAACCTGCGTATCCTTGATGCTGTATAACTGTAACAGCTGGGCAGCTCCAAAGGCAGCTCTAGACAAACTCGATGCCTACCACCGCAAACACCTACGCACCATCACTGGACACCGATGGCCAGACAGCATAATTTCCAAAGATGCACTATACAAGATGTGCAATACGTCGCCGCTGTCTGTAAAAGTCGCCCAGCAAAGATGGCCCATGTTTGGCCATGTGCTAAGGATGCCAGAAGAGACACCACCACAGAGGGCCTTAGAATTCACACTGCTCGGAGCCAGCAAATACAGTCAGGAAAGGATGTCATTGGATAAATCTGCTAAGCGTGCTACGAGGTGACCTCAAGAAAGCTGGACTCTGTACACTCAAGTCAAGAATGGACCTGAGGAAGCTAAAGATTTCGGATGAGGACAAGACATGAAAGCGAAGGACTGATTGCAGCTGTAGGATGTTTCTACTACTACAGCCACAGAATACAGTAATCATACAATGCAAAATTTCTTTTCAAATTTCTTTTTATTTGGCATTTATAAACTACATGTATTTTTTTTCTTTACACAAACTGCTGAAATTTGGATTTACTTCTATTAGATACATTTGCCATTTTAAAACTGAAGAAATTAAAATGGCTCAACCTAAAAAATTGGCATGCAACTTCTATTAGGGATGCGGTTACTAATAGGCGATTTACAGTAGTCGTTTACAGATTTCCCAGACATTTCCAGAGTCCAAAGCGACCTTTTATTTGCCTCTGACCAAGTCTATATTTTAGCAAACAGTGATTTAAGGGGCGTAATATATTTTATGTTTTACAAAATGACCCAAACATCCCCATAGGGGATGGCTGGTGTTTTGTTAACTACTAAATACTTACCACTTAACTCAATGTGGTCCAACATTGCCAATGAAGGGAATTAACTCTAATATTAATCTCAAAATAACAAGAAAGAAAACTACCTTGATCATAGTTTGAATAAATGAACAGTCACTCAAGAGTCCAGGAGATGAATAGGTAAATATTTTCTGGGATTAAATGACAGGTGGTCATTTAGCAAATAGTGATTAAGTGGCTTAGTATTTATATGGCACAGAACTCTCGAACAAAGGGAATGTGATGGTAATTTTCATAGAAACACCCCTCATTCTATTGCTCCATGGAAAACAAAGCTTAACACATCCTTTCTGGAAGTCACAGTATGTCAATTTCAAAATAATGCTAGGGAGCTACTGTTTCCATTTAAAGTGTGTTTAAAATATTCAGGAGAATAACTACATTGGAAAGACATTGCTGTATCTCATCTGACTATATGGCTGTATCTGCTCTGTTGTCTTGTAAGCCAGATGGTATACATGATAAAATAGCTTACAATAGCACGAAACAAATTAATACAATCACAGTTACCTGCATGTGAGTTATGTAGACTCTGTCAATTTAGCACAAAAGGATACAATGATTAGATGCAATAACCTCCATGGATTCACGAAAAATCTGCAAACGGCCCCGAACATGGACAAAGTCACCAAGCTGATAACCTTCAGTTAATTCCTCTGTTCTCCTTGCGATGCTCTTCATATTCACCTGAAGCTCTTCGGGAAGATCGCAGTCTACATGTCAATCACAGATATTATGGTGACATACAGTAACAATAAATAGTAGTGACATTTCAATGTGTAAATTCAAGTCTGAAACTTAATCAAGCCTTTCTTGTCCTTGAGAAATATCTCAAGTGGCAAGTTTCAAGAGAATTCTTCTCTTGATTTATAAATGGACATCAGATATTGACTTAGCCATTACATTTTGTTAGTATTATATACTTATCTTCCATCATATTAAGCTCAACTACCATTAAATGTAGCACCAATAACCTTGTAGCTGTATGTGATACAATCAATTATCATATATATTATTATATATATACACACCATGATAATTGATTGTATCACATACAGCTACAAGGTTATTGGTGCTACATTTAATGGTAATTGAGCTTAATATGATGGAAGATAAGTATATAATACTAACAAAATGTAATGGCTAAGTCAATATCTGATGTCCATTTATAAACCAAGAGAAGAATTCTCTTGAAACTTGCCACTTGAGATATTTCTCAAGGACAATAAAGGCTTGATTAAGTTTCAGACTTGAATTTATACATTGAAATGTCACTACTATTTATTGTTAGTGTACTATACAATCATGCATCGCAATGGTTGAATTTGATCTGTCACTCAAGTATGATGTCACAATGAATTATGTCACATGTAGGCTGCTGTCACAATCAAAATGCATAATGAATGACTTAGCTAAGACCATTATGAACTTTTAAAATTCAGCCATCTAAAAAATTATTCTTAACTATTTAATAACCATTCTATTGAATATTTTGAAACTAATTCCTCTATTACCCTTGCATGTGTAATGAATCCTGTCTGAAAATTATAAATACAGACCATCAGCTATTTCCAGTCATTGCTGATCTGTTCTGTTCTATTATGCACAAGGTATAAGCTCAAATGCAGAGTACTTAGATAATAGATACTGAGGAATTCTAAAATACAAGTCACATCAAAGCCCTGCACCCAATTTAAAGTAATCTGATTGTAACACTATAGCTATCTGATAAACTTGTAGCTTTTTCTATGCCATCAGGTGTACAGAGTTTGCTGTTCATCAGTCTTGATCTCTTATTTTCTGTCAGAGGCTTATTAATAAGCAGGTGTTGTTTTGGTCTCTCCAGATGCTTTCTTGATGATTACAGCTTCAGTTCTATTGCAAAACTTGGAATTAAATATACATAGGCAATGTGTACTAGAGTTTGCAGGAAATTTCAATTTCCCTTTCTCCGAGATCTAACAATACTCAGCATTCTGTTACTTTCTGATACACAGCTGGCCCTGACAGCTGGCTCTAGGACTATAGACTTAGAAAGCTTTACCGACTCCTTGGAACCGGGTACTCGGCTCCCAACTGCCGAGTACCCGTCTACCATAGAGCTCATATTGTTTGCATAGCCACCAAACAAGAGAAATCCATGGCTTGCCTCCGTGGGGCTGGGAGGCTGGGTCCGTAACAGAATGGTGAGTATTGTTATCTCGGAGAAAGGGAAATTGAAATTTCCTGCATTCTCCTTCGATCAATACTCACCATTCTGTTACTTTCTGATATACACCAGATTTGTTCAGTAACCTGGTGGGAAGGGGCAAGCCATAAATGCTACTTTTGCCCCTTGGAGAAAGATTTAGACGTAACAACTCGACTAACGGAGACCTAAAAGGACCGTCAAGTTATCGGAACCGAATCACATTCGCATCACTGCCCCCCCCTCCCCTTTTTCTCCTAAGAAAAGGGAGAGAACTCACGAACATGTATCTCGCCTGAAACACAAATATGCCAAGAGGGTTAACTGCTCTTTGCATATATTAGCCTGGGAATGAGCATGAATATATAAGATGAATGATCAAGATATATAGACATAATACAAAACACTCTCAATCGTGAATTACCTCATGACATTTGGAATTCAGACCTGGAGCCTCCAACCATTCACTTGTTCGGCCTCAGTGACACAACTGGTTGATATCCTCTCGCTCGACCAAGCCTGCTTCTAAATTCTCTCTTACAAATGCTAAAAAAGGAAGAACAGTGCGGTCATATAGCTATCGTCTCAAAACAGCTAAAGCGAGTGGAATGGCGAAGTCTGACACATCCCTCATATAGTAATCCGTGAAAGAGGACTCACAGTGCCCTTGTGCGATAGCCATGATGTCCTTAAACGGAACACCATTGTCAAGGCCGGAAGAGGCGGCTATTCCTCTAACAACGTGCCCTTGCGCCTTGCACTTGGTGCCCAGTCGTAATCTCACGGGTAATCTGAATGCATTCGACTACCCAACGAGAGATAGAATCCATGGATGCGGCGCCATATGGCTCCATAAGGCAGATCCACAGATGTCTATCATTCGACCGTAACGAGTCTGTCCGTTTTGTACTTAGTCAAAGCACGGACTGGGCACCAGACACTGGCATCACGATCTAACCTACTTAGTTTCGGTATAGCGATCGGTTTGCCGGGATATCTGAAAGACCAAGATCTTTGACATAAACTCTGCTCCTGGCAGTAGACGCAGACCCTCTCTGGAGACAATAATCGGTCCCTCTCTGCTGAAAGTGCATGGATCACACTGCGCCTTCTAGCTGAGGAAGCTGCCAATAGAAAGACCGCCTTTAGAGTCAAATGCTTTAGACTAGCCCTACGCAACGGTTCGAAAGGGTGCTTGGCCAGTACATTAAGCAGTAAAGATAGACTCCAGGCTGGAATGACTACCAGTTGTCTCGATCGGAGATTGCTCATTCCCTTCACCATCACACTCAACTGGGCCACCTCTGGACTATCCCTGTTGGCTAGACAAGGGATAACTGATGCCAAAGCTGACTTGTATCCAGCAATTGTGACAGGAGCTAGTCCTGAAAAGAACAGCTAACAGAGAAAGTCTGCTATTTGCTGAATAGTGGAATGAAAGGTAACAATACCCCTTTCCTCACACCAGTCTGCAAATCCGTTAACCTTGTTGTTATATGACTTGAAATCAGCAGCCTGTCGAGAAAAGCCTCCCGACGTGGAACGTTGTTTGACAACAACCACGCAGTCAATAACATTTCGGGACGCTCGTGTAGGAAGCGTCCCTTGGCCTGGGAGATTATGTTCGGAATCTCGGGCAACTGCACTGGATTTTCCACCAGCAGATCTAGCAGATCCGTGAACCACGCCCTGCTTGGCCAATACGGCGCTATTAGCAGGACCAGATACGGTTCCTCCCTGATCTTCACCAATAACCTTCGGCAGAAGGATGGTGGGTGGGTACGCGTAAGCGTGCATCCCTCTCCAGCTTATTGCCAGAGCGTCTGTATCGACGGCATTTGGATCTGGAATCGGCGAGACATAAGTCATGACTTGAGCATTTCCCCTTGTGGCGAACAAGTCCACGTTGGGTTTGCCCCAATGCTCGAAGATCCTTCGTAGAACTGGAGGGTTGAGGGACCATTCTGTTGGCAGAATTCTCTGTCTGCGAGACAAAGCATCCGCCAGAATGTTCAATCGGCCAGGAATGTGAGCTGCTTTCAAAACAACCGAGTAATTCCTGCACCATTGAATCAAGTGCCACACTTTGATACACAGTGTGGGTGACCTGGTCCCGCCTTGGCGATTTATGTATGATACTACCGTCGAATTGTCCGACCGTATCAATATCACCTTGCCCCTGATCATCGGAAGAAACTCTTCCAACGCCAGTTCCACTGCCATCATTTACAACAGATTGATATGCAGCTGACTCTCCAGGAGAGTCCATGTGCCCGAGACCTGGTGTTCTCCCAGGCAGGCCCCCCCACCCCTCCAGCTATGCACCCGTGTACACGGACAGCTGGGGGTGGGGTAGGTGCAGCGAAACCCCTACTATGAGATTCTGACGCTGTTTCCACCATACAAGATGCGATATTATTGGCTCCAAAACTGGCACCAGTTTTGACAGGGGTTCTGTTCTCTGTTTCCACAGAGACATCAGGTACAACTGGATAGGTCTTCGCATTAGAGCAGCGTACAGGATCACTTGCTCCATGGAGACCATCATGCCCAGCATCTGAAGAAACCGCCTCGCCTGAATGTGGTTTCCCACTCGAAAACTCTTGAGGATGGCTAACAGACCCCACTCTGGGCTCTGACGGGTAAACCCTGCCCTCCTCGAGATCGAATCGCATCCCCAAATAAACGAAATGTTGAGTGGGTGTCAACTCGGATTTCTCCTTGTTGACTATCCAGCCTAGATCTGAAAGTAACTTCAGAGTCAGAGCAGTATCCACGTTCAACCTGGCTGCAGAGTCTGCTTTGAGCAGCCAGCCGTCTATGTAGGTGTGTAGCGCCACATTCTCTTCTCTGAGAAACGCTGTCACCGCAAGGACCACCCTTGTGAAAACCCACGGAGCTGTCGACAGGCCAAACGGAGAACAGTAAACTCCCATACTTGATTCTGAAACGCAAATCTCAGAAACCTGTGCCAACTCCGGTTCATAGGAATGTGGAAATATGCATCTTTCAGATCGATCGACACACACCACATTCCCTTCCTCAATCCTGCCATTACCGACCTCGGTTTTTCCATCTGGAACCGAGGCGTATGGATAAACCAATTTAATGGCCTGAGATTGAGTATGGGTCTCCATCCCCCCGTGCTCTTGGGGACAAGGAACATATTTGAATAGAAGCCCGGAGTGTTCTGGTTTGCTGGGTTTATTGCTCCCTTCAGAAGCAAACCCGACACTTCGTTTTGAACGGCTTCTAACTTGTCTGGGTCCCGTGGTACGGGTGTCCAGACAGGTGCCAAAGACAGATTCTGCGGTGGAAAGTCCCACCACTCCGGCATGTAACCCTGGGATAACCATCCCGGGACCAGACTGTCTGACGTCACACCCCGCCAGGCCTCGACGAAACGCATGAGCCTTCCACCCACCATAGACGCCTCGACGTCTAACGGGGTTGTCCGGCTCGCGGTCCGCTCCCCCCCCCCCCCCTTTCTTAACGAGAGAGAGACCCATTTCCGTCTTGGCTCGGCAGGTATAACTGGCACCGCTGTCCCTGTCGCACAGGTGCGGTCCAGGCGGATATGAAGGGAGCTCTCGTACCCTCAGGTACGATCCGCTCCCTTCTTTCCGCCCTTGGAGGACTTACCCGTACCCCTCCCCCTGCCCTTCCCGCCTCTAGGGCGATCATGAGCAACATTGGGGAAGGTAGGGGCCTCCACAACCTTCCTGGCTTTCTTAGCCGGTGGCGGCTGAGAAAATCCAGACGAAGCAGAAGTCGCAGTAGGCTTAGCTTTCGCCTTGCCTTCCTGCTTCTACTGCGTCTTTGAAAGTTGGACAGCTAACGGTTTCCCTACAGCCCCTTGTGCGTGCGCTTTCCACACTCGCTCCAGCTGTAGGCTTACCGCCAACCGATTCTGCGCAATGCTGGCAGTGTCCTCTAGGATGGCCCACGCCTGGCCACCGAAGATGCTAGGCCCTGTCAGGGGTGTCCCAAGAAGACGCTCCCTGACTGCTGTAGCCGGATGCATATGGTCAAGAACCATTTGCCTCCTGGACTTTGTCACACGCGCCTGCACCCTTGCCAGCGCATCCATAGACAGCACCAAGCCGTCATTGACGCACGAAAGCGCCACAGGTGGCACAGGGTGGCCTGCCCACCCCTCAGCCCACACCGACTGAAGAAGGCGATACGAATGGTTGACAGCACTCATAGCTGCCCTCACACCCTCATCGCATAGGGACAGGACTTCATCCTGGTGTGCCTGGGACTTGTCCACAAGTGCCGGACCGGGGCCACCCACTCCAGCACTCTGAACACCCAGTACCCAGCGGTCATTCTCGGTGACCGACGGGACAACACCATCCGTGTCGTATTCCCCCCCCCCCCCTCTTGGAATACGACCCCTCGCCCGCACCTCCATGGAGGCCACAAGAAGCTGGCCCTTGTTCATGCGTTGTTTGCTATACATAGTATCAAGCAACACCATAAACCATGGATCCAGTCCAACAGACTGGATCAGGGCTGCGGGCAAGATCCCCATCCTAATCGATGCACCGATGGACGGGGTACATCCTCCTCGGCAGTGGTCGGAACCACACACAGGTCCACCCTGGCTAGCCAAGCCAGAGCCTCAGACCAATCCGTCTCCGAGGAGGACACTACTGTGAACACGTCACCCGTTGACATGTTCACGGCCCTACCAGCAACGGCCTCCCGGCTAGGAGCCATTGCTGATATGCCAGGAACTTCGGCACCGTACGGTTCCGCCGCCACCCCATGGAACACACACAGTCCATGGAGTAGGCCTGCACGGAAAACCATGCGGACCCATAGCGGTTGAGGAACCGTGGCCAAACACGGGCGCCAACGGCACCCCATGTCTGACCGCCGGACCAGGCGAGATAGGCGAGTACCATGCCTGGCCGGCCACACCCGTCACCGTGGCAGTTGGCAGCAAACCAACCATCACGGGACCAGTGCACGGTACCGGAGTGGCCTCAACCACGGGCGGAGCCGCTGCCCTGGCTTGCGCCAGGCCAGACAGCTGGAGGTCGGGTTCCATCAGGACGGAATCGACCTCCATGCTCTCCACCCGCGGCCTCACAGGCCTCAGCACCCTCTCCTCCTCGGCCTCCTCATCTTCAGAACCCTAAGTCGTCACTAGACAAGGAAAACCGTGGAGCCGTCCTGACGGACCGGCCACCGCTACTGGACCACCCGGAGGTGGCCGCAGAGAGACAGAACCCATCGGGCCGGAGCCCGACGGTACTGCCAGGGGGCCGTACGAAACGGCTCCCTCGGTGTCCAGTCCAGCACCCCGTCCAAGGACAGGGTTCGAATCAAACATGGGGAGAGACTGCCCTACAACTTTTGGCAGCAGGGACGACACCAGCGTGGGCAGAACGCTATGCAAGACACCTTGCCTAGCCGGACCAAACCACGCCGGCGGTGCCATCTCCACCACCTCCAGTTGCAGACGTGGAATGCCCCCACGGGCCGAAACGGACGCTCCACGATTTACTTTCGGACCGCCTGACCCCGCATCAGACCCTGCCAAGTCCTTCTGGCAAGGAACTTAAGCATCATATCGACCGACCACACAGCGCAAACGTTACACCTACTGGCAAGACTACACTTAGTACAGTGGAAACAGACATGGTCCTTGTATAGAACACGTACGATATGTGGCACTCGACACATGATGGCGGGGATGGCTTGGCCTATAAACCAAACCTACAATAAGCCAGCGGAACATAAACAAAAATGGAAGGCAGACAATTAATTTTCAAATAATTTGACCATAAATTAACTGCAAACCCTCCCGCACCCCACCCCGCAACGTTACAACAAAGATCGCATTGACTATAACGACAAGAACGAAGCGGGCATAAATACACCCATAATTGATCCTCCAGGATGTATAACGGAACCAGGAATCATATAGCATAGCATTCAGGGTATATTTACCAATTAATATAAATTATACTCTTAATGAAAGCCAAAACGATATGTGAAGAAACAACAAAATGTAAACAAACTGCTGTAGCACACGGTAAAACCACAGACCACGCATCTCTCAAGAATTTTGACACCACCGATCATTGCAAACCGATCGTGATCACACGTAAACTTGACCATTCCAAAGTTTTCTGGTACCATTTTTAGTACGCAGCACCCAGAACAAGATGCGCGAATTAATGAAAAATTTTCTTCACATAAACATCCGAGCATCACGGGTGTGACGTCACCCGCTCGGACCCTACGGAGAACGACGTCAGCCGATATTCGTGTTAGAAATACTGTAGCAAACACCTATTTTCATATCTGCCGATCGCCTGTTGGGGTTTAAAGAAGGCGATCGTCTGGCATATCTCGTTGTTAGCACACGTCCCAGATTCTATGGGGTCAGAAATTGGAACATGCGACACAACAAAATTTAGAGACCTAAGTCTTTTAACTATGGGTAATAAGGAATTATACAACCTGGTTATCATCGGCGGTATTCTCCATTTTATCCAGTTATATCCTTTCAAGAACGCACAAACTATCAAATCACAGATAAAAGACTTAAGATTTCTTTTCAAAAAACTTTAAATCTCTCCCTGCAAGCCATGGATTTCTCTTGTTTGGTGGCTATGCAAACAATATGAGCTCTATGGTAGACAGGTACTCGGCAGTTGGGAGCCGAGTACCCGGTTCCAAGGAGTCGGTAAAGCTTTCTACGTCTATAGTCCTAGAGCCAGTTGTCAGGGCCAGCTGTGTATCAGAAAGTAACAGAATGGTGAGTATTGATCGAAGGAGAATGAGGGTTCACTGTGGCAATGGGTATGGGAGTGATTAGAAATGTCATAGTTTCAACCTGGTTGTCTTAAGCTAATCTGCAAAAGCCGAGTAGATGTCCTTCAATTTGTGAACCAGATAAAGACCTTGCTCTATTATTGATAGTTGTGTCTAAGACTCCATCTATGCAGACATGTGCCTGGTGTGATGTGATACTCGTCTAGCACTTCGTGGGTGAGGATTTTTACAAATGAATTGTCTTCTGTGTTCCAAATGAAACCATGCTTACAGCCAGATTTGAGCACAGGGCACAAAAAATTAGGTCTTGCATTGTCTCCAGAAGAGCCTCACAGTTTTGTTTCAAAGGTTTCTTTTGATGACAACCTTTCTGATCTTATATTATTAAAAAGAGAGCAGACATGTAGAATGAGTTGGGAGTTTGAAACTCTTTCTCACGTCATGACATGGACATATTTCTATCTCTGATCGACATATGCTGCATAGGAATTGTCTGCGGTTGCAGTGGTCAGTTCTTACTGGAGTCTAACTATGATGACTTGTTCTGCTCTACTTCATTCCTTTCTCTCCACATTCTCAAAATAGCCGTAATCTCTTGATATAAAGTTTGGGGAATTGTGTGTGCCATTTTCTTCCATCCAGTTTGTCTGCATTCTCATTTCCTTGGAAGCCACAATACTTAGTTGTCAATGCAATCCGCCATGTTTCAGCCTGATCTATTCTACAATCCCAGGAAAAGGTAATTTTTGTGACAAATGACAGCAACATGACCGCCAAATCAATCAACCAATCCGCTTCTTCCGAACAACTCTAAATCTACATGTCCTATAGACTAACATGCAATAATACCATTAATACATTTATGATTTCATACCTATGTTCACGTGATTGCCCTCATTTTTCCAACAAGTACATGATAGCACACCAGTGCCATCGTCAACTGAAACAAGTACATACAGATATTTATAGTGAATTCAAAGCTTAAGGTATCCAAACAAACGTTAGTGGTAGAATTACAACCAGCCAATATGCATCTCCAAGAGATGCAAACTAATTATCTTCATCTTCATTCACACTGAAATTTATTACATACTGATATTGAAATACAGGTGCATGGAACATTTGATACATGCAGAAACTGAATGCCTTATAATGTGCATGTAGTGTGCAGATATGTGGCTGTTGCTGGACTGATGAACTATCCTGTGTGCTACACTGATAAATTAATGAATCCAGATTCTCTGTCAATCATATTATGTTATGATCAACTATGTGACATGTAGGCTGACGTCATAATCACATTACATCACTAATGACTCAATTTAGTCTGTCATAAATGCGTGATAGTCCGACAGGCTGTATGAATTGTATGTCTACTATTTAACAAACATGCTGTTGAATATTTTAAGACTAATTTGACTGGGCGTTGTTCCTGCCAAAATCAGCAACCGCAACAGGTTAAATTACTTTCATAATATTCAACAGCTTACCTGTACAGTTTTCTGGAAATTGAGATTCACAGAGTGCAGGGATCGATCGATCCCAACACTGTCAAAGGGTGGGCGGTGCTTAGCTAGAGATTGGCGAGGCATAACTAAAACTCGATTCCTCTATTAACCCCCACTGTTAGCTTCATGGTGCAGTGGACAAGGCAGATGTTCTCTCAGTGACTTATGCTACCGATACACTACACCAATAAGGGAAACGTTTAACCATTACCACTCAGATGTTAAAAATTGTAATTTTTTAATTAAATTAACAGATGATCTGGTGTTCATTTTTGAACAAATTTGGTTGAAGATGGTGCTGTCGTAGACAGCAACATCTTCCACCAAAATTGTTTAAAAATGTACACCAGTTTCTTTGATATTGACACAGTAAAAAATAGAATATTGGCATCAGAGTGGTAAGGGTTAGAAAACAAGTATAACAATCAGATATTGCAGAAATCTATGCCCCCCCCCCCACCCCCATCAAACCACCATCGCCCAAGGAATCAATGTAGCATGAAGATTGTGTTAAAGGAAATTGACAAAGTATATTAGTTCATGCTTATTTATGTGCATGTATGCAAGTATACACTACACAGCTGACATGTACTCAGTCATAAATGGGATATTATTAGAATTACATGTAAGAGTAGTCAGACTTTCCTTAATAAAGAGTTCATACACCTTTCTGTGTTTGAAGTTCCATGACTTTTCATGACCAAAATTAACAAATTCCTTCACCCATCAATTAACATCTAGGAGAATTGTGTTTATCACATAGCTATCTTTTAAGCCGTAAATTACGATCTGAGTTAATCTGCGTGTAACAATCAATCCAATAAACGAAATCTAGGATTTCTTTTTTCACGAGAGAGTTGATACTTACCTCCCTAATACTTTTGATATTGCTAAATATTGGCTTTCACTCAATAAACACTCAGATTTAAAACAGTTAGGTGCCCCTACTGGGCAGGGAGTCAGAGCGTAGTCTGGCGGATGCCAGCCCCACCACCGCGCATGCGCAGACTAGCACTTCCTCTGACTAGATTATTGGCTGACACACATGCAACTATTAAGAGCCTGAAGACCGAGCCTCTGTGGGGTGGAGAGGCCGGGTCCGTATCTAGGGAGGTAAGTATCAACTCTCTCGTGAAAAAAGAAATCCTAGATTTCGTTTATTTCACTTCAAGAGTATACTTACCTCCCTAATACTTTTGATATTGCCAGAATTCGAAAGTGAATCTGGCGGGAGGGAGGCGAGGTCAAAAGACCAGCTCATCCCTATACGCTTTTCTGCGTTTAAGGCACTTAAACTTCTGAAACTGTAAGAAAAAACAGTCAGGGTTTGACTAACCATCGGATAACACCACCGATGTATGAGAGATGACCGAATGTCATATGCGCTCCCCCCCCCCCCTCCTTCAAGGGAGGAAGAGTCGACTGACCTCAATGTCCTATACGCTCTCTACGTACAAGTGCCATGTACTACAGGACAGAGACGAAAAAGCTCCATTTTCGTAACTCTCAACAATGAACCACACAAATACACAAACCATCACCATATTAATAACGGGTAATCGTGACAATACAATCAACAACGGACAACACATGAACAAGACTGACCTTGTTGAAAAGGCTGCTGACATCATCTTCCCATTGGTAAAGACTGATGCAGGCCCAAAAAAGTGGGTGTTTCCATAAATTAATTGTGAAATATATAAGTAATGAGGAAAAACCACCTCAAAAAATATAAACCGATTTATTTTTTCAAAACCGACAAGGCGAGAGGATTAGAGGTGTCACGGAGATAATGGTCTGTAAAACTTGACTCACAGTGCCACTGAGCCACCGACATAATATCATCCACAGGGACCCCATTAAATAGGGCCGTGGATGTCACTACGCCGCGGACACTGTGAGCCTTGGCCACGTCAACCTGCTTCCCGGTGGCGGATTTATGGCAAAACTGAATGCATTCCACAATCCACCTGGAAATGGTGTCCTTAGAAGCCCTCCCATGGGGTTCAATATATGACAACCATAACGCTGACTGGTCGGTGCGCCATGCCGCCGTACGTTGTTTGTACCGGCGCAGCGCCCGGACGGGACACCATGCTTTAGAATTAGGATCATATCTAGTTAAAGCAGGCAAAATAATAGGTTGACCTGGATATTTCAACGACTGATTTTTAGCCAAGAAATTAATCCTAGGTAGCAGCTTAAGGCCTTCCCCTGAAACCACAAAACGGTCATCCTCGGCTGATAAGGCATGAATCTCACTCCTACGCCTAGCCGAGGCCGCAGCAATTAAAAACACAGTCTTCAGTGTTAATAGTTTCATAGAAATGGAACTAAGTGGTTCAAAAGGCTTATCACCTAGTACTTGAAGCACTAGCGATAAACTCCAAGACGGAATCACAGGTGGATTCCTTGGTCTTAGATTGCCCATGCCTTTAATTAATACATTCAATGTATTTACTTCATCACTTCCCCTCTTAGCCAAGCAAGGAATAACAGACATTAATGCTGACTTATAACCAGCAATAGAGTTAGGCTTGAGGCTATAGGCATCATAGAGGTGACAGAGGAAATCAGCTACTACTTGAATAGATGAATCCATTGGATCAATACATCTTTTTGAGCACCATTCTGCAAATCTGTTGATTTTATAATTATATGCTCTGGAGGTTGACCCCCTCCTGGCTTTGGCCATAAACATGGCTGCTTGCTCAGAAAAGCCCTCCTTAATTCTAGATTCCTTGACAACATCCACGCAGTCAATCTGAACATTGACGGATTGTTGTGAAGGGCCTTGCCCTGGAAGATAATATCGTCCATCAGAGGCAGAGGAACCGGATTGCAGACCAGAAGGTCCAGCAGATCCGTATACCATGATCGGCTTGGCCAATCCGGGGCGATCAGAAGCACTTGGCATTCCTCTTGTCTGATTTTCTGAAGAATTTTTGGAATCAGGATTGCTGGAGGGAATGCGTATGCATACATTCTCCCCCAGCTGATAGCTAACGCATCTGTTGCGAAAGCGCTTGGATCCGGAATCGGAGAGACGTACGTCGTCATCTTCGCATTCTTCTTCGTTGCGAACAAATCGATGTTGGGTTTCCCCCAATGGTCGAACAGACGATCCGCCACACATTGATTTAGTTGCCATTCCGTGGGTAAAACACTCATCCTTCGGCTCAATGAGTCTGCTAGCAGGTTTAACCTTCCCGGAATATGAACTGCTTTCAAGGTAATCTGGTGATCCAGACACCAACAAAGCAGTTTCCATGTCATCATACAGAGACTGGGCGACTTCGTTCCGCCCTGGCGGTTTATGTAAGTCACAACTGTTGAGTTGTCTGAACGAATAAGAACAATCTTGCCCTGAACTTTCTGTAAGAAATGTTCCAGGCCCAGGACTACTGCTCTTAGCTCCAGTAGATTTATATGTTCCTTTGACTGTTCCAGATTCCAAAGCCCTGATATCGTGGATTCTTCCAGGCAAGCTCCCCAGCCCTCCATCGATGCATCTGTATACACAGTCACCTGAGGGTGGGGAGGGGTTAGCAAAACCCCCGGCAAGAGATTCTCTGTATTCAACCACCATTGCAGGTGGTGAATCAGAGGCGCCAACACTGACACATTCGAGTCCAGCGAACCTGTACTCTGGGTCCATTGTGTCATGAGAAACAACTGGATCGGCCGCCTGCGTAAGGCGGCCTGAGGAATGACTGGTTCCAACGAAACCATCAACCCCAGCATTCTCAAGTAAACCCGTGCCAGGACATGACGACTGTCGCACACTGACTGAATCAATGAGATGAGTATCTGAACTCTCTCCTGAGTAGGATAAACATATCCTGTCTCTAGATCGAAGAACATCCCCAGGTAAACAAACTTCTGGGATGGAGTCAGCTCTGATTTTGGGAAATTGATCATCCAGCCCAAGTCTGTGAGAATTTTCAAAACAATCTCCAGATTGGCGGACAAACTTTCCCGGGTGTGCGCTTTCAACAGCCAGTCGTCTATGTACGTGTGGACTGCTATGCTTCTCCTGCGGAGGTATGCTGTGATCGCAAGAACCACACGGGTGAAAACCCGAGGAGCCGTGGAAATTCCGAAGGGCAACACCCTGAATTCCCACTGTCTGCCCTGGAATGCAAATCTCAGGAAGCGACAGAAACTCCCGTGGATGGGGATGTGGAAATAAGCGTCCTTCAAATCTATCGACGCCGTCCACATCCCCCTCTCCAACCCCGCCAACACCGAGCGCACCGTTTCCATATTGAAACTGGGCGTCTCGATGAACTTGTTCAATGGCTTGAGGTTGAGAATCGGTCTCCACCCTCCGGTGCGTTTTGTTACTAAGAACAGGGTTGAATAGAAGCCCGGACACCTTTGTGCCGGCTGAATAGCTCCCTTTTGTATGAGGGAATTTATCTCCTCCTCGATACACAACCTTTGCTCTGGATCTCTCGGAATGGGAGTCCAGACTGGCACCAGAGACAGTCGCGACGGCGGGCCTGTCACCCACTCTGGATGATACCCGACGGAAAGCCATCGCAAGACTAAACGGTCCTGAGTTAACCGTTCCCACTCTTGCATGTGGTCGGCTAACCGGCCTCCCACCGGTCCACCTAGGGACCGCGGTGGACACGAGGCATGCAAGAGCGGCACTGTCTCCGTCGCCATACACACCGGAGTGGTTCTTACCGTGGTAAGCGTCCTGTCAGGACCGATAACCACGCCCAGATCCTCGCACGCCCCGCCCCGCCCCGCGCGCACCTCGGTGCGCGGGCGGCTGCCTGGCTGACGGCGCCTGAGGAACCTGCGCCCCCCTCGCTGCTGGCCGAATCGCACGCGGCCGAGGCCGACGCTGCGACGGTGGCTGGCCTCTGACCTGGCCAGCACCACCTCGAGCCTGCAGGGGACGATACGCCGGGGCCGCGGCGCGAACGTTAGCACGACGCAGCACATCAAACTGCTCGCGCAGCGCCCTCTGGTTATTCACCAGGGTGACCGTCTCCTGGAGGTGTCGACATCCCTCACCTCCAAAAAGACCAGGGCCCGTCATAGGCGTACGCAGTAGCCTATTGTACAGGTCCTGAGACGGGCACAGATTGTCCAGGGCAAACGTGCGTCTTGCCCTGACACTCCTGGTCACCGCCCGAGTCATACAGTCCAGCGCCAGGTTAATACCATCCTGGATGGTTCGCTGGACAGTGACCGGACTTGGCTGGCGCGATGCGGATGCCGTTACTACCCCCGGGAGACGTGGGACAGAGCGGCAATCGAAGCCCTCCCACTCTCCTCCGCATCACGCAACGCGGTATTCTCCGAACGCAACGCGTTCGAGCACAAGACACCCGTGTCAGAACGGGAGCCTGGCCGCGCATCCTCACCCAAAGCCGCGCGGTCATCGATGCGACAACGCCTGGCCACCTCGCGAGGGGCCTTCGCGAGACGTCCACTCGACTTAATGGACGACTCCGCCGCCTTGAACATGTCAACGACATGCTCCGCCAGCGGCAGAGAAGGCATAGCGTTAGCAGTCGGTTTCCCAGCTAACCACGGCGTGTGAACACGCTGGCTAGCCGACTGCTCCACGGGCAGATCAGGCCTAACGCTCACCAACCACTGGCAAGCGTCATACCAATCCTCCTCCGTGGCTAACTGCGAGCGCTCTACAAGACGGGGTCCTTCGTCTTCCTCCTGAGCGCAAGCAGTAGAGCTTGACGGCGGGTATGCTGATACACCTGGCAAGCCAGGGAAAACACGCGGGCCTGACAGCACCGGCATGAGAATATCACTGGTTTGACCAGGAGCAGGCACCGTGGCAGAGCGCGGGGTATACATAGTCTCACCACGGGCCCGGCCACCACCAGCAACACCCTCGGCAAGCCGAGGTATGCGGTACCGCTGGCCATCAGCAGCGCCCTGGGCCACCACCTGAGCCGCGGACTTTACTCCAGGGTGAGTAAAACCGTGGAATAAGGCGCCTGTATTCCCCGCGAGGGGTGCACAAACGTCTTCATCCATGTCCACGTCGTCAGACGGCGACCCTAGCAGGTAATCCTCATCACCCTGGTCAGAAAGATTAGACCCCGGGTCAGCAAAGAGAGCTAACCCGGGCTGACCAGGAACGGTGCCATAGGAGGTACTGGCCACCGCGGCGTGCGGATACCCCTGGACTGATAAGCAGCCCGCGGGTTCCAGCGACAACCGTCCACGGTCCCCTATCGGCGCGGCAATAAGCCTGCTGCCAGGGCCGTGGAACGCCCCCTCTAATGGGGCCACCTCTGAATCGTCGAACAACGGAAGCGGACTAAGGAAAATCGATCCAGAGGCGGGGATTACCTGCTCCGAAGCCGATGATGAGGACAGTAAAGGATTTGGTCCAGGAAGCATGCCACGAAGCAACCCTGGAACCAAATCCTTTATTGCCCTCTTCATCTCTCCCAACATCTCGGTCCGGAAGGCCTCCATATCCACCGCGGACGAGACCTTCCCCTTACCCTTCCTACTTACAACCTCTCGTTTCCGCTTCTTCTTCTTCTCCTCCTCTACCACCTTGTCCGTCGCCTGTAAGCAGCACAAGAATTCGGACATTAACTCGCCCCCCCAGTGCTTACATATGTCACAATTAACCAAGGGACCACAAGGGCTACATTGATAGCACAGATGAGGCCAGAACTTTTCATGAAGAAAACGTCCACAGGACGCGCAACCCGGTCCCTGAAACAGGGCAAAGGACAAGGAGTATGAGCAACTAGTTAAGCTTAGAAACTCAATCCAACTCAAAGAGAAGGAAAACGATCATAAAGATCAATATACATCAGAAACCAGCATAGCGCTTGAATTGCTGATAAACACATAGCCAGGCTGATTATGACGTCATTAATCCCGTGACAGGAAAAATTCGATCCCAACAAAACATCCAAGTGCAAGGACGAATTGTATGCTGAATGGATAAGTCGATTACACAACCATCAGATACATATAGATAACTCTTTTCTGGCAAAAATGTTAATTATCTCCCTTTGTTTGTTTACAATAATTAACATCACCACATTATCAATAACTAGATACCTGACACTTTGTATAGACAAACCATCCAACGTGACGAACCGGAGAACTCCACCATCTGCACGCCTCTTAACTCTCTCCACCTCATGGGGAAGGAATTGGATCAAGAGGGCAAAGTGAGAAGACCTTTATACTAGGCCTCCAACTCACTGGACATATTTTTTCATTTGGTTAGATAACCTAACAGTGTTAGTAGGAAATGGAACCATGGTGGAGAGAAAACTAACTCTCTGCTACTGTGATGTCACCACCTAGCGTCATACAGACCTGTGGACATAAACAGAAAGAGAAATTAGTCTTAGGTAGCACCGAGTTGACATAAACCAACTAACCAAGGCGCTTATCACGGTAAACGCGAGTCCCGGAAACACAATACACCGGGAAGAAAACTCGCTAATTTTACTAGAAGTCACCTGATTTAAAGGTCCTAAGTCCTCCTGTGGCGAAGTGTTCCCTCCTGCCATACAAATCAGATACTATCACTCCAAAATATACACCAAATAACAGTTTAAGAGCAAGAAAAGCTTATGACTCAAAAAGACATGTGTGTTCTCTTTGCCAATAATCTAGCAAAGAGGTAGTGCTAGTCTGCGCATGCGCGGTGGTGGGGCTGGCATCCGCCAGACTACGCTCTGACTCCCTGCCCAGTAGGGGCACCTAACTGTTTTAAATCTGAGTGTTTATTGAGTGAAAGCCAATATTTAGCAATATCAAAAGTATTAGGGAGGTAAGTATACTCTTGAAGTGAAAAGCCTTGTTTTGATAAGCTGTTGCCATAATTTTTATTGCATACATGTGACAGCATAAATCTTTACTAACAGATTTCTTTTACTTTGCATGATAACCATTTTCCATGACTTTTCCATGAACTATGTAAAAAAAATGCTGATTTTCAATGACTTTCAGTCTGGAATTTTAATTTTCAAATCCATGTCTTTCAAGGATTCCACAACCAGTATGAACACTGTTAATAGGGTCATTATAACAATGACCTTTGACCTAGTAATACCGAAATGACCGTGGTTCTTTGAACCACCAAGGGCAACAGACAGGCCAAGGTTGGTGAAGATCTCTTCTGTACCACTTAAGTTATCTTCCGGAAATGCAACCAAATATTCTTAATTTTAATTTCAATTGTCGCATTAACCTTTTGCCCACAACATTAATAGGATTATTTGTACTCCCTGACGGCAACACACACGCCAGGTCTGTGAAGATTTCTACAATCAAACTTGAGTTATCATTTGGAAATGCAAGCAGATGGCGTTAGTTTGTTAAATTTTGACTTGGTTATGTCACCTGGACATCAACCGTTTGTCAGCAAAATTAACAGGGTTCTTTGGACATCCAAGGGCAATTAGACACAGGCCAGGTTGGTGATGGTCCCGTAAATAGAACTTTGAGTCACCATGACCATGACATATTATTGGCACCAAATCAATATGGTTCTTAGAGACCACAAGGGCACCCTACTACCCAAGTTTGATGAATAGCTCCAGTAGAACTTGAGTTATCACATGAAAATGAAAGCCTGGACAAATGGACACGCAAACAATCAGCCAAAGCAAATACTGTATTCATTTTATATGGGGGATGGGAGATACACTGATGCATCTGATCTGGAAAGGGTTAATGATAGATAGTTAGCTTTATTGTAAATTTAACCATTTAATTGCCAAGATTTGCAAAGAAAATCAAAATGCTCACTCAAATGGTCATTCGCCAGACAAAAGAAGACAACCGGTACATTTGAAATTTTATCCCTGGAATCACTGGCTCGGTTATCGCACCACTAGTCAGTTCAGTAGCAAGGTTTCTAAAATAGGCTTCTCTTGGCTTGAATGTGCACATCCCTCAAGACCAATGCAAAGGCTGCTTTGTCCATTAACACTTTAACACTCAAATTTAATCAAGAAAATTTCAATTTCCTAATAGAAAATTACCATTTGCAGACCAAGAGAAGACGATTGACTGACTTGATTTTCGAGCCAGTCATTCCAGTGGCAAATTTTCAAAACTAGTCTTCCTTTGGTCTGCAGATGGATATTTTCAAACCCACTGCAGAAATCGTTTTGGCTGATATGAGTGTTAAAGCATTAATTAAACCAAGTGCATATGTACCATAGTTGCATCGGCTTGCTTTATCAGAAATGTCAGAACATTTGACATGCGAGAAATAGAGTCTGACAGGCAGACACACATATGTATTTCCTAGTTGCGAGTTGTATTTTATTTTTACCTCCATATAAAAATAGCTTTGGTTTTTCATCAACTTTGACAACAGTACCCGCAATGTCTACCCTGTAAATTGGATGGTTCTTGTAAGCAAAGGCACCTGAAAATCACAGCAATCATGAATTAATACTTTTAACACTACAAATGCGGCAGCAAACTCTTCCTGATGTAAGTACCTGGGAATACAGTGTTCATTATATTTTGAAACTAAGTAAAATTGAACATGTTGCTGCCTAACAACTAATGCCTGTTTTTGTTGTTCAACTAGTCGCAGACCAGTTGCTGACAAATCACCATCCAGTTGAGCATTGGCTCCGATATAACGACTTTTGAGCTAATCATCATAAAGTTGTTACAGTTAACCAGAGAAATTCACACTTATTATCACAACATATTTTAAAATAAATAGTCCAAAGACTGTAGTACCTGACTGATGAGGCATTGTGCACATGCTTAAGTACAAGCACCGTCAATCGGGAAAGCATAACCGTTGCCATAGACCAACGTGGTAATGGGCCTTATCATTCTAGACCATTGAGGCAATCATGCTTATCACTAATGACTACCAAGTTGGTAGTAACAACACAAGTTTCAATGTAACTATTAACCGATGGGACAAGCACCATTTGTCAATAGGACAAGCGTAACTTCAGGCGATAATCGTTCACAGATGTTACACTTGTAAACGGGATCGCACGTACTACAACGGGAGCGCTTGTGATCACATTTAGATTTGACAAAGTGATGGCAAGTCCACAATTGGTTTTTGAAATGACATACAGACACCGAGCTATTAGTGGTTTTTAGCAAATAAATAAATTAATATTAAAACTTTAAATAAAATTTTTGAAAACATCCCAAAACGAAGAAGCTACATTAACACCCGCAAAATTTTGATAAAATTTCAAATAGGTTTGTGATGAAATATCTTTTCCAAGAGTAATCTTTCTTGCTCAGTTTAAATAATAAAATTATTATTTATTTTTAATTAATAATAATTATTAATTAGCACCTCTTAGTACACTCTTGCAACTAAGCCTAACAAAGAGAAGAGCCTAGAAGAAGTGTACATAGGTAGCACAAAGCATCCCAGATAAAATCACCTGCAAGAGGACATCGAAATTTTTGAAAATTGATTTAAATAAAATTAAATGAAGTCCTCATTCAGTCACAAGCTAGCTGAAAGGACAGAAAAGAAAAGCTAACATTATGTTATTGTATCCTAGATGAGTGCGTAATACAGGGAGCCGCTGATCCAAGATAATAATGAAGGCCAAACTACGTTACAATCCAATATCCAGACTGCAAAATAATCCACAGAAGCGAATATTCACGGAAAATGGAGAACAACAAAATTAATGCGTGTTATATATAAGCCCTAATTTCATGAATTGACATGCCAGTCCTGCACATGCGCAATTGTGCCAGACTGCCAGCTGCCTATTAGGGGCAACTTTACTGTTTAAATTTTGTGTATTACAGTACAGCTTAGAAATAACTTAACATGTTTCCAAAACAAAATAAAATGCACTGTTCAATATTTCGAGCATTAGTGGATTGGAAGACAGTGTTGCCTAAGGCAGTAATGTCTTAGGCTTCCAATTCAATTATGTTCAAAATATTCACCATAACATTTCCTACATTGTGTTAAAAATTGTACTAAAATGTTTCTGTTTTTGTTTTGGAGATGTATAGGTATCGGTTCAGTTCCGCTACTAGACATGCTAGAGAATGTAAGAAGTGCATTTGGATAAAAGATTGAATACATCGTTGACAGGAGCAAGTTGGTCCGTAGGCTCCACCTTCCTAGCTTCTAGAATGAACACTACCTGTCCAACATGACCACATAGCTTTAGTCATGCTACATTAGTTGCTCACTATAACAGATTTATCTGCGCATACACTACATGTAGTAACAGCGAGTTACCTGGGAATGTTGGATAAGGCTGCATTTTCAGTAAATCGCAGATGTAAAGCTTGTTGAATGTGTAGAATATATGGTCCAATCCCCAAACTTTCTCAGGATAAAATGTCAGTGAGCTGGTCGTGGCACCAGTCAGGTCAGCTGGGCATGGTGTATGAGATGGCAAAGCACTGCTACACATCTCTTCATTAGGTGTCCTACATATATATCATCAACTGTAAAACACAAACAGATTTTCAAAGGAAAACTTGCATATATATAATTGTTACACGGGAACTGGTGCTCTAGTAGTCTCTTAACCCTTTAACACTTATATTAGCCAAAAACAGCTTCTGCAGTCATTCCAGTGGTAAATTAAAAAAAACACTCTTCTTTTGGTCTGCAAATGGACATTTTGTATGAGAAAAATTTTCTTGAATAAATTCGAGGCTTAAAGGGTTACCAAAAATACATGTAGATGTTGTTTGTTAGCAGGAAATTGTATTTACTCACCCATTACTGGTTACGGCGGCCAAAACCGGCCATTGAAGTAGTCTTGCAGAATGGATATCTGCAGGGAAAGGTTTTTTTGAAAATTTACAAATGGAATGACTGGTAACCAAGCCAGTCATTCCCGTGGTAAAATTTTCAAAAATAGTCTTCTCTTGCCCTGCAAATAGACATTCAAAAGGGAAATATTTAGATTTTCTCGACCAAATTTGACCATTAAAGGGTTAAGGAACTGCTATCCTGGGGCCCAAAAAGACAAGTGAATGTTATCCACAAGTTTAACAGTTGTATATATTTTGAACTGTAACTCTTACTGCCATGACTGTTACTCTGACACTTTAACCTTTAAACACAGTTCCTATGGTACCTAAATAGGTTAGTCCAAGACATACCTACATGTACTTCACTTTAATGTCTCGAGAGGTGCAGATATAAAGACCACCAACAGAATCCGCTGAAACAGTCTAAACTGACAGAATAATTGAAATTGTCTTAGACAGAGTTACGTGGCAATATCTCAAGCTTACATGGGCCTGGTCAGTTATATCACAAATGGAATTTCAAAGGAGGCTCTCGGACTTGGTTCAGCAATTGCCAGACAATGTTTCTTGATTTTCACAGGAAGCGGACAAACAAATTTGGAAATGATTTACACATGTGTTTCTTAAGATAATACAAAATTATAGCTGACCGGCAAGCAAAGTGACCAATCATCTTTGTGTGAACAGCTTGCTCAATGAATCCAACTTAACTACGCAATTTATATTCAGCCTCAAGATCTCCAATTATATCATATATTTATACTGTAAAAGCCAATCAACCAACAAAAGCTCAATTTTGAGTTGTCAGCGATGGTATGAAATTCCCTTCGAAGAGTTTCTAGAATTTGGGCCTAATTTGTTTAGCGGAGAAAGTCTGTATTGGTGAAGACTAGGTTATTCCAGATGGCTATATCTTCACCCGTCTTCAAGGGAGTTTACGCATTATCCACGTGATGCTGATCTTGGTTTTGATCGAGTCCAGAATAGTCTGATACAAGGCATGGGAGTTGCTTGCTTTATACATGTTATATAGGGATTCAGTTTGAATCCATTACTTCAAGTACAACATGTACACGCATGAGCAGGCGTCAGAGATTGCCTACCAACGCGTGTTAACGTGTGGAGAGTATGGCATCTTTTGAATACTCGGGTCTGTATTCATAATTCCTTAATAATAGGCCTTCCTCGTCATTCTTACTAAGGATCATTACCAGAATGAAATAAGGAATCCAAATCTTTTTACAGATCTAAAATCCAGAAATGGCGGAGATATCCGCATTTGCTTCCGTTCAAAATAGTTCCCAATAATGTTATAAGCGTGTGTGTACTTGATAATTTGTGACGGCCAGTATCACGTGGTCATTAACCATGTCTCGTCATCACGTGCGCGTTGATTGGTTGAGACTGCAGGAAATTTCAATTTCCCTTTCTCCGAGATCTAACAATACTCACCATTCTGTTACTTCTGATATACAGCTGGCCATGACAGCTGGCTCTAGGACTATAGACTTAGAAAGCTTTACCGACTCCTTGGAACCGGGTACTCGGCTCCCAACTCCCGAGTACCCGTCTACCATAGAGCTCATATTGTTTGCATAGCCACCAAACAAGAGAAAACCATGGCTTGCCTCCGTGGGGCTGGGAGGCTGGGTCCGTAACAGAATGGTGAGTATTGTTAGATCTCGGAGAAAGGGAAATTGAAATTTCCTGCATTCTCCTTCGATCAATACTCACCATTCTGTTACTTCTTATATACACCAGATTTGATCAGTAACCTGGTGGGAAGGGGCAAGCCATAAATGCTACTTTTGCCCCTTGGAGAAAGATTTAGACTTAACAACTTGACTAACGGAGACCTAAAAGGACCGTCAAGTTATCGGAACCGAATCACATTCGCGTCAATGCCCCCCCCCCTTTTTCTCCTAAGAAAAGGGAGAGAACTCATGAACATGTATCTCGCCTGAAACACAAATATGCCAAGAGGGTTAACTGCTCCTTGCATATCCACATGTATTAGCCTGGGAATGAGCATGAATATATAAGATGAATGAACATGATATATAGACATAATACAAAAAAATCTCACTAATGAATTACCGTATGATAATTGGACTTCAGACGTACCGCCTCCAACCATTCACTGGTCAGGCCATCAGTGACACAATCTGGTTGTCATCCTCACGCTCGACCATGCATGCTTTAGGTTCTTTTCTTACCAAAGTGAAAAAAGGGTGCAAAGCAGTGTGGTCACTTAACTATCGTCTCAAAACAGCCAACGCGAGTGGATTGGCTGAGTCTGACACATCCCTCATCTAGTAATCTGTAAATGAGGACTCACAGTGCCATTGTGCAACGGCCATGATGTCCTCTAACGGAACACCACTGTAAAGGGCGGTCGAGGCGGCTATTCCTCTAACATCGTGTGCCCTTGCGCCTTGCACCTGGTGCCCAGTCGCCATTTCATGAGTAGTCTGAATGCATTCGACTACCCAACGAGAGATAGTATCCATGGATGCGGCGCCATAAGACTTATTATGGCAGATCCACAGATGTCTATCATTCGACCGTAACGAGTCAGTCCGTTTCTTGTACTTAGTCAAAGCACGGACCGGGCACCAGACACTGCCATCGCGATCAAACCTAGTTAACTTCGCTATTATGATCGGTTTGCCGGGATATCTCAAAGATTGATTCTTTGACATAAACTCTGCTCTTGGCAGAAAACGCAGACCCTCTCCGGAGACAATAAATCGGTCCCTCTCTGCCAAAAGCGCATGGATCTCACTGCGCCTTCTAGCTGAGGAAGCTGCCAATAGAAAAACCGCCTTTAGAGTCAAATGCTTTAGACTAGCCGAACGCAACGGTTCGAAAGGGTGTTGGCCAGGACATTAAGCACTAAAGATAGACTCCAGGCTGGAATGACTACGGGTTGTCTCGGTCGGAGATTGCTCATTCCCTTCACCATCACATTTAACTGGGGCACCTCTGGACTATCCCTGTTGGCTAGACAAGGGATAACTGATGCCAAAGCTGACTTGTATCCAGCAATTGTGACGGGAGCTAGTCCTGAAAAGAACAGCTCACAGAGAAAGTCTGCTATTTGCTGAATAGTGGATTGAAAGGTATCAATACCCTTTTCTTCACACCAGTCTGCAAATATGTTGTTATATGACTTGAAGGTTGACCTCCTTCTCGCAGCCGCGATGAAATCAGCAGCTTGTCGAGAAAAGCCTTCCGACGTGGAACGTTGTTTGATAATATCCACGCAGTCAATTTGAACATTTCGGGACGCTCGTGTAGGAAGCGTCCCTTGGCCTGGGAGATTATGTTCGGAATCTCGGGCAACTGCACTGGATTTTCCACCAGCAGATCCAGAAGATCCGTGAACCACGCCCTGCTTGGCCAATACGGCGCTATTAGCAGGACCAGACACGGTTCCTCCCTGATCTTCACCAATACCTTCGGTAGAAGGATGGTGGGTGGGTACGCGTAAGCGTGCATCCCTCTCCAGCTTATCGCCAGAGCGTCTGTATCGACGGCATTTGGATCTGGAATCGGCGAGACATAAGTCATAATTTGAGCATTTTCCCTTGTGCCGAACAAGTCCACGTTGGGTTTGCCCCAATGCTCGAAGATCCTTCGTAGAACTGGAGGGTTGAGGGACCATTCTGTTGGCAGAATTGTCTGTCTGCGAAACAAAGCATCCGCCAGAATGTTCAAGCGCCCAGGAATGTGAGCTGCTTTCAAAACAACCGAGTAATTCCTGCACCATTGAATCAAGTGCCACACTTTGATACACAGTGTGGGTGACTGGGTCCCGCCTTGGCGATTTATGTATGATACTACCGTCGAATTGTCCGACCGTATCAATATCACCTTGCCCCTGATCATCGGAAGAAACTCTTCCAACGCCAGTTCCACTGCCATCATTTCCAACAGATTGATATGCAGCTGACTCTCCAGGAGAGTCCATGTGCCCGAGACCTGGTGTTCTCCCAGGCAGGCACCCCACCCATCCAGCGACGCATTCGTGTACACGGACAGCTGGGGGCGAGGTAGGTGCAGCAAAACCCCATCTAGGAGATTCTGACGCTGTTTCCACCATACAAGATGCGATATTATCGGCTCCAAAACTGGCACCAGTTTTGACAGGGGTTCTGTTCTCTGTTTCCACAGAGACATCAGATACAACTGGATAGGTCTTCGCATTAGAGCAGCGTACGGGATCACTTGCTCCATGGAGACCATCATGCCCAGCATCTGAAGAAACCGCCTCGCCTGAATGTGGTTTCCCACTCGAAAACTCTTGAGGATGGCTAACAGAGACACCACTCTGGGTTCTGACGGGTAAACCCTGCCCTCCTCGAGATCGAATCGCATCCCCAAATAAACGAAATGTTGAGTGGGTGTCAACTCGGATTTCTCCTTGTTGACTATCCAGCCTAGATCTGAAAGTAACTTCAGAGTCAGAGCAGTATCCACGTTCAACCTGGCTGCAGAGTCTGCCTTGAGCAGCCAGTCGTCTATGTAGGTGTGTAGCGCCACGTTCTCTTTTCTGAGAAACGCTGTCACCGCAAGGACCACTCTTGTGAAAACCCTCGGAGCTGTCGACAGGCCAAACGGGAGAACAGTAAACTCCCATACTTGATTCTGAAACGCAAATCTCAGAAACCTGTGCCAACTCCGGTTCATAGGAATGTGGAAGTATGCATCTTTCAGATCGATCGACATACACCACATTCCCTTCCTCAATCCCGCCATTACCGATCTCGGTGTTTCCATCAGGAACCGAGGCGTATGGATAAACCAATTTAATGGCCTGAGATTGAGTATGGGTCTCCATCCCCCCGTGCTCTTGGGGACAAGGAACATATTTGAATAGAAGCCCGGAGTGTTCTGGTTCGCTGGTTTTATTGCTCCCATCAGAAGCAAACCCGACACTTCGTTTTGAATGGCTTCTAACTTGTCTGGGTCCCGTGGTACGGGTGTCCAGACAGGTGCCAAAGACAGATTCGTAGTCCCACCACTCCGGCATGTACCCCTGGGATAACCACCCCAGGACCAGACTGTCTGACGTCACACCTCGCCAGGCCTCGACGAAACGCATGAGCCTTCCACCCACCATAGACGTCTCGACGTCTAACGGGGTTGTCCGGCTCGCGGTCCGCTGCCCCCCCCCCTTTCTTAATGAGAGAGAGAGAAAACCATTTCCGTCTTGGCTCGGCGGGTATAACTGGCACCGCTGTTCCTGTCGCACAGGTGCGGTCCAGGCGGATATGAAGGGAGCTTTCGTGCCCTCAGGTACGATCCGCTCCCTTCTTTCCGCCCTTGGAGGACTTACCCTTAACCTTCCCCTTGCCCTTCCCGCCTCTAGGGCGATCAGGAGCAACACTGGGGAGGGTAGGGGCCTCCACAACCTTCCAGGATTTCTTAGCCGGCGACGGCTGAGAAAACGCAGACGAGGCAGAAGTCGCAGCAGGCTTGGCTTTCGCCTTGCCCTTCTGCTTCTTCGAAGGTTGGCCAGCTAGCGGTTTCCCTACAGCCCCTAGTGTGTGCGTTTGTTGCACTAGCTCCAGCTGTAGGTTGACCGCCAACCGATTCTGCGCGATGCTGGCAGTGTCCTCTAAGATGGCCCGCGCCTGGCCACCGAAGATGCTAGGCCCTGTCAGGGGCATCCCAAGAAGACGCTCCCTGACTGCCGTAGCCGGACGCATATGGTCAAGAACCATTTGCCTCCTGGACTTTGTCACGCGCGCTTGCACCCTTGCCAGTGTGTCCATAGACAGCACCAAGTCGTCATTGACGCACGAAAGCGCCACAGGTGGCACAGGGTGGCCTGCCCCCGCTTCAGCCCACACCGACTGAAGAAGGCGATAGGAATGGTTGACAGCACTCATAGCTGCCCGCACACCCTCATCGCATAGGGACAGGACTTCCTCGTGGTGTGCCTGGGACTTATCCACAAGTGCCGGACCGGGGCGACCCGCTCCAGCACTCTGAATGCCCAGAACCCATCGGTCATCCTCGGTGACCGACGGTACCACACCATATGTGTCGTATTCCCCCCGTGGAATACGACACCTCGCCCGCACCTCCCTTTGTCAGGAGCTGCTTGCTATAAATAGCATCCAACAACTCTATGAACCGTGCATCCAGTCCAACAGACTGGATCCGGGCTGCGGGCAAGATCCCCGTCCGAATCGATGCAACCGACGGATGGGGCGCATCCTCCTCGGCTGTGGCCAAAACCACAGACGGGTCAACCCTGGCTAGCCAAGCCAGAGCCTCCGACCAGTCTACTTCCGAGGAGGACACACCCGTGAACACGTCACCCGTTGACGCGTTCACGGACCTGCCAGCCACGGCCTCCCGGCAAGGAGCCGCGGCTGACATGCCAGGCACTCCGGCACCAAACGGTTCCGCCGCCACCACATGAACACCAGTCCACGGGGTAGGTCCGCACGGAAAACGTGTTGTGATTTGTGATCATGCTGCGGTATGTGACATGATCGTTATTTGATTCTGAAGATGCCACCAGATGACATGTTCTGCATGCTGTCGGTCTGAGGAAGATGCTGCGTGAAGGTGATCATGCGGAAACTGAGCATTCTCGCCAGACAGACCTATATGTTAAAGGTAGGATAAACACACAGCCACTTGCGGCCAAAACAGATGTGTGGAATTAAGACCTAAATGTTAGAGTACGTTCTAGTAAGAAGGCCTGCATAAATAAAGTGGCAACTACCAAATAGGAATATCTTTAACACACAAGGTGATGGTGTTGAATTCTGTGGAAATCATCCACATCATCTTCACGTAAACCAGCATGCATCCCAACACTTTTAACTACACTAGGTAAACTCCTTTTTCATTTTTAGCATAGTCTGAACAGGAGAGTGGCCCTTTTCCCCATCTCTCCTCCTCCGCTTCAGCGTTGTAGGCATTTTCCTGTGACGGAGGCCCGCGCAAGGCACTTTCCTCTCGCAGCCAAAAGCTTGGCCAGCCTGAGATTATATAGCTTATATTAAGTTCACTAAAGTGACCCCACTAGGACTCTCCTTTGCGGGGATACCTCACGGAATATACAGATCAGGGATCTGTGAGGTACCTCCGGTCGAGGATCAGTTTAAAACAACAACACTTTTCCGTTCTTACTTACTTTCCTCCTGCATTAGACGTAAAATGAGTATCATTGCTTCGTCTAATTTAATCATGTCTCTCTAGTACTTTTGTCATAATGAACCGTCACACGGTGGACACCAACAGCCAGGATGAGACGGTGTGGTTCAACTTCTGCGCCGATGGTCGCCCGGCGCCACAGCAACTGCTTCTAGCCAAATTAATTTCCAAATATTTAAAAACGTAGCTGTTACATGTAACTGGGTTTGAAATTGAAATTCTGGATGTTTGTGTTGAAATGGACAATAGACCTTTCCCACATTAGCGTATTTTGGGAAAATACCTTCCCGGAATGCATCGCGCATACTACTTCCGGTTGGTAACCGCGACAGCCGATGCGCAAATAGCATTACTTTACTGTGGGAATCAGATACAGTGCACTTTAGGCGGTGCATATGAAAAACTATGTTCATAATATTATTGAAGTCATACATCATTGGAAAGCTAAGCCAATTTTCTATACATTTTTGTATTAGTTTTATAGTTTTGATGATGTCCAATTCTGCATTATAGTATCCAGTCAAATTCTGTAGGATTTAAATCAGATAGAATAGGCTACACCTGTACACTCACAAGTCATGTTTCAAAGCAGTGAACTGAAGACATCTGCCCGTTATCAGGGTGGGTTCCAAGAACTTACCATAATTACGATTATGGCATGGGAGGGATTTAAATCCTACGGAATTTGACTGGATACTATAATGCAGAATTGGACATCATCAAGTCTCGTCCAATCTGTCCATTATATGATCCAGGCAAATTCCTCGGATTTCAATGAGATTTCAAAGACAGATGTCTTAAGTTTCAGGTCCACACTCCCATACATATAAATACATATATGCTTTATGTATACATACATGGACCAGAGCCATCATTAAACAATAATTGTTCTACTCACCAATTCTGAGGATACCAAACCATCACCTTCCACCATGGTTCCGACTCATCAGGCATCCATTCACTAAGCAGATAAGTAATCCATAAGTGGCTCAAACTATCAATAAACCAGCCATCGACATAATATCGACCTGTCATGAAGGATCATGACCCAACATAAATATTCCATGACAAATTATTTACACCTGAGGCGGACGATACACATAAAACTGTTGGCAAACGAGACTACTTCAGGCTCAACACACATTTCGAGAAATCATCCTTTTCGTTTAGTAGTGGCTTATTATAAAACCGCGCAAATGTTGTGGCACTCGCCCACCCTGCAGTATCCAAAATTGTCTGAATGTTCAAGTCATTCCTGGCTGCTGCAGAAGTAGATGCTGACCTACAACTATGTGGTAAAAATATGTCCGTTTCAACTCCTGCAGCTTTCATAATACTTTTTAACCACCTCAAAATCGTATCTGTGGTAACTGCTTTATGTGGTTTCACAGTACTAGCTAAAAGCAGCGGCGAAGAACGAATTTGCTCCGTCTTCCCAATATAAATATCAAAAGTGTTGTATGGGCACAACCGTACGTCTTCAGGATATTTTGGTATGACAACTGTTAGCTCATTAAACTTTGGTCTCGCTTGTTTAAACTTTCCAGTTTCCCATAAGGGTGGAAATGTTTTTAGCCTGCGGCCGTCGCTGAAAAGTGGGCCTGCCCTCTAGTTTCTTGTGGACTTTATTCGTCTTCTCAATGGACTTGAGATCTTCAATCAAATTATCTCCATATAGCTTCGTAGTGATAGGGATACGTTTCGACTTCAAACCAGTGAAATTCGCACTAAGTTCTGGCTGAATAAGATCTCTCCTCTGTATATTTAATTCCAGATTTGCATGGAGGAGAAGCGCACATGCGTCAACCGATGCCCTCAACAAGTCCTTCACAACAACCTTCTCCAACCGATCATCATCCCTAGTAGCGCGAATCAGTGTCAGAAATCTGCACCACTGACGTTATTCCACGCACTAAAGGCCCTTGAACTCTTTGAACCTTTAAATCCCTATTTCTTACTTTATAGTTCACCTGCGACCAAATTTCCTCATTGACTTGTGTAACTGTTAATAGTTCACAATTCTTTGGCCTAGCACATAACTCAGTTTTCTCTTTCAACCTTTCATCCGACATCTTCACGGTAGACATCTTAGCAATAACCTCTGCCAACTGATCGTCAATGTTGTCCGTACAACAATCATTATTCTCATACGTCTTGGCAATATCTGTCAAGATATCACACTGGTCTTTAACAGCCACGTCCGACGTACTATCCCGCGAAGTCGACGCAATTACCTCCGGGTTTGCTAGTCACATCTTCCCTATCCTCACCGTCTTCGTCACTCGAGGAAACCGCATCCATTGCGGAAGTAATGCGTGAAATAAGTTTGTCCAAATTTCCCGCCAGAGAAGCAACATCGCTCTTAAAACTAATAAACTCTCGACGAGAAACTGCAGCCAAATCGGATGCATAGCGCGAAACCTCAGCCGAAACAGCCAGATCGATATTCGTCACTATCTCCGGCTCACTGTCAGCTGTAACATCGACAGTAAACTGCTGATTTTTCGCCGAACTATTCGGATTTCCAGGTTTTCCTGGAATTACATCCATTAGCTGATTATCAATGAAGGCCATATTTTCACTCATTGCAACTTTAACAACTTCCGCGATAATCAAAACTAAATGCGAGCAGACAATATGCCAGTAGCCGTTATATCATGCGCGTCTATCGGGAACAACACATCACGTAACAATGGTGAGAAAACGGGCACCCGAATCACCCTAGAGCACTAAGTGACGCAAGAAATACGAGTCTAGGCGTTGTTACAAAACCAAATTCCGAGAAAACATCAGGACACCGGAACACGGCTACATTCCTTATAGCGATACATGAGCTTGGGCGTTCCCGTAACAGCAACCCGCAAAATAATCATGTCACCGGAAATCGGCAACACGAAATCGTGTCAACGTCCTCAAAACTTAACAATTGCACTTCTGAATTACTGAGCAAGGATGATTAGCATCTCTCACCCACAGAAGTAGTGCTGAATGATTCTGAATAGCGAGTAGAGAACGATTGGTGTTTCTCCCTCTCAGAACAAAACCGACACCGTCCACTGTCAGCAACAGCAAAATAAAAATCTCCATGATGTAATCCAACTCGGAGATCCAGCAACAGCTTTCAAAAGCTCCACCCATCCTACGAAATAGGAACAAAAGAGACACTGGCTGATTTGCAACTCAGCATCTAGAGGCTTTCGAGAGAAATCAATGGCAGTTTTCACAAACCGTAAAATATTCCCCAGCTGTTGAAAACATGTCTTGCGTGAAAATGTAACTTATTCAATGACTTGTTAGTGTACAGGCGTAGCCTATTCTATCTCATTGAAATCCGAGGAATTTGCCTGGATAATATAATTTAATACAGTTGATTGTAATTTTAAAATATCCCCTATTGTCCACTTGATTTAATGAATCTAAGTCGAATGGTGTATTTTATATATGCAAATAACTAATATTAAAAATAATGCATTAATGTTTCGGCAATTGAATGTGCTTTCTAGGGCTGCACGGTTTGGCTTACAGCCATATCGGTTTCGATATGACTTTTCATATCGGTTTTAACTGAATATCGCTTTTATGGACATGAAACGAAAAATTTAAATTATAAAAAATAGCACGAAAACACAACGTATTTTCATGCCCTGATACATTTGTAACATTTTACGCCTTTAAAGTTTAATATACCTTATAATATCCATCATCGCGGGAGTGAAATTATTAATTAGATCACCTAAATATTAAGCACAGTTAAATAAACATCGTTTATTTTGTCAAAATTACTCATAAATCATCAGCAAATCAGGTTGCGAAAAGACGTAAATCACATGATTGTAATTAATTATGATGTAATTATCTCCCTTTCTTCTTTCATTTCCAATTCGGCCCGGCGACGAAATCATGCCTTGAAGAAAATATTAACTGTAATATTGCGAACGCGAATTTCATAAGGTAATATGATATTGTGCATAGAAGCTAACGTTTTAAAAATGGTTTGAGTAATAATTTTATTTAAAATTATATCCTAATCAGCAAAATGTATTCAGCATTATATTTATTGGCGAGATTTTTATGCATTCGGGCGATTTAGTTTTGGGACGACTTTGCATTATGTTAATTAGCTGGTGACATAAATAAAATGGATGCCATTGTTTAGAAATGTTTTCCCCGATACAAATTTCAATGCCAAATTCCCGCGTTAGTATTGTGTTTTATATTGCAAATTTATCGGAGACTACCAGAGAAAAGACGAGTGGATATTTATTTAATTAATTCGCCGCTTGATTTCTCTCGGCGTACAGCGAGTTACATGGAGTTACACAATATGTGCAATTGGGGCCACGTTCAATTATTAGTTGCCCCGAACGTAGCTTAATGGAAAGTATGGTCATTATTATTCATTACACTTTTCATGCTCGTTAGTATCTTTTATTTTTAACAATCCTGATACGAAAAACCGAAAATATGTTCCTATTCGGTTTTTCGATATTTATTTCTTATAATCGGTTATGAAACCGTCAGTGCAGGATATCGCTTTTAAATATGGTATCGGTATATCGCGCAGCCCTAGTGCTTTCCAATGATATATGATTTAAATAATATAATGATTTTAGTTTATCATTGGAACGGTTTAGATTGTGGTGTATTTTAGAGCAAAAGTAACTCAACGCGGGTCAGCGGCTTGTTGGCGGCAGTACCAGCCAGCAGGTTTGTTTTGAGCATTGATTTAGGGGAATCCCGGCCTAACGACATCAATCAGTTCAGTTCATTACGTTAATCCCTCCTGTAAGTAGGAGCACCTCGCAAAGGAGTATTAAGTATATTAATAGGCCAGCTCGTGCATGCAACAGTTTATTTATTGTTGTTGTCCGTGACATATACCAGATATACCACTGTCACTATCAGTATTGAAATTGTTCCTTTCTGCAGTCAGGAGTGTTCGAAAATTGTTCAACGTGAAGCAGTACTGACAAATTATCTTCTCTACTGAGTAGACACACTGACACGTGCGATCTGACATGTATAGATGTGACGATGGATTCATAAGGAATGAAATTAGAATGCTGTTATCGTCCCAGACATGCTCAGTATGTGCAACACACATCAGGCATAGGCTACGCTGTAGTAGGCCCTGGGACTTGTTCCGAATCACTGCTAAAGGTTGACAAACTGTCAGGAAATGGTGATGGTCATCTGATCCATTGCTACATAGTGGGCAATCAGGTTTTATCATACCACGACTATATTTAGTCCTGTTGCACTGCAGGGTATAGCAGTTTGTCAGCAAGCGCAGCCGTACCGGTAATGTGCGTATATCGCGTGGAGCAGTAGTGACCGACTCAATTGCCATGTGGGCAGATGAAAGGTTTATAGAACAGTTACTCAGATACTGTAAGGATGAGTATAGCGGTATCTGACTATTGAGCTCATCTGACCATAACCTGTTGACCAGCTTCCTAGTAAGAGTCTTCCATGCTCCATTTGCCGGTGGATGATCTAGAAGAACGTGGATAGAAGGGAGATCGAACTTCGCGAGTATATTACGAGTGCCAGCAAACCAGCTATTCTGATCATATCCTTTCATAGCAGTCTGCCTCAGCGCCACCAAGAAGAGTATGGATTCTTGGTCTGCACAAATGTTCCTCACTAGCGTTAGCTTCTGTAGGTGTATACGCGCTTCAATCGGAAGAGTGCCAAGCAAAAGATATGGAGATGGATGTGCTACACGATCTGGAAGGCCCAGGATTTGTAACAGCAGCTTATGATAGAACTTGTCAAGGAGTCTCACTTCGATTTGTGGAGAATAAGTACATCAATCCCATGTAGCAGAACTGGAAGGATATAGACTTCTATCAGATGCATGCATGCAACGGGTGTTATGCCATTTATCCCGTGAAGCCCTGCTCCCATAAGCGAGTAGATAGCACGCCTAGCTTTCCTGATGTTTTCATCTACTGTTGGGCGAGCATTTATAAATTGATCACTCCTTTGTATCCCTAAGTGAGATGCACAGCCTGGTGAAGATACCTCCACATCGCCTAAGAAGAATGGAGTCTTTTCCTTCTTACAGTCAGAGAGAATGACACATTTCTTTGGCTGGAGCTCATAAAATTGGTTAACACTGTAATGACTAGAAATATTCAACAGAATCTGCAGGTTGTTTTCACTATTTGCTTTTAAGCTGACATCGTCTGCACATGTCGGTGCTGCACAATGCACAGTTGAAATGCTGGCTCCATGTCCTGAGGCATCTAAGGTGTCAAGCAGGTCATTGATGTACAGCTTGTACAAGTCTGTTGACAGTATTCCTCCTTGCCTTACGCCTTGCATAAAGGGAATAGAATCTGAAAGCTGGCCATTCCATTTTACTCTGGTAGTAGCATTCATGTGGAGGTCTCTGATGAGGATCCATGTAGCACCTTTTATGCCCGCAAAATAGAGTTTATTTACCAGACTCGCATGGTTCACCACGTCAAATGCTGATTTGGCATCGAGAAGGGCAATATAGTTACTGAACTTTTTGCTTCGCGACTCAGCACTACACTCTTGTAGCAGCAGGGCACTATACATATAGGGGATATCCCCGAGGTGAAACCAAACTGTAAATGATTTTGACACTTGAGTATTTTCTGCTGTATGTGAAGCTTTAGCACCATCTCTAGGGTTTTGCATATCATTGACGTCACCGTTATCCCGCGATATGAGGAGGCTTGGTTTGGACTTCCCTTCTTCTTGTAGACTGGTGTTAGCAGACCGACTTTAAGGACAGCAGGAATGGTTCTTAGGTAACCAATTGCATTGAGAATCAGTCACTATATAAATTGCTGCAACTCCGCCCTCTTTCAGGTGCTCAGCCGAGATACCGTCTGCATCAACGGACTTGCCACTGTTCAACCACTTGACTGCTTTCATCACCTCTGAATAAGTGAATGGAATAAAATCATCAATTTCAGAAGAGAGATCACTGAGTACAATCTCATTAAATTCCAATTCTGCTTTTCTTGAGTGGTTGCTCGAGGTACTCGTTGGAGTACCAACTTGCATAAAGTGTGAGTTCCACCCGTCTAAAATTTGTTCTGCCGGGAATGTAGTATCCTGCACTTTGAGTTCTGCTAGTTTGGGTGCTGTGCTACTGCGTTGCTTATGGATTAGTTTGTAGAACAGTTTCTTATCGCTGTTCTTAGCTCCGATAAGTTTCTGCATGTCTGCATCACGCCTAGCAGCCTGAAGTTTGCGCTGAGCTTGCCGTAGCAGTGCTTTTGACCTCCGCCTGCGAATGGAAGCTGGGTGATTTTGATCACTTGGTCTATCACAGATCTTCCATTGGTGGAATGCATTTTTACTTTCTATCACAGCTCTTGCAATTTCGTCATTACATAGCCGATGAGATTTTCTTTGTTTCTTAGTTGAAATTGGTGCAGCGGCCTGTGTCGCCTTAATCAAGGTATCGCGAAGCTTTGCATATGTCAAGCATAGATCGTACATGCCATTCATCTCTGGCTTGTACTCCTGAAGAGACGCTTGCACATAATCTCGGTAAGTAGGCTTATTGATTTTGTCCCAGTTCAGTCGTGGAATTACATCTGTATTTGCATGTCTGATAAATGAATCCCTGGATTGGACCATCGTGGTTAGCTCAGCAGATAAAGGATAGTGATCAGAACAGTTATTACTCAAATCATGGCGGTGAGCATTCTGACACAAGTGCTCCATGGAACTAGACATGAGAAAATAATCTATCGTTGAGGTGCTCATACCGTTAACATGTTGGAATGTTGGTCCATCTGTTTTATACACCAATCCTTGTTAACATACAAAATCTCGCAACAATCTCTGCCTCTTGACCTTCTCTTCAGTGGCGAGGTCACAATTGAAATCACCAGCTAGTAGAATACGATGTGACATTTTCTACTTCTGACAAATCTCATGTAGTCGGTCGAGTATTTCACTAAACTCTTGATCGGCATCAGTATCTCTTCTGCAAGGCATATATACAGATGCTATCAGTAGTGGGAACTCATCAGTATGTATTTCAATACATTGTATTCTGCTACTTCCATCGGGTATGGGGGTAACTGCATGGCCGATATTATCACGCCAGAAGACCGCCACTCCACCATAACCTCTTGGCTTCTGCATAGGAGATATAGGATTAACATCATCAACTGCTTTGGCTGCGGCCTCAAAACTATCACTAACATTACTAAGATGCTTCAACTGGTAATTGTAGAGCCAGTGTTCCTGGACACATAGGATATCACACATTTCAAGAAGGCTCTGCACACACACTGAGTTCGTAAGTAGATTCTTACAGTTATAAGTAGAGATGCGCAGTGATAGAGATTTAGGGATTGGCGTTGTCATATAATTTACGGGCTCATTATCAGATGTAGCTGATGTTAGAAGTAGAGATGTTTGTCCGGGCCCTTGTCTAAAAAAGGATTTTCCATGACAATATCGGTGTTGTTAGTTGCTAATGTTATATTGTTAGTAATACGGGTCTCACTTTCCGTAGCAGTAGTGATACCAATTATTCTTTCTTTTGCAGGTATAACAGATAATTTAGATTTAGTAGCCAGGACATGATTAGTGCTGTTAGAACGAGTAACTCTTGTGTACAATGGCTTAATCTGGGCATCAATGTGGGAAAGATGTATTGCTGTATGCATGCTAATGGGAAATAATATTAAACAAGTAAAGCATTTTAATCCATGCACTATTAAAACCCTCTTTATCTACCATTCATGGCAGCCATACAGGTAAACTGTTACATATTTTGAAAATAATTTGTCTGGAAACCATAATTGCTCCTTAAAGCAGCAAGATCTACCACCAAATAACTTTCAAAATGTTCAATAGAATATTTTTTAGCAGCATAAAAATTGTCATGTCTGGTCATTTATCATTGAAAGTATTGAGAAATGTGGGGCCCTGGCCTGGGCAATTATATGCCTACTGACAAGACACCATTCATGCATGCAGTGTTGCCCACAACATCTGATTTTTGGGGGTCCCAAGGACCCCACACTTTCAGATTTGGGGGTCCCACTGTAAAATATGGGGGTCCCATGGGGTCCTCATCTGAAATATGGGGGTCCCATGTTTTTTTCTTAAAATAAACACAACACATTGATCCAATTATAAAGCACTTTATTAAACATGTTGAAAGCACTAGTTATGACATTGTGTAAATAATGTTAATATTAACTATGCATAGTTTATTAACCTTTAGCACTTAACACTTTTGGCCACTATTGTAGATTGATCAGTTGTATTGGATTTCTCAAGCGTGAGTTCCTCGAGAGGGAGATTCCGCTGTTATCCAATCAAATACTGACACGTCACACTGACGTTTAGCACAACTGACAGAAACATGGCGGGTATTTTTGCAATTTGTAGGCCAAACAAGGCGACTAACATCGGCCTTGTAAACTCATTATTTATAAAAAATTTTTTTAGATCAAATGGAATACTAAGGATGATTTGGGGATTGTGTTTACAATTAAATGTGGTGGTTGAATCTGATTTATGGGCATTACCAACTTTGAGTTAGGGTTGCACGATTTTTCGATTAATCGCGATTATATAATTCAAAATGATCGTGGACGATTATAAAATGAAATAATCGTATAATCGCCATGTTGAAATTTTTGTCAAGACACTTTTACGCTTGTGAAACTCTGCTCGCGTTACCAAGCATGGAAACAAACATCCGGCTATCAGCCGAATGTGTGAATGATTAAATAAACTAAATAAATAACTGATTTGTTTGTATTGACTCAGGATTAGTTTTCGATGAATAAAGATTGTTCACTTGGTCGCTATTTGTCATTGTTGTTGTAATCACACACGCTTATCCCGCGTTCCCCATTCTCTGAATAGTTATGCGCTAACGGTTTTCCCAAAAAAAGAAATGATACCACGGAAATTCAACGCATTTTCTCACGTAAAAATTCTCACCGCCTACGCCTATGTTTAATGTATACCTCAAAACACCCCCCCCCCCCCACGGGAAGTGAAATTATTTAATTTGAGCGCCTAAATATTGCGTATCCTTTAATAAAGGTCGTTTATTACATCAAAATTAACCCACAATTTGATATAAAATGGCGTCACGAATAAAATACAAATCACGTGATTCGACTCCAATTGAAGTTTATTTTAGAGCGAGTACTCGGATATAAATATTCTGGAATCGGAGACTCGGAACTCGGGAATTTCTATATATTATCATTGCGCGATAGGAACTGCGTATTATACTGATCTGAATAACGGATACCCGTTTGATAAACTCCCGTTAGCGTATAATATCTCGCGAGAACACGCCGCCTCCCATCACAAAAGATCCACTGGCTAGCCAACTTAAGAAGTCGGCTATATTGTCGTTCGTAATAATTCAATTTGGATCATTTAATGTTGATCGGCGTTACAAAATTGATGCGCATTTTCTCCCGTATTTGTTTTTTACATAAATTTGGCCGTACAATATATTTATAAGGAAGCTATTTAATCACGCCAAGACTGTTTTAAGCGCATTTTAACTACAAACGTGTGGAATAAGCTTTATTATATCTTGAACATACGTGGCCTACTATTAGTATTAATCTAATAGGTGGTCGAGATTTACAAATCCGAGGCCTGTATTGACTTCTAGAGCGGCCGGAAATGTATCAGGGCAGAGATCTGTCTTAAGTCGACACACCCTGTGACACGATTGTTATTATTATACACGCGGGTGGGCTTCTAATACAGAGTTTTGCCGTTTTGAAACTGCTAAGAAATCATTGGAGCTCATATGTCAAAGTTAGGGGGTGGATTTCTATTAGAGCATAGGCTACAATTAAACGAAATACGTTACCTTCCGTTTTCCGTCTAGAAAAATCTTGATACATTCCTTTGTTTGCAATCAGCAACTGGCGTATTCTGTCCATGTATGTATACCCATGTGCCTAACCCATAATCTTACAATCTGCAGTAGCATAATACCGTCCTCTAAGCAGCATTGACGTAGTTAATATAGTTCATGATTAATCGTATGATCGCGATTATTTTTCTTAAATGATCGCGATTATGAAAAGTGAATAATCGTGCAACCCTACTTTGAGTTGTGCAACAAAACATACAACAAATCAAGGTCTTAAACAACGCAATAAGTTCGTTTTTATTTAACACACAATACATTAGATCTATCTTTTAAAGTAAAAATATGCACAAATAAATAATATAATCGATAATTAAGCACATGCAAAGTTATCAGTTTCCGTTACACTTTTTCACTGCGTCCTCGGGACGCAGAGGGCTAATTTTTATGCGTCCCTCTGCCATTTTTATGCGTATATACGTGCAAAAGGACGCATAAGGGCAACTCTGCATGCATGATAGTTCTGATAATGAAATTGGGCAACGCCCATTATTTCAGGCTTTATAGACCTTCCAACTCTTAACCATAGCTCCCATCTCCATCTAGAGGCATACACCAACCAAATGTCTCAACAACCCTACGCCCCAGGGATTGAGAGGGCGGTGGGGGCCTCGGATCACCGGACGGCTGCCAGTTGAGGGATGTGCAGGTGGTATCATTTTGACTCCGACCCTACTACTACAATCATAACCGCATAGCTGTCAGACTCGAGATTTGTTTGTGCTTTGACCTTTGACATTACCCATAATTCTTTGCGACGCTGTAACACCGAGATAGCTTATAATCTTGAATCTAGCTTATTTTTAGATTGCTTACGGGACGAAACGAAAAGTGGTAACATTAAATAAAAATTGGCTCTAGGTTGCATTGCTAATTCTTACTTTCACCAGCGAGCATAGTAAACATGCTCTTAGGTTTCCTTTGGTACCGTTTCTAGTGACATTGTAGTAATACGCTAAGAAAATCATTTTTTCTTTTTTAAGAAAATCAAAAAATGAAATACAATTAGATTTTCTTCTTTCCTTGAGTAGTAGTTCCCGTCAATCATGCTTGAAAAGATCATTATTATTAGTATTATTATTATTATCATTAATATCGATAATACTGAACACAGGCCGTACAGGCCTCTATATTCAGGTGCATGAGTTACGCTAGATTTTGAAATGGTTACTTCATGGTGAAGGTGCCTCGAAGTTAAATTTAATTTGTGCATTGTCCCAGTATTTATCAAGTCGGTTTTTAAAGCTTTGAATGGTCGGGGCATTAACGATATGGTCAGTTAGGCTATTCCATACTTTTGCTATTCTGTAATAAAATGAAAACTTGGATGTATTATATTTAGCTCGCTGGATAAATAATTTTTTTACTATGACCCCTGTTACCATTTCTTGAAGGAAATTTTAATATTGGTACTGTGTCTGGATCATAGGTATTCAAAACCTTATATGTTTCAACCATGTCCCCTCTCAGACATCTGTATGTGAGTGTGGGGAGGTTTAGAGAATGTAACCTATGCTCATAACTGAGATTACGAAATCCAGGGACAATCTTTGTTGCACACCTCTGCACATTTTCCACAGTGTGTATGTTTTTTAAGGCGTGGGTTCCATACTGCATGTGCAAATTCAATGTGGTGGGCGCACAAAAGCTTTATATAATAGCAAAAAGTTTTCTTTATCCAAATATTTGTAGGTCCGTCTATTGAGGCCCATGATACTGTTGGCTTTATTGATTTTATTTTTAATGTGGTGATCAAAGGAGTGAGCCGAGTCAAAGATGACTCCGAGATCGTTTTCGTTGTCCACATGGGATAGAGTATGGCTAGCATTATCACATTCAAGTTTATATTGGAAATTCTGTTTTTACCTCTACCAATGGATAATGCATTACATTTATCAGTGTGGAATTTTAACATCCATGTTTTTGACCACATTTCCAGGCTTGTCAGATCTGATTGCAGGTCATCATAATCAGATTGTTTTGTAATAAGCTTAAAGATCTTTGTGTCATCTGCATAAAGATATAGACTGGATGTTTGTATTAGTTCAGGCATGTCATTTATGTGGATCACAAACAGAAGGGGGCCGAGTTCGCTGCCCTGCAGTATGCCACTAGTCACGGCTGCCCATTGAGAGTATGAGTCGTTTATACATACTCGTTGACGCCTACCCACCAGGAAGGATGTAATCCACCCCAGGGCTGGTTCTGTGATGCCATAACGTGCTAGTTTGTTAATCAAACGGATGTGAGGCACAGTATCAAATGCCTTAGCAAAATCCATATAGATAATATCCACAGTGCCTCCCTTCTCTAGCATATTAATCCATTCATCTAGGACATTTATTAACTGGAGCATGGTTGATCGTCCAGTAATAAATCCATATTGTTTCTTACTAAAAAGTTTATTTGATTTCATATGGCTCATTATTTGCTCTCTAATAATGGATTCCATAACCTTGCAAGCTACACAGGTGAGACTTATGGGTCTATAATTACTTGCAATTTTGGGGGGATGTATCCCATCAGGTCCTGCAGATTTAGAGGTTTTCAATTTGGTGAGGTGGACTAAAACTTGTGCCTCAGTTACTTGTGCCACAGTGTTTTTAAATGGGATGTTAATAAGTCTAACTGGAATGATTGGCAGGTTGTTGGTTGGTTCATCAGTGAAAATGGTTGAAAAGTGATATGATAGAACCTCAGCTTTTTCTATGTCAGTTTCTGTGCATTGAGGTTTATCTGGGTCTATCAGCAGTGGAGAAGTACCAGGTTTCGTTTTAATTTTGGATTTGGCATACATCCAGAATTGCTTAGGGTTTGATTTGGCTGCTTTGCTATATTTATTTCATAGTTTTTATGCATTTTGTTAGTCAGAGATTTGACTTTGTTCCGTTGCCTGTTATACTTTATTTTATTTTCGTTTGATCGATTTGTAAGGAATCTTTCCCAGCATCTGTGTTTTTCCCTAATTTGACCTACAGTATTGTAGTCTAATGGGATGTCACCTTTCTTAGTCCAGTTAGGTTTATCTTTAAAGGTATTTGATGGGACATGTCGATTTATCATGCTATTTAGTATCTGTTTAAAATTGACCATTGCTGATTAGCATCATCTGGGCAATCATAAAATTTATTTGTCCAGTTTATATTTATGAGGTTGTTATTCATTTCTTTATAGTTTCCTTTGTCTAGAAGAAATTTTTTCTTCACAGGTTTTCCTGCCAGATAAGAATGTAAATGGAATGTGATAATAGAATGGTCACTTTTACCGAGTGGGCTCAGGTAATCTAAATCTGATATCATTTCTTCTTCATTGGTTACAAGCAGATCAAGTATATTAGGTGTAACATTATTCCTTCATCTAGTGGGCCTATTTATATGCTGGTATAAGTAGGTGTCACGAATACATTCAATGAACGAGTACTCTTGACTTATTTAATTGTTTGTGGTTGACCATGTGTTCCGGCAGATTTCAGGATAGTTAAAGTCACCCAATAATTGTACCAGTTTTTCATTGTTTTCCCTTGTTCCACTGTCAGACCTATATATACCCCCAATTAATAACTTGTCCCGTGAATATGATGTTTGGGCTTCACTTCAGTTATAATAATAATTAACGGTTTATTGATGTTAATAATGTACTTTAATTCAGTCATTTTGTTTCGGAGACAGTCTGCATTTGTGTATAAACATTTTATGGGAACGTTGAATAGAGATTGATGGGATGTTTCATTAGAGGCACCTTCACCATTGGTGGCCAGATTTCTAAAATTATTTTCATTTTTTTTTATTGTTAGTTTGCTGTAATTCTTGTTCAGTTGTTTGGTAGTTCTTACATGTGTCTGTTATTTCGCTTGTATATTCATCTATGAGGTCAAGAAATTGGTTTGATAAAAACGTTTGTTTCGGTTGAAAGCCATTTGGAAGAGGCTTTGATTTTTGTCGTATGACTGGTTTCCAGCACTGTGACTCTGCCTGAGATGATGATTCATTGTGCTCCTCCCCATATTCCTGCCAAAATGAAAATCCTGCTCAGGTTCAGAGTCATACATATCAGCGAAATAGCCATTGTTTCTTTGTGTGTAGTTGTTGTTATGTTTACGGTTAGTGTCATATTGGATGTAGCTCCTAATGTAATGGTACTGATTTGGCTCTGTTATTTTAATAGAATCGTGATGAATGTTCATTAGTGTTCTTATATAACTCATAATGTTGTCAGATAACAAGTGCATGCCATTGGTATTTGGATGAACTTCATCCCAATATAGTTGTGGCAATGGTTCACCATATCTAATGAAAAGTGCAGAGTTATCAATGAAGGATAAATTCAGGCAATTTGCAAATGAACACAATATTGCATTAAACTGCTAAGTTAGATTGTTTTCATACTCATTGAATGGTCTAGGAAGAAGAGAAGATATAAGAATCTGTATGCCTGGTGTAAGTGACTTGGCAGTTGGTATTAAGGCATCATAGTCTTGGATCATGCCTTCCAATGTCCGTTTTGCTATATCACTTGTTCCCACATGGACCACTAGTACATCGTATCTATTTGAACTGAGAATAACCTTTAGTTGGTCAGTTAGCTCACATATACATGCCCCTCCAAATGATTTAACTGTGACATTGAGGTTATCGGTACTCATGTAGCGACCACTTAATTCTTTTTAGAGTAGAGCTACCTACAATTAATGTGTTGATCTTGGTATTCTCTGACCTTTGAATATTAGTATCGAATTGGTTGTGGCCCCTGTGGCTGACGATCAGAGTTTTTATCACCAGTACTGGTTGTGGATGATTTGCGTGGGTGCGGCACCATTTGAGCATAGCTGACAGAATTTTGCCTCGAAAGGCCTGTGTTATTACTGTGTGATGTAGGCCTAGAAGCAAATCTATGTTGGTTGTTTGAATGGGCTTGGTGATTACTAGTTTGAGTGGTGGATTTAACGGGTACATTATTACATAATTTCTCGACCTGACTTTGCAATGCTGCAAAGTCAGCCCTCATGTTATTTAGTTCCTGTAATACTAGATTTATTGCATCACTGTTAGTCTCCAAGGGACGTAACTTATCATGGGTAGAGATAGCTTGTGCGTCACCAGTAGAGTCATGGTTAATTGGCTCACAGATATGATCGGAGTTAGCATGTTTAGCGATGTTAGAGTGTGCCGTAGTTGTAGTTGCAGTGTTAGTAGTAGCAGTGACTATAGCTGAAAGAGTTGTTGTAGCATTTGTGGGGTCAGTAGCTGAAGAAGTTGATGTTGTGGGAACAATAGCACCACTATTAGCTTGGTTGCCATATTTCAATTTCAGTGCTACAGTCGGGCCAATCATCTTCGGACCAGTCATATTCGGACTTATAAGTGGAGATATGCCAGGTCAGAAATTCAGCAATCGTGTCTGATATCTGAGTGCAATCTTTACAGATACACTTTCTTTTGGAGTTTGTTAGAGCTGACAACATGTATGGCGGAAGCTTGGTACATGTAAAGTGCACCCAATGTTTACAGCTGTTGCAGCAGATCATATATAAGTTATCTGTAACACCGCATCCACAGCTTATGCCAGGAATATTTTGGCTTGCACTTAGGGCGTTTGTCTCATCAGGTTTGGATGTGTTGGAAGTGCTGGGCGTGCTGCTCATTGAGTCAGCAGGTGACTTATTAGGGATTTGTGACGTGCTCGATGTTTTGGCTATGTGTGTATTTGTATCTGAATTTTCTATGTTGTATGATGTAACAGGTATTGGACTAGAGATTACAGATATTGGTGTAGAATTTTCTGAGTTAGATACAGTGCTACCTGTGCCGTGTCGTATCTGGTAACATTTCTTACACAACATCAAATCATTGGAAGTGTTGGAAACGTCCAGTTTTGATTGCCTACAGTCCTCGCAGAAACCCATCTTCTAAAGTTTGTTAGCTCTTATTATCTGTATTTTTTTTTGGTCTATACATGTGCAGTCAAACTAATTTTTTTCTCTTATCGTGCAATGACACCATTATCATCATCTTCATCATTATTTTCTCAGGATATAAGCCAAAAGCTGCACTGCAGATCTTTTGGAACTACAACTGCTCAGAGCGGGTCAACATTTACATAGGTAAGAGACAGCCAAATTTTTATAAAGGCCGCTAACAAAACGCGGCTTAATTTAAGAACTCATAACTTACAGCTATAAATTGTTCTGACTCAAGAAATCTCTGATACGATTTTGACTGCTTCAGAAGTCTCTGCTGACCTGAAAATCTTGCCTCATCTGATTTTCGAACAAGAAGTAGATTCGACAGCACACTGTGAACTTTCGCCCATTCCAAAAAAGGGTACCATCCGCTCGGCTTATTGTGATCTTTGGCTGTTGAGGATTTAGTCACCGTGTGACATTGTGCCTTGGGAATATAACTACTAGCGTTTGAGAAATCAAGTGGCTCCCCACAGGGAGATGGTCTATCCCCTGTGCTCTTCACCTGTTACCTGGCTGCTGCATTGAAATCCGTGCAGGAAAATTCCACAAGACCAAACCTCCCAGTGTCAATACTGGGCATGCCACTAGAGATGGAATATGCCGATGATGTGGACTTTATAGATGAGGAAAAGAAACCCCTTGACGAACTTCTCCCAATAGCTGCAAACAAATTACAAATTGAGAATCTCTTTATGAATGAATCCAAAACAGAGTTCACCCACATACACCTATCTACAAAGCACGAAACTTCTGGAAGCTATGGATTCGTAGATCAAAGATGCCCTTGGTAAAAAGACTAAGTTTATACAATGCAACCTGCGTATCCTTTATGATGTATAACTGTAACAGCTGGGCAGCTCCAAAGGCAGTTTTAGACAAACTTGATGCCTGCCACCGCAAACACGATAGCCAGAGAGCATACTTTCCAACAATGCACTATACACGATGTGCAATACGCCGCCATTGTCTGTAAATGTCGCCCAGCAAAGATAGTCTGTGTTTGGCCATGTGCTAAGGATGCCAGAAGAGACACCAGCACAGAGAGCCTTGGAATTTGCCCTACTCGGAGCCAGCAAATACAGAGCCAGGAGAGGATGTCATTGCATAAATCTGCTAAGCGTGCTACAAGGTGACCTCAAGAAAGCAGTATTAGGTACACTCAAGTCAAGAATGGACCTGAGGAAGCTAAGGATTTTGGCTGAAGACAAGTCACTGTGGGCAAAAGTGAAGAAGGCCTGATTGCAGCTGTAGGATGGTTCTACTACTACAGCTGCAGAATACAGTAATCATACACATACATACAATATAACTACTGAGGCTGGTTAAAAGCTGTCAATGCTCGCAATAGCAAAACCTAGATCCCAGCATTCGATGGGACATGTGAACGGTGAACACCAAACTTTCTACACACTTAATAAGTGGACTGAATTGTGTATGCTGTATACTGTAGAAAGAATTTGCTGTGTTTTTGGCCGGATTGACCATGAAATCAATCAGAGATGCATTGCGAATGATAAAAATATGCTACACTACATGCTATTAATATATCGCAGATATCCGAGTAATCACTTTGATTCTTAAAGCCAACTGTGGATAACCAGATTAGTGGACTCAGGTAATAACCTTAATTACGGCGAATTATGCTAATGACTGCTAGAGAGCTAATTTATATGAAGGGATTACACTGAATTTGTGTAAACCATTACTGGGTACATAAATTTGGATATCCAGGGATACAAATTAAAGTAATCTCGCTTCAAAATGAAACGTTATTAGACATAAACTTTTCATCAAACGATCAACATTCTCATTGTTTTATAAACAGGAAGCCTAGGTGAGCCCAGACTTGCTAGGCCAAGCTAAGGACTCGGTTATTCTACTAGGAGTAGGCTCAGAATTGACACTTTAAAACATGCACAACTAATATCAACCAATGAACAAATAGATAATTCATATGCCAGAGACTAACAAGCATGCACAAGCTATGTCATGACATCACCAGCCTTTTATAAAGAGCTGCAGCTGCTAAAATCATCAGTTCGTTCACACGGCTCAACCAGTTCGTACATATGGTTCACGCAGAGCACATGGCTCACAACACAATCCCCGTACTGGTGCAATAGGCCCAATAGTGCGCCAACAGTGCCCTAAAGGCCAAGTGCTAGACTGTACTACCTAGTACTGTCTTGTGCAATTACCGCTCAGACTCTAACTATTTCTGTGGCGCCAGACATTCCTGACGCCAGCTAACATACTTGGTTTGTGTCCCATAGTGGATTGTACCAGTTCCTTGCGCATTCGTGTGGACATAAACTATTTTCCGTGGTGCACTGGTACTACTTGCACCAGCTGACGAACGTAGTCTATTCTCCAAACGTCTGCAAAAGGACTGTGAGACTAAGTGTTTGTGTATTGACGCGTAAAGTGCACAAATTATGAAATCTCACAGTGGTTGAGCATGGGTACTAATATGCAGCGCTCTTAGACCAAGTTTCCACACTACGCCAGCAGTGCTAACATAGTGGTTTGTCCACGTTCGCACTTGTGTTTTTATTAAGGCTATTTTCAGTACTGAACATCACAAAATTCTATAAATTAGCAAGGTACAACACCCCTGCGCATCTTATCCTACACTGTGCCTATATCTGTAACATTTCAACACATTACTATGCGCATCTTATACGACACACTTCAAGACTCTGGCTAGATTTCAGATATTCTCACTAGGATAACAAAGTCCACAGCGCCGTGCGCTTAGTCATTTGGACTCTGTTAAATTTCATACAAATACATGCAGTAGTGCTAGATCAAATCGTTACTTAGTTGTTTATTTCTGTCTGTTTAGTTGTTTGAAATTGTACAAGTTACTTTAACACTTTCAAACTATTTTATTTTATCAAACCGTCTTATGGCGCAACCAGTAACGCCTGTTAAACTTACAAGCGCAAGCAACGACTTTCAGGGCATAGAAAAATCTGCCTCAAATAATGCCTACAAGCGTTAGAAACATGCCTTGTAGGACATAGTAAAATTTGACACAAATCTGTCAAGTGGTTTTGAAAGTTACGCTTGGAACATAGAAATTCTAGCAGGAAAGAGCTGTTAGATATTTAAAGTCTTTTCAGTCCAAATTTAGTCAGACTAACGCATGCAGAAATACACTTACTGCACACCAGCATTAGACGTTATAACTAAGAAAAATATTAGCGGCGTGTATGGGAATACATCTACTGTACAACATACAGCAGCAATCAGTTCTAAGAACATTACTAGCACTAGAATCTAAAATTCTCAAATCACAGTTAGCACATTACACTAGGATGCAGGGATGGCTTCAAATATGCTGGTGACACCAGTTGATTACAACGTATTACCAGTTATTGAAAGCAGGCCCACGCATCCGCTTGACGCACACACTACACTGACAGAGCACGCTGTACAATTCAACAGTACACCAATGGCAATACCGCCACACATTAGTGTAAAAGGTGCTGAAGAGGTAGAGAGTGAAATAGATTCAAATTACACTCTCAATGTCCTGCACTCCAGCGCTCACTTTAATAATCTCCAGAATGTGTTAAGACGGCACATGAACGCCAGCGAATGTATTTTTTAGGGCTTTGCATTATGACCAGGCATCCCCCTATATGCCACATATGAACTATTACTACAATAACCCAGCGTACACACCATCCAGGACATGTTACCATTGCCAGAAGTTTGGGCACTGGGATAAGTTTTGTCCATTATTAACCACACAGAACATCGAACATAAGCAGCAGAATCAAAATCCATGACAATGTAACTTAACTAAGATTGTGTGAAACGAGTGCCCACAAAGGACCACCAGCGCTTCAGCTAACACGTTTTCACAACAAGAAATGTGAATACCAAGCATCTACCTATCACCACACAACATCATGGCTGGCATAAGACTAAGAGAAGCTTTTCAAAACCTTGCCAAACATGTCATCAGTTTGGGCATTCTTCTGCAATCTGTCTTGTCAGATTTCAGCAAGAAATGAAACAAGACATGTTAGAGTTAGAAAAGCAGCAGAATAAACATTTTGCTGCTCTGTTGGAAGATTTTGAAACTACGCAGAAGGCAGCAGAAACATCTGCTCTGCCTGCATCTCTATATTCTCCTGTGCACCAACAGCCCCAGCAAGGTAAGCCCTATGCCCATGCAGGACAACAACTTGAGGTTGATGAAATGATGAGATATGTCCCCTGTTTAAGACTATATGCTCGGCCTCAACGTGGTGCAGGGGTATAACCCACTGGGTGTCAATCCAGACATTTGGAGGGGATAACCAGAGCATTATGCACAACGCTAATGGAATGACACTTGGAGATCGAATCAACCGAAATGGTGCTCGCCCTGTGAGGATCCGCCAGGCAGGTGAAGTGCCTGGCTCCACGCCTCGAAGGAGCCCACCCGCAGCTACTGGAGGTCCCATCAACTTGTCTTGTGGAGCCAGGAGACGAGGATGGGGAGCTACTGGCCAACTGAAAGAGAAGACCAAACCCAAAGAGAACCCCAGTATCAACATCATGCACTGGAACACAGAAGGGGTTACCAACAACAAATCAGAGCTCGAACAGTTCCTGTACGAAAACAACATTGATATCTGCTGCATCCAAGAGACACACCTGCAAGAAGGAAAACCATTTAAGATCAGAGGTTGGCAGATTTTCTGGTGTGATCGAAGAGGAAGAAAGAAAGGCGGGGTGATCACCTTGGTCCGAAACAGTGTGAATGCCAGCCAGATCAAAACCTTTATGGAAGAGGCAGAATATATCAAGATCAAGGTAACAACCAGCAACTCTGTGATTGACATTGTCAATTATTACTTCCCTAATGACAAGAATCCCTCACTTAACACAATCCAGGTCCCGGACTGACACTTCCTCATTGCGGGAGACTTTAATAGCCAGTACCAGAGCTGGGGATACAGAACACTTGATAAACGAGGAGAAGACATTGAAGATGAAAAGCACCTTTTACTTGTCAATGATCCCACAGATCAGCCTACCTTCTACTCACGCCGGTGGCACTCGACAACAACACCGGACTTGGCATTTTGTACAGAAGACATTCACAGTAACCTCAGTAGAGTGGTCCGATCGCAGTTAGGAGGAAGCGACCACCGCCCAGTCCTCCTCTCTCTTTCTGGAAGTATTTCGACAAGTAGACAAAAGCACTTCAAAGGAAACACCAAGAAATGTTGCCAGCACAAATAGAAGACCCAAACCACACACTTGATCCTCCACCCTGGGAAAACATACTAGAGAGCATAGCTATTCGCACCACAGTATCTCATCTCACAACCAAATATGAACACAGTGATGTGAGCAAGACGGCCCTGACCCTAGCCATGCTGGAAAAATGTACCCTCAGGAGACATGGATAAGGAGCTACACAAATGGATCGGCCAAAGATGCAATTAGGAGCGGAGGTGCTGGACTGCACATACAGTATCCAAACGGACAACATGAGTCAGCTGCAATACCGACATACTACAGAGCTGAAGTCGAAGCACTGGTTCATGCAGCTAATACCATCAGCAGAACAGCAGGCCCTATTGCACAGATTGTCTTTTTATCTGATGCCCGCTCCGTCCTTGAGGCTATCACCAAAGGTAAGCTGCCACAACTTGAAGAAGCACTACAAACCATCAAATGCTTTCGGATAGCATTGCAGTGGATCCCCTCACACTGTGGAGTCCAAGGAAATGAGGAAGCAGACAAGATGGCAAAGGTGGGTGCAGAAGAGAATCAGACAGAAAACATGGTTACCCATACAGAGATGAAGACTATCATCAAGTCACTCTATAGAACGCCTCAATCAGAAGATGCCTACCATCATCTCTCGAGGCCTGAGCAAGTGACCATTTTTCGTCTCAGAACTGGACACAACAGACTAAACCAACACATGTACAGGCAGTTCCACCTTACGACATTGCCCGCTTGTCCTTGTGGAGAAGCAGAACAGACCACAGAGCACATACTTCAATGTTGCAGTACGTATCAGCTGCTGAGAGAAGAGATCTGGCCTTTGTCAACCTCTTTTCTTGAAAAGCTGTATGGGCTTGTGGAAGAACTGCAGAAAACCACAGATTTCATCTTGAGAACGGCTCTCCAAGTGTGATACCAGCAATCGAAAAGAAGAAAAAGAAGAAGAAGATCAGATATGTTAACAGTCACGCTAACGCACGCCCAGTAGTGCGTATTACAAAGGATGTTTCCAATGCCCAGAATGCATCAGTGTCAAATACAGAATCCCTGACGCCAAGTCATCAATGGGCTAATGCTACTATCTTTGTAAAAATGGCATAGACGCTTGCGGCACTATTGACACTGGTGCTGGTGTCACAGTTGTACACACTGATCTGTACGCATGCATGCTTAATCAACAACAGTCAGAGTTACAAGACTTTGATGTTATGCTGCATGAAGCCAGTGTAGCATACTATTTTTCAGTGGCCAAGAAATGCAATGTCTTGGCTTTGCGCTCATGCAGATTGATATCGAAGGCATGATGTTTCAGCACAAAGTTTACATAGCAGATATCCATACTACAGTGCTTATTGGTGCCAATTTCTTGAAAGCTTAAGACAACATCATTCGTTTCAAAGATGACGAACTAGATCTAAATCATCAGCTTATTCCAATAATGCAAAGTCACCCTGAGTTTGGTCACTGTGTGCTCTTGCGTTCACAGGACGCCAATCTACTTCTGAGTGAACAAATAGTATGGGCTACTGTAACCAGTATAAGTGCTCAAACCCATCACGCAACATTTGTGCCATCTAAAGAGTTAATGGGGGCAGTCCGTCATAGCTCTTCCTAAGACAGTGGTAAACGCCCATGATGCACAAGTACCAGTGAGATGTTATAATGTGAACAACTTCCCTGTTCAATTATCAAAAGGAGAAGTTTGTGGGCACATAGAGCCAATGACTGATGTGCAGATTCTATCAGAATCAGTTGAGCATGCCACCTCTACCACTAACGCATTGCATTTGCTCAGTCAGAAGCTGCACTTATATCTGTAAATTCGACACAAGACCGTCCTCATCGGCTGCCGCAGGAGATGCGTCATGCTATATTTACTGCTGATTCTAGGTTGTATACTCATGTGGTTGTCATGCGCACATTCGTATTTGTTGATCAGGGCGCTATGCGGCTCGACGAACCAATACGTGAGTATGAAGACTGTATGGGCTTCTCCCAACTCTCTTGCTGAATTTCTTTGGGAATAGCCCTAAAAAATGCATTCACTGGCGTTCATTTGCTGTCTTAAAGCGTTCTGGAGATTATTAAAGTGAGCACTGGAGCGCAGGACGTTGAGAGTGTAATCTGTATCTATTTCACTCTCTAACTCTTTTACACTTTCTACACTAACGTGTATTGGCATTGGCATACTGTTGGATTGTATAGTGTGCTCTGCAATGTTCTCCATGTCTGTCAGTGCAGTGTGTGCATCCAGCGAATGCATAGGCCTGCTTTCAATAACTGGTAACACATTGGAATCAACTGGTATCACTGGTTATTTGATGCCATCCCTGCGTCCTAGTGTAATGTGCTCACTGATTTGAGAATTTTAGACGTGCTAGTAATGTCTTAGAACTGATTGCTGCCGTATGTTGCACAGAAGATGTATTCCCGTACACGCGGCTAATATTTTTCTAACTTATAGTGTCTAATGCTGGTGTGCAGTAAATGTATTTCTTCATGCGTTAGTATAACTAAATTTGGCTTGAAAAGACTTAAAGTATCTAACAACTCTTTGTTGTTAGAATTTATAATTTCCAAGCATAACTTTCAAAACCGCTTGACAGATTTGTGTCAAATTCGTCTATGTCCTACAAGGCATTTTTCTAGCGCTTGTAGTCATTATTTGAGACAGATTTGTCTATGTCCTGAAAGTCATTGCTTGCACTTGTAAGTTTAACAGGCATTACTGGTTGCCCCGTAAGACGGTTTGATAAAATGAAATAGTCTGAAATTGTTAAAGTAACATGTAAAATTTCAAATAACTAAACGGACAGAAATAAACAACTAAGTAAGGGTATGATCTAGCATGACTGGGTGTATTTGTATGCAATTTAACAGGGTCCAAATGACTAAGCGCCCGGCACTGTAGACTTTGTTATTCTAGCAAGAATATCTCAAATCTAGTCAGAGTCTTAACGTGTGTCACATAAGACACATGTAGTAATATGTTGAAATGTTACAGATTTTACTCACTATGCTGCTGGGAAGGCACAGCGTAGGATAGGATGCACAAGGGTGCTGTAACTTGCTAATTTATAGAATTTTGTGATGTTTAGTACTGAAATTAGCCTTATGATTTATAATAAAAACACAAGTGCGAACGTGGACAAACCACTACGTTTGCACTGCTGGCATAGTGTGGAAACTTTGTCTAAGAGCGCTGCTTATTGGTAATCCATGCTCAACAACTGTGAGATTTCAGAGTTTGTGTGCTATGCTTTAAGCGTTGATGCTGCCATCACTGTAGTGCGGGTGGTCGCCGTCAATACACAAACACTTAGTCTCACAGTCCTTTTGCAGACGTTAGACTAAGTCCATCAGCTGGTGCAAGGAGTACCAGTGCACCACAGAAAATAGTCTATGTCTGCACGAATGTGCAAGGAACTGGAACTAGGAATCTGCTATGTGACACAAACCAAGTCTGTTAGCTAGTGTCATGAATGCCTGGCGCCACAGAAATAGTTAGAGTCCGAGCGTTAAACATACAAGACAGGACTAGGTAGTAGTCTAGCACTTGGCCCTTAGGGCATTGTTAGTGCACTATTGGGCCTATTCCACCAGTACAGGGTTAGTGTTGTGAGCTGTGTGCTCTGTGTGAGCCATATGTACGAATTGGTTGACCTGTCCCAACGATCTGATGATTTTAGCAGCTGCAGCTCCTTATAAAAGGCTGGTGATGTCATGACTTCGCTTGCCCATGCATGTTAGTCTCCGGCATATGATTTATCTATTTGTTCATTGGTTGATATTAGTTGTGCATGCTCTAAAGTGTCAATTCTGAGCCTACTCCTAGTAGAATAACCGAGTCCTTAGCTTGGCCTAGCGAGTCTGGACTCGCCTAGGCTTGCTGTTTACAAAACAATGCACCATTTTCATATAGAATGTTGAGTGTTTCGGAAAAGGTTTATGTCTAATAACGTTTCGTTTTGAAGCGGGATTACTTTAACTTGTATCCCTGGATATCCAAATTTATGTACCCAGTAATGGTTTACACAAATTCAACGTAATCACTTCATATAAATTAGCTTTCTAGCGGTCATTAGCATAACTCGCTGAAGTTTAAGTTACTGCCCGAGTCCACTAATCTGGTAACCAACAGTTGGCTTTAAGAATCAAAGTGATTACTCGGATATTTGAGATCTATTAATAGCATATAGTGTAGCGTATCTTTATTGTTCGCAATGCATCTCTGATTGATTTCATGGTCATTCAGGCCAAAATACAACAAATTCTTTCTACAGTATACAGCATGCACAATTCGGTCCACTTTTTAAGTGTGGTATAAAGTTCTGCAGTCACTGTTCACATGTCCTGTCGAATGCTGCGGTCTAGGTTTTGCTATTCCGGGCATTGGTGGCTTTTAACCAGCCTCAGTAGTTATATTCCCAAGGCACAATGTCACATGGTGACTAAATCCTCGATGGCCAAAGATCACAATAAGTCGAGCGTTGTTACCATTTTTTGGAACAGGCGAAAGCTCACGGTACTTCACACGAAGTGTGGTCACAGAAAAGGTGACACAATAGAAGGAAAAATAGTTCATCTGGGATTAGGTGACATAAGGTGGTACACAAAATGGGGCGATAGATTTCGGAGTCAACGGTCACAGAAATAGGAATGTTCCATGGTAGCGGGGAGCCCTCCACGGTCGGAGACGAATACGGATCAGCGTTTTCCTCATGAGTTTTCCAGCTGAAGATGAACGGCATCAGAATCGATCATGGACAATATTCTGATGCGGCCGAAATTGAAAGTCTTGCCAGTGTGCTGTCGAATCTACTTCTTGTTCGAAAATCAGATGAGGCAAGATTTTCAGGTCAGCAGAGTCTTCTGAAGCTGTCAAAATCGCAGCGATGATTTATGGAGTCAAAAGAATTTATGGCTGTAGTTATGACCTCTTAAATTAAGCCGCTTTTTGTTAGCGGCCGTTATAAAAAAACTGGCTGTCCTTTGCCTATGTAAATGTTGACCTGCTCCGAGTGGTTAGAGTTCCAAAGGTTCTGAAGTGCAATTTCCCCATCATGTCTAAACCGGGGAATCGAGGGACTGACTGATATAGCTTATGTCCGTAGAATTTAAAGAACACTCTTTGGCTTATATCCTGAGAAAATGATGATGAAGATGATGATGAGCTTTTCAAGCTGATTGACGGGAACTACTAGTTAAAGCAAGAAGAAAGTTTATTTCATTTTATGATTTTCTTAGCGTATTACTACAATGTCACTAGAAACGGTACCAAAGGAAATGAGAAACCTAAGAGCATGTTTATTATGCTCGCTGGTGAAAGTAAGGATTAGCAATGCGGCTAGCCAATTTTTATTTAATGTTACCACTTTTCGTGTCAAATATCAAATATAAAAAATCTCGAGATTCAAGATTCAAGATTCAAGATTATTTATTCAATAATTCCAAGGTAAACGAATTCACAAATCATACCAGGTTGTCTGCTCAAGGTATTGCTGTTTACATAATAGAGACATAATACAATGATACAATGAGAGGACATCTGACAGCAGGCCTCAGGCCTCTAACGTCAGGAATAACAGTTTCACACCAGTCAACTAGTATTGAAGCAGACTCTGAAATACATGTAGGTTTAGCCACAGGCCTTTGAATTTTCGTCCATCCATCCCTCTACCACATATTCCCCCTACTATATATAATATACACAAGGTATGAAACCTTCATCTGTGGGCACCATTGTCAGAAAGCTGATTGGTTGGTTTGTAGTCAGAACCGTGATGTCAGCGGATTTTGACAACAAACCAACCAATCAGCTCTCTGACAATGGTGCCTACAGATGAAGGTTTCATACCTTGTGTATATTATATGTGGTAGATGGATGGATGGATGGACGAAAATTCAAAGGCCTGTGGTTTAGCTTCAAAGTTTAAGTGCATTAGGGTCAATGAAGTCTGATGCTCCTTGGTCATATTTGTTGTTGAGATGTTTATAAATCTATATCATATCGCCACGTAATCTACGAAATGCCAAGGTCGGTAATTTCAAAGTTTGTAGGCGTTCACTGTATGATAGATGGCGTTGGCCAAGAACGAGCTTGGTGGCTCGTCTTTGAACATTTTCTACAGCATTTATGTGTTTTTTCAAATGTGGGGCCCAGACAACATTAGCATATTCAATATGTGGTCTAACGAGGGCATTGAATAGGTGGGTAAAATTATATTTATCTATATAGCTAAACGTACGTCGGATTAATCCCATTATTTGGTTTGCTTTGTTTATCTTTTCATTGATGTGCTGGTCAAAATTTAGCTTTTCATCGATTATTACACCAATATCTTTTTCAGCAGGGGAGTATGTTAAAGTATCATATGGCTGCATAATTTCATTGTATAGGAGTGTGGTTCTGTTTTTTTGGTAGAAATTCGCATATATTTGCATTTATCTGGGTGAAGTTTTAATAATGAATCATCCATCCATGACCACATCGAATTTATGTCTTTTTGCAGTGAAATACAGTCTGTTGGATTAAAAATTGATCTGAAGAGTTTTGTGTCATCTGCAAACAGGAACATTTCAGAACCACAGTTAACTGTATCAGGAAGATCATTGATATATATTATGAAAAGAAGTGGTCCCAAAACAGAACCCTGTGGTATGCCACTTGTGACCTGTGTTGTTTTAGAAGGGACCCCGTTAATTAATACCTGTTGCGTTCTACCGGTTAAAAATGCCTGTATCCAATCTAACAATTTACCTTCTATGCCATATATAGACAACTTTTTTATGAGACGTTTGTGAGGAACCTTGTCAAATGCCTTCATAAAGTCACAGTAGATAACATCAATCATCCCGCCTTTATCAAGTGTCTGCAGTCATTTTTCAAGTACATTTAGCAATTGCAGAACAGTAGATCGGCCACTGATAAAGCCATATTGTTTATCTGAAAGCATTTTATTTGTTCTTAGATGGTCCATTATTGCATCCTTAATTATTGATTCCATTATTTTACACACTACCGACGTTAGGCTGTTTGGGCGATAATTTTCAGGTTTCTTTTTGTCCACATTTTTGAATATGGCTGATATATTGGCATTAGTCCAACAGTCTGGCAATTTCCCAGATTCTAGTGATCTATTAAAAAGCAATGATAAAGGATTGCAGAATACCTGCCTAAGTTCATATATTAGCCTAGGATGTAATCTGTCAGGTCCAGGAGATTTAGAAATCTTGAGTTTGGATAATTTTTCTTTCACAATGTCCGGAGTGATATTAACAATTAGTGGAGACTGCATAATTATGTCTAGTAGGGTTGCACGATTATTCGATTAATCGCGATTATATAATTCAAAATGATCGTGAACGATTATAAAATGAAATAATCGTATAATCGCCATGTTGAAATTTTTGTCAAGACACGTTTAGGCTTGTGAAACTCTGCTCGCATTACCAAGCATGGAAACAAACATCCGGCTATCAGCCGAATGTGTGAATGATTAAATAAACTAAATAAATATATAACTGATTTGTTTGTATTGTCTCATGATTAGTTTTAGATGAATAAAGATTGTTCACTTGGTCGCTATTTGTCATTGTTGTTGTAATTACACACGCTTATCCCGCGTTCCCCATTCTCTGAATAGCTATGCGTTAACGGTTTTCCCAAAAAAGTCCTAGAACTGATACCACGGAAATTCAACGCAGTTTCTCACTTAAAAATTCTCACCGCCTACGCCTATGTTTAATGTATACCTCAAAACATCACCGGGGAAGTGAAATTATTTGATTTGAGCACCTAAATATTGCGTATCCTTTAATAAAGGTCGTTTATACATCAAAATTAATCCACAATTTGATATGAAATGGCGTCGTGAAAAAAAATACAAATCACGTGATTCGCCTCCAATTGAAGAGTTTATTTTAGAGCGAGTACTCGGATATAAATATTCTGGAATCGGGGACTCGGAATTTCTATATTTTATCATTGCGCGATAGGAACTGAGTATTACACTGATCTGAATAACGGGTACCCGTTTGATAAACTCCCGTTAGCGTATAATATCTCGCGAGAACACGCCGCCTCCCATCTCAAAAGATCCACTGGCTCGCCAATTTAAGAAGCCGGGTATATTGTCATTCGTAATAATTCAATTTGGATCATTTAATGTTGATCGGCGTTACAAAATTAATGCACATTTTCTCCCGTACTTGTTTGGTACATAAATTTGGTCTTAAAATATATTTATAAGGAAGCTATTTAATCACGCCAAGACTGTTTTAAGCGTATTTTAACTACAAAAGTGTAGAATAAACTTTATTATATCTTGAACATACGTGGCCTACTATTAGTATTAATCTAATAGGTGGTCGAGATTTACAAATCTGAGGCCTGTATTGACTTCTAGAGGGGCCGGGAATGTATCAGGGCAGAGATCGATCTGAAGTAGACACACCCTGTGACACGATTGTTATTATTATACACGCTATTCTTACAAATTATCTGCTGAGTTAGGGGGTGGGCTTCTAATACAGAGTTTTGCCGTCTTGAAACTGCTAAGAAATCATTGGAGCTCATATGTCAAAGTTATAGGGTGGACTTCTATTAGAGCATAGGCTACAATTAAATGAAATACGGTACCTTCCGTTTTCCGTCTAGAAAAATCTTGATACATTCCTTTGTTTGCAATCACCAACTGGCGTATTCTGTCCATGTATGTATACCCATGTGCCTAACCCATAATCTTACAATCTGCAGTAGCATAATAACGTTCTCTAAGCAGCATTGACGTAGTTAATATAGTTCTTGATTAATCGTATGATCGCGATTATTTTTCTTAAATGATCGCGATAATGAAAAGTGAATAATCGTGCAACCCTAATGTCTAGTTGAACTTGCCGGTGCCTCTTCATCCGGTTCAACTGTGAAAACAGAATTAAAGTAGTCAGCTAAAACATCTGCCTTTTCCTTATCATTTGTAGTAAAAACACCATTATTATTAGGTATTTCCAAATCAGGGATGCCAATTGTTGTTTTTGTCAGGGATTGAACATATTTCCAAAATTTCTTTAGATTTTGTTTAACACATTTCGAGATATTATGTTCATGCATTCTCATAGCTTTTCTTGTAGCTGTCCTGACTTGATTTCTTATTTTACAGTATTCAATATATATGTCTTCACTCTCAGTTTCTGTATATTTTCTCCAGAGACGTTTCTTTTTATTAATCTTACTTCTGGTTGTTTTATCGAGTGGGTATTTATTTCGCTTACTTTTAATTTTTTAAATAGGAATGAATTTCTCTTCAACTTCGTGATATTTTGAAAGTATTGTTTGCCAAAGATCATTAACATCATTGAACCTTCCCATAAGGTTGCTCCAGTCTATGTTCAAATATGCAATCATAGCTTTATAATCTGCTTTATCATAGCAATATCGTAATTTTGTGGTTGTACTGCTGACCAGTTCGAGATGGATTGTAACTTGTATTATAGAATGATCACTCTTACCGAGTTGGGCATTAACAACTATGTCATCCACTAGTTCAGGATAATTTGTAAATAGTAGATCTAGTATTGAGGGTTTAGCCGAGCCCCGTCCTCTAGTGGGTGTTCAGGGTCTGAAATAAGGAGAGTCAATTTGATCTGACAAAAAAGCGTAAGTTGACTAACCTGACGGGGGGGGTCCGGAAAAATTTTAAATCTAGATGCTCTCAGAGGCCATCTCCTGCATTTCTGGAGAAAAATATAGGTTTTCGGTTGGATGTGAAATTGTTCTATTTTTACCCATTTTGTCCTGAAAAAGTCAAATAGACTAAGACATTTTCAGGAGAAAATGCATAAAGATAGAACAATTTCATAGTCAACTGTAGGACCCAGAAAATGAGGACTTAACCACTTATACTCGGTCCTCCATTTAGCAAGGGTTGCCCCTTTGGGCACTTTTCGCTCAGATGCCATTTTAGCAACACATCAACTGCTGTCACAGTCATGTACAATTAAATGTAAAAAAAATTTCACTTTAGAACACATTTGTCAAAGAAGGCGTGTGATAGTTTTGCTGATAAATGTTCACTTGCAGGTCGAGATTATTTTTGAAATTTTCCATTGAAATGGCTTATTCAGTAACTGAGACAGTCATTCCCGTGGTAAATTTTCAAAAATAATCTCTTGACCTGCAAATGGCCATTAACTATTTTTAATTAAAATTTTTAGGCAAATTTGACCATTAAATGGTTAATTGTAGAACGCGAATATAATGGTAACGCGCGTGTTGTCAAGTGTCTTCTACAGTGCGATTATTTTTTAACTTGCTTTCTTCACTTCTATTGTGAGAAAACTCGCCCGCTATTTCATTGGTTTTCTAGATACAGCTACCAAGGAAATCGCGAGGAAGAATTAGCTTCTTCAGTATCGAAGGCGTGAACGAACGCGTCTCAAACTTCTGTGAAAATCTCTCACGTAATGTCATTGGATTTTCTAGATATAATTATGTCCAACAACCAATGAAATCGCGAGACCAAATTCTCTTCTCATGACAGAAGGTGTGTAAGAACACATCACTAACTCGTGCGCAGTGGCCGATTTTGTAGATCCGCCATTGCTAATTTTGCATCGACTCGATCATTTTCAGACTAGAGAAATGACAAGATTTTGAGTGGTATCATTTATCAGATGTTCTATGCAATTTTATCTGCCATTTATTCGCCGTATGACTTAATTTTCAAGTCACTCACGGTCTATATCCCTCATTAGAAATCAGAAAATTCGCCAGTATAAAAGGTTTACACTATTCCCCGGACAATTAGCTATTGTAAGACCACCCTCTAGGATGAATTTGCCGGTATGACGCGTTTTGACAGATCACGAATACTGGTAACCAAGGTGAATATCGTTTTCACTTAGAAATGTGCAAATGACGCACAAACGCGCGCTCGATCGATCTATCGTATTTGTGTGCGATACCAACATTGTTCACTTGTTCTCTTTTTCCAAAATTTGCAAATTTTCCCCAAAATTCATGTTCAGTAAAATATTTTTACCCATCCAGATTTGATCGGACATGACCGATGTCCGACCATTATTTCATACCCTGGGTGTTGTTATCAATTGCTGTAGGAAGCAATCTCTTATTGTCTCAATAAAGTGATAAGTAAAATCTAAATTAGTGGCGCTGGTATATGTAGCTAGTGACCAATTGATATGTGGCATGTTAAAGTCACCCAGTATAAGTGTGCGTCTGTTATCAGAACATAATGTATGTAGTACATGGCAAAGTTGTATGTTGTTCAAACTATCTGAATGTGGGCTTCTATAAAATATACCGATCCTTAGTTTCCTTTTCCACAGTTATATCACAGACTACAAATGCATCGTTGGTGGTTATCAGGTTATAGGATATAGACTTCCTTATGAATAAAAGAATGCCTCTCCCGTGTTTGTCAGAAATATTAGATTGTTCAATGTTATCCTTCTATGTTGTAATCAGCTAGTTTTCGATGAACGTTATAGTTCTTTGGTTTTACCTCAGTGATGGCTATAATATGTGGTGGTTTGTCTTGGATTAAGTGTTTGAGCTCAATAATCCTGTCTTGCGTGAAAACATCTGCATTAGTGTATGAAACTGTGACATCACTGTCATGTTTGAAATTGGCATGAGTTGGGCTGGACGTTTTCTTTGATGATATATTTGGTCTATATTTATCACTTAAGGGCATGTTATGGTTTTTAGTTCTGTTCTTTACGTTTATAAGAGGTGCACCTGTAACTAAACTAGTTTTTACAATCTTTTTCTTAGAGGAATGATTAGTAGTACTTAATAGTACTGGGTTGGTGGAGTGCCTGTGTTGTAGTGTGTAAGGCGTTGATAGTACTGGCTTGGTGGAGTGCCTGTGTTGTAGTGTGTAAGGCGTTGATTGGACATGTTGCTGATTCGTGTATGATGTGTAGTATATGCTGGTGGATTCCTCCCATGGATCCTTCCATTGTGAAAATGTGGATTGTAAGCTGATCTCTCAGCTGGGTAAGTCTTTCGAAAGGGGAAGCATAGGTGTTGTAAGAATTGTTGATAGGGGTACTGTTGAGGTAGTTTATAATATTTTCTGATAGGATACGAGTCCCCTGCACATTTGGATGTATGTGATCATAAAATAATTCCTTATACACCTCACCACTGGGATTGAAGAAAAGTGGTGAGTTGTCTATAAATGTTGTATGTTGCATTTCAGACAGGCTTAGTAGGATACAATTGAACTCAAGTGTTAGATTATGGCAATACTCATTTTGTGGTCTTGGCAGCAAGGATGATACAAAGACCTGAATGTGAGGGCATATAGAGCGAATGTGATCGATCGATTAAGGCAGAGTAATCTTGAGTCATACTTTGTTGGTTTCGTTTGCCAATGTCGTTGCTACCTACATATATGACAATAGCATCATGACTATTTACTTGAAGGTATTTGTCTAATTGGTTTGTTAAATCATTAATCCATGCCCCACGTAGAGTTCGGATATTAATATTGAGTTCATTGGTAGACATATATCTTCCACTTAACTTTCTAAGTGTGGAGCTACCGATAATGAGGACCTTTTTTCGTTGGTCAGTCCAATTATCATTCGTGTTTGTGGAAGTGGGTATGGTATTGGAAAATCCTGCTAATCTGCTCTTAGATGTGTAGTCATTATCCTGATTTTTAGTGTGGTAATGACTGCCATTATCAGTCTGAGTTAGCGATGGTGGTATGTCATGTTGAGTCGGTACTCTGGTTCGGGAGTATCCTGATGTCAAGTGTTGGACATATGAGTTTGGTGTCTGATTTGGATGTGCCCCTCGATTGTTCACTACAGGAATTGACCTAGCGTTGACACTTTGAGTGTTTTCCCTGACCTTCAAAATTGGCGTTGTTTTGCCAGTATGCAGGTTAGACAGACTTCGTGAAACAACCTGGTTGCCAGTTGCGAGAATATCTCTATAAGATGAATGTTGTGGTGTACCAGTATCATTAGTTTGTGTTCTATGTTGAAGATCATTGACATGTTTTATCAATGCATCAAAGTTATTCTGCATATCATTAACCTGCTTTACCAACTTATGAAGAACATTCATATTATTGGTTGTTTCTGTTCCTTCAGAAGTAGATGGTTTGGAATTGGTAGGTGGAGGTACTTCTGTCAGTTGTGTGTTTATTTGATAATCAGCAATACTGGCTGCCTTTTGAGTACAATTTCTTGCAGGATTTGGTGTTTCAGACACATGTTCAGTAATATCATGATCAGCACTGGTTATTTCAACGACTTCATGTGCTGTTTGCTTATCAGCGTTACTGTCTTCCATTTCTGTACTATTTGTTTCATGATTGGATGTTTTGGGCACAGGTTCAGTACTATCATGATCAGCAATGGTTGTTACAAGGACTTCATGTGCTGATCCATACCACTCGAGGTATTCTCGAATATGTTTGGTTATCACTGTAGAAGCACTACAAGTGTATTTTCGACGGGATTTAGATGTAAGTGCCGAGAGCATGTAAGGTGGCAGCTTGGTACATGCATAATGTTCCCAATTTTTACAATTGGAGCACATCACCATGTAATTGTCGTTTGGCTTACCACAGGAACAGAAAATGCGGAGACTGGATATATCGCCATTAAGGTTGTCGTTATCGTGTAGTATGTCGTGTATTTGTAGAATGGGGGTAACACCATTTTGCATATCGTCATCTTGTGACTGTTGCAAATCAGACAATATAGGTGGTGTTGCATGTGCTGGCGTTCAAACTTGCAATAGGTGGGTTGGTGTGGCTGATGGATTATGGTATTTCCTTGAGTTATGTGATTTGGGGATGTACTGATGGTTGTGGTGGTACCAGCGGGTATAGATGTAGTGGGAATGGAGAAAGCTGGCGGTGCAGACGTGTCATTGTTTGCTGCACATTTAGCAAAATGCTCTCTCCATTCTGTAACTCTTGTGAGGTTGCACGCCTTACATAGCCATAGTTCTGATATTCTAAATTCAATATCTTTACCAGGCTTCATGCAGTCTTCACAACGCATAATGGAATGGAATTAGGCCTACAATTGTGAATCAAATGGTTATGCATAAATAACAATAGAAAATTGTCTCTGTTAGCCATCCTCAAGAGTTTTCGAGTGGGAAACCACATTCAGGCGAGGCGGTTCCTTCAGATGCTGGGCATGATGGTCTCCATGGAGCAGGTTATCCCGTACGCTGCTCTAATGCGAAGGCCTATCCAGTTGTATCTGATGTCTCTGTGGAAACAGAGAACAGAACCCCTGTCAAAACTGGTGCCAGTTTTGGAGCCGATAATATCGTATCTTCTATGGTGGAAACAGCGTCAGAATCTCCTATTAGGGGTTTCGCTGCACCTACCCCACCCCCAGCTGTCCGTCTACACGGATGCATCGCTGGAGGGGTGGGGTGCCTGCCTGGGAGAACACCAGGTCTCGGGCACATGGACTCTCCCGGAGAGTCAGCTGCATATCAATCTGTTGGAAATGATGGCAGTGGAACTGGCGTTGGAAGAGTTCCTTCCGATGATCAGGGGCAAGGTGATATTGATACGGTCGGACAATTCGACAGTAGTATCATATATAAATCGCCAAGGCGGGACCAGGTCGCCCACTCTGTGTATCAGGGTGTGGCACTTGATTCAATGGTGCAGGAATTACTCGGTTGTTTTGAAAGCAGCTCATATTTCTGGCCGATTGAACATTCTGGCGGATGCTTTGTCTCGCAGACAGAGAATCCTGCCAACAGAATGGTCCCTCAACCCCCCGGTTCTGCGACGGATCTTGGAGCATTGGGGCAAACCCAACGTGGACTTGTTCGCCACAAAGGAAAATGCTCAAATCATGACATATGTCTCGCCGATTCCAGATCCAAATGCCGTCGATACAGACGCTCTGGCGATAAGCTGGAGAGGGATGCACGCTTACGCGTATCCACCCACCATTCTTCTACCGAAGGTATTGGTGAAGGTCAGGGAGGAAACGTGTCTGGTCCTGCTAATAGCGCCGTATTGGTCGAGCAGGGCGTGGTTCACGGATCTTCTAAATCTGCTGGTGGAAAATCCTGTGCAGTTGCCCGAGATTCCGAACATAATCTCCCAGGCCAAGGGACGCTTCCTACACGAGCGTCCCGAAATGTTCAAATTGACTGCGTGGATGTTATCAAACAACGTTCCGCGTCGGAAGGCTTTTCTCGACAGGCTGCTGATTTCATCGCGGTTGCGAGAAGGAGGTCAACCTTCAAGTCATATAACAACAAGGTTAACAGATTTGCAGACTGGTGTGAAGAAAAGGGTATTGATACCTTTCAATCCACTATTCAGCAAATAGCAGACTTTCTCTGTGAGCTGTTCTTTTCAGGACTAGCTCCCGTCACAGTTGCTGGATACAAGTCAGCTTTGGCATCAGTTATCCCTTGTCTAGCCAACAGGGATAGTCCAGAGGTGGCCCAGTTAAATGTGATGTTGAAGGGAATGAGCAATCTCCGCCCGAGACAACCGGTAGTCATTCCAGCCTGGAGTCTATCTTTAGTGCTTAATGTACTGGCCAAGCACCCTTTCGAACCATTGCGTTCGGCTAGTCTAAAGCATTTGACTCTAAAGGCGGTTTTTCTATTGGCAGCTTCCTCAGCTAGAAGGCGCAGTGAGATCCATGCGCTTTCGGCAGAGAGGAACCGATTTATTGTTTCTGGAGAAGGTCTGCGTCTTCTGCCAAGAGCCGAGTTTATGTCAAAGAACCAATCTTTGAGATATCCCGGCAAACCGATCATTATACCGAAGTTAACTAGGTTTGATCGTGATGCCAGTGTCTGGTGCCCGGTCCGTGCTTTGACTAAGTACAAGAAACGGACTGACTCGTTATGGTCGAACGATAGCCATCTGTGGATCTGCCATAAAAAGCCTTATGGCGCCGCATCCATGGATACTATCTCTCGTTGGGTGGTCGAATGCATTCAGACTACTCACGAGATGGCGACTGGGCACCAGGTGCAAGGTGTAAGGGTACACGATGTCAGAGGAATAGCCGCCTCGACCGCCCTTTACAATGGTGTTCCGTTAGAGGACATCATGGCCGTTGCACAATGGCACTGTGAGTCCTCATTCACGGATTACTATATGAGGGATGTGTCAGACTCAGCCAATCCACTCGCTTTAGCTGTTTTGAAACGATAGTTAGTGACCACACTGCTCTTCACCCTTTTTTCACTTCGGTAAGAAAAGAACCTAAAGCAGGCATGGTCAGGCGAGAGGATGTCAACCAGATTGTGTCACTGATGGCCGAACCGGTGAATGGTTGGAGGCGGTACGTCTGAAGCCCAATTATCATAAGGTAATTCAATAGTGAGAGTTTTTTGTATTATGTATATGTATCATGTTCATTCATCTTATATATTCATGCTCATTCCCAGGCTAATACATGGAATATGCAGGGAGTAGTTAACCCTCTTGGCATATTTGTGTTTTCAGGCGAGATACATGTTCGTTAGTTCTCTCCCTTTTCATAGGAGGAAAAAGGGGGGGGGGGACTGTGACGCGAATGTGATTCGGTTCCGTGAACTTGACGGTCCTTTTAGGTCTCCGTTAGTCACGTTTGAAGTCTAAAATCCTTCTCCAAGGGGCAAAATTAGCATTTATGGCTTGCCCCTTCCCACCAGGTTACTGATCAAATCTGGTGTATATCAGAAGTAACAGAATGGTGAGTATTGATCGAAGGAGAATGCAGGAAATGCCAATTTCCCTTTCTCCGAGATCTACTCACCATTCTGTTACGGACCCAGCCTCCCAGCCCCACGGAGGCAAGCCATAGTTTTCTCTTGTTTGGTGGCTATGCAAACAATATGAGCTCTATGGTAAACGGGTACTCGGCAGTTGGGAGCCGAGTACCCGGTTCCCAGGAGTCGGTAAAGCTTTCTAAGTCTATAATCCTAGAGCCGCTGTCAAGGCCAGCTGTATATCAGAAGTAACAGAATGGTGAGTATTGTTAGATCTCGGAGAAAGGGAAATTGACATTTCCTGCAACGTGTAGCGCTTCAGAGTCGGATTTTAAACTTTACTGGTCAAGTTTTAGTAATTTCCAGTGGCGGATCCATGGTGGGGGGGGGGGGGGGCGGGGGAGGGGGTGCACTTGGGGGCACATGCCCCCCCCCCCCCCCCCCCCTCCGACAGTGTTGTACATTTTTTTTACTTGGTAGCGGAGTGAGCCCATTTTCAAGAGCTGATAACCCCACTTGAAATTTTGGGTGACCCCCCCCCCACCCGGCAAATGACCTGGATCCGGCCCTGTTTTTAGCAGACGCAGTACCACTAGCAGTAGCGAGCAATAGCGGCAGAGATAGTTGTAGCGGTAGTAGTCATGGTTGTGGTGGTGGTGTTGGTGGTAGAGGTGGCGGTGGTGGTAGTAGTAGTAGTAGTAGTATTATTATTATTATTATTATTATTATTTACGGTTTTTCTCAACAGTTCTCAATTTTTATCAGCTAATCTCTAACCTGGACAACTTCTAGTTAATAAATACTTTTTTGTTGTTATAGTATCATCAACATTGTATAGGGAGGATTGGCATTAAATGGTCCCTATGTACATGTATAGGCGAGTGAGTGATGGACGCGGTGTGCATGCGTGGGCCGGTGTGTGTGTGTGTATGCACGTGCACTCGCTCGTGCCTGTGTGCGTGCGCGTGTGTGTGCACGCGTTTACGCGAGTAACTGCGAGACTCAAATTTGTAGGAGCACAGAAGGAACACGTCTGGGTTGATAAATACTTGCCACAGTAAAATCAAAATTGATCAGGGGTTTTACCAATAGTGGGATCAAGCAGGCCAGTATTCATGGTGCATCTCCAATTTTTTGGGGGTGTGGGTGGGGGAACCCAGGCTCCCCAGTGCACCTTGGGCACGATGCCACTGCACCTAGCGGCGCGTTTGTAAGCGTTATATTCTATGGCCATCTCCCGTATTTCAGGGTATAAATATCGAAATACTTTTGCCTGCAAATTTACCCTGTTTTGCGAGAGTTTCTGCTGAAAAATTGTTGACTAAATTGAGAAAATCTGTATGCCAGCAGGCTACGACCACATAGCGTGCAGTCGATGGCGCGCTATCGCAAATACCCACACTTTCATTAACCTTTTAGCCTGACAACTGTACCCCTCCCATATGGGCGGAGTCGAATATAACAGTGATTTCACGAACTGGAATCATGTATGGGTAACTCAGATATAACAAAATGGGTTGAATTCCACCACACGACCTCAAATTTCCAGGGTATTTTAGGGCCCCACCCACCCCACCCCCTCAGGAGGGCGTATAGACCTATCAAGCCAGTATAGACGGCGGCCTAGACACTGGCCTAATCGACGTTATTTTAAAGCAGAACATGTATCTCTGGATTAGGTTATAATATTAACATAAATGGGCTATAAACTACAAAATTATTATTGACCATATCACATCTGTTAAATATGTAAATTTGATGTAAAAAGGCGACAATTGCTTGATCTATTAACAAAATGTAATTGTTTTTGATTAGCTCCCCCTATAACGTCACGTCAAGAATGTAAGAGGGTGCTACACCGTAAAAGCTGCACGAAATTGTATGAGCGTTATAACGTACTTCGTATCTTACTATATATTATCTTTGTCTTTATTCTTACCCCTCACGAAAAGTGGTAACCCGCATTTATTTCTGTTATTTAATTTTACCTCTCTTCGTATGGTGAAAAAACCATCATAGAAGTATTGCCTTAATTATTAAAACATTGTAGACATTGAAAACATTATAGATAATTATATTTTATAGAGTTTTGACCAGATTTCATGGCAAACTGAAAGCCCATAGTAAACCTATGGGAGGGGTTAGAATCAAGATATAGCCCAAGATTATTTATTTCATGCTTACTATATCATATAGGCTATATCCTTATTCCTACCCCTCATGAAAAGTGGTAACTCATGTTTATTTCTGTTATTTAATTTTACGGCTTTCTTCGTATGGCGAAAAAGTATCATAGAAGTATTGCCCTACTTACTAAAATGTTGTGGACATTGAAAACATTGCACTTGAGGTCTCGAATTTTTGTCGATCTAAGTGGTTAATGACCATGAGTGAGAAAATATGTGGCCAAAGTAGATAAGTTTTTTAAGACAGGCTGTACAAATGTAGGTGCATACAAGATGCACAAATCATGAAGGATGTTGTGTTCATTCGGGCATATATTCTTTAGAAGCGTCAGTGTTTGGAGGTGTATTCTCGCTCCTATAGGTAAGATGCCTAGAAGTAGGTATGGTGCTGGTTGCATAACTCTGTCCGGAAGTGAGAGAATTTGCTTCAAGGATTTCCTGTAGAAGACTTCCATCAGCTCGATGTAACTTTGTGTCAAGAGTAATGACTCCATTCCGTAGATTAGGATTGGAATTACGTTATTCCTATCAGGTGTGAGCAGCTGAGTTTGTGCATTGCGCTGTATGTCAGTAGTGATTAGTCAGAGGGAACTGTAATTGTAGATTGATAAAATGGGGAGTATTAGATCAGAATTTGAAATAAATAAAAGCATTGATGCAGAATTGGAATAGATATGGTGGCCGGGATTGACTCATTCGCAGTAATCGCCCACTGCCGGTACAGTGTAAATATGAGATCTGGCTGCTAGGTGAGAAAAAGGATTAGATTTGACACTTTCAATGCCTCTGTCCCGCTCTCATATTTCCCCTTATTTATGCAATGTCTGGATATGTTAGGACTAGCCAGCCTGAAAGCTGCTGCTGCTTAAGTTAAAGCAGGTGCTTTCAGTCTACCCAGTCTGAAAAGATTCAGCATTGACCAGCTCACATATCTTGGATTGAAATTTATTGTTAGTGCTATGTGAAGCCTTTCCACTATCCGACCATACCAATTTTACCTATTAGACATGGGACTAATACCATCAACCAGTTCGGTTGGGTTAAACACATTCAGCCCATTAATCCTTTCCCGCCTGACTTTCAGCTACAATACAAATATTAGCAATCTTTTTGATATATGCTGGGGCTATTCTGATTAAAAAAATGTCCGTTCCAGTGGCAGAAACAGTTCCTAGCTATCTCGGAGTTCCAAATGCGCATGTGCAGCAAACGTGAGATCAAAGGTCAAAGCACTTAAACAAACCACCTTGTGTGCCTTCGCAATAATCACATAGCTTTTATGGTGTTTTCCGTTAAATAAACATTTTGCAAACGTCTTGCTTCATAAAAACAATATTCCTACATAGTAATGATAAAATCAATTTCTGAGGCAATACCAATATTCTGCCCACTCCAGACATCCCTTTGAAAATACAATTATACATGAACAAAGAAAAAATGTACTCATCATCTGTAGCTCAACCCTGAAGAACCTGAGTGGGCGTTACATGTCCAGTGATAAGTTAAATGTCAACATTAGAACCTTGCGAGGAGCACATATCATGGATATACATGACCACAGAGGTAGTTCCTTATCAAGTAACAGTCACCACGCCATTGTCACACATGTGGGAACAAATGACATCGCTAAGGGAAATTTGCAGGACATGATTGAGGACTATACCGCACTGGTAGCCCAAATCCGTGTTATCTCACCACACATTCAGATTTTTACATCATCTCTTCAACCTCTTCCACAAAATCAGCATGAAAGCTATGCCACTCTTAAATTTAACAGTATGCTACTCATACTTTCAGAATCATTGCATACTACCTTTATAGAAACCACTCAACTCTTCAGTGACCCATCTCATTTCATATACCTAATAAATGAAATTTTGTAAATTGTAACACCTACAACTGTTAAAATCAATTTCCATGCTATTTTCTTACACATCTAAGATGTGTCGAGGCATGCAAATCAAAAGTTTTCTGTCCCTATTTTCATGGAAATGGCTGGTATGTGAGTACCCATCTGATTACGGAGTGCAAAAGAACGTTTACATTTGGCTCCGCCCCCGGGGGCTGGGTTGTGAAGTGTGTCAAAAGTTGAAAGCGGGGAACATGGGGATTTGTGATGACATGTCTCGACCGATCAATCTAGTTCCAGATTAAGTCTCTAATGAGAACAGGGCCTAAGTTTGTGCTATGAAGACTGAATACATGTCATTCTGAAGTTGGAGAAATGTTAAAATTATAACTGCTATTTAAACCTGAAATCTACAGAATATGTTGAAAATAATGTGAAAGTATGTGTTTTCAATCAGTCATATTGTAGCATGTAATAGTATAAATACTAAATAGTACATAATATTAGTATATAGTTGTATGTCACAGAATGTGTTTCCGTCTCAGTCAGTTAGTCCCCAATTAGACACATTGCTGTCTTTCCATTGTGAGACAATATACAGGGTTCGTACACAGGTATGGAAGTCTGGAAAAAGTATGGAAATTTAAGAAACCCTTTTCCAGGGCTTGAAAAAGTATGGAAAATCAATATTTTGTGTTACCGCTATGGAAAAGGTATGGAAAATGAAAATATCGGCAATTGCAATTCTCCCGGCAGACATTTTTTCATAAATCGTCATCAAACACGAATTCTCGCTAGTCTCCCAAAATCTCGCCTTTTAGTTTCCGATGTAATCTAAACTGCGCGTTTAGCCTTACTGAGAACACATTTTGGGCTTACAAGTGTAAAATGTCATCAAACATGAATTCTTGCCACTCTCGCAAAATCTCGCCGTTATTGCGTGAGAATTTAGTGTCGGCAACATCAGATTGGCTCCCGGTGTATGTTAAACTGCGCTGTTAACGGTAACCGTACTGGGAACACATTTCGGCTTGAGTAATATGTGTCTGAACTTGTCAGTTGTAAGAAGCCATTGATTTTACGAATTTGTAAACGTTGAATCAGTTGTGTTTAGATAGCCATCAAGAAAGTAAAGTCCGCGCAATTATAATTATATAATGTTTATATGGTAGATTGAGTTAAACAAACATCACGATCATGGGAAAGTGCAAATATACTTCTATATGGCAATGTAATCATAAGTATAAAGAGTGGATAGCACCAGATTTTGTAGGCTATTGGGTGGGTGACTGGTGTGGGTGAAAAGAAAATAATTATTGAACAATTAATAAATTTATTTTAAATGTCTAAGAAAACAAACTTTATTTTGTATAATCATAAATAATAATATTTAATTAAAAAAATTTTTTTTTGCGTTTGACAAGATATAAAACTGGCAGCAACTGCTTCCAGTCAAATTAATTTCAAAGAATTTAAGTTTTGTATGGTTGCCTTACAAATGTGGGAATTAATCACTTAAAGGGGTAATTAAAATTTTCTTAAAGTTTGACACAATGTAAAACTTATTCTATTGAATATTTTGAAATTGATATGACTAGAAGTCATCGCCGTCTCGGGCAGCAACGGCTTCCAGTCAAATTAATTTCAAAATATTTAAGGTTTGTATGGTTGCCGTGAAAATTTTTCTATTTTCCATTTAGTATTAACTGTTGGTATGACCGGGCAATGTTACACAATGGGTATGGAAATTATAGAATTTAGTATGGAAAAAGTATGGAAATTTATTGTGCTCAAGGTGTATGAACCCTGTGAAAGGTTGGGAGAGTGATCGCTCTCCTCAAATAAGAAGCCCTGTTGTGTTCTATACCCTTGCCTCATAATGTAATAATAGCGTATTGAACTCGGGGTCTTACTGTGTCCGGATCTGTGTCTAAAAATTAATCAGATTCATCACATATTCTAATACAACTAGAATGTACTCAAGGGATATGCTGACTCATGCCTTTGCGCTGTGTGTCTTAACAGTGTACTTAGTAACCTCTTTGACTTAGACAGTTGATCCATGGACCTCAAACTCAAAGCAATCATAAACTGTTGTAATGTGAAGGCGTGTGCTAAATCTGGTGATTCTACCTTCTTGCATCTCAGAGTGTGGCCAACAATGTATATTCCAGTATACACTTTGTGACCCTATGACCTAGATATTTGATGCTTTGTCCTCAAACTCAGAACTTCTAGCTGTCTATAATATGAATTGATGTGCTAAAATTGGTGATTCTACCTACTTGTGTTCTCGAATTATGGCTTAAAGCGTGTATTTCAAGATGAACTTTGTGACCCTGGGACCTAGATATTTGAACCTTTGACCTGAAACTAGCTGTTGCTTCTAGTCTTCAAGAATATGAGTGTATGTTACCGATTTGGTGATTCTACCGTCTTGTATTGCAGAGCTATCAATGAAAATGAGTATTCCAGTATGCACTAAGTGACCTTGTGACCACGATGTTTGATCCTTTAACCCCAAACTAAAATTTTTTCTAGCCATTTAGAATATGAATATATGTTCCAGTTTGGTGATTCTATGACTATCTATCTCAGGAATACAGAGAGATGTCTCGTATAAACAAACAGACAGACAGGCAACACCGCAACACTCAAGCATCCTTCGGTGGTGTGAGTAACAAAGACTAAGTGTTATGGTGAAAGAGGATTTCTAGTTTTTCCAGACCGTGGCCATAATGTAGACTAAACAGACCTGGATCTGATCAAATCCTGAATCTATGGATATCTCAGAAACGTGTCCGATTTGGCTAAAAACGTTGACTGTGGTCTATGTATGATTACACAACCTCGCTCATGATCTGTATTGAAATCCGGAATTTTTTTTGTAAAATGTGATAAAAATGGGAGTGCGAGTGTCTGCAGTCTCTGATTGCCATTGTGATTTTGATTTCAGACTTTCGAGCAGTTTGAATTTGATGGCTGTGATAATTGTGAAGAACATTTGCATATGAAGAACAACAGAGACACGGTCTATGACTGTACTAGTAATAATATTGATGGGTAAGCATATGATAGAAATTATAATCATAGGTCTTAAAACATATTTACTTTCATCATATTTTGTATAAACGCACAGGTCGTATGTGCATATTTTCCATCAAGAATGACTAGAAAACACTGATGGCCATTATGTGTAAAGAACTGGTGTGCTCAGCCAATGTTAAAATAAAATGGTTATCATCTCGAAGCTATAGTACTATAATCCAGTCTATTAGGTCAATGTTCGTGCATCTTTAGAAACAGACTTGAAATACTTCATTTGTGTACATATCACTATTGCAATTAATTTCTGATAAACATAGTACATACACATTGCGATAGAAGTTGACCTCCTCTTTATAAGTGGCTTCACCTGGTGGCAGATGTCCCTCATTTCACTTATGGATGGATTTGACTAAAATGCGATGATATTAGATCTAGATGGGATTTCTGTATTGTGTTTTCAACTTATATGTCTTAGACATTGTAACTGTAGCATACAAACATTTCTGCACCAGGCTGGTCCTACATGTAGGTGATTTTAAGAATAGTAAAATGACAGCCTGCCGAAACTATTACAGAAATTTGATTGGTCAACTTTATATATAGTAGGATAATGGTATAGACGTCGGCATGCTCGCAAGTAGTGGATAAAAGGTTTTAGGATGGATAGTAGGCAATTTTGTCCGAAATGTAAAAAATATGACGGATAAAGCGACTAATATAGTGACTTATTCTAGTTCTTAGTTGCACCTAAAAATGCAGCCTATGTTCTTCATATACATGTGTTCCAGATGTATATCCTTCGCCCTCTGGTTACAGTTTCCTCACTGACTTGATATATAAAATGTTCAGCAGAATGAATTTGCTGTACTTTTCCTGTAGATTAGAAAGGGTTAGGAGACCACTTGTTATATGTTATCACCTTTCTGTGCTTCTTAGGATAGTCAGGCTTGTGCAAATGTCATTCTTCTATAAGAGTTGATCATGGTGTTGCCTTCTCTTGGTGTGTATTAATAGTGTGGTGATTACGAGTTAACAATAATTATAAATATGAATTAATTTTTTGGGGGTCTTTTTTTACAGGATTATTGCTATGATGAGTCCAGAAGATAGTTGGGTAGCTAAATGGCAGCGTGTCAGTAAGTATTCATTGTGGAGTGTTGGTGCGTACATTGTATGTTACTTTGAACAAAAATACTTGGTAATCACTATTCTGTTGCAGAAATGAGTTGTAAGTTAAAAATTGAGTGAATGAGGACCAGTGACGTGTAATTAATATGAAAATGTCAGCGCTGAAAGCTGACTGACATTGGTGACTTAAAAAACAACAGCTCTAAACAATACCATTGTCACATTGGGCACCACTTACTTTGAAATGGGATGCTGACCATTGCTTTCAATGGTAAAAATGTTTAACAACTAGTGCTGTTTCATAATTATCCCCATGTTTTCCAAAGAGAAGTGGAGATTATGACATCCTGCTCATGTGTCTGTGTGTACAGAATTCTCCTTCGATCAATACTCACCATTCTGTTACTTCTGATATACAGCTGGCCTTGACAGCGGCTCTAGGATTATAGACTTAGAAAGCTTTACCGACTCCTGGGAACCGGGTACTCGGCTCCCAACTGCCGAGTACCCGTTTACCATAGAGCTCATTCTTGTTTGCATAGCGACAAGAGCAATACATGCTTTTTGCATTAAGGATTTTAGTGTTTTAAAATAATCTAAGTCTTTAATCAGTGATAGTTTGTGTGTTCTGAAAGGATTAACTAAGGACTATGGAGAATACCGCCCAAGACAACCAGGTTGTATTGTTCTTTATTATCCATAGTTAAAAGACTTAGGTCTCTAAATTTCATTGTGTCGCATGTTCCAATTTCTGTCCCCATAGAATCTGGGACGTGTGCTAACAACGATATATGCCAGACGATCGCCTTCTTTAAACCCCAACAGGCGATCGGCAGATATGAAAATAGGTGTTTGCTACGGTATTTCTAACACGAATATCGGCTGACATCGTTCTCCATAGAATCCGAGCGGGTGACGTCACACCCGGTCGCTCGGATGTTTATGTGAAGAAAAATTTTTTCATTAATTCGCGCATCTTATTCTGGGTGCTGCGTACTAAAAATGGTACCGGAAACTTTAGAATGATCAAGTTTACGTGTGATCACGATCGGTTTGCAATGATCGGTGGTTTCAAAATTCTTGAGTAGATGTGTGGTCTGCGGTTTTACCGTGTGAGACAGCAGTTTTGTTATACATTTTGTTGTTTTCTTCACATATCGTGCTGCGTTCGTTAGGAGTATAATTTATATTGATTAGTAAATATACCCTGAATGCTATGCGATATGATTCCTGGAGCCGTTACACATCCTGGAGGATCTATTATGGGTGTGTTGTGCCCGCCGCGTACTTGTCGTCATAATCAATGCGATCGTTGTTGTAACGTGGCGGGGTGGGGTGCGGGGAGGTTACGGTTAATTTATGAGTCAAATTATTTGAAAATTAATTGTCTGCCTTCCATCCGGGTCTCGTTCCGCTTGTTTATTGTAGGTTTGTGCTTATTTTATAGGCCAAGCCAGCCCCGCCATCATGTGACGACTGCCATAAGTTTGTCCGTGTAATGTTCAAGGACCATGTCTGTTTTATGTGTGCCCTGTGTAATATAGATCATAGGTGTAATGTTTGTGCAGTGTGGTCCGTCGAAACGGTGGTTAAGTTCCTTGCCCAGAAGGACTTGGCTGGGTCTGACGCGGGGTCAGGCGGTCCGAGAGTAAATCGTGGAGCGCCCGGTTCGGCCGGTGCGGGTGCTCCACGTCCCCAGCTGGAGGTGGCGGAGATGGCACCGCCGGCGTGGTTTGGTCCGGCTCTGCAGGGTTTTTTCTGCATAGCGTTCTGACCACGCTGGTGTCGTCCCTGCTACCAAAGGTTGGGGGGCAGTTTCTCCCCATGCCTGGTACGGATCCTGTCCTCGGACAGGATTCTGGACTGGTTACCGAGGGGGCCGTCTCGTACGGCCGCCTGGCAGTCCCGTCTGGCTTCGGCCAGACGGGTTTCTGTTTCTCTGCGGCCACCTCCGGGTGGTCCAGTAGCGGTGGCCGGTCCGTCAGGTGTGGGAGCCGTCCGCCAGGATGGTTCCACGGTTGACTCGTCTAGTGACGACTCTTCGGAGTCTGAAGACGAGGAGGCCGAGGAGGAGAGGTTGCTGCGGCCCGTGAAGCCGCAGGTGGAGAATATGGAGGTTGATTCCGTCCTAGACGGAACCGGCCTCCATTTGTCTGGTTTGGCGCAAGCCAGGTCAGCGGCTCCGCCTGTGGCTGAGGCAAATCCGTTACCGTGCACCGGTTCCGGGCGGCTTGGTTTGGCACCAGCCGTCACGGGAACGGGTGTGCCGGGCCGGGCGTGGTACTCACCTATCTCGCCTGGTCCGGCAGTCGGACGTGGGGTGCCGTGGGCGCCCGTGTCCGGCTATGGTTCCGCGACTGCTACGGGTCCGTACGGTTTTCCGTGTGGACCTACCCCATGGACCGGAGTGTTTCATGGGGTGGCGGCAGAACCGTGTGGTACCGGAGTGCCTGGCGTGTCAGCCGTGGCTCCTTGCTGGGAGGCCGTGGCTGGCAGACCCGTGAGCACGTCAACGGGTGACGTGTTTGCGGGGGTGTCTTCATCGGAGGTAGATTGGTCAGATGCTCTGGCGTGGCTAGCCAGGGTTGACCCGTCTGTGGTTTCGGCCACGGCCGATGAAGATGCGCCCCGTCCGTCGGTTGCGTCGATCAGGACGGGGATTTTGCCCGCAGCCCGGATCCAGTCAGTGGGACTGGATCCACGGTTCATAGAATGGTTGGATGCTATTTATAGCAAACAACTGATGACCAAGGGTCAGCTCCCTGCGGCCTCCAGGGAGGTGCGGGCAAGATGTCGTATTCCGCGGGGGGAATACGACAGGTATGGTGTAGTCCCGTCGGTCACGGAGGATGACCGATGGGTACTGGGCGTCCAGAGTGCCGTGCCGGGTCACCCCGGTCCGGCACTTGTGGACAAGTCTCAGGTACACCAGGAAGAAGTCCTGTCCCTATGCGATGAGGGTGTGAGGGCAGCGATGAGCGCTGTCAACCACTCTTATCGTCTCCTTCAGTCGGTGTGGGCTGAAGCGGGGCAGGCCACCCTGTGCCACCTGTGGCGCTTTCATGTGTCAATGACGGCCTGGTGCTGTCGATGGACGCATTGGCAAGGGTGCAAGCGCGTGTGACGAAATCCAGGAGGCAAATGGTCATTGACCATATGCGTCCGGCTACGGCAGTCAGGGAGCGTCTCCTTGGGACACCCCTGACAGGGCCTAGCATCTTCGGTGGCCAAGCGTCGGCCATCTTAGAGGATACCGCCAGTATCGCGCAGAATCGGTTAGCGGTAAACCTACAGCTAGAGCTAGTGCGACAAGCGCATGCACTATGGTCTGTGGGGAAACCGCTAACGGGACAACCTTCAAAGGAGCAGAAGAAGCATAAGGGCAAGGCGAAAGCTAGGCCTGTTGCGACTTCTGCTTCAGCTGGGGTTTCAGAGCCGCCGCCGGCGAAGAAGCCCAGGAAGGTTGTAGAGGCGCCTACCCTCCCCAATGTTGCTCCTGACCGCCCTAGAGGCGGGAAGGGGAAGGGTAAGGGTAAGGCCTCAAAGGGCGGACAGAAGGGGCCGAAGCGTACCTGAGTGTACGAAAGCTCCCTTCATATCCGCCTGGACCGCGCCTGTGTGACAGGAACAGCGGTGCCAGTTATACCCGTCGTGCCTAGAACGAAATGGTTCTCTCTCTCTCTCTCGTTAAGAAAGAGTGGGGGGGGGGCGGACTGCGAGCCGGACAACCCCGTTAGACGTCGCGGCGTCTATGGTGGGTGGAAGGCTCATGCGTTTCGTCGAGGCCTGGCAAGGTGTGACGTCAGACAGTCTGGTCCTGGGATGGTTATCCCAGGGTTACATGCCGGAGTGGTGGGACTTTCCACCACAAAATCTGTCTTTGGCACCTGTCTGGACACCCGTACCAAGGGAGCCAGACAAGTTAGAAGCCTTTCAAAAGGAAGTGTCGGGTTTGCTTCTGAAGGGAGCAATAAAACCAGCAAATCGAAACACTCCAGGCTTCTATTCAAACATGTTCCTTGTCCCCAAGAGCACAGGGGGATGGAGACCCATACTCAATCTCAGGCCATTAAATTGGTTTAGCCATACGCCTCGGTTCCAGATGGAAATGCCGAGGTCGGTAATGCGGGATTGAGGAAAGGAATGTGGTGTGTATCGATCGATCTGAAAAATGCATATTTCCACATTCCTATGAATCGGAGTTGGCACAGGTTTCTGAGATTTGCGTTTCAGAATCAAGTATGGGAGTTTACAGTCTCCCGTTTGGCCTGTCGACAGCTCCGAGGGTTTTCACAAGAGTGGTCCTTGCGGTGACAGCGTTTCTCAGAAAAGAGAACGTGGCGCTACACACCTACATAGACGACTGGCTGCTTAAGGCAGACTCGGCAGCCAGGTTGAACGTGGATACTGCTCGGACTCTGAAGTTACTTTCAGATCTACGCTGCATAGTCAACGAGGAGAAATCCGAGTTGACGCCCACTCAACGTTTCGTTTATTTGGGGATGCGATTCGACCTTGAGGAGGGCAGGGTTTACCCATCAGAGCCCAGAGTGGTGTCTCTGTTAGCCAACCTCAAGAGTTTTCGAGTGGGAAACCACATTCAAGGCGAGGCGGTTCCTTCAGATGCTGGGCATGATGGTCTCCATGGAGCAGGTTATCCCGTACGATGCTCTAATGCGAAGGCCTATCCAGTTGTATCTGATGTCTCTGTGGAAACTGAGAACAGAACCCCTGTCAAAACTGTTGCCAGTTTTGGAGCCGATAATATCGCATCTTCTATGGTGGAAACAGCGTCAGAATCTCCTATTAGGGGTTTCGCTGCACCTACCCCGCCTCCAGCTGTCCGTCTACACGGATGCATCGCTGGAAGGGTGGGGTGCCTGCCTGGGAGAACCAGGTCTCGGGCACATGGACTCTCCCGGAGAGTCAGCTGCATATCAATCTGTTGGAAATGATGGCAGTGGAACTGGCGTTGGAAGAGTTCCTTCCGATGATCATGGGCAGGGTGATATTGATACGGTCGGTCGATTCGACAGTAGTATCATATATAAATCGCCAAGGCGGGACCAGGTCGCCCACTCTGTGTATCAGGGTGTGGCACTTGATTCAATGGTGCAGGAATTACTCGGTTGTTTTGAAAGCAGCTCGTATTCCTGGCCGATTGAACATTCTGGCGGATGCTTTGTCTCGCAGACAGAGAATCCTGCCAACAGAATGGTCCCTCAACCCTCCAGTTCTGCGACGGATCTTCGAGCATTGGGGCAAACCCAACGTGGACTTGTTCGCCACAAAGGAAAATGCTCAAATCATGACATATGTCTCGCCGATTACAGATCCAAATGCCGTCGATACAGACGCTCTGGCGATAAGCTGGAGAGGGATGCACGCTTATGCGTACCCACCCACCATTCTTCTACCGAAGGTTTTGGTGAAGGTCAGGGAGGAACCGTGTCTGGTCCTGCTAATAGCGCCGTATTGGCCGAGCAGGGCGTGGTTCACGGATCTTCTAGATCTGCTGGTGGAAAATCCTGTGCAGTTGCCCGAGATTCCGAACATAATCTCCCAGGCCAAGGGACGCTTCCTACACGAGCGTCCCGAAATGTTCAATGACTGCGTGGATGTTATCAAACAACGTTCCACGTCGGAAGGCTTTTCTCGACAGGCTGCTGATTTCATCGCGGCTGCGAGAAGGAGGTCAACCTTCAAGTCATATAACAACAAGGTTAACAGATTTGCAGATTAGTGTGAAAAAAAAGGGTATTGATACCTTTCAATCCACTATCAGCAAATAGCAGACTTTCTCTGTGAGCTGTTCTTTTGAGGACTAGCTCCCGTCACAGTTGCTGGATACAAGTCAGCTTTGGCATCAGTTATCCCTTGTCTAGCCAACAGGGATAGTCCAGAGGTGGCCCAGTTAAATGTGATGTTGAAGGGAATGAGCAATCTCCGCCCGAGACAACCGGTAGTCATTCCAGCCTGGAGTCTATCTTTAGTGCTTAATGTACTGGCCAAGCACCCTTTCGAACCGTTGCGTTCGGCTAGTCTAAAGCATTTGACTCTAAAGGCGGTCTTTCTATTGGCAGCTTCCTCAGCTAGAAGGTGCAGTGAGATCCATGCGCTTTCGGCAGTGAGGAACCGATTTATTGTTTCTGGAGAAGGTCTGCGTCTTCTGCCAAGAGCAGAGGTTATGTCAAAGAACCAATCTTTGAGATATCCCGGCAAACCGATCATTATACCGAAGTTAACTAGGTTTGATCGTGATGCCAGTGTCTGGTGCCCGGTCCGTGCTTTGACTAAGTACAAGAAACGGACTGACTCGTTACGGTCGAATGATAGACATCTGTGGATCTGCCATAATAAGTCTTATGGCGCCGCATCCATGGATACTATCTCTCGTTGGGTGGTCGAATGCATTCAGACTACTCACGAGATGGCGACTGGGCACCAGGTGCAAGGCGTGAGGGCAGACAATGTCAGAGGAATAGCCGCCTCGACCGGCCTTTACAATGGTGTTCCGTTATAGGACATCATGGCTGTTGCACAATGGCACTGTGAGTCCTCATTCACGGATTACTATATGAGGGATGTGTCAGACTCAGCCAATCCACTCGCTTTAGCTGTTTTGAAACGATAGTTAGTGACCACACTGCTTTTCACCCTTTTCTCACTTTGGTAAGAAAAGAACCTAAAGCAGGCATGGTCAGGCGAGAGGATCTCAACCAGATTGTGTCACTGATGGCCGAACCGGTGATTGGTTGGAGGCGGTACGTCTGAAGTCCTGTTATCATAAGGTAATTCAACAAGTGAGAGTTTTTTGTATTATGTATATGTATCATGTTCATTCATCTTATATATTCATGCTCATTCCCAGGCTAATACAAGCGATATGCAGGGAGTAGTTAACCCTCTTGGCATATTGGTGTTTTCAGGCGAGATACATGTTCGTTAGTTCTCTCCCTTTTCTTAGGAGGAAAAAGGGGGGGGGGGGTGGGGCTGTGACGCGAATGTGATTCGGTTCCGTGAACTTGACGGTCCTTTTAGGTCTCCGTTAGTCAAGTTTGAAGTCTAAAATCTTTCTCCAAGGGGCAAAATTAGCATGTATGGCTTGCCCCTTCCCACCAGGTTACTGATCAAATCTGGTGTATATCAGAAGTAACAGAATGGTGAGTATTGATCGAAGGAGAATGCAGGAAATGTCAATTTCCCTTTCTCCGAGATCTAACAATACTCACCATTCTGTTACGGACCCAGCCTCCCAGCCCCACGGAGGCAAGCCATAGTTTTCTCTTGTTTGGTGGCTATGCAAACAATATGAGCTCTATGGTAAACGGGTACTCGGCAGTTGGGAGCCGAGTACCCGGTTCCCAGGAGTCGGTAAAGCTTTCTAAGTCTATAATCCTAGAGCCGCTGTCAAGGCCAGCTGTATATCAGAAGTAACAGAATGGTGAGTATTGTTAGATCTCGGAGAAAGGGAAATTGACATTTCCTGCAATCTGTTGCAATGCAACTCATCCAAAACTGCTGGATGGCATTCAACGGTTTCAACCAAGTTTGGTATACGTGAGTTGCCCATATGATGGTGGAGTGCAAGAGGATATTTACATTTAACTCCACTCTGTGGGTGGGGATGGGGGCGTTTGTGGGTGTGGTGGTCAAAAGGTCAATGAATATTGGTATTATTGATGGCGCACCATCGACCATCCAATATAGTGTGTTGATGTAGATCTAGTAATTAAGCAAATGAATATGGCTGGATGAATCATTGCTTGTTTGTATTAGGTATTAGAGAAATGCACTCCTTCTTTAACAGATCATTTTGTGAAAGGATGCTATGCTGTTTCTGTGACTGGCCGTTTGCCACCAGGGATCGTCCGTGAACTAAAAAGTAAAGGGATCACTTATCGCCAGCGAGACACAAGCCAGAAATCATGATTGTTCAGAATACTAAATTAACTACATGTGTGTTAATACTTTTAAACCTGACAGTCATGGATTGCAGATTTTACAGAAATCATAGTTCCATTTTCATATGGTTTCAGTGCCTTGAAAAATGTTGAACCCAAAGTATGTTTCTCATTATCACTCATCAGGGCACAGCAAATGTGGAACTGAAGAAGTTTTCTGATGGTTTCCCTGTATGGCTGCTTCCAAATACATTTCAATTTCATTAAGGAAAGGGTTAAATACTGCTTTCATTAATTATTCGTGAAACCTGTAGAAGATTTTTGAGCATGGTTGTTTGTTATTCAATGGAGGAATCCAGTTTTAGCTATGCCCCACCCAGCTCTAGGTAAGCTCCACCCATGCTTTGCCCACGTTGGAATCAATCGATCCCTGCCCTCTAAATGTCAATTTCGAGAAAACTCTACAGGTAAGCTATTTAATATTTTGAAACTAATTTGACGACCAGACAAATTAGTTTCAAAATATTCAACAGAATGTTTATAAATAGTAAAGACATACAATTCGTACAACTCGACAGACTATTAAGAGTTTATGACTGGCTTAATTGTGTCATTCATGATGTAATTGTTTATGACATCAGCCTACATGTGACATAGTTGATTATGAAAAACTGGATTCACCAATTCAGTTCCCTGTACAATGTCAACTGGTGTTCATTGTTGAGCCCTTCATGAAGTGGAGGATGGCTTGACGTAACAATTTGAATGGCAACCAATCTGAGAATTAGGTAAGAATGTTATTTTTTTGTCTCGCCTGTGAAGCAGGATTGAGACATAGGTATCACTTTTCCGGCGGCGGCGGCGTAAAATTTTAAGTCAAGTTTATATCTCAGCAATGCCTGATCCAATTGGAACCAAACTTGGGTGCATGGTAATATACATCAAAAGGAAGCAGCCCGCCAATGAAAAGGCCATTAGGTCAAGGTTACAGGGGTCAAAGGTTACAGTATAATCTTTGTTAATATTTTACGTTAAGTTTTTGTGTTAAACATCCAATTGGAACCCAACTTGGGTACATGGTGATATACATCAAAAGGAAGCAGCATGCTGATGCAGACATCATGCGGTCAAGGTTATGGGCGTTAAAGGTCACAGTATAATCTTTGTTAATATTTTACGTTAAGTTTTTGCGTTAAACAAAAGTTATTGCCTTATATCTCAGCAATGCCTGATCCAATTGGAACCAAACTTGGGTACATGGTGATATACGTTGAATGGAAGCAGCCCATTGATAAAGCGGTCATGACGTCAAGGTTATGGGGTCAAAGGTCACAGTATAATCTTTGTTAATATTTAACGTTAGGTTTTTGTGTTAAACAAAGGTTATTGTCTTATATCTCAGCAATGCCTGATCCAGTTGGATACACGGTTACCTATAATAATAGGATGCAACATGATGATGTTGGGGTCAGAATGTCAAAGGTCAATATGACTGTGACCTTGATACAGAACTCTGCTTTTTCAACATTAAGTTTTTGCGTTTAGCGAAACCTCTCAGCTTATATTTCAGGATTGGTTAAGCCTATTGCAAGTAAGCTTGGATACATGATTACCTATAATGATAGGATGCAGCATGATGATATTGGGATCAGATCACAAAGTCAAAGGTCAAGGTCACTGTAACCTTGATATAGAACTCTGTACTATTTCAACAATAAGTTTTTGCGTTTAGAAAAACCTCGGCTTATATTTCAGGACTGGTTAAGCCTATTGTAACTACACTTGGATACATGGTTACCTATAATGATTGGAAGCAGTGTGATGATGTTGGCATCACAAGGTCAAAGGTTATGGTCAATGTGACATTGATACAGAACTCTGTTATTTCAACATAAGTTTTTGCATTTAGCAAAGCTTTTCAGCTTATATTGCAGGATTGGTTAAGACTATTGCAACTAAACTTGGATACATGGCTACCTTTAATGATAGGATGCAACATGATGATGTTGGTGTCAGACGGTCAAAGGTCAATATCACTGTGACTTTGAGACAGAACTCTGCTTTTTCAACATTAAGTTTTTGTGTTTAGGAAAACGTCTCGGCTTATATTTCAGGATTGGTTAAGCCTATTGCATCTGAACTTGGATACATGGTTACCTATAATGATAGGATGCAACATGATGATGTTGGGATTACAAGGTCAATGGTCAAGGTCACTGTGATATAGAATTCTGCTATTTCAACATTAATTTTTTGCGTTTAGCAAAATTTTCCGCTTATATTTCAGGATTGGTTAAGGCTATTACAACTTGGAAACCTGGGCACCTATAATGTTAGGAAGCAGCATGATAACATTGAGGACAGAAGGTCAAAGGTCAAGGTAACTGACAAACAGGGGACAGGCGAGACATTTAATTCCACCAAATTCTTGTCATTTGATATTACTTCACCAATGGCTTATCCAATAATGATAAAACTGTACAGTTTTGATCTCTATCATGATTGCATACAGCCTTCATCATAGTGAAATTAATTTTGACATTTTCTTATGCTTTTCTGGTGTATGGATTTGATTTTTGGATGGTTTAACTGTATTACCACAGTGCCATAGAATATTAAAGTATTTTAACCCTTACCACTCTGATGACTAAATTTTACAATTTCAAATTAAATTAAAAGATGAACTGGTGTACATTTAAAAAAATCAAATGTGTTGGAAGATGTTGTTCTCATAGACAGCCTGAAAGCAACATTGCCTACCAATATTGTTGAAAAATGTACATCAGTTTCTTTGCTATTGACACAGCAAAATACAAGGTCAATCGGAGATTTCAGACCCTCACCCTCCTATTTTTGTCACATTGCAAAACGTTTTGAGATTTTCTGGATTTTTTTAAATTTTCCATGATCATACCAAAGTTCTGGAGTCTTAATGTAGGGTCACACCATTTCTGTGTTAGAATTTGAGCCATATCAGACCAATGCTTTGATCCAATTCGGATCCATGTTCTCTTATCCAGATTACAGGCAATGGCTGGAAATCCTCTTGCCTGCAAGTTCCTTCGTTGTGTTAAAATCTGAGACAAATCGGATCAGTGGTTTTTAGGTGCAACGCGCACGCTCACACGCTTGCCCTTAGATGGTGAGGCCGGGTAATAACATATTGACATCAGGATGGTAAGGGTTAATGGACATTTACTTCATCAAAGGCTTATTCGATGTTAATCACGCTTTATAGATTTGTTCTGTGCAGCCATTCTACATCATAATTAAATTCTTTTTAATCTTCGAGGGTTTTCCCCTAGTTTGAACTAAGGACAAATTGGCCACGGGGTAAGGCTTCAGTGATCATTTAAATGAACAAGTATTTCTATATTTATGCATTAATTGCAGCCATGTATCTGTACATTTAGATGTATGTAATATGGACCATTTGCATATCATTAAGATTTGCTCAAGCCAATAGTGGTTGCGCTGCAGATATGGTAGGAAGTTAGGATTTAGTGTTATGTCTTGAAGCTATAGCCTTATATATTCCTGATTGGACAATGCCATGAGGATCTTGCTCTGGCAAGTAATTTACCATTTCAAGATCGGACTGCATTTGAAATCAGACTGCATCCAATCGTTATTCATATTCAATGTGATTTTACATATCACATGTACTCCTGGTTCCTATAGGTACGATATCACGCTTTCCCCTTCTATGCCCTGTCCGGCCTTATGTAATACGATACCATACCATGACATATGTAATATACCATAACAATCCACGTATCACGCCACTGCTGTCATACTTAACGGTCAAGATTTGTCAATAAAATTGAAAATTTTGTTTAGTCCATTTGCAGGCCAAGAGAAGACTATTTTTGAAAATTTACCACTGGAATGACTGGCTCGGTTATGAAGCCAGTCATTCCAGTGGTAAATTTTCAAAAATAGTCTTCTCTTGGTATGTAAATGAACATTCCTCAAGACCACTTAAAGGGTTAAGGAGTTTTATTTATCAATAACAATACAACTTATTTTATAACCTTGTTATGTCTTAACTCTTTAACCGTTTAACACTCAAGTTGGCCAAAAACAACTTCTGCAGTGCTATTAAGAAAGGCACATTTTTAGACCAAGAAAAGACCATTTTTTAAAACTTGCCACTGAAATAAGTTGTGAGATAATTGAGCCAGTCATTCCAGCAGTAAATTTTCAAGATTAATCTCTTGGTCTACAAATGGACATTTCTGATGGGAAAATTAAAATTTTCTTGAACCAATTTAAGTCATTAAGCCAGTCAAAAAACAAGATAAACATTTTGCTCATTTTGATAAATTATTAAAGAGAAAACGTTTTGAAAATTTATCATGTGAATGCCTTGCCCGATAACTGAGTGAGTCATTCCAGATCTAAATTAAAGTAGTCTTCTCTTGGCAGGCAAATGGTCATTCACTGAACCAGAGATCTTGACCATCAAAGGATTGATATGGAAATCTTAGGGTTAGATTACAAGTTGATGTCACAAATAAAATATGTCATGAATGGTGTATCTAAGTCCGTTAAGAACTATTAATAGTCTATCAAGAGTAATGAGTTGTTTAGCTTTTATAAACATTCTGTTGAATATTTTGAACCTAATTAACCTGGGCGCTATTGCTGCAATAGACGGAAATGGCACCCAGTCAAATTAGTTTCAAAATATTCAACAGCTTACCGGTAGTTGTCTGGAAATTTAGGTTCAGAGTATGATCGATCCCAACACGAATAAAGCGTAGGCGGAGCTTAGCTAGCAATGGGCGTGGCATAGCTAAAACTGGATTAATCCATTAATTACATTGTTCACAAGCTTGTAATCAAGAGATATTTCCACCAAACTTTACCTACTTCAACAACGTCATTCCAGAAAGCGTCTTTGACCTGTGCTCTCAGAATAGGCGGGAAAATATAAACATTAAGTGAAGATGTTTCTTGTTCACCAGTCACTAGGTTTATGAGAAACACTCATTTTTGCTAACATGCCACATCCTCACGAAGTTGCCACAGTTAGGGGTAGCATCTAGCCATTGTACATTTTATATGGGATGACATGTCCTTTAACACATATATATGTATGAAGTGGAATTTGTAAATAAATGTGAATTAAATGTAAAGATATCCAGTGCAATGTTTCACCAAATAATGTTTATTTAATAGGATGACTGCTATTGTTTTTTCATTTCATCTAGGATGGGAGTGATATCCCCCTCCCACCCCTACCCCACCATTACCCCACCCATCTGCGCCAATAAGGATCCATACTTTAAGTACAGTATCCATGGATACATAGACATGCACACACAATTGTAGTACTGGAGCATGGGTAATTAATTATTAGCTCAGCTTGCCAAAATGAGCTTATACCATGGTGACACTCCTTCCATCCGTCAACTTTTGTTTTAAAACGCATCTCTTCCTAAACTGCTTGACAGATTTTAGCCAAATTTTATTTAGGTGGAACGATCCTGATTTGGTAGTCTCCACAACTTATATTCTGAATTTTTATTGCTCAATATTATGGCAGCCATTGTGGATTTTAAGTGTAACCAATATAATTTCTATATGCAAGTTTGGAAGTACTATATACCACTATAAGGACATTTAAGCCAAGTACGTCTGAAATTGGTCAATCAGTTAATTTTCCAAAAATCCTTTAAAAAATTACTTCTCAATCAGTTGCCTGAATTCAACGGAACTTGGGTGAAGCGCTCGTATAGAAGTAGGCTTTTTACAGTTATAATGAGAAACTTGGTTGGTCAATGTTTTGCAGCTATCTTGGATTTTCCAAGAATTTGACAGAAATCTTTTAAAACGTATCTCCTCGTAGACGACTTGGAAGATTTTAACAAAATTTTGTTGGCAGGATCCTATGGGTGCAGGATCCACACCTTTTCAGAATTTGGTTGGTTGATTCTATTTGACATTTATCTGAAGGTTTTACAGTAATCCTTTAAAATGTGTCTCCTAAATCGCTTGGCAGATTTTAATCATGTTTTGCTCGAAGTATCATATGCTGATTAGATCCAGAATGTTTATTAGTTCATCTGGCCTAAAAGGACAAGTGAACTTATGCTATGGCGACCATTCTCCATCCATCCGTCTTCCCTGCTGTCCAACCTTTGCTTTAAAAGACTACTACTCATTAACCCCAGGCCTGATTTCAACCAAACTTGGTTGGAAAGACCTGGTGGCTGTGTTCCAAACTTTTTATACTGACATTTGATTGGTCAATTTTCCCAGCGACCATTTTGGATTTTCCTAAATTTTTGGAAATTCCTTTTAACCTGTAATGGCTAAATTTTGTCAAGGAAATCAAAATGTTTGCTTATTGAATGTCCATTTGAAGGCCAAGGGAAGACTAGTTCTGAAAATTTATCACTGGAATCGCTTGCTCGGTTATCAAGCCATTCATTCCAGTGTTAGATTTTCAAATATAGTCTTCTTTCCCTGCCAGTGGACATTCCGCAACACCACAGCAGGGGCTGGTTATGGCTGGCTTCGCCATGATTTCATCACAATGTTTTATGGAAGGAACATGTAGTGGTAAGTTTCAAGACTTTATAAGAAATTTGATTGGTAAATCTTTCCGGTCGCGATCTTGCAGTTTCAGAAAAATCTCTTAGAAATCACTAAAACGTCTACACATTAACTAATGGATAGATTTTAATCAAACTTAGAGGGAATAACCCTATCGCATGTATTGTTCAAAACTTGTATACAGAATTTGATAGGTCAAATTTTCGAGTGTCCATCTTGGATTTCCCCCCAAAATGTCTAGAAAATCAGCTAAGCGACTACTCATTAACCATTGTCCTAATTCTAAACAATCTTGGTTAAAAGGACCTTATGGTCATAGGGGTCTGAACTTATATACAGAAATCTGATTGATCATAATTTTTCGAAACATCAACCGTTGCTTTAGACAGCTACTGCTCATGAACTACTTGGCCACCTTCAAGCAAATGAATGACCCTATGGTGGTAAATGTCTAACAGTTTACACAGAAATTTGATTGATCAATTTTGCTGGTGTCCATATTGGATTTTCCAAAAGTTTTCTTTGAAATGTTACTCTTAAAGAAAACGAACTTAGTTGGAAGGATCCTATGGTGATAAACTTGACTGGTAATTTTTCTCTGGTGCCCATCTTGCATTTTCTGAAAATATCTGGGAAATCGTTAAATAGACTCGATACTCCTCATTAATTGATTGGCCGATTTTAGGTAAACGTGGCTCAAATGATCCTATGGTGTTATCCCTCTGAACTCGTATGCAGAAATTTGATTGGTTATCTTTTCCAGTGGTCATCTTGGATTTTCCAAAAATTTCTGACAAATCAGTTAAGACTACTTAATCATCGACCTGATTTGAACTAAACTCAGTTGAAATGACTCTATTGTGGTGGGCTTATATTACAGGTCCGCGCCGCATGTCCTCATGTTCAGAAATATGATAGATCAGTTTTTCCATCAGCCATCTTGGATTTTCTGAAGAATTCATTTAAAAGCAGTGTTATTCCATGATAGTCTACTAGGCAGCCGTCTGTGTTCTGTAGTGAATCGAGAAATGTTGAGTACTGTAAGGTTTTATGTTGAAAATGCAATATATACGTACTAAGGACTCAGAAACTGCCCTATGCTAATCTCTATACGTGTAGCATTTTGCATAATTGACTTAATTAGCATATTAATTAGGCCAAAATCACTAAATCAAGAATATCTTCCTTAGTAGGGAACATGGACCTCATTTTGGTGTTTAGACCCATGCTTTCAACCACAAGGAATCTATCTCACATGGTTTCAGCAATCCAACTGTCTAAAATCAAATATGGCCGCCATGCATAATGCGGTCAATCATAAAAACATCATAACTCAAACCATTAACATTAGAGACTTCGCTTTGGTGTCTAGACAAATCTGTTCAACCCAAGGGAATGGATCTAACATAGTTCCATGCTGTTACATCCCACACAACCGCCTGAAATTCAATATGGCTGATGTGCATAAAGTGGTCAATCATAAAATCAGTGACCATTGAAGACAGAGACTGGGTTTTTATGTCTACACCCATGTTTCTGACCCCAAAAAATCTATCTAACATGGTCTCATGCTCACCCCACTCACCCAGCTGCCTCAAATCTATTTGGCCACAAGGCATGATGAGGTAAATCATAAAATTACTCAGTCAGCTTAGCCAATGACGAGAGCAAGGATGTGGCATATTTCTCCCAGCCTCTCCCAGAACCCAATTGAATGGTTTGGATTAAATGCTCTCCAGAACGTGCTCAGGTATTGGCATGCACAATCCCAAGACTATGTCTTTGTTCCACTCATTTACTCTCCTCCGTCTCATCCGGCCGCTTTCCTGACTACCATAGCCTGCCTCGCCCAGACACTCAAAAGCCTTGGCATGCTCCATGTCCACCTGACATTTGACATGCAGCTCAACACCATCGCCTGCCTCATCAAGTGGAGTCATCCTGTACGATGGAAGTGTGTCTCTTAGACAGAATGATGCACACCTTGATATCTTTCATTGGTACAATCAGATACAAAACATGAAAGCTACAGGTGCTGAGGATCTCGCCGGTGCTGCGTACGGAGGTATCACCAGCATCTTGAATGGAAAGGCGTGAGCCTTTCATATGGTTGTCGCTGCACTTCTTCACAATTTCTTGCACGAGGGAGAGAAAAGTTATGAAATTATTGTTGCATACCTCGAGAAGGCAAGAGCACATCCAACAGGAAAGCTCTAGGTTTACCTTTCTAACCATCCTATTCTGGATGTGAGTGTGACTGGCTACTACAGTAGCATAGTCTGGAGATGATGCTCCCGTATTTCTTTGCAGCTAGGCATCGTGATTATGCATGATACACGAGCTGGCACTTGCGGGACATGCAGCAATTACCACCAGATGCCGAAAAGGATCTTATTGATGGAGCACATGCTTATCAATGAGGAGCTGCCGCTGTATCTGGTGACTAGTCTGGGGATCAGACGTGCATCAAGCAAGGCAAGCAAGCTGGCAGCATGAGTAGTATCTCCACTAACCATGAATAAGCCGCTGTCTGGATTGAGTCTGTGTCTGTCATCGGCATGGAGGATGTGTACAGTATTGATAGATAAACTATCTCTGCACCTGCCAAATACAAAGAAGACGGGGGGAAAAGACTTAAGGAAGCTGGACAGAGAAGATACTGGTTGATCTCCAGAGGCATGATCCACTCACTGAACAATCAACATCCTTGTACAACATCGTCAATGGACACGTGGCATCTACAGGAGGATGTCAACGTACAAGATACCATCGCGATTGGACAGAAAGCTGTTGCCGCATCTCTGCCTGATGACTTCCACAATCTGACCAAGAGAAAGGAGAAGACTACATAGGTACTGAAGCATTGTGTGAAAGTGATGAACAAAACTATCTATGAATTGGAAGCCATATTCACCCATCCCATGGTCGTTGAGTTCATAGAGTTGCTTGCTGTCTTCCAACATGAACTGAGCCCTGTACCGGCCCCACACATGGACAAGTATGGATGCATCCAAAAGGGTAACAAGTCGTCATAAAGAACCATCCTCCTCCCGACGCTGCTGGTTGATGCCTCTCAGGTGCTCTAGCACATTGTCTGGCCATCATCGGGTACAGGGGGCGATGTTGCTAACGGAATGAAATATCATCTCACCAAATACAGAGGAGCAGGACTCTATGCCATCTTTAATTGGTATAATGGTGTCAGCGCAGAGGATCTCGAGAGCCAGAGAACAGTTGGGGAGAGCTCGACTGGATATCAGCTGACTCTGAACTCGGCCCTACCTGGCTGTGATGCCATTATGAAAAACAAGTACAACAGGCGGAAATTCTCACTACTCTACATACACCATCTTGGTAGCAACACTGAACTTGTGAGCCGAGCTCGGATGGCTCCGTGCTCAACATTAGTGCATCTTGGGAAGGAATGCGCTCTCGGAATACGACGCAGTGACCTACCTTAAGGGCAAAGGTAAGGTATCCATCCTGAAAGTGCTCACCCAGACTGACATCACTGAACTAGACTCAGTTCTGGGAGAGGAGGATGCCACTCAGAGTGACCTAATAACTGGAATCTCCTTCCTGGCTCTACTTCCAGAAGAGCGAGAGCAATTCAATGAATGCTGATAGGTATGACCTTTTTCACAAGTGAAAGAACCCTCTAGCTCTGAAGACCCTTCCACCAACAAACATCAAACTGGCCCTCCATCTCCAGAGAGCACCCCCAAATGATACCCCCACGCCCCCCTGCTCTCCAAACCACTGACTATGGATGAGAAGTTCATGAAAATGACCAAGTGATGCCTGTTCTGTCAAGGAGGCGTTCGCACAAGAAAATCTTATGGGCATCATTGCAGCTGTCAGTTGTAAGTGTAGCTGTTCAGCAAATGGATTGTCATGTAAGCAGTTACTGTATGTGTGAAGGAGGGGCGAATGTTGTAACTCTTGAACACAACGAGATGATGATGAAGTAGAGAGAGAGAGAGAGAGCGACGGAGAGAATTTGAGTAGTAGTGGTACTAAGTCAAACCTGTTTATAGCGACCACATGCTTTTTGGGGCCAAAAGACGATGGTTCTTTAAAGCTGCTGTTTGTATGGACCACCCATCGTAAGGAATCACCATCTTTTAGCCCCAAAAAGCTATTTATCAGGAGAAATCAGTTCTGTGAAGTGGCCATCTGTGGCCGTAATTTGAAGGGGTTCAGCCATCCAAACGAAATCTTTACAGTCAATGGTATCTGAATTATGATGATTTTATGATTTACCTCGACATGACAACCATGTTTGATTTCAAACAATTGGGTTGGTGGTATGAGCCTGAAATTATGGTAGATAGATTCATTGTGCCTGAAAACATAGGTCTAGCCACCAAAACGAAGTCTCTAGGTGGCTTTGTAAGGAAGATATTCTTGATTTAGTGATTTGACCTAATTAATATGATAATTAGGTCAATTAATTAAAATGCTACCCATATGGAGGTTAGCATCCGACAGTTTCGGAATCCTTATGACATATATATATATATATATATATATATATATATATATACACCTGTGCAAAAGTTAAGCACCAGCAAAAACAATAGAACGTAGAAACATGATGGTACAACTAGGCTGCCATACTTTTTGTCCCCGCGTTAGCTGACATAATTCCAAGTACGAAATGCACATGCATGCATGACTTCGCGCCGCTTGATGTCTGTGCGTGGCGGGAAACAGCACACGTGTTCAGTTATGTAAAAGTCCAGTTTGAGGTGTAGAACATTACATACAGATTTAGGCGACAAGATTAGGAATTTTGTGTTCATGACCGTGGTTTATTTGTACAGAGAGAATTAGCTCTTGATTGTGAACCGCTATGGCAAGACGAAGGTTAAGTGATCGTGTGAAATGGCAAATCATAGGCATGCATACCACTGGTATGTCATGCAGAGAGATTGGCAGACAGCTGAACATTAACCATACTGTAATCAGTCGTTTGATTGCAAAACATGGGCAAACTAACGAGGTGAAGGACAGGCCTAGATCTGGAAGACCGAAGAAGACTACTGCCCGTGATGATCGAGCCCTAGTACGCCTTGTTAGGAGATCTCCATTCACCAACAGCAGAGTGCTCAGCCAGCAATGGGAAACGCGCAATAGAGTGTCAATGTCTACCGTCAAAAGGAGACTGTATGCTGCTGGCATGAAAGCTAGGAGACCTGTCAGACGTCCTCTCCTCACTGCACACCACAAAGAGGAGCGTCTGAGGTGGTGCAACGAAAGAAGACACTGGAACATGAGATCCTGGAGACGGGTACACTGGTCCGATGAAAGTCGGTTCCTGCTTCATGCCACAGATGGTCGAACTCGTGTATGGAGGTCCAGACGCACGGCGTACGACCAACGTAACATCATGGAAGAAGTTCCATTTGGTGGAGGTTCCGTTATGATATGGGGGTGCATCTCATTTGATTGTAAGCTGGATCTGTTGACTGTACCTGGAACACTAAATGGACAAAGATATCAGGATTCCATACTGGATAGAGTTGTGGTCCCTCATTTTGTAAATCATGCACCTGGAACCCACCCTATATTCATGGATGACAACGCCCGACCACATCGTGCTAGAGCTGTGCATGAATACCTCCGCCAGAATGCCATCGAAACCCTACCATGGCCAGCAAGGAGCCCTGACATGAACCCTATTGAGCATATCTGGGACATTCTGGGAAACATGGTGAGAAGGAGGGATCCTCCTGTGCAGAACCTACAGGAATTAACAGACGCACTCCATCTTGAATGGCAACGAATACCACAATGGCGTATCAGTCGGTTGGTGACCAGCATGAGACGTCGTGTCCAGGCCGTCATCCAGGCACAAGGTGGATATACCCGGTATTAATAATGACAGTCTCAAACTCGTGCACAGATGTTAAACTTCGTTTTCAGACACCATTAATGACAATCTAGCCACGTGTGTCAACTGTAGGGCAATAGTTGTCAGTTGTGTCAACGTAACCATATTCAGGCCTCGTTTTCAAGTTCAAACAAAAACATACAGTGTTTCCCCACCATCATAATCAACATTCCTCTAGTTGCATTATTACCTCTTGCACTAAGATGGATGGGTACATAAATGTTTATGCTATTGCTTTCTTCATAGCACATGAATATACCCTCGCATGTGCGTAAAAATAGGGTGGTGCTTAACTTTTGCACAGCTGTATATATATAATCTAGAAATGTTGAGTACTGTAAGGTTTTATGTTTGAAATTCAATATATTTATATATATATATATATAAATATATTGAATTTCAAACATAAAACCTTACAGTACTCAACATTTCTAGATTCACCCGCCTGGCTAGTAGACTATAACCAATGGCCCAATTTTAGTGAAACTTGGGTGGAAGAAGCTATGGTGGTAAACTTCCGATCGTCTATTCAGAATTTTGCTTGGTCAATTTAGGGTGTTACTCTTTAACAACTTGACCAATTTCAATCAAACTTCGGTGGGAGAATTCATCAATTTGACCAGCAGGCATCTTTTTTGTCTAAAAAATCTAAAACTCCAAAGATTCCGGTAAATGTATTATCAGGAACTAATGGCATGCTATTATTTCCTCCTAATTAATGTTCTGAATGGATATTCCACAAACAGTTTCCCTTAGTGGACTGAATATGTATCTTGCTCTTTTAGGTTAAAAGGTAAACGTCGCTGACCCAATGAATGCAATTTTATTTTTACACAAGTTCTACAGAAGGCGTCCTTACTAAACCTTGCTTATAGTTTGCCTGAAAAAACCTCGCATTGTTTGAGGTCAAAATATCATTGATAGATCATTGTGATAATGACAGAAATTAGTCTTTGTTCAACAATAACATTTTGTGTTAAGAACGTCAACCCATGTTTGGTTAATTACCTTAAACACAAACTTGGACATGTTTCCTTATAGTAGGAGGACATATCCCAATAATCAAGGCCATTGTATCTTTGGTATGAACTCAACATTAACATTTTTTGTCTAACTCAACTTCATCTATATCTCATGTTCACACACTCACATATTCATATTCATTGTGATATTGACAAAACCTAAGATTTTTAGCTTACCTTGGTGCGCTTATGCAACCACGACTTGTCTGCCTGTCAACTGTCTTCCATCGTCTGTCAACAAATTGGGGCACGTTTCAACATTTATTGATCTATCAAGACCAAATTTGGACGATATATTGGCATATATAATTCGTCTCTATCTGTTTGGGAGTGGCCACGCTGTCAAAAGTTCAATTAGCAGTGTTTTATGACACCACTAACATCTATACCATTCAATCACTACTTGCTAAATGCAATCCACCATTATTTAGCCCCAGAAAGAATTCAACCTATCCTTTAAAGCCTCAATATTCAGGAACAATAGCCCCCCTATCCCATTATAGGCTTCTAGAATGGCTTAACTCCCTTCTTATCACACATATCAAGACTGGCGTCGTCAATGGCCATTAAATCATTCTCATGCCAATGCACGTGCTCATACACCTGCTTGATAAAGAAAATAACCATCACAATTAAATTTCTGCCGTCTTGGACAGTCATTGATTTAGTCTCAGGAAAAATTATGAATTTATCCTTTGAAAGTTCAAGTTGAGTCATCAAGTTTTCATCAGATGTACCTCAAATGAAATCCATTCTTCCTAAGTTATGGGTATTTCTCATTATTTTCTACTTTTACTTCATATTATTTATGCTGTTACTTGTTTTTTTCTTAAACTCCTAGATCATGGGTTTTAGTTCATCTAACGTTGGTTTTTAAAACATTTCAAGTCCGCGTTTAAGACTAGCTCTGTCTTAAGGCAGTTTTACCGCCAGTTTGTTAACAATGGGTTGGTGTTCCATTTTCTCACTTCAACCGTAACTTTTTAAAGAGGTTCTATTTGACCAAGACTTGAATGCTTACTTTTGCATTCATTTTTTGTTTAACGGCGGCAGCTAAGCAATGAGGTGAAGGTGGAAAGATTAAGTGTACGTTGACTAATTGCGACTAATTGTGATCGGTTTAACAGTATCGATTATGCAGGATACGTTTGTGCAAAATACCCTAGGTGCAATCCACCATCTAAGTGTGAAATCTTTAATGAGCGGACAAGCTCGGCCTGTGAGACATATTTTAAGGAAAAATCTTCAAAATCTAACGTCTCCCCCCTCTGCTGCATCTAATTGGAATCATATTCCATCCTCATGCCTTTCTAATCATACAGCAGAAGAGGGGTATGCCTCTCCGTCTCCTATGGATGCCTATAAGGCTATCTTCGATCGTTTTGAGTCCTGTGCGACCATCTATCATGTAGCTGTTGTATACACTCTGGAATACACATTTTACACATTTGTCAGTGAGGACACCAACTGTGGAACTACCATGAGGCTTCCCGAGTGCCACCACATGAGCTTGGCCACCGATCACCAGGCATCACGTCCTTTCACATGTTATCTTTGGAGAACATTGGATATCACTTGTTTAGACATCTGCAAGGACTGATTTGTTTCTGCCTATGAGAACCCCATTCAGTTCTGCGAGTGTATCTACAGGGGCATCAATTCAAGTTTCAAGATCTTTGGAAGTTCCACGACTCTTCCAGTTTCATAGGCTACGATAAAGCGTTGCAAGATATACTGATCAGCTTTTATGGTGACTTCCTTCTCTTTTGATTTGGTTTGTTTCTGTACCATATAAAGAGATGCAAATGTTACAACCTTTATTTTCTTTAGTGGGTCGTAGCATTTTCTGTGCAGCTGTCCCTCTGTTCTCACCATTAGTTTTTTCTAACAAAAACGTATTCAACTGCTTCTAACCCAATAGTTCAGCGTTGACGAAAGATTCTTGAATCTCCTCTGTAGACATATCCATTGTTGCAATATTGTACGGTATCGTATGGATAATGAGTAAAAAGAAAATAGGTTGAGTCCCTCTAGAATCGGTCTTACTTTAACTTTATCAGCATGATGATCACGTCGCTTTCTGATGCAGTTGATTCATTGCGTGTCATGTGGTAATCAAACTCCATGGCGCACATTCTTGTTTCGGCTGCAATATGGGCACGTAAATTGTAAGAAAGAGCCCATCTGCTGAGTGCGATATCCGTTTCGTTGACTTTTGTAATTCATCCACTCCATTTTTCAGTGCTATATAGCGACTCTTGGCTGTGGTTAGGAGAAATCCGATTGAATCTGCCTTCTGAGCGTTTACAACAAAGTTGCATTGCTGGAACTGTTGAAGCACCTCGCCCGGATTCAGGAAGCTGGTGCTTTTCTGCTTGATATATGATTCTTGCATAGTTTGTATTGTCATATCGCTGAAACATTGGAAGCATTCGCCTGAATGCAGACAGATGCAAAACACATATTCCATCTCTGAGTTTTGACAGACAGCAGAAGGATACACACCATATCCATGTACTGCTATCAAAACTGGAAATTAGGATTGTTGGCAGTGCTGCTTAGCAAAAATGCAGCCATTTGGTTACTAAATCTTGCCGAGGACATGGATGAGATAAGCTTCTCACTATCATCACCTATATCTGATTGAGCATTGTTGACAAGGTATTGTATGTCATGTTCCTGGAGATACGCTAGGAGTTTGGGCAGAAATATTTGCCACATTGCATGTGAAGTAATCTTATGAGCACAAGTTCCGATGTCATTGTCCTTTCCAGGAATTATAAGTTCAGTGGTATTTTGACCTAAAAGCTCACTTTCAATCCACACCTTGGACAGCCATGAATCCTTCATTTGCTAACCTATTACGTCCAGCAAGTTCAGGGATATGCGCAATTTAAAGTGGCATAGTCAGGCAATTGTACTATCTGAAATTGGTCTCTAAGCTATATTTAAATCGCTTGACCATCGTAAATACAAAACCATCTGAGCATTTAACGACCAATGTATTTCAGCGGTCGTCAAATACCGTATTTTAGGTTTGTCAATCGATGATTTGGCCATTTTATTCGGTGAACGCTATATTAGCCTTCTCGGAGTATACGGCACCAAATATTTTGCTACTCCGAATTGCGTGCCGGACACCCGTTGTTGTCAATCAATCTGTACAGTAATGTGCATCGTTATTTATTAAATTCTATGATACGGAAATAGTGTATTGCTACATGCGTCAATGACAATATCTATGCTAATTTTAATACGGTTAACGAACGACAAGGCAGAGATGGTTACAACATTGATAATTTGCGATACATATTTTCACAAGTATTTATCCGAAAAGCATCCGTTTCCGTAGCGGTATACACGAGCGTGGAAGGTAGGCTGCATGGGCTGATCCGTGGCAGTGTCTCAGGGGTGCGCACCCCTCCTTTCTCTACATAGTTACCCTTTTTGCATGTCTGCAACAAAGGATTTTGCAACATGAGATCGCAACATGTAAAATAGTGGCCAATTAGGAAGTAGGAGGCGGCGGACATGTTTGATTGAGTTGACAGCGTGTGCGACATCAATGAAGTAATCCTATCTGCCACTCAATTATCTGACTTCATAATCGATTCATTACGTCCCTAGTAGTTGATGTCATCATCATCATCATCATCATCATCATAACGTATTATAGCTCCGTCATGGAATTCGAAAAGGCTATCAAATGTACGAATTTGATGAATTTACAATTTAATAGACATTCTGGTGAATATTTTGAAACTAATTTGATTGGGAGCTGTAGCTGTATTAAATTAGTGTGGAAATATTCAATAAATATCCTGTATAGACCTATGCCTGGTTACCTTGAAATTGGAATTGGGCTAATTCAAGATTCAAAGTATATAAATGGATTCCAAAACAAAGTGGACGGCGCTTAGCTAGAAATGGGTAGGGCTTAGGTAGAAATGGATCCTTCTATTCTTTTTCATAAATCATGGAAAATTTTGCACAAATTGTCTCTGTCGCGTGGCCCTACAAAGTTACAGAGTTATATATTTTTATCGTATATAAAATTTGATTGGATGTATTAATCTGACATTTTATTCGACTAGGAAATGGAATTTGCACCCAAAAAATACGATTTTGGTAGTAATATGATATTCTCATATAAACGAGAACACTGTAATGCCGCTTTTGAGAGAGTTATGAGTGATCTACGCTTTTCTGATCTATGGTCGGGACAACTATCTCCACGATCTAAAAATAGAGGCGTGGATTCGTTCGAGAATACATCTCTAATGTGATGACCGGCAGTCTTATTACGTCACCACAACGACTACACTGTTACACAGACACCACTTCGGAGCCCAGACATATCGGGACCCAGTCTATCTCCGTAGTCGACTGTAAAAGCAACAATGTGGATCGTGTTGATTTTGGTATCATCCTAACCTCTGTATCACTAGCATGATAAATACATTAAACTCGACCCGACCCATCCAGCGGTTCGTGTGATATCAGCTTAGAACTACGCAACGTCAATAAGTGTTTGACCACATTTTGAGCGCGACCGATTTGAATTTTACGACGAATTAAGAGGGACTATTTTTGGGACAACTATCCCCACATTCTAAAAAGAGGCGTGGCTTCGTTAATGTAATGATCGGCCATCTTATTACGTCATCACAACGACTAGTATGTTACAGAGACTCCACTTCGGAGACCAGGCAGATCGGGACCCAGTCTATTCTTTTCTCGATCTCGCATAGGAGATCTCGCGATACACGAATGCTATCCCCCATAGTAAAGGTATGCGCATGGCCACTCTACGGCTATAGTAATTATTATTATAATACGATCCTTATGCTTCTGAATTATCAGGCCCAATACTCAACTCCCCATAACAGAATAAAATTTAACCGAAAAGGGTTTTTGTCTTAACCGTCCTAGAAAGATGACAGCAGATTGCAGAAACGCCATTTCCCAACGATCGCCTGTCTTTCGCTGACAAATTCCAGCTTACATCGACTAGAATCATAAAAATAGGCCTAATCCTAATTCACCCATAATTTATTATAACGTTATTACTGTAGAAAAAGCAATTATGTACATAATTATCAATATTATATTTGTAAAATTGTTTCCTTCATGAATATTTTATAATCTTCAAATATAATTAATAATCAATCACGTAAATTTAACCCTTGAGATTCCAGTGTCTCAATTTCAAGACAACTATACAGGAAAGATGTTGATTATTTTGAAATTGATTTTATTGAAACCGGTTGCTTCCCCAGGCAGCAAACCAACAATTACCAGTCAAATTCTCTTCAAAATATTCAACAGAATATTCCTTACATCATAAGGAATTTGTCGTTTCTGGACTGGAGTAAACTACCATGACTCATTAGAGGGAATGGAGTGCATTTCATCCTCTCGTTCTAACCTATTGCTCATGTAATTATGTATTTTGAGGGTTACTTTCTTTTTGTCGCCCTACAACGACGTTAACCCTTTAACCCTCATATCAGCAACAACGGTATCTGCAGTGGTATTGAGAAATGTCGGTTTGCAGACCAAAAGACTATTTTTTCAAAATTTACTACTGAAAGACTGACTCGATAACCGAGCCAGGCCATCCAGTGATAAGTTTAAAAAAAATAGTCTTCTCTTGGTTTGTAAATGGGCATTTTCTATGAGAATACATTCGAGGGTTAAAGGGTTAACGTCGTTTTGCGTTCATCAAAATTTATCATAGGCAGTAACTGCACCCAGTCAAATTAGTTTCAAACTAGTCAACAGCTTACCTGTATAGTTAGCTTGATATTGGGAATTGCAGCATTTAGTTAGAAATGAGCGGGGCATAGGTAAACGTGGATTCATCCATGTTTTTAACACTTGGATAGGGGGATAGCGAAATGTATGGTCAATGGCAGATTTTAGGCCCAATAATGTGTATAACGTATTTAAACATTCACGCTAAGATATATTTATTACCATAATTAATAACTTGCGCGAAATCTGCTTAATTGACCACCTGTCTATTTTCTTTATCTTACGTTCATCCTTCTCATGATCTGTCTAAAATATCCAATTAAACATTTGATCTTGGGGGTGAGGTGGGGGGGGGAGGGGGTGGGGGGGGGTGGGGGTGGGTGGGAGATGACACGTCCACGCCAATGTTCCGTACGTGCCAACATTGTTAGGAAACTAACGTCAGCAATGTCTGCGGCTGACATCCGCATTCAGAGGCAACTCTGACTATAGCTAACCTTCAAACTATAAACTGCGTTCGACATTCTCAGACAACGTGAACTTCCCAGGACCATACCATTGCGTGTAATGTACGTGGTCTGACTGCAACATCAACGAGGAAGACCTGCGATCACTGCGATCACTATAACATCGATATTATATGCGTTCAAGAACATTTTAGCACCTTTAGGTTAGGCTACTTTAGTCTCTTGAAGGCATGTAATATCGATATTATAGTGTTCACAGTCTGCACGTCATGTCTTCCTCGTAGATGTTGCAGTCAGACCACGTACATTCCACGTTGCGATGGTAAGCACACCACTATACGTTTATACAACTCAACCAGAATAATTGAAAATAAAATTGTTAAAATTGCATACTTTTATAAGCTTAAATTATGTGCCTATGTGTCATGAAACGAAATAAATCTTAACATATGATGATTCCATTCCATATAAATTAATCTAATTTTTTATGTTGCGAAATTGAAATAGAGGCACAGACCTCTATTTCAATTTCGCAACTTAAAAAGTTATATAAATTTATATGGAATGGAATCATCATATGCTAAGATTTATTTCGTTTCATGGCACATAGGCACATAATTTAAGCTTATAAAAGTATGCAATTTTAACAATTTTATTTTCAATTATTCTGGTGTGAATATGCACCTTTAATGCATGCATTATGTCAAGGATTGCTAGCTGATTATTAAATAAAAGCCATTTCCTGTTAAAGCATTACATTCACATGCAGTCGATGACACTGCAAGCCTGTAATATAGATTATTTTAGCATATATCACATCAGCATGCTAAAATAATCTATATTACAGGCGTTAAGTGCCATCAACTGCATGTGAATGTAAGCGTTATCAAGGAATGGCTTTTATTTAATAATTAGCTAGCATTCCTTGAAATAATACATGCGTTAAAATGATTTAAAGCTTGTAAGCCGTAATTATCCTCTATCGGCTTGGCACAAAATTTTCACGTACTAAAACACTATACCGATGTTGCATGGGTGTAAATCTATTATTTCTATGGCGACCAAATACTGACATGGCATCAATGTGGTATGGATTGACGTAGATTGTATTAATTAGACTCCTACGGCATATAGAAAGCCATATTATAAACTAAATAGCTTAAGAGCATTTTCAGGATAGAAGTAGAAGATATATACATCTTCTACTTCTGTCATGAAAATGCTCTTAAACTATTTATAGTTTATAATAATAATAATAATAATAATAATAATAATAATAATAATAATAATAATAATAATAATAATAATAATAATAATAATAATAATAATTAATACAATCTACGTGAATCCATACTACGTTATGGAAATAAAAATGCATAAGTAGTAGATTATAACTAGAATGCGATGAACGGTTCATAAAAATATACGGATGTTTAAGCGGTTTTTAATTAGTTTTATTGCTTCCTTAATTCGTTGAATGTTACCCGTAAACGCGAACTTAGTGATAAATAAGCTAGTCTACGCCTTCTCTAAGCATTCCGGCGGTATTGATGGTGGTGATGATGGTTGTGGTGATGGTGGTGATGATGGTTGTGGTAGTGGTGTTGGTGGTGGGGCTGGTGGTTTTGGTAGCGACGGTGGCAATGTTAATATTGATGATCGTGGCGATTGTGATGCACGTGGTGGTGATACTGGCCAGTAAGTACTAGTGAGTGTACGAATATTGTCGCGGAGTGAGTGCCGTTGGGTATAGAGATCAGATGGACAGTGCATTTATTTCACCACCACGCCATCCCGTCCCGTGCCCTTGTCTTTATCGGTAGTATCAGTCTGAAGCCCATTGTATTACAGGGAAGCAAGTTTGAAGACGGAACCATGCAGCCTAAATGGTCGCATCGTACGGGCCCATCAATGTTAAGCGATAGTCAAATGGTTCATAAGTAGGGTTTAAAAGCAGAACACTTTTCAAGTCAATTCAATTCAATTTATTATTGACAAACCCAGGTCACATAGTGACATATGGGGAATAAAAATACACGATATTTACGGAGAACTATGTACTATTATTATTACAAATATTGTCACCATCATCGTTATTTTCATCATCAGCATAAGTACTATCATCATCGCCACCACCACCACCACTATAATCATCATCATCATCATCATGATCATCCCGACGACCAGCACCACCACCGCCACCACCACCACCACCACCACCACCACCAACACTGAAATTTTGGAAAAATCGAGCATACCAACTTTAATTTGTATATCAATAACAATTCGTTGTGACAAACTGTATTTTCCAACGGTTTGCCACATTTTAATATGCTCTATCTATCCCCAAGGAAATATGTTCGCACTCCCCAGTCTTATCTCGCTTGCCAAAATTAAAATTTGGTTTACAGAGCATGGTTCGAAAGATCCATGATTGACTCTAGCCCAAAACGGTGTCCTTGGCAGATTTAGGAAGCAAAGCCTGCAAGTGGATGTTTTGAATCACAGAGGGTATTCGTGGACATGGAGATAAATAAGTGTTTTCATCTGGCTGGACAATTTTTGGTATATCATATATATATAATGTGTGTGCCATATATATAAAGCCCATTCTCTCCACTATCCATATATATATATATATATATGGATAGTGGAGAGAATGGGCTTTATAGGAAAATCAATCCACGAAAATTTGATAAAGGTGACCCAGCCATTATTTCCAATCTCCTACAATCTGATACTCTTATTCACATCTCTCTTGATCCAGATCTTTTGGATCCGCGTCAAATTTGGTTCATTGGTACGAGGTACGGCCTGATAAATAACACATCGTTTCGCAGCTTTCGCTTTTCAGAGCTATATTTCTAGTCAAAAAGTTAGGATTTGTTAGAAAGCACACTGTGTACCTTTAAATCACCATGTGTCGACAGTGTTAGTGCGTGAGTGCGTGTATACGTGCGTGCGTGCGCGTGTACGTACACGCCTGCGTGCGTGGAATGTGACAAGCACAGCCATTCTATTCTGACCCTACTAATTAAGATGATGCATAGCATGCCTATTTTAAACATATACCTTAAAATGGCGGCGTTCTTGTATGAGATGGGTTTAGTTATTGGTTTCAAATCATGCGTGAAACTTCCGTATAGACTGATTCAAATAAATCGTTATCTCCGCATGAGTGACCTCAGTTAATGAAAAAATAATACGTGACCATGGGGTGGGGGAAGGGGTACGTAGTACACAAGTTAGGTTATCAATACGCTAGGTTATCATTACGTTAGGTCAGCCATAAGTTAGGTTATCAATACGTTAGGTTAGCAATACGTTTGGTTATCAATAAGTTAGGTTATCAACAAGTTGGGTTAGCAAGAAGTTAGGTTATCAATAAGTTGGTTTAGCAATAAGTTAGGTTATAAATAAGTTAGGTTATCAATAAGTTGGGTTAGCAATAAGTTAGGTTATCAATAAGTTAGGCTATCAATAAGTTGGGTCAGCTAATAAGTTAGGTTATCAATAAGTTAGGTTATCAATAAGTTGGGTAAGCAATAAGTTAGGTTATCGATAAGTTAGGCTATCAATAAGTTAGATTATCAATAAGTTAGGTTATCAATAGGTTGGGTCAGCAATAAGTTAGGTTATCATTAAGTTGGGCGATCGCGACGATGGTTGAGGTGAAGATAACTCTGATGAACCATCTCTGATTTCACTGAAACGCTATCTACGATATCTACTCATCTAATAGTTCTTCATTTGATGTAGGCTAAATCGATACTCAATTACTGATAATGGGATAGAGACATTTGAATGAAAATAATTATTCCACGTTAGATATGATCGATTATGATTTAGATGGGGTGTGTGGGGTGGGTAATTAGTACAATCTTTCATAAATACGTGACAGCCACAATCCTTCACTCTTGCGTACTTAACATCAATGCAGATGCATGCGCCACTGGGCACCCTGCAACCCATAATAGTACCGGTATCTCAAACTGGTCTGTGAAGGACCTTTCCACTTTATCCATCCATCATATGACGTAATAATCAACTACGTGGCGTGTAGAATGACATCATAATGAATGTCGTCATTATGACATCATGAATGACGTAGATAACAACGTCACGAACGCATATTTGAAGACGGACTATGCGTTGCTATACGAATTGTATGTCTACTATTTAATAAATATTATTTTACTGGGCGCTCAACAGCACGCAGTCAAATGAGTTACAAGATATTCAACAGCTTACCTGTATAGTTTTCAGGAAATTGATAGTTAGGGTATTTGGGGGATAGATCAATCCCAGCCCTGCAAAGTGTGGGTGGAGCTTAACTAGAGGTGGTAGTCGTAGTGGTGGTGGTGGTGGTGGTGGTGGTGGTGGTGGTGGTGGTGGTGGTGGTGGTGGAGTTGTTGTTATTGTCGTCGGCGGCAGTGGCGGTGAGGAGGAGGAGGAGGAGGAGGAGGAGACTGGGCCATTTTACTCAGCCTTGTCATTTCCAAACAATCTATTTGATAAATATAATTGTATTTGCAGTGCGGTATTGTCTTCAACCCACGAATTTATATCAACTATAAAATACAAAGTTGTATACATTCTCAACAATAATACTGAATAACTCGCGCACTTATCTTACATTGATGTGATTGTGTCAACCCTTTGACTCATTGGGAACAATTTACATTCATCAGTTTTCGTTTGCGCATTATCTGACATCCATTTTGAAAAAAGCCATTGTTATAACCTGTTGCTATCCAAACGGCAACAGCTTTGAGAAATCGACAAATCGAAATAACTAATAGTCTTTCAATTTAAGTCTCCAGAAATTAGTGGTATTCAGAAAATGGCTTACGTGGTTAATTTCTAGGATAACTAAGATCCTTTCTATACATTAACAACCTACGCTATGGATCTTAAAACAATATATAAATTGATTTGATTTATTGAAAAATCTTGTAACCAACAATCTGAGCGTTTTAGATTTGCACAAAAAAAATAGAAAACAGATGCTTCGATGGATTAATACATTGTTTGACGAGAACAACCCTATACCGACCAGTAGGGTCTACTGTATACATGTTATATTGAAAGAACGACGTTATTGAAGAAACAATTAAGTTTTGCCTAATATCATTACAGGACACTCTAAACATAAGTCGAATTTGTCACCGGCTGTGGTATTCAATGGTATTCTCAATGTGAGGTCAATCATGCAATGTTAGGCATATATTTGATGAAAATGAACGATTAGGATTTTGCAATTGGATCAATACATATATGCTAGTTAGGCCTATTGTGAAATGAATCTGACTGGAAGCTGTGGCTGCCATTAGCTTATGGTTAGATTACAACAGAATATTTCTTGCGTCGTACATGCGTGACATTTGGTTCCGTAGAATCGGACCGACATGCTCATGTATCGTACCTGTGTCACATAGTGTTCTGTAGCGTTGGAATAATAGGCTACATAAGGTTAGACATTTTGTTTTAGCGATGCAAAATATTGTAATTGACACATCCTTTGAACAAGGATGTTTTCTATAACATATGTGCATATTCAACTTAATACACGAGCTTTTCTTTGTCATATTTAACTACACTTCGATCTGATGATTTTAATTTTAATTTTAATGCTATATTACTTGTCGGCTGTAATACAATGCACGTGACAACACATCCGCTGCATTATATATACGTGTATAATAAGCCATGTTAACCATTGTACTCCTAAGGTTCCAATAGCCCCACAAGCAAATGGTCATGCAAATTGTTGATAGGTTCAAATACCTTTGACTCCAGGGTGTTGTTGCCTCGGTCTATCTGAATGTTTTTTAAATTGTAAATGCACCAAAAAGATATACGATTCAGACGGCCACTGTTGGACCTTTGCCATTGATTGTGACGTCGGCTAATACGAGTTGTTTTTTGATCACAACGTCAGATACTTGAGTGACAGATCTGATCGCTGTATTAATATAAGTTATCTGCTTAGCTTACTGTATCCCCATCTCTCAAATAACACCATTTAACCAGGAAAGGAAACTGAATAAATCAGCCATAAAAATCTTAAATTTAAGCATAATACAGTCGCACATGCGGGGGAAAAGCTAATTAATTTGATTAGTAATTAAGGCAAGCGTGTGAATATGGCGTGTAAATAAGGGCTGATACCGAGTCGGCGGATGGTTAACTCCCCCCCCCCCCCCCCCCCGACACCTGTAAAGCCATCCATAGTGCATAGGCTATACACATATAGATACACTGCCTTATATCGTTAAGGGTTTCAAGACCTAATCATCGAACAATTAATCGTGCTCAGAGGATTACGATTTCTCTTCAGGCAAATAAGGTAAGTTCCAATATAGGCTCATTTGTATATAAACCTTTTCGGCTCTGGTCTGGAGACCAAGTAGGCCTATCCCAATTTCAAGAAAAGCACAAATAAGGGGTTGAATACTTTGAGGCTAATTTGACTGGTATGTCTTGTTGCGTTCCTCAGAAACATCCACTGTCATATTGGTTTCAAAATATTCAGTTTAATATTTTATACATTGTGTGTTACTTGTACAGTACCACTAGATGGTTTGCCGAGGTTTGTCCCGCATGGAACCTTTAGGCAGCGTTCCGCATTAAACAAGCAGTAATCACATCAAAGTTTTAAATACAAATCAAGCATTAATTACAGACCGAAATTATTTATATTATTCAAAACAACAAATAAGCAAATAGGCAATTAAAGCGATATAGAATTCCCCAACCACAGCAGAAACCACAACGGAAAACCTGTAATACCTCGGGATATTATTAGAAGAATTAGACTACCTGCCATGTATTGACTGCTGTTCATGGAGCATATCTACACTGGGATTCAGTCTAGGTTTCTACTAAGTGATAGTAGACGCCGTTTGATAGTAGGCCTATAAATCGCCTATCTATGTTAGCTTAGACTAAAATAGCAATACGTGACGTCAGCATAGGAATATAGCATCATACAGGCGAAATCTCTGATGTTTGAATCCAGTTAATGTCCGGAATGTTAGTTAGCATCGCTTTGCTCTTTGGGTACGCGAGTCAGCTAATCCCTAGTTTGGCTTATGTTTGGGCCTTCAAGTAGGTAAATGTCTCTTGGATGAACAGAAGGCCCATTATTATCCCCCACTTCCATCTGATGTGACATGGTTTCGGAGATATATATGTAGCCAGGCTCTCTACCATGTAGTAGTAGCAGCCATGTGATGAATCTTAGATGGCTTTGTTCAGTCGGTTGTTGTAAGCACAATATCATCTAGCACAGATTTGACCTTCGCAGATGTGGTAGATACACGGTCTCTTGTACATAGTACTCTGAAGAAGTCTAAGCGTATTAGAGGAGTATCCCTATTATTTACTTGAACAGTTGAACCTATAGGTTCTGCCGTTATGGGCTTGCGCAACTCCTTCAGATTACTTTGCATGCACATGATTGGTGATCAGAGGTACATGCCTAGAATGGTGCCATTTTCCACACGCAACTCATCAAATCTTGATCTGCAATCCAACATAGGATTTGTAAGAGGCGATTACATTCATTCACACGATGCCTTAAATATATTCATCACTTTGTGCCCAAAGTAGGCACAACCGAATCAATGGAATTACCCCGCAGCAGAAAACTTGGATCTAGTATGTAGAGGGTAATTCACTTCAATAATAAATTGTGGAAATACTTTCGAGTAGATTTTTGAGTAAAAATAGATTTCTGAATTCTAAATGCATTTTTATTCTAGGAACCCTCTGGCCCTTTGATAATTAAAATTCAAGTACAACCCTCTTGAGATCTGGGACCAATCTGCTGAATGATTGCAACTGATGGAGTAAGTTGTAAGAGAACGTGGTGATAAGAAAAGTGATACATAATTATACCGAGCTTGAATATTATATTGAAACTGTAGGATGAAATATGAGCAGCTGCAGGCATGGAATCAGTACAATAGTACAATTTTGACAGTAATTATCACCGTAATATCTCTGATATCATATTATAGCCCAATAGAGTAACTAGCCGTTTTCTTCCAATATAGAAAGGAAGGTGGGAGACACCTCCTAGACAAACGTATGTGAAAGGAGTGACATCGGAGAATAACGTCGCTGTACATTTATTTGAGCAGTGTTAGCAAATTAAAGATTCCACCCTCCACCCCCACCCTCTCCACCCCCCACCCACCCCAACCCCACCCCGTGAACCCGGAAGGCCACATAAATAAAACCCAGCTACAATTTAATAAATATTCTGTTGAATTTTATTATCGGTCTAATTTGAGTAGGGACTGTTGCTGCATACAGCAACAGGGGTTTTCCTGACAAATTGATTTAAAAATAGTCAACAGTCTGCCTATATAGTTGCCTTTAAATTGAGATTTTGGAAATTCAGGGTTCGAAATGGTTAAACATATGACATCGGATGCGCTTGTCAGAAAGAAATACATCGATTTATTATTTATTACACGCGTCCGCTCAGAGCATAAAATAAACTATCAACTAAAATTGACTAATTGATTAATTATCGCCATTGATAACATATTACCCCTTTCAGCATTATGAAACAAATATGATAATATCACTACAGTATTTAAAATAACCTATCGAATATCTTTAAAACGGCGTTCAAAGATTATGCAGCACGAGTCTCGTGTGTATGGTCTGAAACTGAGATACAGGGATGTCAGGCGCGAAAAGGTTAATAATTTGGTCTTCTTTTCACTCACATAGATGGCGGTTCCAGTAAGCTTATTTGTCAATTATTTCTATAAAAAAAAATCACAGACCAATAAAACATTAAAAAAACTTCCCAGACAAGCTTATTTAAGAGTAATAATGTTGCCTTTAAATGGCGTAACATGAACTCCCGTGGTCAGTTCCTTATAGTAAGTAATAATAATAGTCCATTTGTAACGCGCCAAAATCCATGCGCAGCATGCTCTAAGCGCTTAGAAAGCTTATCTAGAATATTCTAGAAAAAGTACAGATCAAGGTGTTGGATAACATTTTTGAAAGTAACATGTCTTGAGTCTAGATTTAAATGTGCTCAGGTTTGGGGATGTTTTGATGTCCAAAGGCAATTTATTCCATAGGATGGGTGCTGAGTAAGAGAATGTTTTTGGCCATATGTATTCATTCGGAATTTAGGAATGTTAAGTTGTTTTTTGCTTTCTGATCTGAGTGAACGGCGGGGACTGTAAAGTACTAAGAGTTCGGCGAGGTAGGGCGGTGCAGTACCTTCTAGGCATTTTTAAGTTAAGCAGAGAATTTTGAACTCGATACGTTTATCGACGGGCAGTCAGTGTAGATTACGGAGTATTGGAGTAATGTGATCGTATTTACTACATAGTGACACGATTCTTGCAGCTGTGTTCTGTATTGCTTGCAAACGATTGATGAGATTTTTTGGCGCACCGACGAGAAGGCTATTGCAATAGTCGACACGTGACATAACTGTCATTAGAACAAGTGTAGCGGTAGCTTCTCTTGTCAGATATTTTCTAATGTAGGCGATGTTGCGTAATTGCATAAACATACTTTACACAGGTAGTTAACGTGATCTTTCATGCTTAAGTCGGTGTCCAAAATTACACCAAGATTTTTTACTTTATTAGAGATTGGAATTGAGCTATCTCCTACAGCAAGACTGGTTAGCTCAGCTTTTTCTCGTCTAAGTGATAGTCCTATTAACATGGCTTCAGTTTTCTCATCATTTAATTTAAGCATGTTTGTCGACATCCATGACTTTACATCAGCACAGCAGTCAGTGATTTGTTTTGTAGCTGTTGCTGTGTCGTGGGCTGTTGGTGGGAAGCTTGTCATGAGCTACGTGTCATCAGCGTAAAAATGATGCTGTGAACTGTGATTATCAATAATCGATCCTAGTTGCTTAGTATAGAGAGTGAAAAGCACAGGCCCCAAGATAGAACCTGTTGGTTTTAGTTCCTTTAGAAGCAACCTGACATCATTTTCTGAGAATGGTTGGAATTGCTCGAGGCAGTGAGAACATGCTGCAGTATCACGAGACAAGTTGGATGAGTCTAATGAGGTATTTAACTGGTTACGAATCACTTCAATCTTGTTATGAAAAAATTCCGAGAAAGACTGTGCGATTTGTAATGGATCGTCAATATTTGGGAGTGTGAAAGCATTGCTCTTACCCATCAGTTTAGACATTATGTTGTATAAGACTTTGGGATTTGATGCACTTTCTGTTATCTTATTATTGTAGAACGTCTGCTTTGCCTTGGAAATGGCTTTAGTGACGGCGTTCCTCGTGGTAACGAAAATTTGACGGTGCACTTCCAGACGTGATTTTCGCCACCTTCGTTCAGATTGTCGCCTCTCGGCTTTAGCTCGACAGATCTCTGGTGTGAAGAGCCACTGAGACTCTGGCCTCTGTGAGATTATCTTCTGTTTTACCGGGGCATGCTTATCCAAAAATTCAGATAGCTCGGTATTATAGAGATCAGCTAATTCCTCACAGTCTTGTGGTGGGAAATGCATTAGATTGGATTGTTGGATATCGTGGCGAAAAGTACTAGGGTCAATTTTCTTAATGTTCCTACATGTTACTGACACCCGGGGTGGAGCTGGTTTGGTTAAGTTAACACTTAGTGTTATCAGGTAATGATCAGACATTTGTAGATCTTTGACAAAGGCATTCGTAATGGTATTATCCGATTCACGGCTGATCACCCAATCAATAATATGGCCGTTCTTATGCGTCAGTGTGCTGACGTGCTGGTGACAACTGTGCATGTCCAGAAGATTCATCATCTTTTTTGTCTCGTAATGGTCCTGCTCGTCATAGTGTACGTTTATATCGCCAAGAATGATTAGTTTATTATTACTGACACCGATGTGGTCCATTAAGCTCGAAATATCATCATGGAACATTGTGCTTGTCAGTTTATTCCGTTTAGACGGGGGTGGTCGATATAGACATATGAACCTCAGAGATAATTGACAATGAGTTAAAGAATAATCTAGAGTTTCGACTGACTGAAAGTTAGGAAGAGTGCTATCACGAATCTTAATTTGTAGATATTGTTTGTAGATTATAGCTATGCCTCCACCACGAGAAGATTGTCTAGGATTATGTTTCAGTCCATAGCCATCCGGGGTGATACACGCTATCTTGGATTCATCACCACTCTCTTGTAGCCAAGACTCAGTCATAATTAGAATATCAATGTTTTCGTCGGTAATCATATCGTTAATGTCAATGCATTTATTTCGACAGGATTGAGCGTTCCACATACATACTTTTAACATTGGCGAGGATTCTGACTGATTGCTCTGTAAGGCATTGTTCCGATAGGATATATACTGTGGTTTGGGTGAGTTCCGTTTTAATCGACGTGTATTACCGGATGTGTTAATTGAGTTCCTTGTCAATCGAGGACCTGTGCATTGCGACCTAGTCAATTTATGCCTCACTAGACGTCCTGCTCTAGAGCCAGTGGTCGTTAACATAACAAATTAAGTCATACCCGAAAAAGCCAGGCGTATAATACATGATAAAAATTGATCCAGCGTTGCGTATGTTAGGGGTGTAGGAAGATACTTGGACCTGGGGGTGGGGGGGGGCTGAAATGTGGGCGAGGCCAAAACATAGGGGGCCGCTATGGGGATACACTAAGGGAGAGGCAAAACCTGAGGGTGCTATCGACCCCCGCCCCACCACCCCTCCCCCACCACTGTTCCAACGACTATGTATGTGCGCGTGTATATATGACATATAAACACAAGTTAACCCGAAACTAGCATATTTAGTAGCATTGTCAGTGAAAACAATATTAGCCGCTGCTGCTGCTGCTGCTGCTGCTGCTGCTGCTGCTGCTGCTGCTGCTGCTACTGCTACTACTACTACTACTACTATTACTACTACTACTACTACTACTACTACTACTACTACTACTACTACTACTACTACTACTACTACTACTACTACTACTACTACTACTACTATTGCTGCTGCTGCAGCTACTGATACTGCTAGTGATACTCCTATTGCTGCTACCATCAAAACAAACCTTGATTTTGATCATAATTTATCAAGCTTTTAAGAAAATTTATCAAATGTTAAATTTTTTAATGAAAAGTCAGCCAATAACCGTGAATCCTTTGCAATTTACACAAAATATAATCATGATTTTCAAAATGCCAACAATGGAAAAGTTATTCATTGTGAAACACCAAAGTTATGTTTGTTGCAAGTAGGGCCTACAATGGTTTAGTTCCAATGGGAAAGATAATGGGGACCAGGAGAGACCCCATATACCTTCCTCAGGATCCACTGCCATCATGATTTATTTACTTATTAGTCGCTAACTAAAAGATCTGGACATGTTCCCAGAAGAAAACCTATTTTTATTATTTATTATTCATAAATAACCACTCAAAACATTGTTTGTTGCTTCCTTTCCTTATCATGCATGCTTTAGCTAAATCAGATGAATAATTATTGTTGCTTAAAATCTGACAAATGCGCATTTCTGTAACTGGTAACGCACTTACAAAGGAATAACCTGTTATTATTAGCGTAACAAGTTGATTTATTTCATGATATGCTGTTACAATATGAACTGACAAAATCTCTGAGACCTCAAAATAAGTGATAGACATCAGATGACAAAAGCTACATGGTCAATGTTATTTATTTCATGGGCTATTGTTAGTATGACAGATAACAGAAGATATATCCATTATTGAAAATAGGTGGAAAGTGCAATAATGAGGAACTGACAGTTAAATGATCACAATATCGAATCAAAATAATATAGACTAATAAATGACCACTGAGAATGATTCTTCTAGTGCGCTAAGTAATCTATGTTTTATGCACACCACTTGAGTAATAAGGTCAGCTGAGGTCAAATGGCCACATATTTTGGCCGATATCTTGTCTTGATGGATGGCATCTCTTCCATATACCTACCTAATAGTTGCCCCCCCCCCCATCACACACACGCACCCCCCCCCCCCCCCCCGCGTGTTAATGAATACAATGTTTGTTGGGCGTGGGGTTGGGCGAGGAGGTGTTGCTAGGTTAATGGCTGCTATTGTTTGAGCTTTCCTCGCAACTCTCCTCCGCAATTTACACGGAGAAATGAAACGCAACAGCATTTGTTATGTGATTCGTCTTGATAATTTGACAGATTGATCCCCAAACTGAGGACATTCTGTGAGATCAGGAGTGAGATATTCAATGAATCAGTAACAATATGACAATATGACAAGTCTCATGTCAGTAATCAGCCATCCAAAAAGTATATAGCACTATAAAAGGGTGACTAAGGAGGTCCCAACAGGCTTCAGATGATGTTGGCCAGAGGTATGCCTTAACAGCACTTAACGTACTCCTGTGTATCTTCACATGTGGAAAGTCATAGATTACTGGAAAGACCACACATGAATGATTGCTATGTTTTATTCTGCATTCACCTATTTGAAGATGATAATGAATACGATTAGAGTTCTTGATTCATTATGGTTCTACCAGACAATCCAGTGAATCGATGAACTTGAGGTGACAAGTATAGTCACACAATTTAGAACGAAATGACTAATGATCTTGAAGATTGCTACTCTACAAGTATCATACAGCGCATGGGTCGGATGGCCTAGTAGAGCAATAGCAACCAGCCTCATTGGCAAAGATTTCACCATTATATGAAGTAAGAAACGATACTTTGCCAAGTTTGTCAAATGCTTTGCTATTGCTTTGTGACAAAATGTTGTCACATTATTGCTCTGAATAGAGAGCACACTTTTAATAAATCCATTGAACATCAGGTGACTGGTTAGATTCTTGTAGCAACTCAGCGGCCTGGGGCGGAGCTAGTCATCAAATTCCCTAAGATTTTCATACAAGTGCATGCCAAATGAAAAGTACAACATATTACTATTTAGTAGTACGGACTTTTCCATATGGTATGTAGGCTTAAGTTAAAGGGCGCTATAACACACTTCTATTCAACGTCTCCTGAAGATTTTCTAGATATTGGTGTATCATGGTCTCAGAGACACGTTTCTTCACTTATACGATTTTATCTCAGAATGTGCAAGAGGACGCCAATAACAAGCGCTGTTGCACTTCGTGCCTTCATGATAATGCCAAACTAGTGAACCCGAAGAAAAACGTGAGCAATATCAACCATCTACCAGGACCCTGCCTTCACGAGCACATAGAGGGTTTATATATCGTGCAGCTATATGGAGGACAGGCCATGTATACAAAACAGACATCCATGAAGCAAATGATACTGGCTAGAATGGCCTAACGACAAGGACCCAGGTGGTGTGAAGGTGAGATACCTCCTCCATGGGGCCAAATAATCTAGAGGAGCATGATAAGATAGATAATGTGCAGGAAGGGGTGGCAGTGATTAATGAGAATGATGTTGGAGATGGTGGTGGTGGTCACGGTAGTGGTGATGGTGATGATAGCAACAATGAAGGTGATGAATCATCATCGAATGTCAAAAAGGACATTCTGTTATCTGCTATAGAAGCAATATTCCATGAAATAAATTAACATTGGCCCTTTGGATATGCCACCTTTTAAGCTAATAACGCCAAAATATTTCTTTCCAAGCGCATTGTTAGTCGCAACAACGCACAGCTAGCTATTATATTGGAAGCAGCAGCTAAAATGTGTGACCTTTTGACCTCTAATGACATAATAAGAAATTGCAGATGACACTAGAGGAAGCATTTTGAGCAGTCTTTTATTGCTCAACGTTACTTAGATGTGAATATCATGTTTATTTCATCTTTCACTTCCCCATAATTGCATCCTTCCTCTATTTTTGACAAGGAGATTCTGTCAGTTGATAATGTAAGATGCATCTCAGGAGATAAATCAACATCGACTCTTTAGCTTTGTCGGAAGGTGACTATTATCAACTTCTTAAGCTAATAATACCAAAATATGTCGTTTTAAGTACGTTGCCAGTTAATGGACTGACAGGTTTATTAACTAATTGAGTTCTCACATGGTAGTGTCGCCAGACACTATCGCCCATATGATGTATAGATGAATACTTACTATTGTAGCTCGGGGGTGGGGGGGGGGGTACGCACTGGTCCGTCGTATTGCTCCGCTCCATTGCACCACATGTACAGGATGCATGGAAGGACTGGTTAGTTATGGTTCTCTGGGTTACGAATCCCGTATAGTGACTCTGGAAGGTACAAAGACCAGCTTCTAGAGCGGGTGGAACGATAGCGTTCCAGTGGGGCCATGCGACCATTGCCGCAGAGATTGAACCTCACGGTCTCATCCCAACTGTTAGTGTCACCGGTATGTCGGTCCATAAACTAATTTAAAAGTCTGGACATGATGATAGTAATTAACAATAAATAACTACACAAACAATGGTACTCGTTTGCTAGTAAGTGAGAAAGATAATACAGTACATTGAACAAAACTGGTGTTCTTTCTATGTGGGCTCGCCGAGGGTACCTCACAGATTCGTAAATACCGCGAGGTATCCCCGTAAGGGAGCATCCTAACGAGGCTACGTGAATAGTTTAATATAAACCAATTATACCCCTAACACACACAAAATAAAATCGTTTGCGAGAGGAAAGTGCCTCGCGTGGGCATCTGTCACAGGAAAATGCCTTCAATGCTGAAGCGGAGGAAAAGAGCTGGCAAAAAGGACCACTCTTGTTCAAACAAAAAGTAATGTGCAGTGTGTCAATCCTAGTGAAACTATAATTAATGTGATGCACGCTGGTTTATGTGAAGGCGGAACAGATGATTTCCGAAGAATTCATAGGTCACCGTCTTATGTAGGACCAAAGATACTGCATTGGTAGTTGCCGCTTTTATTTATGTGGGCCTTCTGCTAAGTTGTAACCTACCATTTAGTTGTTAGATATGCGTCCAAGCTTTGGCCGCAAGAGGCAGGGGTTCCTACCTATCTTTTCACACATAAGTATAACTGGCGAAGATGCCCAGCTTCCCAAAGGTTGCCTCGCATAGCATCTTCCTCAGAAAGACAGCGTGCGTACATGTTACGGAGCGACAGCTCCCAAATCATATGACGATCTGGTCACGTATCACCCCGCATCCACATATAGCTTCACTAGGACAATTTACAGTTCACATAAGCAATTTTAGAAAGTGCAATAGTATTTATGACAGGGAGTAAGAGGCAGATATCCACCACTAGTGACCTTTCAGTGAGGGCGTGGTGGGTTCTAAGACCGCACCCAGTCACCATAGAGAGTTGGATGGAGATCCGCGTCTCGTCCATCACTCGTGTGTTACCGAATTAACATTTTACCTGTCATTGGGGTTATGTTCCAGAATGCCCAGAGATGCACTGCAGGCCGGGGTTACATAATATAATTTCTTTTCGCAGTACTTCCTACATTGGCGAGGGTATCTAAACTAACTGGTATCCGAAGATATAGGGGGAGTGTATGCGAAATCAACACCTTAGTTATCACCCCTCGGAACCCCAATAGTTTCCCAGAGTCGGATCTTGCCAACGTGTCGATTGGGAGTCCAGACAATTATTAAGCATTGCAGCTGGAGGAGCGCAGAAAGAGACAATCACGTGATATTAACTAGAGGCCCTAAGGTATTTGGCCAATTTATACAATCTAGCCGGTGTGCTGGGTTACATATCCGCCACAGCCAGAAAAGAGGCGTACACAATACGTCTCTTACGGAGAGATTGTCCCTAACTACTTTAAGCCTATCTTATCGAGCTAGAATGGCAGGTTTAGTCAGCCACATGTCAGGTTCGAGCAATGTGAGCATGATCAGTGACCTCAGTGTAAAATTGATGCTGGGGATAATAGTGATGCAGATATAATGTTGCTGTATAGTATTGCCTAGCGTACTGAGTCTTAGAGCTTTTATATAAACAAAACATATTAACTAGGATGGCTACTTGCCATATACGTGGTGTAGTTCGGATCGACCGGTCAGGTACCAGCCGAACCAGCTAAGCTGGGTACGCGCCGCCCATCCTGGATTCGTTCCCTGAACACGCCCCCTGGGTAGAGCTATAAGCGTATATGAGCCTATGAGATAGATCACGTTGTAAAAAACGACTAAGTTCGTTAAACCCCATAGTGCGCATGCGCACGCTTAATACTATTTTTGACAGAGCATGTAATTTACGACCAAGATAGGATGACGCTTTTAGTGTACCGAGAAGGTACAATGTAATCCTTTTTACTAACTTGTTCCCGCCGAATCTGGCAGTAATCAAGACCAGAATTCGACGGGCTTTCCAAATCTGTAAACCATTTCAAAATCGGTTAAGAAATGACTGAGTTATCCACGGAAAACCCCTTTTGATTATCCTCAAGATATTGCCGTGACGTCATAACCACGTGTACGCAGAACTTCTAGAATGTTCTAGAACATTTGACTGCGTTATTATTAGCTACGCACTGATTGGCTGTTGCGCGACCGATGATTGGTTGGAGCCTGCGCCTGTGACGTCATGAGTAGTATAACAGTAGACGAATTCCAGAGCTCGAAAGCATCCTCGGCCAGGAGCCGAATGGGTTGGACCTGTGTCAGCTACGATCAGCAAGACAGGCATTACGCAGATCATTTCGGTTTCTGTCGGTTTCTCTCCCATAGCCAGCAGTAATCCAACCCATCGCACTAAAGCAATTTTGTATCTCCCATTGTTGCGGGAGCATTTTTGAAACTTTTGGATATTGTTCACGAATATATCAATAACTAACTCGGAACACGAAATTGCGGTGAGGCCTTTAGTGGCCTGAAAATGTGATTCTACAGATGTAGAGGCAGCGATGTTCTTTGGTGGATGACTCGCCGGATCTGCCGGCCATGCCAAAAAGTGGTTATTCAGCCATCCCCACACTGATGTCGTGCAGGTTTATCTAAACTTTTTGACCACAACAAAGTAAACGTTGCACGGTATGTCTTCAGAGTTGGCTGACATACCCCGCACCGTTGAGCTTAGTTATGTATCTTCATCCGCATTCAACAACCCCCGCTTATGATCGGGTTGTTGGCAACTTCCATCCATACCATCGGTGTACGGGAACTTTCGTCATAGCAGTAATGTTATTGTATTCCTTGCTGACTACTCATTAGACATTCTATATATTGTGATTACAGTCCTGAGTTCGATCCGCTACCGTCATGGGCTGCTTGTGGAAATCCTGTTTGCGGAAACCAGCATGCAGGAGCTTTCCAGCTTCCAGGGAACGCATCAACTCGCGTCAAACCAAGAGTGACGTATCAATTTCAGTAACACGATAGCCCAGGCTTAAGAATGGCTACCGATTATTCAAGTAACTATACTTGACATTTTAATTATCCCGTTAATTACATCTTTGATAATTATATCCTATCAGTATAAACGGTCCCGATGACTAAAAGGCACCGTAACGGTCTTAGGACCACTAGTTATAATTTCTGTATCTGTTTATAGTTATTCTTATTTTCTGTAAGGTCTTTTTGCTAACCGCACCGTCGTAGATTTCTCAACCTGTACTATATATATTATTCTGATCATTTCACATTGTATTGATTGTTCTGGTTAGTGTATATATGGCAAGTGCCCATCAGGTCATATGTTTTGTTTATTTGTAGAAAAATATAGGACTGCAGTGCACGTAGGAAACACCATACAGCAACATTTATATATGCAGCACTTTCTCCCGCCACCAACAATTTTTCACAGAGGTCGCTATCCATGCTATAACTCTGTTTAGCCCGGCATGCTACCGACTAAAAAAACCTTTTCTATTCAGCTCGATAGGATAGGTTTAATATGATTAGAGACAATCTCTTCGTTAGGAAACACGTAGTGTACGCCTCTTTTCCGGTGGTTGCAATAATTTAGCCCCACACTCCGGAAGGTTGTGTAAGATCGGCCAACATACCTAAAGGGCCTCATATTTCTAAGTTATTGTCTCTCTTCATGTTTCACTAAGCCTTATGGCTTCTTAATTGTTTGGATGTCCCTATCCAGACCATGGACTGATCCGACCCCGGGAAACTATTGGAGTTTCCGAGCGGTGATGGCCAGGGTGTGGTGTCACACACATTCCCCATGTATCTTCGGATACTCAGTAGTTAGTTACCTTTGCCAATGTAGGAAAGCACTGCAAAAACATATCTTAATTATTATTTTCTTTAATCTGCTGAACAATCCTCCCGCACCGCAGTGCATAACTGGGAAACTTGTGTTTAAACCTAATGCCGGGTTAAAAAGTTAGTTCCGTAGGACTTGGTGACGGGCAAGATGCGCATATCCACCAAATTCCATAAGAATGTCTGGGCATGATATTCAGATCTGCCACGCCCTCACGGGAAGGACATTTACGGTGGGTATTCGTCTCTCTTACCTCCACCATAACGATAGATCAGTTGCCTAGAAAGGCTTTTGTGAAAAGTAACCAATGTCCTGTGACATTTTATGTGGTTACGGAGCGAGATTTCCGGATTCTTATCCAATTCGGATGTCTTGCAAAGTGACATGGATGCATACTGTCTTCAGTATTGATGTCTTAGGGCATCCATTCTCAATGGCAGGCATGTCTAAAGGCTAGGTAAACGTCAGCCATTTGCGGCCTAAAATAATTCTTGTCTCTAAAAACTAAATATGAGGTTAGGCATAGAAGAAGGCCCGCATAAATAAAAGTGGCAACTACTAATTCAGCATACTAAGAATTACATAAGATGGTGACGTGGGAATCATTCAGGAATCGCTCATCCCGTCTTCACGTAAAACAGCACGGAACCTTATAGTTATAATCTCACTAGGTATGGTCTTTTCATTACAGTATTTTGGTTAATTATTAGAGTGGGTCCCTTTCGGCCACTACTCTTCTCCCACTTTAAGCAATGGCGACATTTCCCTGTGACGTAGGCCCACGTGAGGCACTTGCCTCTCGCAAGGATTCAGTGACGACGGTCCACGCGAGGATAATACTCCTCACCCAAACTAGCACTAGGAGTAGTACCCATGTGAGGCACATGATTTTCCGACACTACAAAAGATAATCTTCTTTCCTTTCAGCTTAGAGGTATAATAGCTCATATTAAGTTAATTAGTTAAATCTCGTGTACGGGAGCCTCCCTTACGGGGATACCACTGCGGACCTACGAGTCTGTGTGGTACCTCCAGGAGCCCCACGTTTAAAAGTTCATCAGGCTGTCTCTATGTCTTGTATTTTCGTATGCTCATCATTTTTATCTAGCACACATGATTGTCTGTTTAGGTAAAACTATTGTATAGACCTAATTTAATTAGGTCACCAATCAAATCTTGTAAGTCCATAGATCACGAAATTGCTATGGACAGGCATACTAGTGACACAAACTCTTGGAATGAGACTATTGTGTTTAATGTTCGCGACGATGGTCGCACAGCCCCACCGGAACGATTGAGTTCCACCAGCCTTAGGAGCTGGTCTTTGTTACCCGCAGGGCAGTATCGTACAGGATCCGTCACCCCAAGACCGGAAGCTAACCAGCGTCATCATTCGTCGTGCACTTCGACACCAGACACCAGAACGACCCGACACTACCCCGCGAGCTACAGTAACTAACTAGTACAGTGCTAACAGTATGTCAGGTCATAGGACCTTACAGTGCTCATTAATTGTAAGCACACAGAAATAAAGATAATATATACAGTATGAAACAGAAAATATAAAAATGCGGTCTTAAGACCGGGAAGGTACCTATTAGTCATCAGTGTACCTATTGCGGAAATAATGAAAAGTATAGTTACTTGAGTACCTATTGGTCATCAGTGCAGTAAGAGTTCATAAATCATGGGAATTGATGCGCTACAGATGGGTAGCCCGAGGTGGCACAATTCCGAAGTTGTTGGGAAGATTTCCGCAGGCAGACTGTTGATGCGTCTCACTCTCAAGACAATGAAGGAGAACAATTTTAGAAAGATGTCCATTAAATAGTCAGAATAACTAATACATAAATTTACACAGTAAATTGTAAAGTGTCCGTCCGGTAAGTTGCCCATAACATGGAGGGCTACACTGGTAATAAAATATGCATGTACATAACTGGGTACACCATGCGGGATACATCGCGTAGCTTTTGCGATGCACCGGACAGAGTCCCACCAGACTGTAGTCTAAAAGTTAATTAAGACACACGACATGCTGCGTGGAAGTTTGATACCACTTTTCAGCGTGGTCCAGAAGATCCGGCGAGTTATCCACCAAGAATCACCTCGGCTCTACATCCTGTAGAATTACATTGGACCCGCAAGGCCCATCCACAGGGGAGCTCTCCTCTGTGAGTGTTCCGAAAAGGGAGTTCTTCGTATTTAGTTAATTTGCCCTTGGATGGCCGTCCGAGAGCGTACAAAAACTTGATGCGGATGTTCAAGGCTGCTCACCGGCGCAAGAGATCTGAATTCCGAAGCGCGCTGCTGTGGTGTAGGTACCACAGTCAGTAAGCAGTTAGCCCATGTCTAGCACCGCACTGGTTCAGCAACTTTGCTGTCGTGTCGGCTTCCTCGCCGAAGTGCTCTCGATTCTTGATTTTTGGCTCCTTTTATACTACTCGTGATGTCAGAGGCAGGACGTCCCAGCTAATTAGCGCATGAGCAGTAGCCAATCAGCGTGCAGCTGGAAAGGGCGACGTGGCGATCACGTGATCAGCGCATTCCCCATTCATTTAAGACACACGCGATTACGATTTCAAAGCAATATTTTGAAAATAATTTAAGTGAGCGATTTGTGGATAACTCGGCCATTTCTGGTCCGATTTTAAAAAGGTAAAAAGTTTTGAACTCGTTTCGTTCTGGTCCTGATCTGTACCAACGACGAGAATGGAGTGATTTAAAGAAATCACCAGTACCAACTCAGTACACTATAGGCATACACTCTCTCCCAATACTGACACATGTTGCCAGGAAAGCTGACGCGCGCGCATGCGCACTACGTGTTCTTATAGACTTAGCCGTTTTAACGAAGCCTCTCTCATAGGGCTTTATACATGCGTACTATCCTACCCGGGTGGGGGGCGTGCTTTGAATGTACCCGGAGCGGTCATCCTGTACCAAGCCTAGCTGGGATGGGCTGTACCCATCCGGCCAATCCGCGCTCCACCACCCCCTCCTAGTTTGACACCTGTGACAAACAATCAATGCATCTGGGATCGAAAGCACGGGAGCACGCTAGGCGAGAATTATAGACTTCTTGAGTAGGCTCATAGCTGAGAGGAGAGGTGACGCGAGAGACACGTAGTTTATTTGAGAAGAGCACATATAGGTGCGAAAGAGTTTGGGAGGGAAGCATACTTTTACTTTTGATTTTTTGGTCTGGTATTTATTTTTCCAGGCCTTTTCTTTATTTTTTGTCTTTATTTTGTGGTGCGTGCTCTTTATTATTTTAACACACTGATTTGGCTAAAACAATAGCTGGCATGGGCCATCGCATGGTGATGGATAATTAAATTTCCAACGAGAACGCCCAAGCTCCTGAATCAAGTTAAATTATAAAAATATAATATAAGAAAAGACATATGTAAATTTTAAAACATACAGTAATAATATCACAGTAATATGTAATTACGTATGCATACCGAGTATATAGAGGTATGCATACAGTGCGGCCTGTTTTGGCACAATCCACAATCCGTCTCGACGTTCTGATGCGAGAAGAAAAATAATAAGAAAAATAGCATCTAATAATAAAGAAAAAACTGGTTCATCAGGCGGCCCCAGCAATAGCTGGGATGGCATGATGGGAGTAAAAGACATATTCGCTATGGTGTTTTGTGTACTTATGTCACACACGACATGTTTACAACACAGGTATCCGCAGCGATTATTTTAATGAGACACAGCTATGCAATAATTTTGCGTAGCTGTGTAGGATGACCATAATCAGTCAAGGGACGGGGTTTCAATTTTAAAAACATATATAATAATAATAAGAAAAGTATTTCAAAAATAAAATAAGAAAAGTATTTCAAAAATAAAATAATAATAATTATATCTTTCGCACACCTATTCACACATTCTGCAGCATCCACGACAATAATGTCCACACACGTCTGCTGATAAATTCCCCCCAATGAGTTTGGGTCCCACGACTCATGCTTGACAGCCGTGGTGGCTGGTCTTCTGATGCGGATATTTCATTATCTATGTTACTAAGGTGGTGAAGACTATTGGTGTGGTTCTGACTGGCGTGGGCTCCGAAATTGCTGACATCACTGTTGTAATGGCGGTGGTGGTGGTGGTGGTGGTGGTGGTGCTTGCTGCAGGTTGGCTCAACGATGCGATGATGCTGTGTGACGATGCTGCTGCAGTGATTGTGGATAATCTTCTAATTTTAACAGCCTTGATCAGCTTACTCGCGGACGTTCTGGGAATCGCTCAGATCGCTGGTTGGTGAGCTAGTCTGCTCTTTCCCATGTATGGTCAGTCTAGCATAGTTGTCTTTCTAATGGCAGGATCTATGGAAAGGATGGTCTGCGCATGGATGTCGGCATGCTGGTATGCGGTGCGGTGGTGGTGATGATGGCTTCCATGAGACTTATCTCCTCGTTGATAACTAAACTGAGTGGAGATATTGAACTCTCGAACATGTCCTGTAAAACGGGATCATGGATTTTCACAGGAGTTGTTATCACTACCGAAATTGGCTGCCCTATCACGGATGCGGATGATGTTGTAATGCTGTGTGCTGTTGGTGTTGTCACTGCGGGTGCTGCCCAAGCGGATGCTACAGTTGGTGTAAATACTGATGCTGCAGGTGCTGCCGGTGCTGTTTTTACAGGTGCTGCCGGTGCTGTGGTGATGAGCGCTGGAGTGCTGGTGCTGGCTGGGTGTGTTGCAGATACGGATGGTCCAGCTACATGCGGAAAGTCAGTTTGTCGTCGTTTGGTGCATTTAGTCTTTGCTGTTTTTCCGGTTGGAAGCACGGTAATTGGAAGTCTATTTTCGAAACATGGCACGAGGATATCTATATCTTCATTTTGCTCACCAGGCTTTAATGTCACACCAAACACATGATGTTTAAATGATAATGCGCGTGTAACACCATAGAGAGTGGCTGAATACAGGTGCCTGCAGTTCACACAGAATACTCTCTGTAGTGAATGGTCGCGATTGACGTGAAGTTTCAAGTCCGAGTTTCTGGAAAATTCACGCTTGCACGGATGTCCGTTGTGCGATAAAGTAGCGGATACTTCTTTCCGATGTGAGCAGGTGCCAATTCTTCATAGCTGTCCGACAAGGCGAGATCTTCCGCAACCGACATACTATTCCCGCATGATGGTTATTTGCGGAACTGCACTAACATAACTAAACTTTCCTAACTCTTCATAACTTTCCTAGCCAATATAACATAAAATAATAAAATAATAAGAAGAAAACAGCAGAATTTGGTTTGCGATACGAAAGTAGCCTAATGCTCGATCTTCCCTAGTGTCGAGTTTAATGGGAAGATGATATTTCAGTGTGCGCTTTCCTCCTTTTATGCTTTTTGGTGACATCAAAAGTTTTAGGGTGAGTCAGTCCCGCCAAATATGGAAATATTTAATTTTTATTCTCCTGGAATCGGATTATATATTCCCTTCGTAGGAAGAAGGCACATATAAATATAAGAAGGTAGGATAGTCACTTTCATCCCCACTCGGCGGGAAATCAGGTGTCCGATCAACGTTAAAATCCGGAACTATTTATTCCCATGGAAGCTCACTTTTTAATTACCGTGAAGCAGTTTTTCAAATTGAGCGCTTATAAACTCGCCTGTTCAAATTTCAGGCTGGAACACCCGATGGGGTGTGGGAGAGCGTGATGATGTCAGCAGCTTGGCCCCGACTCACCACCTCTCATCTCCTCCATCACGCTGGGGTAGTCACATGTAGGCCAGTTCTTTTGTTTATAGCCTTTGATCCAATTTACCGAGAAATAGAAGCGATGGTCACGTGATTCTTGTTTTGAAAGCACGTGGTTGATCGGAAACGTAGGCAATCTGTATATGGATGGAGTTTTGATGCTGCTGATTATACGTACTTGATGCGAAAAATAGAAATATATGTTTTCGTTATTCTGTTCCTCAGAACATCCTCCCTTTATATGCACGTGATCTTATACATGCGCCGCCTCTCGTGTGTAGTAAATTTATTCCAGTCCGTGTTGATTAGTGGCTAGAATATGTAGGTAAGAGAATATTTGAAATTCTCCACGGTGTTAAACTGTCTAAGTTTTGATGCTGCTTCATCAGCCTGTGCACTAATGATTTGTATTCGCGGTAGAACAGTTGTGTTCTCAATCAAAATTAGAACAGTAGAGCTGACTGTAATTTATTGTTTGGTTTAAACAGCTCCATGTCTTGCGGAAGCCAAGTCTACTGACCCCGCCAAGCTGGACTGTATTTACCGGGTGGGTGGACTGTCAAGCATCCGCCTCTATTGGTAGATGAAACTTAATTACCACAGCACAGCTCGGAAAGTGCGTGTCTCTGTTCACAATTTACAATACCGTCGTATGGAGATTGTGATACAGTCATCCTGAGTGTCTATGTCTCTGTATGGCTGCTTATCTGTGAATGATTCTTGCACTGTTGTGAAGTGTGACGTTTTTATTGCAGTGGGGTGGGGGGGGGGCGAATATTGCGTGTTTGTGGTGTGAACTTTATCGGACATGATGTATTTCGCTCTGTAATGGCCGAGTCCAAAGACGGGACAGAGTTACTTTAGAGTGCGGATGACCAAGAAGGGGGCTGTCGTAACTTGAATCAATCCATTATCGAATTTCCTTTCGGTAGCAAAATCATACTCGATATCGACGACAGACTGCATGCATCTTGCTCTCTTAACAATATTGACTGTTATTACGTGTGACTGAAGTGTGATAGTTTAGCTGATTACGTACAACGTTTCAGCGGGTAGGGTGGGGGGGGGGCTTGGGGGAATCCCCCATAGCACGTACTGTAGATGGCTGCAGTGTTGTTCCTCCTTTCCATATGATCAGTTTTCCGCATACCGGATAAGGGAGTGTTGCGGAAATTGTTGACTCGTGTTGATGATGGTGGTGTTCTGTTGTAAGGAAGTCAGGGTTGCTGTGTGACGCTGGCGTAATGCGAGGTGGGCATATCCAGTTTTCCATACTGGGGAATGCCGAGTCTGTTGCTGTTACGGAAAAGTCGGGTTGGGGAAAGTGATGAACTCCCTGCATTCATGTACGAGGGAATGTTGCGGAAAAAGGTGTTTAACTTTTCTGCTACAAAAGTTAGGTGCATGCTATCTATGTTGTTGTTGATGTTAAATGTCTCCGTTATGCTTTTTATATAACCGGGTAAGTAAGTAATGTTCGCGCAATGATGAATTGATGTATCCAGCCTTGCGAGCAAGTGTGTTCTGTTTGCTCCTGACTTTCTGTGTCTTGGTGTGATGTTCTGACTGCTCACGTGGTGGGGGTGGGGGCTTGGTAAGGCGGTTGTGGTCAGGGATGCCCTTTGGATGGAGAGTGTCATCTCCCGTTACACGACGGTTGGTACTCTTTCATAGTTTTTAAGTACCGGGAATATTCAAGCCGAGAGTCTGCTGAGAAGGCTGCTTCCCTGCCCACCACCAGCGGAGGTGGGGGTGGGGTGGGGGTTCTGTGGTGCGGAATGCCATCTCCTTTGTAATAGCCGACTCTATCATATCTGAAGATTGACAGTCAACAGACGACGAGAGGAGTGTGAAATGGACAGGACCGGTGACGTCCGAACTTGGTGCATAGACTAGGGACACCAGTTGGAGTGGTGGGGTGTGGGTGGTGGAGTGTTGATAATGGACAGGGCGCAACTTGGAATGTGGTGGTCCAGTGATTTTATGACTTGGAGGGGTACACTGGGTTGTGCGGTTTTGCTGTTCTTCAAAACAAGCCAAGGCCTCATCAAGCCTCTTCACTTCCATGCTGTTTATTACATGTTCCACCCCACAGAAAGCATGGCCTTGGGCAGCCCCATCTTCCGCTTGTGGTAACTCTATAATTGGGGGAAAACAGCATGAGGTAGGTGGGAATGGGAAGATGTCGGCGGAACAACTTTTCCGTCCTTCCCCTTGGACAGTACAAACGAGAAAGTCTTCAGATACGACTTCCCAGATCGTGTAGACCTGCTCTGAGGAGAGAGAGGGCCAGTACATATTCGTCATCGTCCTCAGCATTAGTCATATGTTCACCGGACTCCTGCCTTGGTAGGAGAGGGATCGAACTGGCACCGTGGTGCTCTGGACTAACGTCGGGAATACTTGTTTCCGTAGAGACATCTGTCTGGGTACCTGTGTGACGTGGAATGCCCAGTCCGAGCTCTGGCACTGGGTCGTTAGTGACACAAGGTTTAAGTCGATCGAAGTGGATAACTGAGGTCAGGCCATCCGAGGCACGGATACAGTAGGTCACGTCCGACTTCTTACCTACTACCACATAGGGGCCTTTCCACTGGTAACTCAGTTTACTTGGCACATTTGCGGAATGTCGCGAATCACGAACTCAAACCATTTTCCCCGCCTCATATCAGTCTCCATGCATGCACTCGCCGGTCATGCCACGTTTTCTGATGTGGGAGTGCAGTGGATAATGTTGCTCTCACTAGCTCATGGGGCTGTTCTATACGTGCTGGAATGTATCGAAGTGTGGTATGCCATGAGCACATATGGGAGTCGTAGATCCCAGTCACGACAATCAAGGCGTGTTTCTTTTGTCAGCATCTCCGCCAAGGTATGGTTGAACTTTTCCACCATCCCGTCACTATGCGGATGGCATGGCGTCGTGCGTGTTTTGACTACATGAAACAAGTTGCAGAGCTTGGAGATCAGCCGGCTCTCAAAATTACTTCCTTGGTCAGAGTGCAGTTCATAGGGCATACCGAAGCAGCAGAACACATTGCTAGTCAGAACCTCCGCTACTGTGGATGCCTCTTGGTCCGGTAAATCAAATGCTTCTACCCACTTCGTAAAATAATCTTGTAATACGAGGATGTACTTGTTTCCTTCATCCGTCGTATTCAAGGGTTCGAGCATATCAATAGCCACTCGCTCACACGGTACACCAACAATTTTAACTTGTAGGGGTGCGGAATGGTGCTGACCAACAGCATGTCTTTGGCATGGGACACATTTGGCGACCCATGCCTTCACACTATCGCGTATTCCGATCCAGTGGAATCTCTGTTTGATCCTGTCTGTTGTACCTTTGACGTACCCCCTCCTGGATCGACACGTATATGCCTCGTGTTTGCGCATCTGTTTCTTGTTCGTGAGTGACTGTCTCCGTGTCCCACTCTGCACACCGCAATTCATGGAACATGGGAGATGGCCGTGTTGTATGTGTCATGGTGTTGGCCACTTCTTGTTCATCCTCGAGCCCAATTCTGCTCAAGGCATCAGCATTTCCATACAGTTTGCCGGGTCTATGAACAACATTGAAGTTATAAAGTCCTGCAGGGATTCCTGCCACCTCGCTACCTGGCCCTCCGGATTTTGTAGGTTTCTGCGCCAGCATAGGGAGGGGTGATCTGTAGGCAGGGGAAACGGGCGCCCATACAGAAAGTGTTTGTAAGACCAAGGAAACTCCGGGTGTCCATGACTGAAGTGGGGGTTTGCCACTCCGCTACTGCTTTGGTCTTTGAGGGTTGAGTAGTCACTCCATCGACGGGTATGAGCTTTAGATTAGTGGTATGAAAACGCATTAAGACTTTGTCCAAGTTGGACAGAGTTTGCTCAAACGAGGAGCCAAAGACGATTACGTCGTCAATGTAACAGAGACAGATCTCTCATTGCAGGGTAGTTAATACCTGCTCATTGAGATGCTCGAACATTCCATGAGCATGGCACAATCCGTAGGGCATCTTGCGGAACTGGAAAAGACTGTCTCTACAGACAAATGCGGTCTTCTCCCTGTCAGCCTCATCCATGGCTACCTGCCAGTACCCGCTAGCCACGTTAAGGGTACAAAACCACTTGTCTTAGACAATGAATCTAAGGCCTGATCTATTCGAGGTAATGGATAAGCATCTTTGACGCTAAGATCATTTTTGTCTGCTAGTACAATGGGACTGGACCAGGGGGATACTGATGGCGCTATACTTCCTGCCCGCAACATGTCATTCACTTGTTAATGTGCTTCCACCTCCTTGTGAATGGGAAGACGTCGAATGGGTTGTTGAACGGGTCAGTTGTTTCCGGTGTCGATAGAGTGTCGCATGAGATGAGTTTCTCCCAGGTCCATATCGCCAGCTGAGAAACTGTCGTGATATTTATATAAAGGTTTCCGTACATCATGGTTATGCGATCGCACCAATCCAACCACGGCATGCAAATATATGTCATGCAAGTGTTCCGGTAAATCATCAGAAGTTGTTGCTGGTGTAGGTGCAGTAGGGGGTGTCTCCAGTGATATCACATCCTCCAGATGGCCACAACGAACTCGAGATACAAATGCTATTGGGTCCGTTGTGCCATTGAATACCCGGAGGGGTATTTGATCCTTGTTGGTTGCGTCCACGATCATTCGGGGACTGGCGCATTGTGAGGCGATTATATATTCAGTGTTGGGTTCCAGCATAGCTATGTGTGTGTTGTTTCCAAACTGTGGTGTGGTGGCCCATACAGATTTTCTCATGTCCCGGCTCAACTGTGGCCGCAGATGCCAAAATCACTGCACACATGTCGTACAGTGATGATTCTGGCCCAAGGGGTATGCGTCGGCCATATATGTCTAATTCCTACTGTCTGCAATGTATGATGGCTTCGCTAGCACTGAGGAAATCAGAGCCAAGCAGGGCATCGTTTTGCATAGAGGCAATGACAACTCGCTGTATGAATTGCATTTCCTCTATCTGTATTACGAGGTTTACTGTACCAGTCACAGGAACATCGGCTCCCGTGGCTGTTTGCAAAAATATGTTTGTAGGCCTAAGGGGTGGCTTCTTATGAGGTGGGATGCTCTCATACAAGCGCATGGCGAAGACGGTGATGGAAGCTCCAGTGTCAACGGTGGCACTGGTGGAAACTCCACTAAACAGACAAGCACACTTATATATTACTTTCCGGTGTGCCTGTGGAAGCGTTTCCAATGATACTGCTTGCGGGACAGTTTTTGGTGCACTATCATCCTGTATATAGTCCATCTGTTTCCGGCTAGCTTTCATGAGTGTAGTTGGTGGCTGAATGAGGAAGGGGCCAACCCGTCGTCGCTGCTGCTGCTGTTGCGATTGCTTAGGTGATGACGGAGCTGGGCTAGCAATGGTGGTGTTGTTGATGCTGTTTCGGTGTACTGTGAGTTGGTGTATACAGCAGTGTGGACAGGACTGCCGTGGTCACGGATGTGTGAGCTACTTTTTGCAATGTATCATTGGATGTTTGGTTGAAGCGCAGAAGAAGCAATGATGGAGCTGGGGTTTATCGTCCTTTGAATGATGTTTCTTCTTGCGGAGCCACGATGCCGCATGTTGACTGCAGTCTGTGTCACTACTGCTGCTGCTGGTTGTAGTGGGTGCTGCTGTTAGGACTTGTGAATTGCATACCACCAAGGGCCACCGGGTGTTAAGTGCCCTGACGGTGGGTTGTGGTGCTTGTATAAACGTTGTTTCAGTGGAGGTGCTACAACCTACCACTGCCATTTTGCATAGGAAAGGTTTGTTAGATACGGAGGTTGCGGGGTCACAACCTCCGGCAGGGGGAGATGTCAGTGCCATGGATTCAGTGTGCATCATTGGTACTGACATATACGAAGCCGGGTGTGTGTGAGTGCATACCGTTGTGGAAGAGTGATTTGTTGTGTTGGCCATCTGATGTTGTTGTCCGGAGGCCACAGTTGTGCCGGGTTGTGTGAGTGGACACCGAATTGACTGTAATCAGTGCCCGTTCTAGTTTACCGGGGTCTCAGGCTGCGGTGTACGTCAGTCAGCAGTAGGAGTTGTAAACGGAGGGCGGTTTGGACATCGCTCCTTCCAGTGGCCCGGCTGACCACATCCAAAACATGTGTTCGGTGGCTGTATAGATGTCATCATATTTGTTGCTCGGCATGTTGTCGACTGGGTTGCGACCGTGGTTGCTGTTAATGATTGTAGGCTCCCGTGTTCCAAAAGAAATAACTTCCTTGAGGGCGGGTTCTCCACTTAACGCCTTGATGAAAGTGTCCAGATGTAGGTGTGTGACTCCCTCGTGATTCTGGCTGGGTTGGTGCGAGTAACTAGTCGCCGAATACAACTAGTTAACTCCGGTAGTGTCTCCCCAGCTCGTTTACACAAGTTCTTGAGCTGTAGATGACTTCTCTCACCGAGGGCCATGTCCCAGAATCTCTCCGACAATGTGCTTTCCAGTTCCATGTATGTTGGTATGTGATCTGATCCCAAATCTGCCAAGACTTGAAATGCTTTCCCAGACAGTTTTGCGGCCAGATAGTCTCCCATTTGATGATCTGTCCACCGATTTGTGCGACTAATGATTTCGAATTGGCACTTGTAGTTAGCCCAATCATTCTCCCCGCTAAATTCAGGTGGGAGAATGAGCCGGCCATGGCCACGATATGAAGTTCTGGGCGCAAATCCAGGTGGTGGTGCCGGGGAGACTGACGTGATCGCGGATGCTGGTCTGCTTGTTGGCAGTGGTGTTGGTGGTAATTCCCGATGATGCTCCCTATGATGCCATGTCCATGAGGGAGTTTCTCGATGATAGTGTTGTGCACGATAAGTAGGGTCCGCTGAATACTGCCCTGATGTGGGCCCATAGATGGGTGTTGGTCTATAGACTGGTGGTGGTATGCTATGTAGATGACACGGACATTCTATCGGCTGATGCGATGGGTGTTCTTCATACGGAGGTGGAGCAGGAGACTGACGGGGTTGGTGTGTGCCGTGTGACGTTGTTCTTCTGGAATATTGTTGGAAGGGAGGTGCCGCATCACCTGATTTGTATCATGGTACCGATGGATAAAATGGTGATGACGTATGTACTGGCGGAGATGTGGGATATGGTGCATGAGGTTCCAGCCATTGGTCCTCCTGTGATGACGCTGTGAAGGAATGGTTTGCCCCCGTTGGGGTCTGTGTCACGGTCGAACACAATCCGACGTAGATGTTAGTTGCTCCCGCCTGCGAGGCATCACGGAATGTCCCCTCGCTGATCAGCGAAAACTCGTGTAAAGCGGTGCTGGTTGTTCCGCACCATGGAAATTTCTAGCATAGTCGGTGAGCATGCATGCCATTCTCCCGTCATGTGATGCTACTTCCAAATCTAGGGAGTGCTGACTGTCTGATGAAGGAGCTCCACATCGGGCGCCACTTGTGGTTCCTGGGGGTACGTGCTGGTCCGCCATATTGTTCCGCTCCATTACACCACATGTGTAGCTCGCCGAGTAGTGTCGGGCCGTTCCGGCATAGTATGTTGACTCGCCATGCCGCAAGTGCACGACGAGTGATGACGCTGGTTAGCATCCGGTCTCGGGGTGAAGGATCTTGTACGAGAATGCCCTGCGGGAAACAAAAACCAGCTCCTAAGGCCGGTGGAACTCAATCATTCCGGTGGGGCCGTGCGACCATCGTCGCGAACATTAAACACAACTGTCTCATCCCAAGAATTTGTGTCACCAGCATTCCTGTCCATAGCAATTTCGTGATCTATGGACTTACAAGATTTGATTTGCTGACCTAAAAATATAAGTCTATACAATGAGTTTACCTAAACAATTATAAATATGCTAGATAATACTACAGTAAGAACATACGAAAATACGAGACATAGAGACAGGTAGATGAACTTTTAAACAGGGCTCCCAGAGGTACCACACATACTCGTAGGTAGGAGGGCTCCCGTACACGAGTTTTAGCTATTTAACTTAATATAAGTTATTATACCTCTAAGCTGAAAGGAAGAAGGTTATCTCGGACGAAAAGTGATGTGCCTCACGCGGGCACTACTCCTAGTGGTAGTTTGTGTGAGGAGTATTATCCTGGCGTGGACTGTCATCGCTGAATCCTTGCGAGAGGCAAGTGCCTCGCGCAGTCCTCCGTCTCGGGACGGCATCGCCACTGCTTAAAGCAGGAGAAGAATAGTAGGCAAAAATGGGCCTACTCTAATATTTCAACCAAAAATGCTTTAAAAAGAAAGGACCATACCTAGTGAGATTATGACTATAGGGGTGCGTACTGGTTTACGTGAAGACGGGACGGGCGATTGCCGATGGATTCCCTCGTCACCATCTTATGTGATTCTTAGTATGATGAATTAGTAGTTGCCGCTTTATTTATGCAGGCCTTCTGCTTTTCTTAATTAGCTTTTAGTTTTGAGAAACAAGAACTATTTTAGGCCGCAAATGGCTGGTATCTACCTAGCTATTAGACATGGCTGTCATTGAGAACCAATGCCCTAAGACATCAATACGGAAGACAGCGCTCATACATGTTACGTAGCAAGATCTCCGAACTGGATAAGAATCCGGACATCCCACCCCATAACCACATAAAACATTACAAGACATGGGATACATTTCACGAAAGCATTATTGGACCATTGTTCTATCGTTATGGTGGGGGTAAGAGAGACGAATACCCACCATAAATGTCCTTCCCGCAAGGGTGTGGCAGATCTAAATATCAGGCCCAGACATTCTTATGGAATTCGGTGGGCGTACGTATCTCGCCCGTCACCGGGTCCTATGGAACTAACCATAATGTATGTGACACCACACCTGGGCCATCACTGCTCGGATAACCCAATAGTTTCCCAGAGTTGGATCAGCCCATGGTACGGATGGGGACATCCAAACAATTAAGAAGCCACAAGGCTAAGTGGGACGTGAAGAGAGACAAAATCTTACTTATGAGTCTTACTGGAGTGCGGGGCTAGATTATCGCACTACCGGAAGAGAAGAGTATATTACACAGTATGTAATGAAGAAAGTGTCTCTAATCATTTTGAACCTATCCTATTGAGCTGAATAGAAAAGGTTTAGTTGGTAGCATGGCGGGCTAAACAGAGTTATAGCATGGACAGCGACCTCAGTGAAAAATTGATGGTGGCGGGAGAAAGTGCTGCATATATAAGTATTGCTGTATGGTGTTTCCTACGTGCACTGCAGTCCTATATTTTCTATGAATAAACAAAACACATGAACGGATGGCCACTGGCCATATATATACATAATCTAACCAGAAAATCAATACAGTGTCAAATGATCAAGATATATATATATATATATATATATATATATATATATATATATATATATATATATATATATATATATATATATATATATATATATATATATATATATATATATATATCAGTACAGGTTAACGAACCTACTATAGTGCGGTTAGCAACACATTGAGGAAAATGAGCATAATTATCAACAAATACAGAAATTATAACTAGCGGTCCTAAGACCGTTACGGTTCCTTTTAGTCATCGGGACAGTTCTTACGGATAATATAATTAACAAAACCTATATAGAAAAATAATTATACTGTGAAGTATAGTTACTTGATTACTTGATAGCCATTCCCAAGTTAGGCTACTGTGTTACTGAAATTGATATGTCAATCCGTAGTCGATGTGAGATGATGCGCTCTCTGGAAGTCAGAAAGTTCCCACAGGTTGGTTCCCACAAGCTGTTTTCCGCAAACAAGACTCCCGCAAGAACACTCATGACGGTACGAATACATCGCTCAGCACTGTAAGCCTAATAGAATGTCTAATGAGCAGTCAGTAAAAGATACGATAGTACTACTGAGGTGAAGAAAGTTCCTGTGCACCGATGGTATGGATGGAAGTTGTCAACAACCTGATCACAAGCGGGGTTTGTTGGATGCAGATGAATATACAAAACAAAGCATCACGGTGCTGGTTACGTCAGCCAGCTCTGAAGACGTACCGGGCAGAGTTTACTTGCTGTGGTCGAAAGTTAGAAGAACCTACACGACATTAGTGTGGTAACAGTTGAAATACCACTTTTAGGCGTGGCCGGAAGATCTGGCGAGTCATCCATCAAAGAACACTCTGCCTCTACATCTGTAGACTCACATATTCAGGCCGTAAAGGCCTCACCGCAAATTTGTGTTCCGAGGTAGATATTGATATTCGTGAACAATAAAATAGAAAGTTCCAAATTACACCCGTAAGTAGGGAGTTTACAAAATTGTTCTTACTGCGGTGGGTTGGCTACTGCTAGCTACGGGAGAAGAACAGAAACTGAAGTCATATGCGTAATATCTGTCGATCGCAGCTAGTATAGGTTCAACCTGTTCGGCCCCTGGCCGCGGATGCTCTCGATCACTGGATCACGTCTCCTTTTATACTCCTCGTGACGTCACAGGCGCAGGCTCCAACCAATCATCGTTCGAGCAACAGCCAATCAGCGCGTAGCTAATAATAGCGCAGCCGAATGTTCTAGAACATTCTAGAAGTTTTGCGTCCACGTGGTTATGACGTCACGGCAATAGTTTGAAGATAATCATGAAGAGTTTTCCATGCATAACTCAGCCATTTCTCAACAGATTTTGAAATGGTTTACAGATTTGAAAAGCCCGTTGAATTCTGGTCTTGATTAATGCCAGGTTTAACGGGGACAGCCAATCAATAAGGATTACAGGGTACCACCTCGTTACACTAAAAGTGCCATCCTATCTTGATCGTAACTATGCGCTCCATCAAAACAGCGTCCTGGCGCGCGCATGCACATCATGCGTTTTAACGAACTTAGTCGTTTTTCCACACGCTATCTCTCCCATAGGCCTTTATACCCTTATGGCAAAAAGGGTCACTCTTTTGTTCAAACAAAAAGTTATGTGCAGTGGGTCAATCCTAGTGAAACTATAATTAATGTGATGCACGCTGGTTTACGTAAACGCGGGACGGATGATTTCCGAAGAATTCATATGTCACCTTATGTAGGTCCAAAGTTACTGCATTGGTAATTGCTGCTTTTATTTATGCGGGCCTTCTGCTAAGTACTAACCTACCATTTAGTTGTTAGATACGCTTCCAAGCTTTGGCCGCACGTGGCAGGGTTTCCTACCTATCTTTTGACACATAAGTCTAACCGGCGAAGATTCCCAGCGTCCCGAAGGTTACCCCGCATAGCATCTTCCTCAGAAAGACAGCATGCATACATGTTACGGAGCGACAGCTCCCAAATCATATGATGATCCAGTCACGTATCGCCCCACAACCACATATAACTTCACTAGGACAATTTGCAGTTCACATAAGCAATTTTAGAAAGCGCAATAGTATTTATGGCGGGGAGTAAGAGGCGGATATCCATCGCTAGTGACATTCCCGTGAGGGCATGGTGAGTTCTAAGAACGCACCCAATGACCTTACCAAGTTGGATTGAGATCCGCATCTTGTCCGTCACCCGTGTGTTACAGAATTAGCATTAACATTAGGGTTATGTTCCAGAATGCCCAGAGATGCACCACAGGCCACGGTTACACAATATAATTTCTTTTCACAGCGCTTCCTACATTAGTGGGTGTATCTAAACTAACTGGTATCTGAAGATACATGGGGAGTGTATGCGAAATCTACACTTTTTTCACCGCTCAGAAACCCCAATAGTTTCCCAGAGTCAGATCCTGCCAACGTGTCGATCGGGAGTCCAGACAATTATTAAGCCTTGCGACTGGAGGAGCGTAGAAAGAGACAATCACTCGATATTAACTAGAGGCCCTAAGGTATTTGGCCAATTTATACAATCTAGCCGGTGTGTGGTGTTACATATCCACTACAACCGGAAAAGAGGCGTACACAATATGTCTCTTACAGAGAGATTGTCCCTAACTACTTAAAACCTATCCTATCGAGCTAGAATAGCCAGATTTAGTTGGTCACTTGTCAAGTTCGGGCAATGTGAGCATGATCAGTGACCTCAGTGTAAAATTGATGCTGCGGAATAATAGTGATGCGGATATAATGTTGCTGTATAGTATTGCCTAGCGTACTGCGTCCTAGAGATTTTATATAAACAAAGCAAAATAACTAGGATGGTTACTTGCCATATACGTAACTAACTATTATGGTGCTAACAGTATACCAGGTCATAGGACCTTACGGCGCTCGTTAGTTGTAAGCACACGGAAATAAGGATAATATATACAGTATGAAACAGAAAATATAAAAATGCGGTCTTTAGACTGGAAATGTACCTATTAGTCATCAGTACCTATTGCGGAAATAATGAATAGCACAATAGTATAATTCCTAGAGTACCTATTGGTCATCGGTACAGTAAGCGTTCATAAATCACGGGAATTGATGCACTACAGATGGGTAGTGCGAGGTGGCACGATTCCGAAGTTGCTGGGAAGATTTCCGCAGGCAGACTGTTGATATGGCTCACTCTCAAGACGGCGAAGGAGAACGATTGTAGAAAGATGTCCATTAAATAGTCAGAATAGCTAATACATAAATTTACACAGTAAATTGTAACGTGTCCGTCCGGCAACGGTAGCTTGAAAGTTGCCCGTAACATAGACGGTTACAGTGGTAATTAAATATGCATGTACATAACTGGGCACACCGTGTGTGATACATCGCATAGCTCTTGCGACACACCGGGCAGAGTCCCACCAGACTGTAGTCTAAAAGTTAATTAAAACACACGGACATGCTGCGTGGAAGTTTGATGCCACTTTTCAGCATGGTCCGGAGGATCCGGCAAGTTATTCACCAAGAATCACCACGGCTCTACATCCTGTAGAATTACATTTGGCCCGCAAGGCCCATCCGCAGGGAAGCTCCTCTGTGAGTGGTCCGGAAAGGGAGTTCTTCTTATTTAGTTAATTTGCCCTCGGATGGCTGTCCGAGAGCGTACAAAAACTTGATGCGGATGTTCAAGGCTGCTCACTGGCGCAGGAGATCTGAATTCCGAGGGGCACTGCTGCGGTGTAGGTACCACAGTCAGTAAGCAGTTATCCCACGTCTAGCACTGCGCTGGTCCAGCAACCTTGCTGTCGTGTCGGCTTCCTCGCAGAAGTCCTCTCGATTCTTGATTTTTGGCTCCTTTTATACTACTCGTGACGTCAGAGGCATGACGCCCCAACCAATCAGCAGGCGAGCAGTAGCCAATCAGCGTACAGCTAGAAAGGGTGACGTGGCGATCACGTGATCAGCGCTTTCCCCATTCATTTAATACATACACGCGATTACGACGCCAAAGCAATATTTTGAAAATAATTTAAGTGAGCCATTTGTAGATAACTCAGCCATTTCTGGTCCGATTTTAAAAAGGTAAAACTTTTGAAATCCTTGTCTCATTCTGGTACTGATTCGTACCAAGGACGACGAGAATGGAGTGATTTTGAGAAATCACCAGTACCAACTAGGTACACTGTAAGCATACACTCCCTCCCAATACTGACACGTGTTGCCAGGGAAGCTCTGACGCGCGCGCATGCGCACTACGCTACTATCTCTTATAGGTCTTTATACACGCGTACTGTTTTACCCGGGGGGGGGGGCGTGCTTGGAACGTCCCTGGAGCGGTTGTCCCGTACCCAGCCTAGCGAGGACGGTCCGTATCCATCCGGAAGATCCGCGCTACACTATTCTTATTCCACTCATCAGTAACCATTGTCACACTGATGTCAAAAGACCCATTGACAAAACAGCTGTTTTATTTATACCAACAACTTTCAGCAGTATTACTTCTAAATGAATACCATGGCAGCTATAATAGGAACATGAATGAACTTTAGATGCCATACATTTCAGCTGGCTTGGGTTAAAACAGTTGGCTTAAGCACATCAAATGCAATAGACCGTTCCACTCTATCCATCATCATATGACGTCATAATTAATTATGTCACATGTAGAATGACATCATAACCAATCAAAGTACGCCACGAACGCATACTTGAGGACAGACTATGGGTTGTTGTACGAGTTGTAGTGGCTTTACTATTTAATAAAGATTCTTGTGCATATTTTGAAACTAATTTTTATAGTCATATTAGTTTCAAAATATTTAACAGCTTATCTGTATAGTTTTCTGGAAATTTAGTCAGGGAGTTCATGGATCGATCCTAACACGAGCGAGGTGTGGGTGGAGCCTAGAAAAGGTGGGCGGGGCTTAGCGAAAACTGGAAAGGTCCATTAGTTTAGACGATATGCGTTATAAATATGTTTTGCTTTCGTGAAACGAAGAAACTTGGCAAGTTGATATGGTGCTGATGCACTATGAATAATATACCATTGATTGTTCACAGATGATGAAATTTATCTTATTGGTACTACTGCTGCTGATAGCACATTCACATGCTCAAAGCGAAGGTGAGTTTTATTACCACACATTGTTGCCACTACTGCCACTTCTGTTGTTCCTGCTGCTGCTGCTGCTGCTGCTGCTGCTGCTGCTGCTGCTGCTGCTGCTGCTGCTCTTGCTGCTGCTGCTGCTGCTGCTGCTGCTGCTGCTGCTGCTGCTGCTACTTATAAACATTACATAAAAATATCAATATATAGATCTAACAGCAATAAAACACCAATGTTTCTAAAATTATCCTAGTATGGATATTTTGCCTGCTGTGAAAACATGTTTAGACTAAATTATAATCATAAAAATGAAAAAGCCGAGTCAATTTACTTTGAATGAACGTTTCCAAATTACCCCGGAACAAATATAATTCACTATAAACATTCTCATAGAACATGTTGACTATAAATATTATTTAATTTACTAATCATGATACTTTCGAGGTTATTTTAGAGGCTGATGAATAATTTAAAGCCAGTTTGATGGGATCCGCACAACCAAATCCTAGAATAAACAGCAGAAAATCTAGCGAAAATCATTTTCCTACAGCAGATTAAATCCCATATGGACACATTGCCTATATATTTAAAGTATTTTAATTCCAGGAAGGAAATGCCAATGCATTTGCGTCTCTTAGTTATATATTTCGACCGCATGTTATTCACATTGAAGACAATACGTATGGGAGAAATTAAAAATCTGTTTTAATTTCGTAAGGTGGATCGTGTTAGGATCGCCATGTACGTTGTAGGCTCTAGAGCAACGCTATTTCCATATGCTCCAGTTGCCTAAATTAAGGCAAAATAACGCGATTCTTTTAACATCATTATTCACATTATATTGAGAAGAGTGGTGAACAGTATTTCGATAGGTGTAATTTGGAACTGCGATGCATGAAACCTAATTAAACCACGTTAGATATATGTCCACAACTCGGAGATAACAGCAGCAACTCACAAATAAATTCACTGGTGTTTCTTCTGCCGTTAAACATAATAAACACTTACCACTCTCCGTAATTCCCACTTTCTTAAGGAGAGAGCCCTTAAGGAGATAGCGTTCTATGAATTAATCTCCAAACAGCATCTCTGCTTCTATTAGGGATATGTGATGAATGAATATTGCGCCACACATCATTCCAATTAACAGGGAAATAAGTGGAATTTCACAAGCAGCAATTGCCTTTGGAATAGCCGGCTTTTGTAGCTTTAACATGTGGTACCAATACTTGCATCTTACAGAACATGTCAAAATTGTATCCCCATATTGTAACATAAGTTTAGGCGTTTCATCAGTAATAGATGCCCTGGTTATGCGAAACCACTCCTCAGGAATTCACCTTTCCAGAGTACCCACCCATCATATGACGTCAAAATGAACTGCGGGATGTGTAGAATGACATCATAATGAATGACGTCATGAATGATGTCGATAAGTACGTCACGAACGCATGTTTAAAGACGGTCTATGCGTTGTTGTACAAATTGTTTGCTTTTACTATTTAATAAATATTATGTTGACTATTTTGAAACTAATTTGACCGGGCGCTGTTGTGGCCATAGCACCCAGTCAAATTAGTTACAAAATAGTCAACAGCTTCCCTGTATAGTTTTAAGGAAATTGATAGCTAGGGCATTTGGAGATCGATCAATCCCAGGTGTGGGTGGAGCTGAGCTAGTGGTGGGCGGGGTATAGCTTCAAATGGAAAGGTCCATTGCTACCTACAACCGATTTGAAAGGCGTTGTGAATCGACTGGTCGATGATTGGCTGTCTGTGATGTATATGATGTAAGGATTTGCATTCAGGCGTGGTTGCATCAACAATATCAGAGAAGTATTTTATTCCACGTCTAGCTAATGAGAAATAGTATAAAACCCCATCTATGTAGTATTCTATCATTTCCACAACGTTGTTGATTTAGTGCTTGTTCCCAGTAGAATGGGCGAGTCTTCTGTTTTCACAAAGCCACCTAATCCTTTTTAAACTGGATATTGACACTGTATGCGTGTATAATTTGGAGACAGTTTAGAAGACCAAAAACAGACTTCGTTGAAAAGGATTCCACATATCTTTCAATGAGACATCGGATATCAGCGCCCATTGATTATCACTATGGATCAAATCATTTAAAAAAAGTGAAATCGCAATGAAATACTTTTAATTCTGATGTTTGGAATAGGTAGATCACCCTGAAGTTTATCGTTTGTCCATATTATTTATGAGACGAGATGTGTATTTCTTTCCTACAAAAAGTCAAACACAATTTTATTAATCTCTTGTTCAATATTTGTTTTGGCATATGCACAACCGAGGTCACACACCATATCTGTGATAAGATTAAACTATTTGAAACTAAAGCGTCCAAATATTGTCAGATGTCTATGATTGTAATTGTCTTCTTCAGTTTGACAATTACCTCTTCCCAATTTCGATAACCAACGGGGTGGAGGTGGTGATTATTATTATTATTATTATTATTATTATTATTATTATTATTATTATTATTATTATTATTATTATGTTGTCATTGCAGTTCTTCAATGTAATGCGTTGGCCGATATTTACATAGTGGCGACGGCGTCAGACACTATGGTTGAGTTGTTGGAATATATCAGAGGGCTGCGTAATGGCTTGACAACCTGGTTTTCTCGCACACAACCTCACGCTGTCACTGGACCTCAAATATCAGTGTGCGCGTACGGTGAGACGGCGACAGAACAAATAGTATATGGTTCTCAACTCAACCCATCACGAATCCAAATGGTTGGTGGAATTTCTCACCTAGATTTGGGCGTTGAATGTGCCCGGAGGTCAAGCGAAATTCACCGACGTCCAGGTGTGCGTCAATTTCTAGTGCTCATTGTAGGTGAAGATCCACTTGGATTTTTTTCAGACGATTTCAGAGAAGCGACCAGGACACAGATTGCCCTTGCCAGAGCGGAGGGTTTCCATAGGGTTACGTTAACTACAGTTTCGAACAACGTGGATGCGGGTGCTATAGCAGACTTCGCTGATCCCGGGTTCCATGTGAATATTTTACCGGATTTTTCTGAATTTGCCACCCGAATAAGGAGGAGCGGAGGGGTGGAAGGACGTACCGACCCTCTACTTTGGAGACAATTTTGCCCAGGTATATGCATTCATATGGCGTCAGCTTTAATAAGTATAGGCATACTTGATACTGTTTATGAATCGTATATAGGGGCCTACAGGTAGGCTCCCTATGAATGCTGTAGCCCCTCATAATACAGGTGAACAAACATAATTGTCTAGCGTAAAATGAAAACCAGTCAGTCATTTCCCATTGTACTATTTAGGTAGGTTATGTGCATAGGCAAGCTAACAACGCAAAAAGGCCAATCTTTGTCTGGAAGTTTCCAAGCTATTTGAATTTTTCTGCAAATCTTAGCCCCAGAATTTTCTATAGAAACAGATTGTATCTCTTCAGCACTCCAATAAAAACGGACAAGAGGGTGGCGGTAATTTCTATTGGAAATGTATGTAGCTATAGGATGGTAGTTTAAAAGGATGGCAGTTTGTTATGTTGCTTATTTTTTTTGGAGATATTAGGGCTTGATCAGCTCCGCCATTTTGAGGGGTAGTGGACCAGAGTCAACGATAAAGTAATTTAAAAACATTTTGAGAACATCATACCTGCATTTTAAATATAGAATTATGTTATTTAACACACTTCACCTTTCCAGAGTATCCATCTATCATCTGACGTCAAATGACGTCATAATCAGCTAAGCGGCGTGTAGGATGACGTCATAATAATTACGCCATAATGATACTCTTTGGCCTGTCTTTAACCCTTAATCGTCTGACACGTTGTATGCTTTTACTATTTAATAAAAACTTGTCGAATATTTTGAGAATAATTTGACTGTACGCTGTTGCAGCAACAACGCCCAGTCAAATTAATTTCAAAATATTCAACAGCTTACCTGTATAGTTTTCTGGAAATTGATAATCAGGTAGTTCAGAGATCGATCGATCCCAACACGGACGTGGTGTGGGTGGGGCTTAGATTGAGATGGGCGGGGCATAGCTAAAAGTGGAAAGATCCATTAACACTGTAACTGACACAGTTAATTGTTGTCAATGCAATATTGCACTGTATCTCTTAACTGCTGTTCTTTTTCTCCTCAGCATAATTCTCATACTAAATGTTTGTTTCCTTTTGAATTTACTTGAAAAAACCCCAACAGACCTGCTTTTTCTATATAAATATGTGTAGTTTGGATATGTTATTGGGAAAACAGCATTCTAAGGGATAGCACACCTAAATTAATGAGAAAAAGTTACCGAAACAGAAGCGTTTTTGTTTTAACTTGAAGAGAGCTTCAATATATTGAACCATACTAAATTTTGGATTGATTTATTACGCTTCCTCAACAGTATTAGCCAAATTCTTTACCATCATTCTGAGGGGCAAGTGCATTTTCATATGCCACATTCAACTTTTACAGGAAATAAGAAAAGTCTGATTTCATGTTAACCACCATATGCAATCTAAGCTAATAGATATCCTTCAGCATACTACAAAAACATCTATCTGGTGAGTTCCAGGTCGTTAAAAGGACACCAGCATTCTGAGTGGCACCTACCTACAATGTTCTTTTATGAAGTGTATATACATGTATAGGCATAGTCATTTAAGTTTCCACCATTCATTTCCCATGAACTATAATTAGTACAATACTCACTATACTCACTACAATAAATTTCTGGGCCATCCTGCCATTAAATGTGCGCTTGGTTAGTGAACCGATTAGTGAACCGTGACTTTGGACAAAAGCGATTAGTGCACACGGTAACCTAGGCAGAACAAATATAAATGCCATTCTGTTGGTAACTGGCAAGGAGACTTGGGTGAAACACTTTGTCAAACACGTGGCAGATTCATGAAAGAGGGTAGATCCATTTGCCTCTACAGCCTGTGAACATACCTGAAATTCGGAGCCATAACCGGGGCTAACTTCCTCTGGATCATTGAAGATGTAATTCATACTAAACAAGGGGAATAGGAGATTAACATATGGTGAATTCCAGTGGCCACAAACCCAGTTATTCTGGTAATTGTGTATTGCCATAAATGAGGCTGGTATAATCGGTGTTGGCCAAGAAGAAGCAAATTAGATAGCCTGGACAGTCCATAGATTCCATTCCGATTGCTTAGCGGCCTGACCTGCCAGTGAAGAAAAGTAATGTGAGTCTATGCAGGTGGATATTGGAAGTTAGTGATGGATAAGAGATTGATGACTCTCACCAGGCGTACCCTCTTGTAATGACCCTGGTAAGTGCCAGACTTCCTGATCATCTTCAGGATATATACCCCATAATACTGAAGGATTTGATTACCAACAGTGCCACTATCTTGGATAGATTTTGATTTATTACTCCAGGTCCGTGGGAGATAATGAATTGGGAGGCACTTGCTACGTAAGGTACACTATCGATACCCAGGGCAGTGGACCACTGTATGAATCCGTGTCATCCTATCTAGTATATAAAGGAGTTGACTTCTGCAAATTAAAAATTTATTGGCAATCAGATTCATCGCGTTCTTTGTATCACCATGCATTAGTCGTATATACTCTTCAGCAAATGTAATGGTTCACTTTCACCTTCGAAAAGACTCTGCCACCCCAATAATTTGAGTGTCAAAGATGCTTTCTATAGGCCAGGCTCCTAAAGTACTGATAGATGGTGCTTCATTATCTGTATGTATCGCTGGATTCAGTTCACCAAAGTGCTTATGAGGCTCTGCCATGCGTTGGAATGTTCGAGTGGTAATGAGACATGTCATATATAACTACAGTGCCGTATTTATTTATCTTACTTGATTAATGTGCTGGTTTTTCAGTCATACTTTCAATGAGATTATGTAAAACCTAGGGATGGTACACGATTGATGCATGGCTACCAGACTCAAACAAAAAACCAAGAAGTGCCATTTCTGGGAGAAGGTCTAGTTCTTGGAGAATGGTATCTTCACAAAAGGGGTTGATACCGATCTTTCTAAGATAGGAGCACTGCCAGAATTGAAGATACCAACCATTGCTATTGACAACGAGAGTTTCTTATGCCTCTGCCAATACTATACTATCAGGGTTACATGAGATAATGAACCATCCTTTAGATTACCGAGAGAGACGTGAAGTTTGAATGGACCTAGGCCCGTGAAGATAGGTTCTGGAAAGTAAAACCTCTAATGATGGCTCCTATTTCCACAGCTTAATTAAGCACTCCCATTTATCCTCGACACTGGTGCCTACAGTTTTGGAATTGGTGTAACTCTTTCACAAGTGGATGGTAGGGGTTAAGAATGCATACCGGTGTACTAAGACGTTTAGTAAAACAGAGAGAAACTATGGCAGGAGATATTGGCAGCTGAATATTTCATTAAGCATGATTACCCAATGGGTGGAAGTTTATGGTGTGAATTAACTTTCTCCCTCTTGCATTGTCTAACCTGTTAAAAAGACCCAGCGGGTCAATGGCATGTTGATAAGAGATGCTGCGGAGCTATCAATTCGATATCAGTCAATGCATGCCGAAAGAGCCACTGCAATGACAATATAGAAAGTCGACAGTACCGCCCAGAAGATCTAGATTGGGAGGAAGAAATTGCAGCCATACTGGGCCGAGCAGTGGAGTTTATCTGTCTGATTGCTACTCATTGAACAGTCCAGTCTCATGCAGCAGAAGCCCAGTGATATAAGGACAGCATATGAGTTGCTTACTGCGGCGGGTCATGCGATTTTCCATGGTCCCACAATATTACTATCAATGGTTCACTGAGTGGCGGGTCATTGACGGTTCTTTTACTTTGACTTATGTCTTCTAGTGCGCACGAGCAATCGTGAATGGGTGTGCCGACAGCTGTGTGATAATAAAATACAATTCGGGGTCAAGCAAATATGGTTGCACTCACTGTGAATATCAAGATGGATGAAACCGCGGATTCGTGATCGCTGGGTTCGGATGTGGCCGATGAGACTTGGTAAATGTGAGGGTCGCTGACTTTGATCAAGCCAGTTGCATGAACCCACCATATACAGGTTTCTGGAGAGTCAGCATAAAGAAGTAGTAAGCAAGAAAGGTGGGCACATGGCCGAAGATAATGACCCATTATGATTATTATTACCACCTATTTCTGCTTCTAAAATGCCACCGAACGTAAGCTGGCCAAAATTACTGAGTGCTGCATGAATACATAGGCACTGATGTGGCCAGTGACGACTCCGGTCGGTGACGATTTAATTAAAGACAATTTACCCACCCCAATCAAATCGTCCCGAAGCTATATGTGATGCGCGATAGATAGGTAACATCAGAAAGTAAGTGCGTGTCCTAACTCGGATAACAACAGCTCCAGAGACTTCACCTGAGAGGACCCTCAACTTGAAAAATATTCCCTGAATAATTACACCGTCGTGCGACAGCTGCACCCATGCAGGGAGACACTGTCAAGAATCCAGGAAAATATGTCGACTAAAGTTAAGAGAGTCAAGTAAGCCAAATGCATGTATCACGATGGGAACATAAAAAGTGAGTTCTCCAACTTAATTTACGTAAATAGGTAAATGCCTACCTTTGTCCCTTAATGTAACTCCAATTCTAACTCAAGGTAAGGGAGATAATTTTATTCTATGTAGCCAGAAATCCAGAATAAATGTTATTCAATACGTGGCCATTTGACAGTTTGTCAGCATGAATAAACCTCGTATCTGGACATAATATGATGTTGTTATTAAAGGACGAGTTCGCTGATTCACATCGATGAATGACCACGAGCCAAGATCCACCACCCGTTTTTATAGGTGATCATTTCGATTAAAACCAGCATTTTCCTATACAGAACCTAAACTTGTATGGAGTAGGTAAGCACTCTGTAATCACGGACCTGCTCAGCTTTCAAAAACACGCTCCTGCCATAGTAGTAAATAGGTTTGTCAAAGATCCAGGAAAACCAGGCCAATGTTTCTCGGGCCTAAAAACCAAAACTATCATCGCATTTAGTAAGATGAAACTAAAACAAGGGAAAGTCACAATTTGAATAGTGTAAATAGATGTAGAATCGAGCCAAAATCTAGAGCGTTATTACAGGCTTGTCAGAGAAACGGGACAATCTCACATAAGTGCAAAGAACCGTAACTTGGTGTCTGGTCCATGAGCAGCATCACACAATTTGACATAACAGATGCACAGCAGTCCAATTATACACGTGCTTTGATTGGTTTATCTGAAGCGTGAGGAAGTTATACACAGGATTTTCGAAAAGGAGTTAAAACGCCGTAGCCTCTTACCCTCTTGATACCAGTCCTGAACGGAAAGAACTATGTCACTACTATTAATAACGACTTGAAAGGCATGCATTTCAGTGTTTGTAACCATGTGAATACCATTATTCGCAGAATGAGGAACTGATGCGTTATATTGAGATCATGCATAAAGGATATAGATATTCAGTAAGGCATGCCCCATGTTAATTACGATGACTAAAATAAACTCCCTAACAAATTGATCACACTGTTTTGAAATCTGGCACAATGACTCCCAGTGCTCAGGTCATGGCTGCCACCTATATCGAACCAAATAGCCTAAAACCGACCTGAGACACTAACCGCGAGGAAGAGGGACAAATGTGTCAATAGTCCGCGTACTAATAGATGCCCTCCATGATCTCTTAGCACACAAACGCAAAATAGGCAACAGTTCACCTGAGCAGGCCCCGGATCATACAGACAGATGGATGAAGGGACGAACGAACGACCAAACAGACACACAGATGAATGAACAAACGAACGACCGAATGAATGAATGAATGAATGAATGAATGAATGA